>JAJKFI010000009.1:19881677-19968270 GCA_029204185.1 Lerista edwardsae
ATGCCAGTTTCAGCCAGTTCTGGACTGTGAGATGTGAAACTGCAACAAGGATGACTCCCACGCGGTTCAGTCTTTTTATTTTGGCATGCAGCTTTGTCCTCCCCATGCACATTTGGTGACTTCCAGTATGATGAGGCATACGCCATAGCCGTATAGAGGCGTGTGATTGCAGCTTGATGGTAGGATGCAAGCTGTGCATCAGTCCCTAGCATTTTCACTCAAAAGGATGAGGTAGCAGGTGATGGGGACGCTGTCTCTCTGAATCTTGGAATAGCAGCTGCCTCCCTGCACCCCCTGCAGTTGCTCAGGTGCTTACTGCTGGTGCCAAGTTAAAATGTTTCTTTAACTGGACAGTATAAGCATGCAAGCTTATAGCATGAAGTGCAAGCAAGCAGGCAACCTAAATGTTTGAAGAAACTAGATCAGGGGTGTCAAAGATAAGGTCCGAGGGCCAGATGTGGCCCCTAGATGCTTTTTATCCAGCCCTCGGGCTCTCTCTACTGCTTTCAGCTGCTGAGCTGTGCTGTCCCCGCTGAAAGGGCAGCCTGTGTCATAATTGGGCTCTCTCCTATTTTGAAAATAGGATCAAGATTTGCGTATTTTCTCTTCTGCCGTTAGCAGTTATTGAGCTCTTAAGTGAGAAAAGAGTGCTTTTTTCTGTTCACGACCTTCTTAATGACATCACTTCCTGCTGTATGACATCACTGCTGGCCCTCAGAAGCACCACAAATGCTATCTGGCCAGCTGTATGAAATGAGTTTGGCATCCCTGGACTGGATTGAACATTAACAGGAAGCAGTTAAGTTCTCGTTAACTGCCTGCAGCCTGAATGCATAAGGTGCTGTAAGCTTGCATGCTTATAGCATCCTGTAAAAGGAAGAAACATTTTTACCGCAGTAAGCATCTAAATGACTTGAAAGCATAGTTAAAGCTGTTGCTTGAGTCTTCAAGCCATGGATTAAAACACATTGTGGGATTTAGTCTCAGTGTTTCACTCGTGAAAAGCATCTTTAGGGGGTTAACAAAGAAGTTTTATATCCTCTGCTCACTGTTCTGAATAGCATCCCTTTTGAAGGTAGCTCAAGTAGATGTCTAATTGGCCTTGCCCAATAGCTGGCCACAGGCTTACTTGCCACCTCCTAAGTGATGTTACTGGGTACTGTGGGGGGCAGTGGGAAGCGCCGAGATAGGTTTCTCTATGTCAGTGGTTTCCGTGTCAGCATGCTCTAAAATGCATCCCCCACAGATATGGGGGAGACGCCTGTATAAGGCAAATTCATGTGTGCACCCACTCAGGGGCCTCCTCATGCACCAATCAGGAGTGGAACTTCTACCTGTACTCATAGATTGCTCTTGACCAGTAATAACCATAGCAATCACTTCCATGTCCTCTTGCAAACTGCTATTCTTTCCCCTGTTTTGAAACTCTCTCTCTCTCCCTCCATGCACCATTGGGGGCAGGACAAAGAGAGAACACGCAGAGTTCATTGAACAGTTCTTGGGCTCTGGGCCAAAATCTGTCAACTGCAGTATGATGTTCTTTGGGTTTGCGTACTTTGTTGCCTTTCAAACTCTAGCTTGGCAGTTAGTTTCTCTCCCTGCCCCCAGCTTGGCTGTTTCTCTCAATATTCTCTTGACTTTCTAAATTATGAAGCACGTACTCCAAAGAGCCCAAAAGGAATAGAACTGTGGTGATAGTAGGGTTATGTGGATGGCATCCAAACATTTTAACACCACCAAACGAATGACATCTGCTTAATCTTGTGAACGTTTTTATCAGCACAGTGCACTTTGCAGTCTGAAGTGCTGGATCTTTCTTTCTTTCTTTCTTTCTTTCTTTCTTTCTTTCTAGGATTTAGCAGCATTGGCCTCCTGCAAAGTATTTTCCCCCTGCCTTGTGCTCAATCCCACTGTAAGTTCTCTTCTCTGTGTTGTGTGCCTATACAGATATTGTTGAGAAATGTCAGAGGCCAGCAAACACCCAAATGAGTAAGAGTGAAAAAAGCAAGAGAAAACATTTCTCATTATAGTTATGCAATTATTCAAAACCCCCGAAAAATTCAAAATCTGGACACCTTCCCGTTCCAAGCAGTTTGGATAAGGGATAATCAACCTGTGGTTGCTTCCAGTTATATGAGTGGAAGAACTTCTCACTACTTAGGGAATTTGCTACCCCAAGATCCAGAGATGACCACTAAGGGCTTAGGTGGATTTTAAAGTGGTTAAGTGCATTTATGGAGGATGGTACAACACAACCAGCAACTATTAGCCATGATAGCTAAGTAGAACCTTCATGTTTGGAAGCAGTACGTACCTGACTAGTAGAGAGTGAAGGCAGCGAATAAAAGGCATTGCTTTCATGCTTTGCTTGTGTGCTTCCTTCGTTGGCTGGATTCAGGGAAAAGAGTCTTACAGTGCAATCCTGTCATAGCATTGGCGTGACGTCATTAGCGCCGACATGGGGGCATCAAGCTGCACCCCCGCGTCAGCGCTAAGGCAACAGGACCGACGCTGCAGGCAGCACCGGTCCCATTGCTCCCGTGCAGTGCATCCCTCGCACTGGCTGAAGCCAGCCGGCGCAAGGGAGGCGCCATGTTGGGACGGGTGGAAGTGGGCGGGGGGGGGAGGTTCTGGGCTCTCACGAGGGTGGGGTGTGGGCATGCTGGCAGGTGTGTCGGCTCGGGATGTGGGTGAATCCTAAGCCCAATTGGCCCCAATTCAGGCCGTGTTCTTCTCGGATCTGTGCCTGCTGTTTAGCAGGTGTAGATCCAAGGAGCGCACTGGGGAGGCTGGAGCCTCCCCTACGGTAAGGATACGAATGCGCCTTTGCTACGGGGAGGCTCCAGCCCCCCTGAAGCAGTTTTGGATATGGTGTAGGCCCATCAGCCTTGCCATTCCAGCGCTGCTTAAGATTGTGCCCTCAGCTAGACTAAATGATTCTATGTTTTCACTGTACTGTATAGGTGTGGATCTTTCCTGGACAGTATTTCATTATGATCTGGATGCTTTTTAAACTTGTGCAGAGAAGTGACTAATAATGGTGTTGGTTGGCTGGGCAAAGCTGAGAACTGTGCATTGCCTTGCTCAGTTCCTAGACCCCTTAAGTTGTGAGTAATAGTCACATCATGATGCAACCATGCGCATGAAGTTCTTCTGCCCCTAAAAGGCCAGCTGCTTAGATGCTGTTAAGACACCTCTGTGCAGTGAGCTGGTTCTGGATATAGATATCTTCAGCTTAAAACAACCACAAACCAAACTGGTAATACCAAGCTGGAATGCACTGGTATCTTATTACACTAATGACTAGTCTGTAAACCAGCAGTGAATTTCCATTTTAGAATTTAGCAGCATTGAAGCATTGGCCTCCTGCAAAATATTCTTTTTTTCCTTGCCTGAAATGCTGCAGTATTCCAAATCAATACTGAAATATGATCAGATCTGTGTTGGGAATTTCCAAAGAGATTGGAAAGTCAGTCTGTAAAATTGTGAGTCTCCCAGCACAGCATTTACTACCTCTTTACTACCAACAGTGATTCCAAGCTGCATGTATGTAATGCAAAGCGTATTCAATCCAAATGCTTTGGTGCCCAACTATACACACTCTCTCTCTCATTTCTTTGTAGCTGCTGTCACTACGTTTTGCAACATCTGGTACGTCTATTTGGCTCCAGATTTGTGCTCTTTGTGGCTCAAATTGAATAGCAAAACCATAAGCATCTTGTTTTATTATTCTTGCAGGTAGCTGTCTACCTCCCAGGGCGTCGACACGCAATTTCCAGAACACTAAATTGCTAATGTGCTGAGAGAGGATGTTCCACAGCTGTGAAATTTTTGTTTATGCTGATCAAGAGAACCAAAGGTGTTCAGTCATAATGACAGACACAAACATTTTCTATTTTTGTTTCTTTGCGGGTATATGTGAGAGGAACATCACGCAAGCCTGCTGAAATTGGCCCCGGTGTCTAAGATAACTGGATTGTTGTGAGAATTCTGGGAACCAGAATAATGTGGGGCATTCTGTGAGGAGGGGGCAGTGTTTGTGCTGCCCAACGAGCAGTAGTTTACTCTGTGTGTGTGTGTCTCCCTGTTTGTTGTTCTAGCTTGCGGCTAGCTGAAAATCAAATGACTGCATAATACTGCTGTTTTAGGGCAGTGTTTAAGAAGGAGGTGTGAATGGCACAAAAGTGCAACTGCTTTTGTCCAGCGATTTGTGTTGTGTTCAGTGGTCTAGGGAGGTGTTCGCTGTGGCTCCACAAGGCATTCTGGGGTGCTACCTGGAAGCTGCAAGACATTATGGGGTGGTAACCAACCCAGGCATCCTTCCCAGGCAGGACAAGTGTCCCATAGCCTCCCCTTTGCTTGGGGATGCTACTGGGACCACTGTCCCTACCCCACATGGCCAGCGATGTCTTGGCCCTCCCACCCACAGCTTGGCCGCCACCTCTCCTTTTATCCCTCCCCTCCCATGGATCATCAGCTCTATTCCTCTCAGCTGGGTCCACTTGGCAGGAGCTGTCCTCCACCTATGGCGAGCTGCCACAGCTGCTCCCGGGGTCGGTCGCAGGGTGACAGCATGGTTCTCTTGAACCAAAGAAGAGCAGTTATAATAGTACCATTATGTGGACACGTATGGCTCCATGACACAATTCTCACCCCTAAGAGGCAACTGTTAGAGGAAGGGAGAGAGATCAAAGATCAGGTAGCCGCTTTCAGACAACATGTCAGAGTGCTGAAGAACTGTGGAAGGGTTTATGCCCCAGAGTGCTCTGGACCAACTGTACTGACGAGCGGGTTCTAATAACTTCACTTGAAAGCATTCTTGACCTGTTTTTGTAATACACCCGCTTTGTGGAGTAGCCTGCATTTTGCAGCCAACGTTGTCGCCCCATAAGAGTGATCCGCTTCAGATAGTCATGAGAACAAAATGTCTTAGACATGCCCCTGCAGAAGCATTCTAGCAGATAACAAGATCAACGTATTCTGTACAAACTTTGAGTGATAAAGGAAAAACATCAACAACACTGGGCTAAAGGGAAACATAACAGGATCTCACAGTGCTGTATTCATTATCCTTTTGTATTTTGGACTTCATTGTCTGATGTCGTAAAACAAAATGAAGGTTAAGTTTGATGCTGGTGACAGGTTCACTGTCATTGGTGAGCACCTGTTTTGTTTAAACTACCATTGTAGACTTTATTGGTCCCTCCCCAAATGGCAGCTTGTTTAACCCTTGATGCACATAGCTTTATCTGCCCTGTCAGTTAAACCCCCCACCCCACCCCAAAAAAATTAAAAAAAATTGGGTCATGACCAACTGGTGGTTCCTGGACCCACAGTTTGAGAACCACTGTTTTGGATTATGGGGCAGCTCCTATATTGCTGTAGTTTAAGTGTGAACAGGGGACCCGCTGTGTGGATTGCTCTGTGTGTGTGTGTGTGTGTGTGTTCCCATTGCAGAGAACAAGTTTTTCCAATAATTGTGATTTGACTGTGGCGTGGACAGTAAACTGCATCCCTCTCTTGCTTAGCTCAGCCAGTTTTAGTAATGCAATACAATCTTTATTCTTTATTGTACAACAGTATAAAATAATAACAATATTATAGCATTTAGTTATGCAATATTGTTCTAGGCTGGGCTGTGTCACAGGAGGATTGGTTTTAAATAAATAATTATTTAAGTCCCTGTAAGATGGTAAGTGCTGAATTATTATGATAACATTCAGGCACCCCAGGGCATGCTTCGGTTAATACTCTCCCTTTGCTTGTGACCTGACAATTGGCAGTGAACCAGATGCCTGTGTTAATGGGCCAGTTAAACAGGCTTCCCTGTATCATCCTGCTTTAGAGAAATACTGCTCTGTGATCAAGGGAGTAACTTACTTGGAAGCGCTTATTGAAGTGTGGCTGTGTGAAATGAGGGAATTAGACTCACTATTAAGGTTGGCCTTTGTCTTTAACAAGAGGACCAAGGTTGCTTTTATTGGTTAACTGTTGAGAGTCTCATGCCAAGTGCTTAATTCCTTATTTCAAAAAGGAACTTCTATTGATAATGTACAACTGTATTTATGGTCCTAATGCACACACACACATTTAAATGTATTTAAAATCAGCCCATTTACTGAGAGAACATGATCATTTAAGCAAATTTTCATTGTCTTCATTTTAAAAAAAGACAAAATATTAATTTAAAACAAAGATAAAATAGCAGAAGAGTACCAGGGTCTGGAAACTCTCAACTCCTTGTGGATTGCAGGTAAATGGTATTCAAGCGTTTTAGACCAGGACCCACTTTTTAAAGTGGCGCTTGTGTTGGGACCCACCGGAAGTGGCGTCATTAACCTGGAAGTGACATCATCAAGCAGCAAGTGCTGTCATTGTGACATAATAAAATGACACTCCTGAAATATAAAATGGCGTTCTTGGACAGAAGCAATTGTACAACCATGAACCTCTCTGTATTGTTCCAATTTTAGTATATGTGCTGCCGAAGCGAGCAATTGTACAACCATGAAACATCTCGGACAGAAAGCAAGATTGCGATAAAATATTAAGTAAAAGCACTGAACTAAAAATGAATTTTTTTAAAAACATTCTCACTTGAAAACTCAAATTGTTAACACTAACAAAAGGACTGAAAACAAGAGTAAGGTCTGCAGTTTCCTAGATGGCTGCTCCCAGCTTTCCGCAAACAGCCTGACACCAGGTTGCAACCCACAGTTTGACTAACACTGCTGTAGGTAAATTCTTGGTGTCCTAGAATAAGGGAAAATAATATTTGTTGTGCATAGAAACTTGAATAAACCAGTAGCTTGAATCGGGGGAAGGCAGAACGGAGTGGTTACGAAAGCTGCAGCATCTGCAGAATGTAAACCACCTCCCAGACCTGATTCCCTGAGCCAGGTCTATGCCTTTTTTTTCTGGGTAAGGGAACAAATGTTCCTGCCCCTCCCTGCAAGATGTATCATGAACTCTTTTGGCACGGCTGCCTTGGTGGAGGGGGATGAGTGTAAAGAATAGAATTAAGCTGTTAGCTGGCTATTATTCTCTTTTGCTATATGGGAATACTTGCCTACCTTACAGGTTTGTTGTAAGGATTTTTGAGGTAATGTATGGGAAGAAATGGAAGCAGTGACAGACTTTACTTTCCTGGGCTCCAAGATCACCGCAGACGGTGACTGCAGCCATGAAATTAAAAGACGTTTACTTCTTGGGAGGAAAGCTATGGCGAACCTAGACAACTTAATAAAAAGCCGAGACATCACCCTGCCAACAAAGCTTTGCATAGTCAAAGCGATGGTTTTCCCAGTAGCAGTGTATGGCTGTGAGAGCTGGACCATAAGAAAGGCAGAGCGTCGAAGAATAGATGCTTTCAAATTATGGTGTTGGAGAAGACTCTTGAGAGTCCCCTGGACTGCAAGGAGATCCAAGCGGTCCATCCTACAGGAAGTCAAGCCTGATTGCTCCCTGGAAGGACAAATCCTGAAGCTGAAGCTCAAATCCTTTGGCCACCTCATGAAAAGAGACGATTCTTTAGAAAAGACCTTCATGCTGGGAAAGATTGAAGGCAAAAGGAGAAGGGGGCGGCAGAGGATGAGATGGTTAGACAGTGTCACCGAAGCGATGAACATGAAATTGGGCAAACTCCAGAAGCTAGTGGAGGACAGGGGGGCCTGGTGTGCTGTGGTCCATGGGGTCGCAAAGAGTCGGACATGACTTAGTGACTGAACAACAACAACAACAACAACAACATCATGAGAAGCATTGGATGGATATTCATAAGAACATAAGAACAGGCCCAGTGGGTCAAGACAAGGACCCGTCTAGCCCAGCTTCCTGTATTTCACAGTGGCCCACCAGATGCCTCAGGGAGCACACGAGACACTGTATAAATGCGAAGTAATCTTACAAAATTTAAAATGCAGCTCAGGCTCTCTATGTAGGGTGCCATGCCCAAATTACCTTGGACCAGTCTCACTTGACTACTCCAGAAATAAGTTAGACAGTTAAAGAATGGTTCTTAATTTCACTTTTTAAAGATCTTGGCGCGTGCAAATGTTACGTCTTAGTCACCACTCAGAAACACACACCCTCCCCCAAAAAGACAATGAAACTTAAAAGAGAATCTCAAGTCATGGAAGCGCCTGCTGTGGAATGGCGTCCTAGACAACTAGGTATCTTTCAGCAATCATCGATCCTGAAATTGTGTTATTGAAATAGCCCCTGCTTAGTTCAGCAGGCACAGGTAAAAGCATCAACACGGTGTTGTTCCAGAGAATGAGACCCTTTTAATGTGGGAAACTCAATAATATTTGACGTGTTCCAACTTTAGAGAACAAATGTTTCTGAGCTGATTGCTCTGCTGACAGCGTTGTCTTGCCTACCCTATTGAGCGTCCTCTGGAGGAGGAAGGGTGTCCTTCCCCACTAGGAAGGTAGGGTTGGTCCAAAAGAACGAGGCTCTTCATCAGTGTTCCTCTCTTCTCCAGACCGGCCCTGCCTTCTAGTGGCAGTCCACATTGCTGTGTCTTAGCACAGCATTTAAAAAGAAAAAAAAAATTGAAGACAAGATGAAGAACAGAAGAGGACCCCCTCTTTGATCCAGAGTCAGCCAGTCACAGTAGAAGAGGCTATGAAGGTCCCTCAGGGAGTGCTTAGAGGGAGTGCTTTGGGCAGGCTCGGAGAACTTTAGCTGCAGTAAGGAGCCTGCCATTTTTTTTTTGCGCCTCTTGTGTGTGCTGGACCGGAGCATCTGACATCCGCTGCACCCCCTGATTCCAGTGCAAGAGGCCCCAACACACGCCTCCTGCAGCCTTCAGAGCGCAGCAAATGGGGGGAACAGCCCCGTCCTCATTACATTGCCTCCCAGAAGCCCTGCAAATGGCTGGTGCAGGCTGCTTGATTGTCCCACCTCCCCTCACCACCTTTTCGAAACCACCCTTTGAGCCCCTGGCCAAGTTCCCTCTCACCTTCAAGGTATGCTTCCTGGTGGCTATCACCTCGGCAAGGAGAGTATCAGAGCTGGGAGTGCTTTTGATACATTGGGAACACTGCATTTTCCGCAAGGACAAGGTGCTTCTTAGTCCTGACCCTGCCTTTGTTCCAAAGGTAAACACCCTGTAGAACACAAGAGGTAGTTCTCCCATCCTTCTGCCCCAAGCCTACCAAAGGAAAGATCTGGCACATACTAAACATTGGGAAGGTTCTCTGATTTTACACCAAGAGGGCCAGGGAGATCAGGCAGTCGTGTTTGTTTTTGAATTATTTTTATTAATTTTTAAGAAAAGAGATGGGATAGGGTTACAGAAAACAAAGGAATGGGTTAAACAAAGGTAAACACATTAGGTAAGTACCTTGCAATGTATCATAATATCTTAAAAATATCAATCCAATTAAAAGTATCAATCAGTCAATCACTAGTATTTATATACCGCTTTTCAACACAAAGTTCACAAAGCGGTTTACAGGCAAATAATAACATTAAAGTTAAATGGCTCCCTGTCCCAAAAGGGCTCACAATCTAAAGGAATGGAGAACACCACCAGCAACAGCCACGAGAAAGACACTGTGCTGGGCTGAAGAGGAACAATTGCTCTCCCCCTGCTAAATATAAGAGGACACCACTTGAAAAAGTGCCTCTTGCCCAGTTAGCAGGGGTTAAGGTTATCTATATCATTTCTAAGGATATATTTCATACTCAATATATCCAAAATCTTTTTTACTTATAAATTATGAAATAATATCCAACTTTGAACTATGTAATCGATACTAATCTTTTATTACTTTGCAATTCAACATTGCATATCTATCCAATCGTAAAACATTTTCCAGTATTGTTTAATCTTATTGATCTTGCCCTCTCTTAATCTTTCTGTTAAAATGTCCATCTCTGCCACTTCATAAATTTTCCCTATTATTTGTTCCATATTTGGGGTTTCGTCATCTTTCCATTTTTGTGCAAATAGTAATCTAGCCGCTGTTGTTACATGAATAACAATATGTTTCATATTTACATCTTGAATTTCTGTTAAAATATTTAATAAAAATATTTCTGGTTTGAGTGGAATATTGAAATTTAATATTTCTTGCAGCATTCCTTGTATTCCCTGCCAAGGCAGTCGTGTTTGTAACCTGCAAGGGCTCCAGCACAAGTCACAAGGCTTCAGCCAGTTCACTGGTATAATGACTATGGTCCTGCTTAGAATTGTGCTACTGGGCCCAGGACCAGGAGCCATCTGAGGGGATCAAGGCAGAGGTAACCAGACGAAACAGAGGTAACCAGGGAGAAAGCAGAGGTAACCAGACAAAAGCTTGAAGCATGGAACTACTTGGGGCAAATCTACTACCCACCTTACATTTTGGAAGTCTTTAGAGGTAGCTAGTCCCAGTTGCTTGTCCCAGCTCCTGCCAATCTAGCAGTTCGAAAGCACCTAAAAATGCCAGTAGATAAATAGGGACCACTTCGGTGGGAAGGTAACGGCGTTCTGCGCACTACAGCGTAATGCTGGCCACATGACCACGGAAGCTTGTCCTTGGACAAAACACCGGCTCTACAGGCTCTGAAACGGAGATGAGCACCGCCCCCTACAGTCGGTCAGGACTAGACCATTCGGTCGTGGGGAAACCTTTACCTTTACCTTTTAGCGAAAGAAAACATGGCTAAGCTTTCTTTAATCTCATGCTTCACCAGCTTTGACCTTCTGAGTGTCAACATGATGGGTTTTAAGACAATTTGTGTCCATTGTTTGCCCTAAACAAAAGCCTGATACTGCCTCAACTTGAAACTTCTGCTTAAACAACTAAGTTTATTTATGTTATACAAAAGGGGAAAATCCTAGAATTTAGCTGAAACTTGTTGATACATGCGTGGTGTTTAAGAAGGAAGTCTTTGAGAAGAAAACAGAGCAAGTTTTATACAGTATATTCTTTGTAGGAAGAGGAGGATTGTTAAAATAAGGTTTGATTTCAAATATGTCAAAGAACAGTAACTGTGAAAGTATTTCCAACTGTGTGGTTGAGTGAAGATTTTGGATGTTTCTGGTTGCAGTCTGTGTCTAGCCAACTGGTGGGATTAAACTGATGCTGGAATTAAGACACTCTGTTGCTTTATCCCTTAACTGGCATCCTTCTAGCACGATTTCTTGAAAATGGAAGGAAAATGGTGTCGAACATATTTCAAGGTGTTTTTGCAACATTTAATCATTGCCTTGTAGTTATTAGCTTCTGTGTCAATCAATCAGAAGATTTCTACCCTGCCTTTTTCTCCACTGAGGGGACTCAAGGTAGCTTACAAATGACCTAAGGAGACGGGCCTGATTGTACGAAAGTAAGTGGTCTCTCAGATACCCTGGCCCAAAGCCAAATCGGGCTTGAATGGTGAAAACAGGCACCAGCAGATGAAAACACAAAATAGGGGCCTTCACAGTAGTGGCACCAACTTTATGGAACTCCATCACTCTTGATTTAAGAACCAGTTCCTCCTTGGAAACGTTCTGGTGAGACCTGAAGACTTTTATTCAGGCAAGCTTTCTGAGTTCTTGGCCTTTTTAATGACATCTTGGTTTCATAGGTTTAATCTTTTTATAAGGTGGTGGCTGCTGCTCATGTGTTTTATTGTTTTTAGACTGTTTTAATTGTTGGGTTTTAGTTACTTTAAAATTTGCTTGCTAATTGTGATTATGTATCTGTTTTATGCATCTGGAGGAAAAGTGTATCCTGGGATATAGGCCATGATGGGTGGTGCTACCTCCTTACATCAGTAGTAGGCTACTTCAGAATGCCAGGTGCAAGGGAGTGGCAACAGGATGCAGGCATCTTGTTGTCTCATTTCCTCCCTGAGGCAGCTGGTGGACCACTGTGAGATACAGGAAGCTGGACTAGATGGGCCTTTGGCCTGATCCAGTGTGGCTCTTGTTATGCTCACCACCTTGGGTCCCTTGGGGAAAAAGGTGGGATATAAATACTGAAAATAAAAAGACCTGATTTGGGTTTCTTTATCAAGATGTTGCCTTGTTTTATGATTCGTTAATGTGTTTGAGAACCAGAAACATGTTTAAAAAATTTTTGATCCTGTATGTTGTTAAGTTGCTGTGCTCTTTTTTTTTAAATTGTGATGTAGCAATTGTCCTTTGCTAGCCTTCTTATTTCAGTGTTAAATAATTTATTTCTCTTCTGACTTTGAGTGCAGTACTGCATGTACCACATAGATCCTAGATGATATCAAGACAACGCCTCAGATTTTGGACATGTGAGAGCTTTTCCATATAGTCGTCACCTCCACTTTGAGATACTTAACTGATTGCTTTTCATCACTTTAGATGATATATGCTATAATGCCATGCAACAGCTTTCCTTGACAAATGGCTTGAAAAGCCTTTTTACATCAACTGTGCAAGTCAATTGGGGCTTAATTAATGAGAATTTTATGGCGTTTTCCTGTTTATGAGAGCTGGCAAATGATGTTGTTAAAATCCGTCAGTTTGCCAGGTCCTATTGGAATAGATGGGTCTCTTAATGATGCTGCATGTTCATATTCCTCTCCAGCAAGAGAAAAAGCACCAACAATTACTGAAATGCTGTGGAAGCGAGTCTGCAGCTTTTTGTCTAAGAGTTGGAAGGTCCCTTGGCTGTAATCTAGTCTATCTTTGCTCAGTGGTCCCTGGTGGGACCTTCCAGTTGTACCATTGTGCTACATCATTGATTTGACTCCTATTTTGAAGCACATTCATTCAAGGCATGATTTCACTCATTAACTGTAGTTCAATTCATACAACTATGGTTCATACTACCCCTAGTTTAGAACCTAAACCCTGTTATGACGTCCTGAATGTATGGCAAACTGTACTTTAGAGCTCTTCGTTTGCATTTGGTTTTCTGTCCTCCCAACTTATGACTGTAACTATACTTGGTCAATTCAGTCATACCTAAAGGCAAACCCACTTCAAGCCATGGCTTCAGAATTACTGCTCAATTAGAAACCATGGCTTGTCAAGCCATACTTCCTTCACCATGGTTTGGCGTGATGTCCGAATTGAACCAGTGGTTCTGATGATGTGTGATTACATCAAATTGAGTAGATCTGGGAATAATTATATAAAGGTCACAATCTGTGACTTAGCCTAGTTGTAAGATGCACTTCTACTGCTGAAACTGAGCAGATCTGACTCTAAGCTGCCTGAATAGGAGACCACCTAGTAACAATCTGTAAGCCACTCTGAGCCTTCTTTCAAGGAAAGAGCAGAGCAGTTGTTTTAAAACTGGGGCGTTCCGATGCCATAGCCTGACAAGCACTGCCTGGGTCATGTTAAGGGGCGGGGGAATCGCTACAATCGCGTTGCTGTAGGACATAGATCAGGGCTGGGGAGACTTACCAGTGCCTGCCCCAGTGTCGTTTTGGGTTGGGGAGCCCTGTGGACCCCTCTGCAGGGCTCCTCCTGTGTTCAATAAGTAAAAAAAAAAAAAACTATTGCAACCCACTTCCAGTTTTGCAATCATGACCAAGAAGTGAGTCGCGATCTTTTTTAACACACAAAGAACCCCACAGAGGAGTCTGCAAGCCGCCCCCCAACCCAAAAATACGCTGGGGCAGGCACTGGTAAGCCCCCCAGCCTTGATCTATGGGTTTGCATCACTGCAATTCCCCCTGCCCCTGCAAGCACTTACATCAGTTCTCAAACTCCTGGAGAGTTTGAGAACCGCTGAAGTAGGGCATAAATGTAGTAAATAAAAATGCTTCAATTATCTGGTTTCTATTTTTTTTAATTAAAATTTTTTTCTGTAGTGTTTTTGAGCAACTGTGCATCTGGTGATGCTTATAGCTCCCCGATCTAATTTTTTGGAAGCTTGTGCATGACCAAAGAACTAATAACACCGCAGGTGTTTTCTAAGCTGTGTTTTCCGCACTTTTGGCAACTGAGGAATCTTTTATGTGAATTAAACTGGGCTAGCACTTAAATATGTAGTTTTCTCTCTTACTCTAACCACCACCACCACCACCCCCCGAAAGAATGTGTTCAAGCCCCTGTATTTCTATAAGAATTACCTTTTAGACTTGCCTTTAAGGGGGCTGGACAGATTTCTGGAGGAAAAGTCCATCACAGGCTACAAGCCATGATGGGTAGTGCAGCCTCCTTATTTTAGCGGTAGGCTACTTTGGAGTGCTGATGCAGGGGGGTGGCAATGTGATGCAAGTGGTCGATCTTGTTGTCTTATGTGCTCCTTGAGACATCTGGAGGGTGACTGTGAGATCCAGGAAGCTGGTCTCAATGGGCCTCTAGCCTTATCCAGCAGGGCTGTTCTTACGTTCATCTCTGAGGGCAGGTCTCTACATCTGGGTGCGATTGGCCATTCCATTGCAGCCAGTTCAGGTAGCATGGTGGATTATGTATCCTCTCCCCCACCCATCCGGCAGAGAGTGATTGGAGGTTGTTAAGGTCAGATCAGCAAAAAAATTGAGAGATGCACCCCACAGAGAGATCCTGTTTTGTGTGTCTGTGTGTTGAACTTTGAGGCTTAGAAGAGCCGTCAGGTTCTTAAAAATTAAACTTTGCAGCACATTAACGTGCTGCTGAATAGATAATTATAGTAATTACGATAAAGTTAATACAGGCGGGAAATACCCATTTTGCTGACTGAGAATGAGTCCAGCAACTGCAATGTTGATGGCCACTACTGTTAGTTGCCCATTAATTGTGATGGCTCTCGGGAACCTTAATAGACCACTGTGTAGCAATTTATGGGAGTCCAAGGTGGAGGAGGTCTTGTGGCTCAATCCTGAGCTCCCCCAGCATGGGCGGTATGAGCGTACCACTTGAACTGGTATTACAAACCATGCTGTAAGGCATGTCAGCATAGGCAGTAAAGGGGAGCACCCAGAGGTGACAATGCAGTGATGGTGGCCAGTAAGTAAACTGGCCGCTGGCATTGTGCTGATTAAGGGCAGTGCAGGAGGGTGGATCTGGGTGAGGCGAGGGGCAGGACAGGGACCAGCGGCAACCTTTGCCACTGGATCCAGACCTCTACGTCGGGCCACGCAGCTCAACACAGAGGCCCTCTCGTCTGTGCCAGCTAAATATCTGGTGCAGATGCGAGGAGACCCATTGGAAGGGCTCTGGGCTTACCCTTCTCCTGAGGTTGCTCTAGTGGCTGCCTGACTGCCATTGGATGTGGTGCAGGGCAGTTATAGCCTTCACATCTTGCTTCCTTGTTCCCTGGAAGCATCTGCTTGGCAGGATACTGGAACAGAAGAATACTTTTCTGATCCAGTCATGCTCTTATATGTGCTTGTGCAGTAGTACAAATTCTGCCTGGATCTGCCTCAGGTTATAAGAACATAAGAACATAAGAAGCGCCCTGCTGGATCAGACCAAAAGCCCATCTAGTCCAGCTTCCTGTATCTCACAGCGGCCCACCAGGTGCCCCAGGGAGGCATGAGACAACAAGATGCTTGCATCCTGTTGCCACTCCCTTGCACCCGGTACTCTGAAGTAGCCCACCACCAATGTAAGGAGGTTGTACAATCCATCATTGCCTATAGCCCATGATGGACCTTTCCTCCAGAAATCCATCCAATCCCCTCTTAAAGGCATCAAGTCCAGATGCCATCACCACCTCCTGTGGCAAAGAGTTCCACAGATTAACTACCCGCTGGGTAAAAAAATACTTCCTTTTATCTGTTTTAACTCTCCCAACCCTCAGTTTTAGCAGATGCCCCCTGGTTCTGGTGTTCTGAGAGAGGGAAAAGAACATCCCTTTATCGACTCTATCCCTTCCATGCATAATTTTGTATGTCATAATTTTTGTATGTTATCTGCCCCAGTTAATTTTTTTGTAAGACTACAAATTGATTTATTGTCTTTTGCATCCTGAATACGCAATTTGCTTCATGCACCTGCGTTAGTTACTCAAAGGACTGGAACTTTTGAATCATTCAAGAAAGAGACAAATTGTCACTGTTCTTCAGTACCTATAAGTGGTATACTGGGGTTTTTTTCCCCTTCCCAGATTGATTGTGAAACCTCATGTCTTTTTTCCCTTCATTACACCAAACTAACTGTGTGAAAAAAGAGTTTTGCCCTGAGCTATGACAACTTCTCACAGCAATTGCCTGTGAGAAGTGAAAAGAATCCTTTATTAAAACCGGTTAGTCGACAGGGGTGCAGTCAATTCTGTGCGCTTTTTTTTTTTTAAAGGTGGAGGCATCCAGACATGTTTTTAAGGCTAACTGACTGGAGAATACAGTGAAATTTGATTCAGGCAAGACATAAAGTAGAATGCCAAGTCATTTTTTACACAGGTTTTACAAACCAATGAACCCCTTACAATTTTACAACATTAAAAAAAAACACTTTTATTTGTGGGATATTTTATCACCTTCTGTATCTGTCTTGTATCAAAGCTGAGAATCTCTCATTTAGAATTCTTACTGAGGGAAAAGGCATGTTTTGATTTATTATGCAAATGTTTATGTGGATTAAGTTATTTTGCTTCTAACAAGGGAATTAAGGTACCATTCATCTTTTTCATGGTACCTATTTCCATTTACTACTGTTTGCTAGTGTATATTATATTACAGGCATGCCCCAGTATCCACTGGGGTTCCGTTCCAGACCCCACCATGGATACCTGAAACAGTGGAAACTGGGGACGCCTTTTAAAGATACGGAAACATCCGTGGTTTTGCTGCAGCAGGGTGGTAAAGAAGAGATTTGGTTAATGTTCCCCTCTTTTAATAGGTGTTCCGGTATCCATGGATAACTGAAACTGTGTATACTGAATCAGTGGATACAAGGGCATGCCTGTGTTCTACTCTTGTAGTAATCTGTAGTGAAACCTTCACTACTGTAACATCTGAAGAAGTTTCACTGAGATTTAATTACACTTGTTTTGTGAAGACCTTACACTTGCAAGTGAGCATTTTTTACAAATTTTGTTTTTAGTTCAGTGCTTTTACATAATGTTTTGTCCTAATCTCACTTTCTGTCAGGAATGTTTCAAACTTGTGCAATTGCTGCAGTCCAAGAATGCCAGTTTGCATTTCAGGAGTATCAATAGATAGCATCATAGATGGCTCTTCCTGCTTGATGCATGTCTGGCTATGACATCACTTCCAGGTTAATGACATAACTTCCGATGGGTCCCAGCATGAGTGCCATTCTAAAAAGTGGATCCTGGTGCTAAAATGTTTGCAAACCACTGGTTTATAGGTGTAAAAATATGATACTAGTTTCTTAAAAGTGATGACACCGAGATGACTGAATTCACCTCAGTCTAGTCTTCTAACACAATTTGTGTTCTGGATATATAGGCAAAACTATAGTTACTCTCCTTTCCGAGAGATCTCCCGATGCTATCCCAAACAGCAGCCTCTGAGAATCCCAAACCAGGTTGTTATGCCTATGTTATGAATGTTATACCAAACTGTATTTGTCCAAATGGTGGTTTGCAAACCAGCTTCAAACTGTAGGTTTGAGTTTGGTGGCTACTCCCAACTTGTAATTTATCAGGTAGTATCTGTTCAGACATCATGGTTGCTCTTCATTTGGCTTTCTGAAGTATCTAAGTGTGTGTCTGTGTCTGTGTCTGTGTCTGTGTCTGTCTGTAGGAACAGCTGGGCCAGAAACGGCCCCAAGAAAAGAGAGGCCAAACAAATTGACTGGGTTAATAGCCTGTGAGAATGTGTGGCCTTTGTTAGCCAAATGAAATTAAGCAACTGGAATTGTGGCTTCTTACTGTTAAAAGGACATCCAACAGCAAGTAGTTAATTGGCCACGACTGTCATTTAAATTGAGTGGATTGTGGTTGTGTGTTTAGCCTGGTGGTGGTTGAAATGGGCTAATGGCCACTTCATGTTCTTCAGTACCAGGAGATGAATCCGTGCTAATTTTGTCACATGTAGCAATGGAATAGTAGAATAATGTAATGTGCGAGATTAAAAAATAAATCACCATTTCTGGAAAGTGCTCCTCAGAGGAAGGAATTAGCGTAATGGTTCACTACATTAATTCCTCTTCGTGTTCAGGAGCGGTCACTTATTAACTGTTTGAAAGAGGACTCCTTTATAAAGATTTGATTTGCTGCTTGAAAAAATCTTAATGATGCTGGAAGAGTCTTCCAGCATTATAGGAAGCGGGGGTGGCGACTTCATTGCCACATCTTGTTTTCTGTTGAAAAATGCGTAAAGATGTGCAATAGTAAAGGTATTTATTGCGCAGTCCCATGCGTGTCTACTCAGAAGTAAGTTCACAGCTCAGTCCGAAGCTGGATAACACTGGCAGGATGGCCCTGCACACCACCATAAACATGCCGCGTTGTGGCAGCGCAGAGGATCTGGGCGTTGGCGGACAGGCCTGTGCTGGTCTGCTGGTGCCAACTGGAGAGCAGGATCTGCTGGACCAGGTAGGCATTTTGCGTGCCAGTGGAGAAGCGGGGAGGGGAGAGGGTCGAATGGAGAAGGGGAGGGTTGTACTGGGGAGGGGGGAGATCAGGCCTGGGAGGAAGCAGGGGCAGTGGCTACAGCTGTATCTTGCCCCTTCCCAGGCCTGATTTCCCAACATGGGGCTATGCGACTTGGGCCAGTGATTTTGCAGGCACCCTATAGTGTTGCCCTATAGTGGCTGCTGGGGCTTGCAACAGGGGAAGAGGTGAAATATCCCCTTCTCTTGAGGAGACCTCCTGTAGCCTCTATTCCTGCTCTGGATGCAGCAGAAGCTTTGGAAGGACTTTGCTTGTGAGGCTCTAAGAGTGCGTAGCATTGCAGTTTTCATTTCTCATCTATTTTCTTTGCAAAATTTTGTGAACTCTTTCACTGAAAATTGGTGTAAAAGTATTCATAATAATGTTTTTACGCTGTATTTTTCATTGATGTAGGTCAGTGGTTCTCAAATTTTTTTAGACCGGGACCCATTTTTTTAGAATGGAAGTTGTGTCAGGACCTGCCGGATGTGATGTCATAGCCAGAAGTGATATCATCAAGCAGGAGGTGCTGTCATTGTTATGTAATCAAATGACACTCTTGGACTGCAGCAATTGGACAACCATGGAACATTCCTGACAGAAAGCAAGATTAGGATAAAGTATTATGTAAAAGCACTGAATGGAAACAAAAATTTTTTAAAAACCCTCACTTGAAAATTCAAACTGATAACACTCACAAAAAGAATATAACAAAGTCTAAACTAAAAACAAATTTTTTGAAAACCCTCACTTGCAAGAGTACAGTCTTTAGCTTCCAAGAATATGGCAGCCCCCAGTTTTCTATGACCCACCAGACATCAAATTGCAACCCACCATGTGGGTCCTGACCCACAGTTTGAAAAACACTGGTCTAGTGCACTTTTGAAAAGTCTCAGCAGCTGAGATTTTAGTTCTTAGTAGATGATGTTTCCATGTCTGAAATTTTGGCAGCCCTGTCTTGTGAATGAGGTGTAATTCAACCCATCATGTTTGTTGTTACGGGGTTGTTGGACTAAAGAAGGTAATTGGATTCCAACTTATATAATAAGAGCTGTGTTTTCCCCCACCTCCAGCAACCTGAGTGCTTGTTTTGGCTGTTCCCTTCTGTACAACAGAAGCACGCAGGGAAACCTACTGACCCTATTATATTAGCAAGTAGACAAAGGAGTGCTTGATTTCTTTTAAAGAAGAAAAAATAGTATTTTGGATTCTACCCCCCTTCCTCATACTGTACGTAGTGCAAGGTTCACTTTTACAAATTCTCTGTGTTCCATTTCCAAACTTGTTTAATCTGTGTGTGAATGACCTGAGGTCAGAAATTAGAGGACTGGGCAAGGCAGATGAATTCTGTGGCCTAAGCAGTATAAGGGCACAATCATAACCTGGAGTTAGGCTGTCACAGTTAGGCCAGCAAAGTTTGGCTGACAGAAGGGACACTGTAAAGTAGGATTGGACCATTCTCGGAGTCAGAGAGGCCAGCACACAGACGTGAGCCATCCTCCCTGACTCTGAGAGTGGTCCAAACGTGCTTTACAATGGCCCTTGTGCTGGCCAAAGTTTGCTGGTCTAACTCCAGTTAGGAGTGCACCCTAAGTGTGCGCGTGTGGGTTGTGCATTTCTTCTCATCCCTTCTGAAAGTCTAAGGGAGGGACCCCCAATTCTGTGCCTGTGGTCCCACGTATGTTTGTGGAAGTATCTTGCAGCATCTAGCTACCCCCCCTTCTGCTGCCGCTGCTGCGGTCAATGCCTCTTCTTTCTCCTGCCTGTTCATGTACCTTCACTCAGGGATGGGCACTCGAGTCATGAAAATGCTGGCAGTGGTGGCGGACTTCTAGTGCCAGATCTGTAGGCAGCCATCCTGTGGGAGCCAGAATCAGGCTTCAAGCCAGGAGACAGGTCCAGAGTTGGAGCAAAGTGAGAATCAATCAAGACTACCATTTCGCAAAAGCTCTTTTTAGCCTGTCTTGTTGGGGAATGTTAGGACCTGGCTTGTGTGGTGGTGAGCCATTCCAGGGCTTGGGATCTCTTCAGTGCCCAGGGCATGCTCCACCCATCGTGTCTCATTGCACAACTTGTGCACCTTTTAAATCCTCCCTCACATAACTGTTCTTCCAAGTAGCAAACTACCCCCTGATGTGATTGGCTACTACATGGAGAAAGCGTTTAACCTAGTGGAGCGTTTAGAAATATGTCCCTCTTGTGCACTCTGAAGCTTTACATGCACTTTAGTCCAGAGTTCTGTCTGTCCATTTTGTGGAACCTATCGAGTGGAATGGCCACATCCTGTGCCTGTTACATGTGCCTTAGGGCCCAATCCTATCCAACTTTCCAGTGCCAATTCAGCCACAATGCAGTCCCAAGGTCAGGGAACAAATGTTCCCTTACCTTGAGGGGGTCTCCGTGACTGCTCCCCCACTGCAGGATGAAGTGTGCACCCCCTTGGCTTGGCTGCATCAATGCTGGAAATCTGATAGGACTGGGGCCTTAGTCACCCCCATTTTGGTAGAAAAATAGGACAGTTGGACTTCATAAGCTGTGTTTTGTTACATAGTGAGCACATTGTAAGCAGCTGATTCAGCATCCACTATGCGGAGTTGCTACTATTCCCAGGAAGAAGTGTTGCAACCTTTTTAGATTACTCTATTGTC
The DNA here is from genome assembly GCA_029204185.1 of Lerista edwardsae. Lineage (NCBI taxonomy): Eukaryota > Metazoa > Chordata > Lepidosauria > Squamata > Scincidae > Lerista > Lerista edwardsae. The sequence goes on from JAJKFI010000009.1 coordinate 19,902,775, forward strand.
TTAGTGCTGTTCAAACAGTGCTCTCTGCTGGCCTTCCTTTGGCAACCTTTGAAAACTGTTTGTTCCTACACAAATGTACTGTGTGATCTTTCTTTTTTGCTTGGTGTTGCCATTGTGAGCATAAGATATTAATGTGGGATACTCATAAAAGCAGAAAAGCTGGGATAGTAAAATGAAGAAAGCTTAATTATATTGGAAAGTTGCAAATGCTGTGAACATAAAATCTCAATGCTTTGGGAGTTTTTGGAACTTTTCCCTGAGCATTAAAAATGCCTGAGATCTGGCCCATCTGAGATTTTCAGATAATGCTGCTCCCATATAGGCCTGAATGCAAAACATACCAGAGAGGTTGTAGTTTGATAGTATCTTGTTATGTGGAATAGAAATTTGTTTGTACTTCTGGAAAGAAAAGACCAAAAACTTAGGCAAAGAGATTGGTTTTTTTTTTCCTTTATAGTATGAACTCCGATTGTGTTCATTGTGTGTGTTTTAATTGTGCTATTTGCTCAGTCTTGTCTGGTGTAGATGATGTTAACAATAATACTTTAATATGCACGTAGTGCCATCAATGTGCATGACATTCTATAGCAGACAGGATGGCAGGTCTCTGCCCCAAGAGGGTCACAATCCGAAAAAGACTCAAGGGGAACAACAGAAGAAAGGACAGTATCATGTGAAGGTAGATAGAAATGATGATGCTTAACCATGGGTATTGCTGACCATAGTTTGGAACCTTTTTGTTCTGGTTAAGATATCAGAAATAAAGTGAAACCACAATTTAGCTCATTGAGCTAAACTATTCTTTTTCTGGATGACAATATTAGGAGCCACCAGGAAGACCTGCTTTTTGCTTGACAACTCATCATTGTATTGTGGCTTCCTTGGGGCAGATGTATTTAATAGAGACCCACTTCAAGGTTTCATAGATAGGCTTTGCGATCCACCATTAACCATGTTTTTGGGTATTTAGACACAACAGTTAACCATGGTTTAGCCTGATGTCTCTATAACAGTGGTTTCCAAACTGTGATTTGGGATCAGTGGGTTTGTGAGCCAATTTCAGGTGGGTTGTGAAGCACCTAGAGCAGCCGTATTGAAAATATGGAAAGCTGGGAAGCTGGAAAGAGGGAGGGCTATGTGGTAGTTTTGCCTATGTCAAGGTTGTAAATAGGCTTCCCCCCCCCCTTTGCTATTGGAAAATGGCTGAGAAATAGCCCAACTGATTGCTGCATTCTCAGGAAAGCAGATATTCTTTGGCGGCACAATAATGGCACTTCTGGACATGACCACTTCTGGTGGGTCCTGGACAGACTATCATTCTAAAAAGTAGGTGATAAAAGTGTTTGAGAATCACTGCTCTATAAGGTGTTTACGTCTTACTGTCGTCAGATGCACGTATGTGCGCGTGCGCACACACACACACACACATACATACATACAGAGAGAGAGAGAGAGAGAGAGAGAGAGAGAGAGAGAGAGAGAGAGGTTTCAGTGTCTTTGGGATAAACAGCTGGCTCCAAAGATGGTTCTCTTGTGAGTGGAAGTTTCGTATATTGCATTTCACCATAATGAGAGAACTGTGCAACTAAAGCAAAGATATTGTTTTGCTTGTGGAACAGTGTGTGAAAATGATTGCACAATTAGAAGAATGACAACCTCTTTTGAACCTTTGCATTGTAGCACTGTCTGAACACGTAAGCAATTTCAGAACAGCTCTAGGAGTGATTGACCTGCCTTCTGTATATGGTTCTTTGGGGCCAATCTTGTTTCTTATTTTTTCCATGGCACTTTTCGGTCTCCAAGGTGCAGGTTAATATTCAGTTACTAGGAAAGATGCTCTTTTTGCTTAGCTGACAAGTCATTTATTTTTTATAGCAAGCTTGAAGGAGCAGATTGTAAAGTTGTGAAAGGTTGCAACTATTCAAGAGTATTCCTTTGCTTTATATTGGTAATTAAGTCTCATTGATTTCTTCAGTGTCTGGGGTGTGTTATTATTTTTTAAGTCGCCTTCAAGTGCTATCAAATAGTGCAGTACCTGCAACTGGGCGTAAGCAGGAAGTCGAGACTTCACTTGTTTTGACTTGTAGGGTGTAGCTAAGTAATCAAAATGTTGTGTTTTCTGTCCTGTTTTCTGATAAGCTGGCAGATCTTCCCACACGCTGTGCAAGTTAAATGCAAAACAGCTGATCCGGATCGTGACTCAAACTGCACTTTGTTCTAAAAGGTGCATGTGTAATCTGGGGAATGTGTAATCAGTTTGAAAGTGATTGGAAAATATAACTCTTGGCATGTGAGCTAACCTACATTCAACTTGGCAAGAAAAGATTGCCTACTTCGAAAAAAGATAGATGCATTAAACATCCTGTGTTAACCATTTTGTATATAAAGACCGAACGATGAATTGGGAAGTCCCCAATTTCAGTATTGCCTCTGCCAAGAATTCACTGGGCAACCTTTGGCAGGCGGCGCTCTGTATCCAATCTGTAAGTAGGGATCATAGTCCCCTTACTGAGATGTTATAAGGAATGCAGGGTAATCCGCGAAACCTCTCTTCAACCCCTGGAAATGCAATGACCATTTTATATTACCTTTAAATCTTTCCCATGAATGCTTTGGCACAGCCTTCGGGTCTTATATCTCTAACTAAATCCAGTACACATTATTGCAATAATATTTCCCCCCGTTTATCCCTGCCTCTCCCTTTTCTGTTGCATCCCTTGTGTCTGTTTTTAGATTGCTTTTCCTTGGGGGCAGATTCCCTTATGTTTTTAGAAAGTGCCATGTGCATGAATGGCATTATGTTTACACTTCCGTGTGGTCTGATGGTTGAGCTGCTGGTACTGCCTGAAGCTAAGCAGGAGAATCCGTGGTCTATTTTTGGATGGGAGACGGATGCCAGGCTGTGACAAGCTGCAGTACCTGTGGTGGCAGAACGGAGTTACTGTGCAGCTGATTAGCCAGTGTGGGAATGTGTGAGAAGACCAGCTGGCAAAAAGAACAGAGTACAATCTTGAGGACCTGTCTAGGCTGGACTTAGGATTGCCTGCTGAAACTCAGTGGTGTGCAGCCAGAGGAGAGAACAGCCACACTTGGAAGAATGCATCTGGAACTGAGGATTGGGTGAATCACAGAATACTGTGTATTTAAAAGAAAAAACCATTGAAAAATAGTGGCTTAGACTAGCCTGCCCATGTAAGCCACTTTGGGCATTTGCTTCAGCATGGGAAAGGCAGGATATAAATTCTTCAGATAAATAAATAAATAAATAAATAAATAGAAGACATGCTCACTTTCCTCTACCCCAGGAACAGGAGACATTGGCAAAGTAGAGTAACCACAGCCACGAAGTGGTCTATTCCAATTGAGCAGTTTCAACCAGATCTTGCGAAGTGCCACTGGGTAGAAACAGCTATTGAAATGGCAACATAAAAATAGATCCCCTAATTTTGCAGCCTTAGATATTGATCACTATGTTTGTTAATTCAAATATGCTTTTTTTGTCAGGGCTTAATACACTGCTTTGTATTTTAAACCGGTGTGTTTTTAAGGTGGTCACTGCCACATGGGTTAGTTCAATAGTTTTTGAAGTGTTTTCTGGAAGCACTAAAGTTCTTTGGATTCTTATTTGGAGGTTCTCCAATTAAAAAAAAATCAGTAATGTCAGCCCACGATGGCAGTTTCTCCAAATGTGGCAGGTTGTCCACCATCACCAAGCATTTTTCCTGCAGTGCACTACTACAAGCATATATTGAATGTTTTTCCAGCATGTACGTGCAAGTTGAAAAGGGGCGTGGTCTGTTCCCCCATGCCGAACGGAAAACGTTCCTTAGAAGAGGCTCTAAAATGTTCTGCAGCTCTCAGGGGTCAGCTGCATAAGGGCTTTTTGACAGCTGAGCACTCCCTAAAGCTAGTGAGTTTGAGAAACACTCCTCTAGGCTGATAGAGATTTCAGAAAGCAAAAAAGGTACTTGCTTTAAAAGAGAAAATAGAATGTTTTTCATCTCCAGGCATGAAATAAATGAAAGAGGGATTGAAGAAAAGGCAGCCTGGTGCAGCGAGGAGGCCCAGGTTAAGGGACTGATAGCAGTTTCCTATTTGCTTAAGAGATCCTACCTGTAATATAAGCTGTTGTCAAACGAGACTGGGGTGTTTCTTGCTCTGTCTAGTCTTGCTGACCTAATATTCTGTGCCAAGGCCTTGCCAAACAGAAAGAGTTGCAAGGGGCTTGCCTTCCAGCTAAAATGTGTAGATTTGCATCATAAATGAAAATACTGCCATTCTGCTATGTATGTTTCTTACAAAAGAGCAACTATACTATACCATAACACCAATACATGACTTTCCATGCCAATACATTAAGGAACAATGCAATGTTGAGCAATAGTTGGCATTATAGGGATCTCTTTTGAATGTTGGAAGTGCTTCATGTACAGAGTTGGTATATAAGAAGAGCCCCACTGGATCAGGCCAAAGACCCATCTAGTCTAGCTTCCTGTATCTCACCAGGTACAGTGGCCCACCAGATACCTCAGGTAGCACACAAGACAACTAGATACCTGCATCTCGCTGCCACTCCCCTGCATCTGGCATTCTGAGGTAGCTTACTTCTAAAGTATTGAGGTTGCACTACCCATCATGGTCTGTAGCCTGCGATGGACTTTTCCTCCAAAAATATGTCCAGTCCCCTTTTAAAGGCACCTACGCCAGATGCCATCGCCCCCTCCTCTGGCAAGGAGTTCCACAGATCAATTACCCTCTGGGTAAAGGAGTATTTCCTTTTATCTGTTCACAAAAGAATGTAAGAAGAGCCCTGTTGGATCAGGCCAAAGGCCCATCTAGTCCAGCTTCCTGTATCTCATAGTGTCCCACCAGGTGTGTCAGGGAGCACATGAGACAACCAGATACTTGCTGCCACTCCCTGCATCTGGCATTCTGAGGTAAATTTCTGAGGTAAAATCCTGAAGGAAATATGAGGTAAATAAAACAGAATCATCTAAGAACATGAGAAGAGCCCTTCTGGATCAGGCCAAGGGCCCATCTAGTCCAGCTTCTTGTATCTCACAGTGGCCCACCAGACGCCTCAGGGAGTTTTAAACAACTGTGGTTTACTGTAGCTCCACAAGCAGCCTTGAGCTTGCATGCTCCCTCCTCTCCTTGTGCCCGAAGATTAGCAACGGATATTCTCACTGGCATACATTGTCATAACTGAGGAACAATTGGCAGGTGGGGTTCTGTTTCCAGGTGGGTTTTGCTTTTCTCATTTTTCTCCCAGCTGTTAACCACTTGGGTAGGGTGATGTACAAATGCTTAAAATGCAAACATTGCGCATCTGATGTTATCTAGTGTTCAGATACAAGTGGAGACAGAGTCCAGGTTGGAGAGGCAACCTGTATGTGGAGGACAGGGGGCAATAGGGAGGCAAGTGGCTGATAGGTGGTCAATGTGAAAGTGCAGAGCCCTGGTGTCCTTTTTTTAAAAACTCATCAGCTGATTAGACCAGCTGTCTGAAACAGTGCTATAAGAGGAAAGGCAGGACAATGGTACTGATAGGTCAGAATAAACGAGTCTCATAGGCTACAGTGGCTGTCAATCAGCCCACAACAAGGAGCGTTGTAGTGAAACAATACTAAAGAAGCAGCTTTATGCGTTATAGAGTGTTATATGCTACTGCTTTATTTAGCATCACAGCTGTGCTAATTCAAGACAAAACTTTGAGGAACCCCCCAGGCCTATGGTTCCCAAACTCTCTGGGAGTTTGGGAACCGTTCCAAGTATTTGCAGGGGCAAGGGAATGGCTGCTGGCTGCAGAATGGGGCTGGGAGGACTTACTGCTGCCTGCCCCAGCGACTGGGGGGTTCGGGGAGTTCCGTGCAGGGCTTCCCATGCATTGTGAAAGTAAAAAGAAAATAACCCACTTCCATGGGTTATGGAAGCTCCCCAAGTCCCTGAACGCTGGAGCAGGCAGTTGTAAGTCTCCCCAACGCCATTATGTAGCTGGCAGCAATGTGATCATGGCAATCGCTTTACTGCCATCCTCCCACCCCTGCCCCTTAAGGGGAGGTCCCTGGGCTTCCTTGGCTGGGGCATTGTGATGCCCCAGTTTGAAAACCCCTGCCCTAGGCGATCTAGCAGAGACCATGATTCACTTTTCACTTCCCTTCAGAAATGAATTTATTCTCTCCCATCCATATTGTTCTTCTGTGTAGAGTTTCTGTTGGTATCTTGTGGTGCATACTGGGAGTTAAAGTAGTTGATATACATTGTAGTTGATACACGCGGTTGAAACAGCATAATCATCCCTTTTTGTGGGTCACTCCCAAGCTTAATGGGTGACTTGGAAGTCAACCCAACTGGAGATTCCTGTTTTGCCTTTCTTTTTCCTCCTAGCATTTTGTTGTTGTGCAACGGAGTAGGGAGGGCCTGGTGTCAAGGAAAGAGTTGACTCAATGCAGTTCTTCCCCTTCATTTCAGTCAATAATGCGCATTTGTACTGTATTGGTTGCTAGTAATATCTATATATATAAAAATGGACGTTTGTGTGTGTGTATGCGGGTATGTATGTATGTTCCTTATATAAATCTCCGTCCCTTGACCCACGGCCACGAAACTTGGCACACACGTTCCTTGCAGCCTGGAAGGAATCACTGCGGGGGTCAGACCCCCCTACGGCCCCCCGTTTTTCAGGGAGGGGGCCGGATTGTCAGGAGCCAAGGGGATTGCATGGGGCTACAGGTCTGCTGCCACCCTGTGGTCACAGACGATTCTACAGCAGCTCAGCTGAAACTGAGCAGAACAGAAAGTGAAACTAATATAAAGTGCTTCGCCTGCTGGCCTGAGTGGGACGGGGAGGAAAGAGCAGGATCCACAGAGTTCCAGCAGCCAGTCGGATCTGAGAGGGGCCTATGTCCAGGGAGCTCACAGGCCACCTCTGCCTGTTTCTCATACGTGAGGGCTGGACCTGCAGACAGTAAGTGGGACCTTCCTGTTGCTCTCTTAGTTGATGGTGTCCCTGTTTCCTCATTCATGTCACAGTGATAGTGTGCATTTTGGGGTCCGGGTCATCAATACTGTTAACTACACAGCTGTGCCAGTGTTGCCTGAGTGGGCCAGGGTGGAAAGAGCAGGATCCAGAGAGTTCCAGCAGCCACTCAGATCTGAGAGGGGCCTATGTCTAGGGAGCTAACAGGCCACCTCTGCCTGTTTCTCATGCTACAGGACCTGCAGACAGTAAGTGGGACCTTCAGATTGCTCTCTTAGGTTAGGGTGTCCCTGTTTCCTCATTCACTTCACAGTGATAGTGTGCGTTTTGGGTTCCACGTCAGCAATACTGTGCTATTTCAGGGACGAGTTCTATATGTCTATCTATGGATCTCACTATGTCATCCTTTTGAGGGAGGTTTGTATATTTGTGGGTCTGTTCCACCATTACTCTGGAACGCCTGGAACGAGGTGCACCACACGTGGTACACTGCTTCCTTACGATCTGGACAGATATACTGTGGGGGTAGGGCCCCCCATACGCCCCCAGAGGTGGGGGTGCGCTGCAGAGCAAACTCATTCCTCCTCCTAATAGAGCCTGGGGATAATTTCTGCCCCCGGGCAACGCCGGGTCACAAACAGCTAGTTTAATTATAAGATCAGAATCTCTTATTGGCATATATAACAATTTCTAATCTGAATTATCAATTATAGCAAGATTGTCAGCACTGGGCCCGAGGCCGCTGAAATCAGAGGAAAATAAATTTCAGTGGGAATGGAACCAGATTTGGATGACGTGTTGGCTCAGATGCACAAGAGAGTCGGCCTAGAGGCAAGTTGATGGCCAAGGCCCTTGTTACCCAAGATCGTTTGAGCTGATGCCAGGGGTTGAATGTGCACACATGAAAAGTGTACACTCTGCTACGGAGCTACTTTCTCTCCCTTAGAATTGGTGATGCGCTTCCACCTCTTCATATTTTACTACTTAAAGATACCTGGAAAAGTGAACTGTAGTCTGCAAGAACAAGTAGGCGCAAAATGCAAACTAATGGGGAGACTCTGCTGTATCCTAACTCAGATTTGTGTGAATGGCAGAAGTGTGTGTGTGTGTGTGTGTGTGTGTGTGTGTGTGTCACAAATTGCCAACATTCCCTCCTTTTGCTGCTCCCCATGCTATGAACCTAGACAACTTAATAAAAAGCCGAGACATCACTTAACTCTGCCAACAAAGGTTCGCATAGTCAAAGCGATGGTTTTCCCAGTAGCAATGTATGGCTGTGAGAGCTGGACCATAAGAAAGGCAGAGCGCCGAAGAATAGATGCTTTCAAATTATGGTGCTGGAGAAGACTCTTGAGAGTCCCCTGGACTGCAAGGAGATCCAATCGGTCAATCCTCCAGGAAGTCAAGCCTGATTGCTCCCTGGAAGGACAAATCCTGAAACTGAAGCTCAAGTACTTTGGCCACCTCATGAGAAGAGAGGACTCTTTTGAAAAGACCCTCATGCTGGGAAAGATGGAAGGCAAAAGGAGAAGGGGGAGGCAGAGGATGAGATGGTTAGAGAGTGTCACCGAAGTGATGAACATGAAATTGGGCGAACTCAGGAAGCTAGTGGAGGACAGGGAGGCCTGGCGTGCTGTGGTCCATGGGGTCGCGAAGAGTCAGACACAACTTAGCGACTGAACAACAAATGCTATGAACCTTTTGGCATCAGTGGGGTGGAGGAGGGGGAGGTGTTTGCTGCTGTGTGAAGTTTCCATGTGGGACTTCCATGTTGCATGTGGCAAGGTTAAGATCAACCTGCAATGTGTACATACATTCATTCATAATTAAGCTCTTTTTTTTTTTAAATTCCAACCAGAATGAATAGGGTTTGTATAACTATAAACTTTTACATAGTGAATCTATGAGATATGAAAGTGCTGAACAGCCCTGCCTTGGCTAATGAGATGGAAAGAAGATAGTTCTGTTTTATAACCCGTATTTATTTGGGAGCATGAAATCAAAGTTTGTGCTTTTTTTTATGGTTGTGCTGGCAACAGTGACGTGAGTGGGAGAGGAAAGTATTCACCACGTACCACCTAGATTGTATTACATCTTCTTTGAAGGCATTAAAAAAAGAAAAAGCCAAGCCAGGGAGTGAAGCAATGGGGCAATCTCAATGGAAAATAGTAGCAATATGGGCATACCTAGAATGTTGAGGTTAATGGAAAAAGAAATAAAAGGACAGGGAAAATATTGAACACTTTAGTACCCCCAGAGAGAAAGCAGACTTACCAAAATATTTGCTATGGCTAATCATACTAGAACTATACTATGTTTCTTGTCCTCAGTTGGTGGTAATAGAATTGGCAAGATAATTGGTTGCAGTTTTTTTCTAATACAGTCGTACCTCATTATCCAGTCACCACTGATCCACCTTTAAATGCCTTGTCAAAATCCCATTTCCTCCCTTCCTACATTCTACTAGAGTCTATTATTCACCCCATCTAGTGGCTGAATTCGTTATAGTGACTATACCAATGTATTCTAGGGTGACAATGGAGGAGCAAGAATCCTGGAAGTGGGTTTTTAAACCTATTTTTCCATTTATTTTGGTATTCATTGATTTTGGTATCCACTGGGCATTCCAGAATGGAACCCCAATGGATAATGAGACATGACTGACAGTCTTTGTTTCAGAATTTCTTAAACCTTAACTATCTATTTGTCCTAGAGCTAATCCGGATTTGTTGCAATAATATAGGGAAACTTAACAGGGACCCCTGTATAAGTCATAAGCCTTTTTGAGAAACGAAATGTAAAAATTTCCTGTACTTTTGTCCACCAGCCTCCTGAAATGGGTGCTCTTCTTCTAGCTCTTAAAAGGATATCCCAAAATAGTTGGATCCCTTAATCTGCTGTTTGTTATGGAAGCAAATTCCATTCTTTAAGTCCAGTATAGGGCATGGATGTACATACCCTCCCCATTCAACCCTATTTACATTTACTTAGTGGAGAAAATTCTCCTTTGTTGAGTCGTTACACTATAAATCCAGTCCTTCACTGCAGCTTCTGAAGGGAAGACCCCTGTGCCTGTTTTCACATGCTTGTTTGCCACATTCACTCTTTTGGGGTATGCATGCTTGGGAGAATCAAATCTCAGGTACCGAAGTGAACTAGGATGAGTAGTTGTGGGTTTTGACTGACAGCATATTGAGACCTTTTGGATATTGAAATTGGGGGGAGGAATGAAGGTTTAGTAGCTTTGCAATTCTCAACAAACATGCCTGGAAGCAAACAATATTCTTGTAAGGGGTCGATGACGCTGCCCAGACCCATACGCCATTGCCAACTTCCAGTTCAGCTAAGCCTGGCTTTAAGCTACATGGCCACACAGCTTACCGAGAACAGGAGTAGCAAGTTTCATTTATTTCAATTGGCCACTGATTTCACTGAAAATGCCACTGGCTAATACCTTTTATGTAAAGGCTGACTGGAAGGTTGGGAGTTCAAGACCACGTGATGGAGTGAGCTCCCGTTGCTTGTCCCAGCTCCTGCCAACCTAGCAGTTTGAAAGCACCTAAAAATGCGAGTAGATAAATAGGTACTGCTTCGGTGGGAAGGTAACGGTGTTCCGTGTGCCTCGGTGTATAATCATGCTGGCCACATGACCACCGAAGCTTGTCCTCAGACAAACGCCAGCTCTTCGGCTTAGAAATGGAGATGGGCATCGCCCAATACTAGAGCATTGCTTCTAGTCGGTCACGACTAGACTATTCGGTTGTGGGGAAACCTTTACTTTTAATAGCTTTTAACATAATGGTTTCAAAATGGCCAATGCCAATAAGGTTAGATCTGCTGAGTTCAGAGCTCATCCTTTGTGTTGGCTGAATGAGTGCATGTGAGATTCCTCCTGCTGCCACGCCCCCTTGACTTCCACATGTTGGGGCAAAGATTGGCAAGCTGTGTGCAGGTCAGGGAACAGGGGACGCTCTCCTTTCACTATTTGGGGAAGGTGTGTAGCTTCTTCCATGTGGTACTAAGACTGTGGAGTTTCCTCCTTGAGGGGGATCTGCTGAGCACCATCTGACTCTTGTCAAGAGTCAAAAAAATACTCTTATTCTGGCATCCTGTCAAAATTTCTTTCCTTGAATTGATTCCTTAATTCTGTTGGTGCCAGTTTCATTATTAATGGTGGGGAGTTACTTTTACTGTGGTGGCGCAGCGAGTTAATCCGCTGCTGCTGGGCTTTCCGACCGGAAGGTTGGGAGTTCAAGACTGCGCGACGGAGTGAGCTCCCGTTGCTTGTCCCAGCTCCTGCCAACCTAGCAGTTCGAAAGCACCTCAATGCAAGTAGATAAATAGGGACCACTTTGGTGGGAAGGGAAAGGCATTCCGTGTGCTACGGCGTAGAGTCATGCTGGCCACATGACCATGGAAGCTTGTCCTTGGACAGAACGCTGGCTCTACAGGCTCGGAAATGGAGATGAGCACTGCCCGCTACAGTCAGTCACGACTAGACCATTCGGTCGTGGGGAAACCTTTACCTTTACCTTACTTTTACTCTGTGGCACTTTTCCAGCTGTTGAGCAGCTTTGGGCATTTTCTTTGACGTGGAAAATGGGGATGAGAAATTAGTATAAACCGGCAAATCAAACAGGTGGGCTGACACTTAACTGTAACGGTGAAATTGTATTGGTAGGAAAGTTCATGACCACGCCCCCTTTCTTAATTAAATGAAAACTTTTGATTTCATCTGTGCCAAGATTACATCTCCTGAAATGGATGTAACCACTTCAAAAGCTGTCTCTAGAAAAGGCAAAATATCAAAACAATTTCTACCTATCCCTGATGCAAATCAGTGAGGAACTACGTAATACATTGGCTCCAAGCATAACAGGTTTGTGATTAACTGTTCAGGAATGTCTTAGTTGCTTATTTGCTATATAGTCCAGTTCCTTACCAGCGCACTTACCATATCAAATCAAAAGAATTCAAACGAAAGCCCTCTCAACTGGATTCGACAGTACTAGGTGTGCATATTGCCAGGATGAAACCCCGGGAAACTCCGAGTACCAGAAGTGGGCCATTTACAAGATGCCATTCTGAGAATAGGCCAAAATGCATTGAAAAGTCCTATACGTAAACTGCGCCAGTCCCAAGCTCGGACACAGTCCAACCACAGGTATGACTGCAGTTTTTCTCAGAGCTGGGTGTGCACATTGCAGGAAAGGCAGTCCGGGAACTTTGGAGTACCCGGGGTGGGCCATTTCCACCAGGTCCCAATCTGTAAATGGGCCAAAATGCATGCAAAATCCTAAAACCTCAGACTGGAACCTGGTGGAAATGGCCCACCCCGGGTACTCCAAAGTTCCCGGACTGCCTTTCCTGCAATGTGCACACCCAGCTCTGAGAAAAACTGCAGTCATACCTGTGGTTGGACTGTGTCCGAGCTTGGGACTGGCGCAGTTTACGTATAGGACTTTTCAATGCATTTTGGCCTATTCTCAGAATGGCATCTTGTAAATGGCCCACTTCTGGTACTCGGAGTTTCCCGGGGTTTCATCCTGGCAATATGCACACCTAGTACTGTCGAATCCAGTTGAGAGGGCTTTCGTTTGAATTCTTTTGATTTGATATGGTAAGTGCGCTGGACTAATAGTCTCACTCAGTACTCTTGGCTGTGTGTACCATTTGCTTTCTCCACTTCAGAGTTTGCTGTCTAGTTAGAGTAAATAAAGCATGCCTGGAATTAATGAGCTGTAAAGACTCGTTTCTCTGAACTCTCTGCCCATGCTCTTGTCACCTCTTGCCTAGAATACAGTAGATTAGCCTTCCATCTACTTGCCATTTCTTTATCCACAACCTTCTGTTTGGCTGATCTGAAATATCAGGCTGCTAAGATAATCTTTCTAACTTGGTGCTGTCACTAAGACCTTGTCATTCCTCTATTTGAACCTTTCCCTCTAGGTCCCTGTCAGCTTGAATTAACTTAGAATGTCTGATCCCTGGCTGCAGCCCAATAGAGGTGGTTTTATACATGAGTGGAAGGGAATGGGAGGGGCAGTTGATAGTTGCTCTTTGTAGATTCTCTTGGTCTCAAGAGACATGCTGTTGGTGAGTTTGAAAGGCATCTTATATCATAGATGGTGGCAGGCGGGCCTCCTCTGTTCGTATGGTTTCCATGTATCTGTAGAAACTTGTTCTTTGGGCTACTACACAGTCTCACAGTCCCCAACATATCCCCTGTTGCCCTTTGCTCTTTGTCTTCCAGAGTTGCTGTTTAGGAGGAAGTGTACTTACATATACTCTTTGCCACAGGAGGTGGTGATGGCATCTGGTCTTGATGCCTTTAAGAGGGGATTGGACAGATTTCTGGAGGAAAGGTCCATCGTGGGCTATAGGCAATGATGGATTGTGCAACCTCCTTACAAAGGTGGTGGGCTACTGGTCCCGGGTGCAAGGGAGTGGCAACAGGATGCAAGCATCTTGTTGTCTCATGCCTCCCTGGGGCACCTGGTGGGCCGCTGTGAGATACAGGAAGCTGGACTAGATGGGCCTTTGGCCTGATCCAGCAGGGCTCTTCTTATGTTCTTATGTTATACTGTATTCACATTGCTGGGTCCCTTTCTTCCTTTTGAAAGAAAGGCCCATTGCTTATTTGCAGGGAATATACTTTGCATTTGTGATCAAACTAGACGAGACATTGGAAATCCACGACTGGCTGATTTTCTTTTTTAAGTAACTGTCAGTTTTGGATTGGGGCCATAGCACCCAGAGGTTTTTTTCTTCTTCTTTTTGGGCTCAGGGTTTTCTCAGGGTAAATTATGCTTTCCCTGGAAGCTGTTATAGTAACTTTGCAGCTACTTTCATGGTATAAACCAGCATTTCTCAACAATGGTCCCCAGTTGTACCACTTTGCCTAGTCCACCTATTGGAAGTACCGTCAGAATTTGGTTTGGTCCATAGTTCCTGGCATCCTTGTTAAAAGATCTTGGCAAGTCCTCTTGGAGAGCCACTGCAAGCCGTAAAATAGAAGTTAACTTTATTCTTTTTTCCCCCTGGCAGGGAGTTTTTGCTGAAGCAGGGCTACACTTTCAAAAGCACCATAGTTACTGTGGCATTACTAGCTATTGTATTGGGTAGATAGTTGCTTTACAATACCTAATGGCTGTCTTTTCCATGCAGGATCCAAGCTACTGGATACAAGTGCATCGTCTGGAGCATGGTGATGGGGGAATCCTTGACTGTGATGATATACTCTGTGATGTAGCTGACGACAAAGACAGAGTGAGTATGGAAGCTTGGAGGACCGCATTTTCTTGGCTTTTGAGCATCTGGAGGTTTTATTGCTAGGGTTTAAGATAAAAGAGAGCATAGTAGGATAGTGGAAAATATGAAATACGCAATGAAGGACGGGTTAGGGAGAAGTCCATTTTTAAAAGCGCATCTTTATGGTGCTGTGAAATACAGTCACGAATCATTTTCGAGGGGGGGGGACTGAACACAGTGAAAGACGCCAACGTGGAAATGAACAAAATATGGAAAATCTAGAAGTACTGAGCCCACTTTCAAAGAGAAAACTTTATCCACTGAGGCTCTTGATTCAAACAACTATACTACTCAACTAGTTGCATGCACCGTAAGAAGCTTTGAACATGTGTTTTCCAGTGTTCCTAAAAATGTCTAGATCATGGCTAAGTTTGATATGGCCTGCTTCTACAAGCAGGTGTACTGGCTGGTCTTTGTGTTGCTGTTTTTGAAAATTGTCTGCCTCGTCTGAAAATGTTGGGTGATTTCAGAGTCTGAATGTAGATTTGCTTGAATGGCCTGCACATTTTAGTGTTCATTGTTGTCCTCTGGTATATTGCATTTTAGTTTAACAATAGATTTAATCTGAATATCTTGTCTTTCACTTCTGAATGCATTTATTATTATAATTTAGTGACACCAATGCCCATGGCATATCACATAGAGTGAAAAGACTGGTCCCTGGTTCAGTGACTTTTCAGTATTGGGGATGTGACATTAATTGGACAGAGGGTGGTTGGAGCACTTGGAGTTCTCCTGTAGCAGGGAGCAGTAAAGTCCTCAGCAGGGGTGCTCAGCTGCTGACCCTGAAACTTTTTTACAAAGGAAAAAAGTTTAGCTAAGTTTAGCTTAGGTTTAGCTAAACGTTTAGCTTATTCTTAGCTAAGAAGAATCATCTGGCTGAGCAAGAGGCAAACTGAGAACAGTTTGCCTAAGGGCATATGTTAAGGTCTTGGCCATAAACCTTTTCCAGGGCTACTTGAGAAATGGTATGTAGCTGAAGGCTACAATCTTATACAAATTTATCTGGGTTCTGCTGAACCTAGTGGGAGTTGTTTCTCAGTTAAACAATCAGATGTTAGCTTTCTAAAATACATACTTTTTTTAGAGTGCAATCCTAACTTGGAGTTAGGCCGGCACAAGGGACCTTTGTTGGCCCAGGAGTGTTGCATATACACCATAAAGCACATTTGGACCACGCTTGGAGTCGGGGAGGACAGCACACATCTGTGAGCTGGCTTCCTTGACTCCAAGAGTGCTGCGAATGTGCTTTATGGTATGTTTTTGACACTCCTGGGCAGTCGTAAGTCCCTTGTGCTGGCCTAACTCCAGGGTTAGGATTGCGTCCTTAGTGTTATAGGACATTTTAAAAATTAAGAATGTGTTTAGTTAGATGAAATAGAATGAATTTAAGCCTTTTTAAAGTTGATTTTTATTGTGGTGTAAACTTAGTGGAGAGTTGCCATGGAGATATATCCATGACAAGTTCCTGACTCCAAAATATACCACTAGAATGCTGATCAGTGTGGTTGTAAAAAGGAACACTGGAATTGAATTAGATTGATGCATGCTGATTTGTTGCTCTGTGTTTTGTAATTCGTATTATATATGTTTCCATTTCCCATGCAAAGAAGAAGTCAGGTTCTTAAAGCAATTTTTCCTTGTGGTTGTTTAAACTTTGAAAAACTTGAGTTGTACAACATGCCATGCCAGAATTGAAATGACTGTGCAGTGGAGAGGGTCAAGATTGAAATGGACAAAGAAATATCAGGAAACTAGGCACTTCTGGGCTGTGGATTAGATGGCTCCAATTCAGAATTTTCAGTGATCTCAGAGGTTGCCACAATAGCAAGCTCATGCAGTCAAGAAATTGAGCAAGAGCGTATGTTAAATACTGTGTAATGTTAAATGCTCTCTCTAAGAAATAATAGGGTAGTGGAGTTAAAGATACTGTGAAATTTCTTCTTTCTTCTAACACAGGGGTCTCATAGCCCAAATTCATGGTGGTTGAAGAGGGCCGGAAGTGACATCATTAAGCAGGAAGTGACATCATTAAGTAGATGATGGCCAGAAACAAGCACTTTGTTCTCATTTAGAAACTCATTTGCTGCAATTGACAGAAGTGAACGTGTGCAGATCTTGTGCATAATTTCAAGATATTATTATTATTTATTTGATTTCTACCCCGTCTTTCTGCCCAAAGGCACACAAGGCGGCTTACAACATTAAAAAGGCAATACAAGCCACAATATATACAATTAAAACATATTAAAAACAGTTACAATTTAAACAAGTCCCATGGATCCCATAATTTAAAAGCATGTACAAAATGCCATCCTGTAAAAAATGCCAGCCTGCCTGTCAACATTTAAAGTCTTGTTGGAATAAAAAAGTCTTCAGCCCCCGCCAGAATGTTGCCAAAGAGGGAGCAGTTCTTAATTCTAATGGGAGGGTATTCCAAAGTCGTGGGGCCACCACCGAGAAGGCCCTGTTCCTGGCTGCCATCCCCCTTGCCTCTCCTGGTGGCGGCACAGTCAAAAGGGCCCCCCCCCCGATGATCTAAGAGTACGGGCAGAATTATATGGAAGGAGGCGGTCCCTCAAATACCCCGGACCCGAGCCGTAAGGGGCTTTAAAGGTCAAAACTAGCACTTTGAATCGGGCCCGGAACAGAACTGGCAGCCAGGGTAATCGCTGAAGCAACGGCTCAACAGAGTCAGACCGATATGAGAGTGCTCAATCATCATGCTGAGACAGCCCAATTATAAGCGGCGGGGGGGGGCAGAGAAATTGCTTCTGGGAGCTGCATCCGGTCCATGGGCCTTATGCTGGACACCCCTGATCTAAGAGGTCTGTGGCTGTCTGTTACTGGAGAGATGCTTTGAGGAGTTGAAGATCCTGTTTATCTTCCAAAGCAGATGGCCATCAAGTCCTGTAGCTACAGCCAATATTCTCTTCACACAGCTCTTTTGCTCCTGAGGAGTGGGCAGGGGAAGGCAAAGTGATACCCTCTTTAGGGGGGTGGACTTGACACTGCAGCTTCCACCTCTGCTGCAGCAGGGTGGATTAAAACGTGTGCGATTTCTAAAAGTAAAGCACACATTAATAGCTCGAGAATCCTCATTACATATATAGTTGAGCATCTTGAAGATAAGATTGAGTACATGTGCTTCCCCCCCCCTTTTCCCAGAATTATTTCTTTATTCCTCTGACTTCCTGTCAAGGCAACCTGTGATTACTCATAGTATCTGCTTCAAAAGACTGTGAGCGTCTTTGGGTTTCATTCTTCTGGGACAGCTCTTAATAGTGAAACTGTATGTGGGTGTGTTTCTGTCATAGCACATGGCTGACAACTCTGGCCTGCCCACTTTAAATAAGCAACATCATTGATTGTGTGCTTATGTCAATGGCTGAGATACCTGCCAGACAGCTGAAGGCAGGCTTTCTCTCGGATTCCTGAGTTTCTTGTTTCTTTTTGTGACAAAAGCTACTGTTAGAAAGTCCTGAGCGATTGGTGAGGCATTGCAAAACACATTGTAAATATCCGAAGTGATTGTACTGCTGGAGTAGCATTGTGAGTTGGTCATTGTAACGTTTGTTCTTGTGGCTTCCAAGTGCTTCTGTCTTTAGTGTTTGCCCGGCTACATACCTTTCTACACCCACTTGGCATAAAGCTGGCTTTTGATATTTGTCCATTCCCTCCCCATGTCATGAATGGTTTAATTGTTTGTTGTTGAACTTCATATATAGTTCAATCGACTTAGTGTTGCATACTCTAGCCTGGCCTTCTGTCAAGCAGGGTGCTTAAACCACTTCCAAAAAGCCCATCAAACTGTGGGTCGGGACCCACTTGGTGGGTAACGACATGATGTCAGGTGGATCGTGGAAAGCTGGGAGCAGCTATCTTGGAAACTGTAGATCTTACTCTTGTTATATTCTTTTTGTGAGTGTTATCAGTTTGAATTTTCAAGTGAGGTTTTTTTTTAAAATTTTTTTGTTTTCCTTTCAGTGCTTTTACATAATTCCATTCAGTGCTTAATACATAATTTTACATAATATTTTGTCCTAATCTTGCTTTCTTTCATCTCTTTCATGGATGTACAATTGCTGCAGTCCAAGAATGCCAGTTTGCATTTCAGGAGTGTCATTTTATTATGCTACAATGATAGTACTTCCTGCTTGATGATGTCACAACATCACTTCCAGGTTAATGACATCACTTCTGGTGGGTCCTGACACAAGTGCTATTCTAAAAAGTGGGTCCCAGCCTAAAAAGTTTGAATACCACTGGGTTAGTGTACACTAAAGTCACTTCAACTGTCCCAAGCACACAAAGACTTCCAGTTTTCTTCCATGTATAGAAATGTTCCTTATTCGTAGGACTTCCCATTGTTCTACTGCTCATCTAAGAAGATGAGCAAGGCACAGAGCCTACGATCGCAGGTGAATCATAGCCTACGATTTTTTTACAATCCTTTTTAGAATATTAAATGAAAGGGACTAATTTGAGGAAAAGTGTGGGGGGAAAAAAGGAGTGCTAGCCAAATAAGAAGCCATGGATGGAAGGCACACTGAGCACTTAACACTGAATCCAGTCAAATTCTCATTTCTGTACCAGATAGTTTACTTCAGCACTGTTTCATACGTTGCAGGAGATCTTACGGTGTGTGTACCCCAAGAAATATTTTTTTTGTTCTAAATAACTTTTGCAATAACCTAACAAAGCATGGCCAGCTATTTCCAACACTGCTCGTTCACATGCACCCATGCCTATTCTACACATGTCACTCTCATATGCACAATTTCCTGATCTGCCCAACGCAGAATTTGACTCAAAATTGGGGGAATTAGTAATTACAGGTGGAGCCTTTTTGTCAGAAGGGTTCTGTTTCAGGAATCCTCATGCATGCATGCAAAAAAAAAAAAGTTAAATGAAATCATGTTATTAATTAGCATTCAGCCTTTTAAGAAGTTTCTTTTACCATGGCAATGGGCTGCAGCCATTCTCCAGGGGCTTAGAGCAATTAGTATCCATTAGCTGAGATAAGACCTCTTCGCCCTGGAGAAGGCCGAAAATGCAGAATGGAAGTGATTAATCACACTTCCCAGGATGAGGGAGGAGGTCTTATCTCAGAGCTAATTAATTGGCTGCAGCTGTAAAGAAAAGTTTTTTAAAATGCTTTTGCTGAGTTAAATCAGCAGATGGGAAAGTTCCACCTGTACTGATAGAGCAAGAGGTCAAATTTAGCAACTCTATCAATTAGGTTACACTGAGAAATAGTTACTGTTTTCGGAACAGCTGTGGCTGCATGTGGATTATAGCTTTGATCTCTCTGTTCCTAGTCTTAACCCTTGAATCACTATATCACAAGGCACTCAAGTGCTCAAATTATAGTCTCACTTTTTAGATGATCTAAGAATTTTTCTTGTACAATATTCATCAATATCCAGGTATACTAAGCCCCCAACCTGTAACCACTTCTTTAACAGTTAAGATTAGGGGATACAGTTCCCTCTCCCTTCTTGAATTCTCCTGCAAATTGGCTTGCACAGTTACCTTACCACTTCGACTAACAGTCCTACTGTTCCAATTTTTGGATAATACATCCTGAGTGTTCTGTGCTGGTGAAGTAAATTATAATTTTACTTATAATTTTATAAGGAAAATTGTAATTTTAATAAAAGCTTATAATTTTAATAAAAGCAGTTGATATTGAAAACTATATATGGGAATTTGTTTACTTTTTCCAGTAGTGCTATTAGAGTGGTTTTGAATAACCTCCAACTTGGCATAAGAAGTAAGAGTGTTTCCTGAAACAGAAGCTCAGCTAAAATGTTTACCACAATTTCGGAAATGAGGCCAGAAAGATGCCTTCTGTGGTTGCAAAGGAAACTATAAGGGGCAAGAACGTTCTTTAAAAGTGGAAGTGTTGACCAATTAAGGAAAACAGGATAGACCAGTGGTTCTCACACTTTTTAGTATCAGCACCCACTTTTTCGAATAACAATCTGTCCAGGACCCACCAGAAGTGATATCATGGCCGGAAGAGGCATCATTGTGGCATCAGAGCCTATTGCTTTCCTGAGAATGTAGCTTTAAATTGGATTATTCCTCAGCCATTTTCCAATAGCAAAGTGAATCGGAAAGAAAAAACCTTGCCACAAGCAAAACAACCCCACAGCCCTCCCCCTTTCCAGCTTCCCATTTTCAATATGGCTGCCCTAGGTGCTTTGGGACCCATCTGAAATTGGCTCATGAGCCACTGGCTCACAGTTTGGGAGCCACTGGGATAGGCAGGTTGACAAGAACATTGAGGATGAATATGGCAGAAGCCTGAGAACAAATTTCTTTTGATCTGAAGGAGTAGGACATCAGCCAGGATGAGGATAGGGCTGGTGGAAACCACAAAAGTGTGTGTGTGTGAGAGAGGATTACTGAATGATTATAGAGAGATTGAAGCAGAATGATTTCTGAGTTGTCATGGCAGTTATGGAATGGATGAATAAGTTTTGTGGGGTCATCTGGAGGCAAGAGGTGAAGTTCTAAATTAAATTGCAAGTCGTTGGGTCCAGGTTGCACATGCTTGAGAGTTCTTAAAGTTTGGATATGAAACTGTTGATCTTCTAACCAAAAATAAATGACCTCCAACTAAACCTGGCCATTGTTGCAGAGCATTGGAGGACAACTAACATAATGCCAATTTTTTTTTTAAAGATCCGGGAAGTCAGGAAATCATAGGCCCAAATACCAATTTGAGGTCAATGGGTCGAAAGCATTAGTAAAGGGAGGATTTTCAAGAGTAAAGTACAGTTGTGCTGGCATCCAAGTGATGCTTAAGCTATGTTGGCATGGCGGTTTTCCAGCATTGCATGATCATCTGTGGTTCATCCATTGCAGGGTGGACTTCTACATCAGTGGGGCTGTCATTGCACCAGTATACATACGCTGGCATCTTATCTCTGGAGTATTGGATTGGAGCGACTGGACAAGACTTGCTCACAGTTCTTTCACTCATAGAAATTAGACCTGACAGAGCATGGACATCCAAGCTTTGGTCCTAAATTTCTGCAATAGGTGTTCAGTCTCCCAAGACCTGACCCAAGTGTTTAAAATGGACTTAAGGCCTTCCTAGTGTGTCAGACTTAAAATGCTACTTTTTGATATCTGATGGATGCTCTTCGATTATTGCTGATTCTTTATTCTGACAGTGGAATGATGCTGTATGTTCTTTGAGTGTACAGATGCAAGAAGATAACAATACAGGAATCTGCAAACATTTTTTTTAAATGTAAGCCCGTGGGCTGAGGTTTGTTTTTAACCAACATACATTTTCAAGATGCTTCATAGATAATAACAGCAATAATTATATATCTCAAGCAGACTTTCCATTGGAAATATAGATTGCTGTCTTTTTCTATGCTGTTTACTTAGTGGAAAGATGGTGTTTTTTCCCTTTAAAAATGCTTTGACGAGAAAACAGGCATGAAAAAATAAGCTTCCAAGGGGGAAAAGAACACAACATTAAATTATGCATTAAACTCTTCCAATGCGTTCATATTGAAGGAAGAACGCTATGGGAGGAGGGGATACTCTGGCCTTGTGAAATAACTCCATTGTTATGCCCAAGGAACTGATTGTAGATGTGAGGTTGACAGATGTGAGACCAGCATGTAATAAAGATGACAGGCATTTATTTTGGGCGAGGATAGTAATCATCAGGACCCGGCATTTAACTTCTTGTTGGCCTTAGTGACATGGGCTAACTCCCCCTCTGTGGATGTGAACAGTGATAGGTGGGTGGGGGCAACCTGTCATGCTACCCCTGCTACGTTTGCCAATTGCTAGTGTGAAACACTTTTTTCCCCTTCCACTGCTGTCTGCTATCCGTTTGCACTTTATGGTGCTTGTAGAACAGCCTGTCTAGCTCATTTCTCCCTCTTTGCATTCCTCTTTGGCAATTTCACTGGAACCAAGTTGATTTTGTAAATCTGAAAAATTGATAGCATTTGGAAGCTAAAATTGTGCATGCTTGTTAAGAAAGGGGATCTTTCGATTGTAGGAAAGTTTCCTGCGTGTTATTTATTTGATGAATTTATACCCTGCCTTTCCTATACCAAAGCCAATGCCCAAGGCAGCTTACATGGGCAGGCTCCTTTTTTTCCCAATGTGGTTTTTACAAATACACAGTATTTTGTGATTCCCTGAATCCTCAGTCCCAGGTGAAGCCTTCACAGTTTGTGTTGAGGGTTGGGAGAGTTAAAACAGATAAAAGGAAGTACTTTTTAACCCAGCAGGTGGTTAGTCTGTGGAACTCTTTGTCACAGGAGGTGGTGATGGCATCTGGTCTAGATGCCTTTAAGAGGGGTTTGGATGGATTTCTGAAAGAAACGTCCATTGTGGGCTATAGGCCATGATGGATTGTGCAACCTCCTTACATTAGTAGTAGGCTATTTCAGAGTACTGGGTGCAAGGGAGTGGCAACAAGATGCAAGCGTCTTGTGTCTCGTGCCTCCCTAGGGCACCTGGTGGGCCGCTGTGAGATACAGGAAGCTGGACTAGATGGGCCTTTGGCCTGATCCAGCAGGGCTCTTCTTATGTTCTTATGTGTTTCTGCTCTGGCTGCATGCCATCGAGCTTCATCAGGCAATTTTAAGTCTAGCCTGGATTGAAATGTTGTACTCTGTTCTTTTGCCGGCTGGCCTTCTCATGCACTGCCCTGAAACTCTTGTTTGCGGCAACTAATCAGCTCATCAGCGACTCCGTCCTGCCACAATGGGTACAGCAGCTTGTCACAGCGTGACATTCTATCTCCCATCCCAAAACAAGACCCCGGATTCTCCTGCTTAGCTTCAGGCAGCACCAGCAGCTCAACCATCAGTCCACACCTCCTGCCCTGGAATATTAGGATTCCTGACCTAAGGAACTTAGGTCTTTAGTCAGGACTTCAGTTCAGGTATTGTACAGGTAAACTTCATTGGTTTATTAACAGGGTTCTCTGCAGCGTGTGGCCAGAGAATCGGTGTGAAGTGCTTTGAGCTTTGGAAAGTGCTATATAAATGCTAGGTATTAATATGAAGAAGCTTGTTTTCGCAAATGTTTGTCGATGCAACAGCTCCCCCGTGCAGTCTGTTGTTTTGTTAGTTGTGTGTGTATGTGACATTTCCTAAAGCTTAGCAGCTGTTTCCTTGATTGTAGGAATCATCTAAGTAGCATCTTGCAGTCATTCCCCCCCCCCAAGCTTGGAAGCATACAGTATGTTCCCTTGCTTTGCTGCCCCTTCCATAATATGCGGTCAGCATTTTTGTTCCTGCCTTTTGTTCCCGCTCTTCATCTCTTATTTATGCGCTGTAGTCCCGAGCTGCCAACAGAGGCAATAAGGGGCATGAAAGCAACAATGTTGAGACCAGATTGCCCGGCCTGGATGTTACTGCAGCTGCCTTCCGTTTGCAAGGTTGTTCCATGTCATCTCTGGGTCTGCTGCTGCGGAACAGATTAGGGCAATCTGTTCTTATTGGCGATTAGGTGTGGCCGTCTGAAAAGGCAAAGGGAGCCCAAGGAGTGGTGTCGTGCGTTTGTTTTGAGACGTAGTTTGGCGAAAAGCGAGAACTTCATTTAGCAGATCAGTGTGGAGCTGGAGTTCATAAAACATTCATAGCACGGGGTGGCAAGAAGCGATCAAATGGCTTCTGAAATTTCCAGCGCGATAACAAATTGCTCTATGTGCAAACCCCATTTTAAAGCACTGCAAGGGCTCTTTATCCCTTTAATTAATGTCTGGCCATTCTTTGCCTGTCTGTGCAAAATGTAGGGTTTAAACAGCCAAAGCCCTTAAGGGGAGGGGGATGCAGATTGAAGGAGGCTGGGCAAATCAGTTGGAGATGGGGCTTGAAGGATTTTGCATGTCGGTGGCCTGATTTTTTTAATTTCTTCCAGCCTTCTCAGGCTTCTTATTTACACAGATAGGCGCAGTTCCTGCTGAACTCAATCAGGGGTGGCGTGATTGAGGTGAGCAAAGCACAGTTGACCCCTTTCTGTGAAGCCTTTATTAAGAATCTGATTCTTGGTGCTGCATGTGGTGTGTACAATTTATTTATAAAGCTTCCCATTTTAAGCCTGATCTTGCGTTTAAAGGACAGCCTTCGCCATATGTGTTCGAAACAGGAGAACAACCGCATTTGTGACCGAAGACTGCTTGCAAAAGAAATGCGTTTCGGAATACATTTTATTCCAAACATCTTGTCTAAGATCCTGTCTCGCCATCTTCACCCACCTGGCCAGCAGTGACTGAAATTCATTCTGTGCATGTTCTGAAACACATCCTGGATCTTTGTTTTGCATTATTCCAAGTCTAACCCTAGGAAGAAGGAAGCTGAACCTTTGAGTCCTATGTGATGTGGTTCTGCAAGGAGCCCAGCTGGAATTCCTTGCATCTATTTTGCAATATTTTGTGAGGCTTCAGGCCTGGTGGAGCAGGTGACTTCCAGTCTTTTCCCTCCTACTTATCTGTGAATCTGTGGCTTGCAAAAGGGGTGGAACTCCTCCTCCTTCTTGACCCAGACTGAGAGTCTGTTAATAGAGATGATACTCCTTTTTATATAGCTTCCTATTTTGTTCACCCGATACTTCTCCATAGTCCAGTTGTGGTATCCATGCTCCATATCTCTCTGTTTGCTTCCTTCTGTCAAACTGTATCTTTGTAGACTCCTTGGGGCAGGACCTGTCATTTTTGCTCATGATACTAATAGTTTGAAAATAGTTTCAAAGTAAAATTGGACAGAATGAATAAGCTGATGCAGTAGAGAGATGTAAATGGTCCCATTGTCTTGGGAAATGTGCATTTCTGATTGTTTTCTGGCTCATCAAGTCTCTTAGCAAGGTAGAAAACCCAATTATTAGGGCACTTCAGAAGTTCTAAAATTACTGGTACAGAAAGAACTCTGCCTAAAGACACAACTCAACTGTCTCTTTGCAGGCTTTTTATATCATACATGATGCGAGCTTGAAACGGTAGTAATTGTAATTACTAATGGCAGCCACACAAATGTTGTCTGAGATTATCATGTCTGGCATTTGTTCAGTTTCCATCAGATGTTTTTTCAATGATTTTTAGGGACACTTGCTTTTCTAAAGGGCTATTGAAAGAAACAAAAATTGTTGAGTGTTCCTAACACTTGATCAGAATAAAAAAAGGAAAAAAAATCAGCTGCACTTTATTATAGTTTGTCGAGCAGATGATCCGAGCAAGCTGTCAAAACACGGGCAAGAGCTCTTCTGATTTAAATGCAGTGCGCAATAGGGGGTTTCTTTTGGTTCTGCCCCCTTCATTCAAAAGGAGTGCCCGAAAAATGCAGCAAGAGGGTTACCTTTTTAAAAAAATGGTCACGTTGTAACACACATCCCTGACTTGCCAACGTTTGATGGGTGTGATGCTCATCAGAGCCTGACTTACGGTGTGAAAGAAATGTCACTTACAGTCCACAGGGACAGTCTCCAAACAATCCAGGGAGATTCCAGCTAAACGTTCTGGTTAATTTATTCTGAATGATAAATTAACAGGGGGCTTCATTGTGGAAGCAAAATAAAGGCTCTTCCCCAAAGAGATTTCAGTCTAAGATTTGACTGTGGTGACAGAACAGAGAGAAAGTTAGGGATGGAAGAGTGTAGTGGATAATAACAATTGATGACTGCGAAGAAATACAATTTGGTAAACGTACTTAGTCTTACGGCCTATCCATCACAGGAGCAGTGGCACCAAACGGCTACCGCTGCTTCCTGTGCTGGATTTGAGCAGGCTAGCGGTCTCCTCAGAGGTCATTTGTCGCTTTGCCCCAAGTAAAGCCCCAACACCAGAACCAGGGGACATCCATTAAAATTGAGTGTTGGGAGAGTCAGAATGAATAAAAGGGAGCACTTTTTAACCTAGTGGGTAATTCATCTGTGGAACTCCTTGCCACAGGAGGTGCCACAGGAGGTGGTGATGGCCTCTGGCCTAGGTGCCTATAAAAGGGGACTGAACAGATTTCTGGAGGAAAAGTCCATCGTGGGCTATAGGCCATGATGGGTTGTGTGCAACCTCCTTGTTAGAAGTAGGCTACTTCAGAATGCCAGATGCAAGGGAGTGGCAACAGGATGCAGGCATCTTGGTGTCTCGTGTGCTCCCCGAGACACCTGGTGGGCCACTGTGAGATACAGGAATCTGGACTAGATGGGCCTATGGCCTGATCCAGCAGGGCTCTTCTTATGTTCTTAACCTGCTCAGTGGGGCTTCTTGAGTCTGCACCAGGTATTTCACTGCCACAAACTTGATAAGCCCTGTGTCGAGCTTCTGAGCCTGGGAGAAGGAATAAGATTCAGCAGAGAAGACCTTTGCTGGTCCCATCCTCTCGCCGCCCTTTCTCCACCCAGAAACACCTCTCCCCAGGCCTGCTGCCACCCATCCCACACCCCTATGTCACTTGGTGCTTACCTACTCTCTGCCAGCAGCCGGAGCTCTCTCTGTCTGCAGTGTTGACAGACCAGTGCAAGCCTCCCCACCAGCACAGCATTCTCTCTCTCTCTCTCTCTCTCTCTCTCTCTGTACCCTCATTACAGCATGTTTGCAACACTCAGCACCGGTCCTGCAGTCACAGCGCTGGCACTTGGGCAGCATTGGATCGGGCTGCCCGCTGCCATTGGATGCGAGCAGCCAGGGGTTCAGTGAGGGTTTGATAGAAAAAAGTAGACTCAGCTGATTTGTGGGAAGATGGAGAGAGATGGCATTGCAGAGAAATTCTGAGAATGGAAGCTCCGGAGTTGTGGTTCATCTGTATAAACAACATCCATGCAAATGGTGCTTAAAAATGGTTAGAGCAGGGGTGTCAAACCCTTTTCATATAGAGGGCCAAAGTTAGGATTCATGGTGCCTGCTGAGGGCCGGAAGTGACATCATTAAGCAGGAAGTGAGCATCATTAAGCAGATGATGGCCAGAAATAAGCACTGGTTCTCTCATGGAAACTCATTCGCTGCAAACGACAGAAGAGAAAACGTGCAACTCTTGTAACATAATTTCAAGATATGAGAGAGCCCAATTATCATGCTGAAAGAGCCCAATTGTAACGGGGGCTGGAAAAACTGCTTCCTGGGCTACATCAGGCTTGGGTCTTACATTTGGAACCCCTGGGTTAGAGGATAGGCTACTACCCCCTAGGGGCTCAAAGTTTTGGTTTTGTTGGAAGGGGGGGCAATAGGGACAGGAAAAGGAAACATGGTAGGTCGGAGGCGAATGTGCAATTATTTCAATTGTGTGTATTGAAGTATAGTTAAGGTAGTTATGGACAATCAGAGGGATTATGCTAAAGGCTCCTGGAAAATATAATAATGGATTTTAAGAAGAGATTTGAAGGCAGTGCCATCACCCACCTATTATGTGATTTTTGATAATTCCGCAGTACTCTTTTGTGCAAAAATCCCAGTGTGTTAAAATTAGCACACTGTGAGCAGTAACTCTTCCCCCCCATTTACACAGCCCTTGCTGTCATTAATCCTTACTTTGCAAAGAGACAATGATATAGTTGCATTTTAAACTTGTGCTGAACAAATCATTGTATTTTTATCTCTTGTCACCTAGACACACTCTTTAACCCATATATTTCATAGAAACAGTGAGATTTATACATTGGAGCGCTGACCTCCACATAATTTTGGTTAAAGTAATGGCTAAAACTACCTAAACTATTTGCATTTGTCAGTGTGGGATGGTAACACTTTTACATGAAGGAAAGATCTCTAAAACAAGGCAGGTTATTTTTCACTAAATACTGTCCCTCTCTCTGTAGATGTGTCTAAAGCAGGGGTTTTCAACCTTTTTCATTTCACAGCACACTGGGACTAAAATTGTCAAGGCGCACCATCAGTTTTTGACAATTGACAAGGCACACTGCACTGCTGTCCAAGGGCTCGCATCCCCCATTGGCCCTACTAATATAGGATCCTCCCCAAACCCCTGCAGCACACATGCAGACCACTCACAGCACACCAGTGTTCCAGGGCACAGTGGTTGAAAATCACTGGTCTAAAGGCTGTGCTTATACATTGTACATAAGAACATAAGAAGAGCCCTGCTGGATCAGGCCAGAGGCCCATCTAGTCCAGCTTCTTGTATCTCACTGTGGCTCACCATGTGCCCCAGGAAGGCATGAGACAACAAGATGCTTGGATCCTGTTGCCACTCCCTTGCACCTGGTACTCTGAAATAGCCTGCTACTAATGTAAGGAGGTTACAACCTATAGCCCACAATGGACTTTTCTTCCAGAAATCCGTCCAATCCCCTCTTAAAGGCATCTAGACCAGATGCCATCACCACCTCCTGTGGCAAAGAGTTCCACAGATTAACTACCCACTGGGTAAAAAAGTACTTCCTGATTAGTGCGTGCAGTTTTAAAGCCCCAAGTGCTTTTGTTTTCTGCTATGGAGTGTTCCTACCCAACCTGCAGAGCATTCCTCTGCTACTCAGTGGTAAAACCCCATGTGTAGCGCTCTATTAGAATTGCTGACTAGTAGTCATTGCACACTTGCAACTTGTTTTAAAGGAGATAAAGACAATCTGGGTGGATTACATATCATCCAGGTTTTCTTTTTCAGACTGAGGACTCAGAGCTTGTACTTGCCTCTAGTGGCTTCCAATTTACACACTGACAATGCCATCAACAGCTTAAAGTGCTGTTTGGTGTAGCTGTAAAGAATCAGGTATAAGCTTATCTGATATAGGCAAATTGGTGAGACTCAGAGGCTCTGAAATACCATTGTCAGCTGTTGGAGGGCTACTGCTAAACTGCATTTTTAATTGCAGGCAAATGTACATAATTTGTAGAATAAATAATAAACACAGTAACATAATTTAAATGGATGGGTATGTTGATTGCACAAGCTACATATTGCAAAAGATGTGTCCATATTGCTCCTGGATTGCCACAGTGATGCACTCTCTCTCAGAGGCTTGTTTTCTCTTGGGACTGTTGTGTGCATAGGTGGAAGAGCATACTGGAATTTTATTTCTGTTAACTGTGTACAGCATCCCCTGGCCACCTCACATTTTTTTTATTACTCTTAGATCTGTGACAAAGTTAAAAAAAGAAGTTTAAAATGAACTTCAGCTATAATTTTTTTAAGTGCTCTCACCATTTAGGGCAGCGTTCTCAAACTTTTTTGGCAGGAGGACCCACTTTTGGGAATGACAATCTGTCTGGGACTCACCAGAAGTGATGTCATGGGCAGAAATGCTGTAACTGTGATGCCAGAGCCTGCTGCTTTCCTGAGAATGCAGCAATATGTTGTTTCTCAGCCATTTTGCAACTGCAAAGTGAATCGGAAAGAAAAAAGCCTATTTACAACCTGGACACAAGCAAAACAATCGCACTGCCCTCCCCCTTTCCAGCATCTCGTCTTCCCACATTTTCAGTACGGCTGCTCTAGGTGCCTGAAATTGGTGGGTCCCAACCAGCAGTGTTATGCTGCCGGAATGCTGGGCGGGACATCCGGGTGATCAACAGCCCGCCCGTCGTGTTCCGCAGCATTACGCCATTTGCGTAACGTACGCAAGCGGTGTAATTGGTTACGCAAACGGTGTAACGCTCCAGAACGCGACGGGCGGGCTGTCGATCACCCGATGTCCCGCCCAGCATTCCAGCAGCATAACACCGCTGGTCCCAACCCAAAGTTTGGGAACCAGTGATCTAGGGCATTTTGTGTTATGTTAAAATTGATTTATTTTGTTTAGTGTAGGGTATTCACTGTGAACACTCCCATCATAGCTCTCTGAAAGGCTGTGATTAGGTTTGATAGCTTGTTCTTCTCTATGGTTCTGTCCATCAGTAGGATGCTTCCTTCTTTCAGTGTCCCTGATGTCTTTTTGGCCTTATGCCAGAGGCAGGAGTGAATGGCAAGAGCACTTCTTGTGTATCATGTTGAGGAACTGCCTCCAGTGATAAAAGAAATTTGTAAAGGGGATGCTTTGCCCATTCCCTCTTCTGATGTACACACGATTCCCAAATAAAATACAATATTAATGCACGTTTTGAGAAGAAGGTGGACTTAAATGCCCTCACCAATCCATACCTGTATATATGACAGTCCTTCAGAAGTTAGGCTTGGGGGCCACCTAGGATGGGACATTATCTGTTGTGGCCCTCTAATGATGGATCTCCCTCCCAAGGCATGTTCATTTTGGTCATCTGTAGACACTGGAGGTATCTTGTTTACATGAGTCTTTTGTGCTAGTTAACATGCTTTTAGCTGCTCTCTTTTTGTCAGCTTCCATATCTTCAGACTTAACTGGCTGTTCAAACTTTTCTTTGGTGACTTACGTTGCATTTAAACATTTGTAAGCTGGCGTGGAAAGTTAAAATAGTGGGGAAAGTCGGATATAAACCACTCATTTATGTTTGTATTTGAGAAGCTACAACTTTCTCAGCTGATTATTGTCCGAAAATTTAAAGCAAAGGGCCCAAAGTATGTAGAGGCGTGCCCTGGTATCCACTGATTTGGTATCTGTGGTTTCAGTTATCCACTGATATGGAGACACCTATTTAAAAGATTGGGGAACATTAAACAAATCTCTCCTTTACCTAGTTGCAGCAAAACCACTGATGTTCCTCTATCTTTAAAAAGGCATTCCCAGTACCCACCATTTTAGGTATCCACGGTGGGGTCTGGAACGGAACCCCAGCAGATACCGGGGCATGCCTGTATCCTTTTGAGAAGTGTGAGCCTATCTGAAACTTGGCTTCAGTGAAAATTCAAATGGTTCGCTTGTGGTGTGAAAACACAATACTGACACAACACACCTTGTGCAATGAATCTCTGCAAGGGAGGAGTTGAGATGGCTTTGAACCCTAGTTGGGCTGCCTCACCTCCACCCTGTAGGCGCTGACAGCACTCCCACACCCTTCTGGCTTGCAAGAAGCTACCTTTCCTTCACCTTTCCTGTGCTCAGCAGGCAAGATGCTGGAGCTGTAGATCTACGCTGCAGGCTGTCTGGGTGCAGAGCAAGAATCTGCTTGCTCCCAATGATATCCATGATTGGAAGAAATGGTGTGACCATTTGGACACATGACAAAAGACTATTCAGGGGGCACCTGTTGGATTAGGTTGCTTCCTTTCCTGTAAGAAACTCCATCCACCCAGAAGAAGGAAGCCCTTGGAATCTGTGCACCGCAGCTTTCGATTATTGACTGTTTTGGTGGATTAGAATGGCGGACAAGCCAGGAACGAAAATTAAAAAGAAATTCAATTCATTCTGTTATGATCGCCGGAGGGATTCTGTCAAAGTGAAGAGGCAGGCCAGATCGCTTCGCTTCAAATCTGCTACCTTGGAGACCTATAAAAAACAATCAGGAGAGAGGCAGGTTGGTACAAGTTGGTTTGGCACAGTTCCTATGGGTAAGAGATTAATACAGATTTTAATTTACCAGATGCAGTTTAATAGCAATTGTTTCTGCTTCTCCCCCCACAGTCACTTTTCCAATTTGCCTTTTCATGTGTGTTATTGATTGAAATGATGGCTGGCAATTTTTACTTAGAGCCATGATATCTTTTGTTTTCTGAGTATCTTATGTGCATGACAGATGAAGACAGACACCATCTCTCGTCTAAAAGTGTTTCATGATGCAGTGTGGTGTGTAGAGGATCAGGGCTGTGAATGAGAGGACCATCTGCCTGCAAATACAAATGTTCAGATATTAGCTGTATCTCCGTACTGATAATTTCTAGTTCCAAAGGGCTAGCTAGTACCACTGTGCTAAAACCTTATCTGCAACTCACAGCAGGAAGTATCTAGTTTTTTTTTCTTTTTCCCTGAGGTACTTCCTGGTTTCATGCTGCTGCTATTAGGAAAAATGTCTGGAAGCCTATATAATAGTTTTGAGTTGCACAATCCGACTCTTTAGATTGCCCCCCCCCAAGTTTGGCGTAATTTTTTTTTCTTGCAATGTTCTTTAATTCTAAGTTCTTTTTTGCGTAGCATTGCCAGAGGTTGCAGCGCTCGAATGAATGAGGTGTGCTTGAGGAGTTAAACAAAATGCGAGATGGAAGTGCCCCACACCTGTTCTGGAGAGACCAGTTTTCTTTCATTTTTGTTTCAGATTCTTTCCTTGTTCTCCTCCCTTAGGTTCAGGATTGGCCATCATAAACAAGTAAATACAACTTGCTAAAAACAGCCCTTGTGTGTGACACTTGAGTGTTTGCTAATTAGGGATAAAGAGCAAATCAGCTGTGGCATTGGTAAGTTGCTATGGTGGAGGTGTGACTGCAGTTCTACCCTTGCTGCCGTATGATGTCATCACATGGGGTTTGTTATGTGTGGTGAGGAAGGATAGGGTGGGCAGAAAAGGGTTCCTTTTGTAGAGCTCCTTCCTTTTTTTGGAGTCCTTTGGTAGAGCTCACAAAGATTTGCAGTAGATCAGCAAAGGCTTCTGACTCCCTTCATTTAACAGTGCAAATAAAGAAACAAACTTCTCTGTCTGTCTGGCCTTTGCTTTCATTCTCAATGGTCCCCATTTATAAAACAGCCCTATTCATTGACTCCTTCCACCGAGTGTTTCTGCAGCTCCGCAGGCTGCAGTTTATAGTTTAGCAATACAGTTCTAGTAATTTAAATGCAGATTTGTTCTTGCATACTCGGCTTCTCCCAGTGTATCGCTCCTAGAGTTAAGTAGGGAATTGGTTCCACCCCTGGAGCCACTGTTTTGCACCCAGCTCTGCCTCTAGCTGCACCACCTTGTGGGTGGTGGGTAGATCTAGAGAGTTCTAGCAAAAAAAATAAAGTACAGGTTGAGCCTAATTATCATTGTTTTTTGTATCCGCAGATATGGCTCAATGTGAGTCCCCCGGACCCACGTTGAGCCAGATTCAGCCCACCTAAAGCCCTTGCAGACCACTGGAGCCATGGTCCAATGGCCTCCAGAGGTTCTTCTGAGGCCCGTGAAGGACGTGGACAGCCTCCACAGGCCACTGAACGGTCTTCAGAGCTCCTAGTAGGGCACTTCTGGTTTTGCTGAAACTTTTGGCCTTCTGACAGTTTTGGGAGCATTTCTGAGCCCTGTAAAGGCCACACAAGGCAAGGCTCTGGTCATGTTTGGAAATCCAGTGGGCCAAAAGACCATGGATTGTATTATCTGCGGTTTTTGGTATCGGCGGGGTGGTGGTATCTGAGAATGGATGTCCTGTGGATGCTGAGGTTCAACTGTAGATTCTCCAAGTGAAAGGTCTGCTCAGCTCTGCAACAGAGGAGGGGTCTGTAGGTCAGTGGTGGTGCCCATGCTTTGTATGCAGAAGGTCCTAGGTTCAATCCCTGGCAGTCCTAGGATCA
Organism: Lerista edwardsae; assembly: GCA_029204185.1. Taxonomy (NCBI): domain Eukaryota; kingdom Metazoa; phylum Chordata; class Lepidosauria; order Squamata; family Scincidae; genus Lerista; species Lerista edwardsae. The sequence continues at coordinate 19,936,388 of JAJKFI010000009.1, forward strand.
ACCTCCAGGTAGGGCTGGGAAATATTCCTGTCTGAAACTCTAAAAAAAAAAAAAAAAAAAGCTGCTGACAGTCAGTGTCGACACAGCTGAGCTATGGGTAATGAGGCAGCTTCATAAGTGTGGAATGCAAACTTGTAAAACCCAGAATTAAAAATAGCCAAGCTTCCGTGATTTCATGCACTGTGATGATGCCACCAAGGCATAATGAGCCTCTGTCTTACCTGCAGCAGGAGAAATGGGTGGCGATCGTCCTGACTGTATTCCAAGAATCCCTGTTCCTTTCCTAGTTCCTAGGTTGAGAAGAAAGCTGGGCTTTGAGGACCATTGCTTGCCTTCTGCAGTGTGGAAGGTGGTTGAGAATGAGGGTGAGAGTGGCCCATGATGGGCAACAATTTGGGCTTGGCAATTTGGGCTGTTGCCAATATGTGTATCAATAACTAAATACCTACTCAACTTGGGGTGGTGGGGGACAGCCTGATTGGGTGGCACTAAAGAGGGAACAGATAGAGCCAAACAGAAGAATATTAGAATGTTCTCCTGCTTGCCCTTGTTCTTTGAGTTGTGTGTTGATTGAAATGAAGGGTGATTTTTGCTTTCCTTGAGGAAACTTGGAAAGGAATACAGGTTGTTTTTGTGGTGGTTTTTGTCTAAAACAAGTTTATATAAAGCAGAATCTTTTGCTGGATACCCAGGATCTTTTAATTGTGGTCATATTAAGTCTCAAATATAGCATCTTGCTTCAGAACAAAAGGTGATATGCCATGTTGGACCAAGGTACCCCTACCACAGGCATCACGTGGTCCAGTCTACCTTTTGCCTGCCTTTGTCTGGATTTTTATAGCATGATAACTGTCTGCAAAGCAGAGTAACAAAGTAGGCTTCCAGACACGCTGTATGTAATGGATATATATACCTTTTAAGTCTGGGATACTAGTTTGCCAGCGAGTAGAATAAGATGCTTTATTTACATATTCTTGTCTATGGTACTCTATATTCCAGTATTTGGATACATGCCATAGATTTGGCATGACCTCTAGTGGTCAGTGGAAAATATTCATTGGACTACAATGTAGTTCTTGTAGTAATGTGTACAGTACAAGCAGATTTTAAATTCCGGCTTTGCAATTATTTGTCTGGGGACATTAGACTCTGCATCAGTTACTAAAATTGTTATTTTTTCCATAGTTCTTGTGGGCAGTTTTGCAGTAATGAAGATGGACATTTAAAAAAAACAAAGCCAACATTTGGGATTCTAGAATTCTTCACAGGAGGAGACTGTGTTTGACACAAAACAAAATCCAGAAAGGTGTTCCGCATGTTCCCTACCCTGCTCTATTCAGTCTCGGTGTTAATCTTTTTAAACACGTGTAACAAAATTTAGAAAATAACATGTGTGCATGGAAACATTGCCACGTGCCTGTGTAGTGCTGCACACTTATTCAACTTACCCACTGAATATAGTGGATAAATCTCCATCGGGATGCTCAATTGGTCTCGTCAGTTAGGTTTTGGTCATTATCTTGTCTTTAGAGCAAGTGTAAATGGTAGTGACTGGAGGCAGTACGTTTGTGGTACTTGAGACTTGAGAACCACTTTCCTGAGACGTCTTGAAAATTGTCTGGATATCAGTAAGGTTGTGTGACCTTCTTTTCTCATGTGATATTTGGCTGATCTCTGCCTTCTTGTGCTCATTTTGCAATGTGTAGTTTGTTTTGTTCATGCTCCAGTAAAGTGCTTTGAGCTACTGTGGAAATGTGGCACAGACATATTTTAAATAAGTGGGACTGTGTCATTCCTTCCCCACCCCCATGTGTATGCAGCATGACGGCCTATTACGGGGATAGTATTGGTAGCTTGCACCTGTGTTGGGAATATGAGTGGTGCTGGAAGAGGATCCATAATACATATATAGATTTGTGAACACATAGCGTGCTGCACGCGTGCATGCTGAGGGAAGATAGGTAAAGTTCTGTTGACGCCTGTGGCAATCTACACACACCTGAATGATGTGACTGCACTAGTGTAAGTCATGCCCCGAAAAAGAGCCAACACGCTTATAATGCAGCCTTGGCTAACTGCATCTCTGCAGCAGATTCAGTGGAGTGTTGTGTTGCCTTCTAACAGCCCAGTTCTAACCAGCGGTGTTATGCTGCCGGAACGCTGCGCGGGACATCCGGATGATCGACAGCCTGCCCGTCGCGTTCCAGAGCGTTACGCCATTTGCGTAACGTACAGAAGCGGCGTAATTGGTTATGCAAACGGCGTAACGCTTCGGAACGCAACAGGCGGGCTGTCGATCACCCGGATGTCCCGCCCAGCGTTCCGGCAGCATAACACAGCTGGTTCTAACCCTGTGCTGGAATAGAGAGGCCAGTTGGCTTGCCCCATATCCAGCATGGGATTGGGGTTGCATGTGGCACAACTTGGAGTAAGAGGAACCCATTCCCCTTACCCCAAGTAATGTCCCAGCAATCCCAATAGGACTACTTGGAGCTGGGCCCGCGAAATTGCTGATGGAACTCTGAGCAGGTGAGGAACAGGGGTTAGGATCTGGCCTAAGTGCTGGAGGCCGTCTCACCCCACTCCCCAGGCCAGTCTGTCCACATGCCTGTCCGCCCTCCCTCCCTAACCCCCCAGGCCAGCAGGCTGGCCTTACCTGGATGCTGCTGTCCCAGGAGGTGGCACAGGGAAGCCAGCGCTCTTCTGTGTGCTGGCATCCCCACGTCTTGAGTCAATGCAGACGTGCTTTGTGGTGCATTTGCAACACTCCTAGGCCTACATGGCTTGGGCATGTCGTGAGAATGGCTGGTGGTCGGAATTCAAAAGACCTCCTGTATGGAGAACTAGTGCAAGGAAAGCGCCCTAGAGCAATGATGGCGAACCTATGACACGTGTGTCAAAGGTGACACACCATAACATTTGAAGTGACACACCAGTGTTCACCAACACCTAACAAAAATAGAGTTTATTTTACTCATTTTTCATTTTTTGATGTTTCTTTATAGAATACATAGCACCACATATGATTGGACTGTATTTTTTATTTAAATAAATGAATATAAAAACTGTGCCTCTTTTGTTTGGGAGGGGGATTGACACGCCAACAGAGTCAAGTTAAGCATTTTCCAAAATTTTGATACTCCATGCCCAAAAGGTTTGCCATCACTGCCCTAGAGGGAGACCAGAGCTGCGATACAAGGATGTCTGCAAGAGGGATCTGAAGGCTTTAGGAATGGACCGCAACAGATGGGAAACTTTGACTTCTGAGCGTTCAGCTTGGAGGCAGGCGGTGCACCATGGCCTCTTCCAATTCAAAGAGACACTTGCTCAACAGGCTGAGGAAAGAAGCGGCCCTGAAACCAGCAAAATCAGGGAGCTGGACAGGGGACAGACTATATTTGCCCTCAGTGTGGGAGGGATTGTCACTCTCAAATTGGCCTTTTTAGCCATACCAGACGCTGTTCCAGGACCTCTATTCAGAGCACGTTACCATAGTCTTTTGAGTCTGAAGGATCCCCCCCCCAAAAAAAGGCCTACTGGAAAGGTTGATTCACGCTGTATGCTTGCAAGAGCCCTTGACCTCATCTGTTGAGCTTAGCAGTTATTCTTCCCAAACTGAGAGTGCAGTGCTGGGAGGAAGTTGTTTTATGCATACTTTTCAGACGTGGAAGCTGGAGGGAGAGCAGCTGAATCGCCAGAGGAACGTGTAGCAGGGGTGAGATTTTTGAACCCACATCCCAGCCGGACCGCTTTAAGAGTCCTGGCTTTTGCTTGAGGTTCCTGAGAAGACTTCAAGAAGCAGATAGTTCACTTAAGCAGAAAAGACCATACTAATTGAAAATAATAGTGCAGCAACTTCCTTGCTTTGAAAACAAATACATTGTTATAAACAAACATTCTGCCATTATACTTAGGAATTAAACAAAAAATAGATTTTCCTCTTTTGCGGGGGATAGGATAAATGTGAATGAAAGTGTGTAGAAACACAACCGGAAATAATTAACATTTGCTCCTTCATGACTCAAAATTGTGTTCCTGTTTTTTCTTTTCCGTCTTTTTATCGGGATGATCAGCCTGTGATTTTGCTGTCCTCGCATTTTGTTTCCTCTGTTTTGACTCTGGGTTGCTCTCCAAGATAACGAGATGTGGGGCAAATCCAGTGGGATTTCCCTAATTTCATATATGCTTCAGTCCAAGCGCTCATTTCCCTTTGATTTGTGGGCTGTAATTTTCACTGACAGCCTTAGTGCCTTTTAGAGGAACGAGTGTTGAAAAGCGACATCCATTCCGACAGCTGCAACCTCATCTGCCTCCAGCCGAACGACTGCAGCATCTGGCGGAATTGGAGCTACAGTACATCCTAACGGCGGTTCATCCATTATTGAAAACGCAGCGAGAGACATGGCAGGCTCCACCGTGCCAAACGTGCCTTGGCTTGGCCCTCTAATGCCCTGGCAGGGACGCGTTAATTTTACGGTGCTGTTCATTTGTCAAACCGGAGTGCTTTGTTGCCCCTCCTGACTTTATGGGAAGCTATATATATAAAAATGACACCAATATTTAGCTTAGACCGGGGCAGAAGGTAGATGAAAACCTTCTGAGATATTTCTGAATGACTTGCAGTATGTTGACAGTCCTTTACGCTTTCTCCATTATATACTAGAGTAGGCTAATAGTTATCCTCTGTCCTTGCTCGTTTTGTGAGTTACCTCAAGCTACTACTTACAGCAGTGGCTCACAAACTTTTTCAACTGTTACAAAAATGGAATATGAGTAGATCAAACTCAATTGTTGTCAGGTGTTGATGAATGCTGGCATGTTACCCAAAACCTTGTGTCGTGTCGCCTTTGACACGTGTGTCATAGGTTCACCATTGCTGCCCTAGATCAATGGTTCTCAAACATTTTAGACTGGGACCACTTTTCAGAATGGCACTTGTGTTGGGACCCACCAGAAGTGATGTCATTAACCTGGAAGCAGTAGTGTCATCAAACGGGTATGCTGGGCGGGAGGAACGGGTGAGCGGCAGCCCGTCTGTTGCGTAACGCTCCATAACGCGGGGGCGGGAAAGACAACGAAATGGAGCATTACGCAACGGGTGGGCTGCCGCTCACCCGTTCCTCCCGCCCAGCGTACCCGTTAGATGACACTACTGCCTGGAAGTGATGTCACGGCTGGAAATGACATTATTAAGCAGGAAGTGCTGCCCTTGTGACATATTCAAATGACACTCCTGGAATGCAAACTGGCATTCTTGGACTGCAGCAATTGCACAACCATGAAACATCCCTGACAGAAAGCAAGATTAGGACAAAATATTATGTAAAAACACTGAACTGAAAACATATTTTTAAAAATCTCACTCAGCTCTCTCTGGGCCTTGGAAAAAGACAGTAGAGCTATCTCAAACACATTTGATATATAATAGTTGTAGTGATACTTGGGAGGTATTTTGTAAAAAAAAAAAATCAAAAAAAAAACCCCAAAGTGTTATTCTATAAACATCAACTAAATCACTGTGGCTGACTTATGATTCAGTATGTTCATTTCTAATTTATCTGTTTTTCCAAAATGTGCCCATTTTAACACTACATTTCCTATGCTGCCAAATAAAGAATGTCTCTCTTTAGCTTGTAGCCTCCAGGAACAGTGACAAACAGTACAAGTGATTCAATTTTTCTCCAGGAGACGCAATAGCAGGGAGTGCAGAAGTGATTTTGAAACGCCAAGTATTTCTATCAGTTCATAGCACCTGTTTGTTTGTTTTTGCTTTTGCTTAAGGAAAGGATGGTTGAACACTGACATTGGGCGGTTCTGATGTGCACTGTGCCTCTGAAAATGTTAGTATAGCTTACATTTAAAATCAGTGTGGTTTTCTGAAGCATGTGAAAAATGTTGTTTGCTACTGTGGGCAGAAGTGTCTGCTGTGTCCGCAAAAGCCTTCTTCAGACATTAGACCTTTAGTGTGTGTGTGGGGGGGGGAATGAGAGTGCCCCTCCTAAGCACTGGACTTCTACTTTCTCTGGGCCCCTTCTTAATCCCTCTGCACACAGCTCTGAAAAGGACACAACTATTGAATGTAGCATAGGGGTAGGGAACCATTGGCTATACATGAGCTTAACAAAATGACCAACTGGTGAAGAGTTACTGTGGTTCCCCCCCCCCCGCCATATTTAACTGTAAAAAAAACAATACCAGAGCAAGAGAGCAGGACAGGTCACCTGGGCTTGCCTTGGAGGGTGGGAGAATTTTTAAGAAAGTCCCCCCACCAGTGATGTTCTGGGGAGGAGAAGGTACTGTTCACTCAGTTCCCTTCCTTTCCCTCTGTGCTTTGCCACTCTGCCTCTCACCATTGTGAAGAAGCTGCACTTCCTACCACTCTATCTGGACATAGTCACCAATTGAGAGCACGTGCCAGCCAGGAGCTTTTGAGCTACAGGGCAGCAGCTAGAAAGGGCTGGGCTGAGTGACCCCGTTCTGCTGTTCTGAGCCAAAAAGGGCCACAAGCTACCGGTAACCACCCCACAAGCTCACGAGCTCCATATGGCCTCCCCCTCCCCCAGATATAGAGAGAACATAGTTCATCTAGAAGTAGGGAGCAAGCAAACAAGCTGGTGGGCAATCAGCAGCCACTGGAAGAAGTCAGGTCTGGGAGATGAGCCAAGAGTTGGGATAAAGTTTCTGGGTACCAAGCCAGAAGTCAGGGCTGAAAAGCAAGTTGAGAGCCACGAACAAAGTCAGAAAGGGTTCAGGCCAGGAGGCTTGTAAGTAAAAGCACCATAGATGAGGAGCCCTTGTTGCTGAGGCAAAGGCTTGGCCTGAAAAAGTCATCTTTAATGGTCCTTCCTGTTGAGAGGTGTCCATGTTCCTGCCTGTGTAAGCAGGACCAATCAAGAGTCCAAGAGTCTTTTGCTTTGTGATAATGCCAGGTTGCAGTTCTAGCAGTTTGCCAAATGGGACCGTTGTAAGGGGTGTATGTGGGCGCACACATGTGCATTCGTGTGCATTTTCTCTGAAGGCCCCCTTTTTATAGGACAAACTCCTCTTTTTTTTAAAAGTATGTTTTCTTAACATAATCATGGTTGTGATTCACCTACCATTAATTTGGTTGTTTCTTGCTGCACTTGATTTGAGGATCAGTTCACTGTGGGCTCTGCTTGTTTTTTCGTTCTGTTTCCAGGTTGCAGACATTTGCACTTTTAGTGCAGGCTTATCATTGTGTGATATGCGAAAGGTTCAGTGGTTGAAATCTTCTCATAACTATTTATAAAACTTGCAAGGTGCATTCTGTGCTCGCCAGAGCTGCCTCAAGCAGTGTACAAACGAGAGCTGAGAACACGGAATCTCAATCAACCAATTAAGAATGGCAAACGTTTGCATGAAAACGATCAGAGCTGGAGTCATCATAACACATAAACCAGAATCTGGAATACAAAGCAGATTTATCAGCAGCATTAAAATATTAGTAGAGGGATTCTACTGCCTTCCTAAATAAGAACCTATTTCTCTTGATGGCAAAATGTAGCTGGAGAAGGGATGGATTGGGCCTGATGCAGCAGACGCAAAACACAGCTCCACAATCGCTCTGGTGGCATCAGGGAGCCTGCTGCTTGTTTTCTTTGCTGTTCAGAATCTCCTCTGGAGGCAATGGGCAGCCCAATCCAAAACTGCCTGGTCGCTCATGCGAGTGTTGCCAAAATATAGGCAAAGTATGGATTCTGTGGTGGGGATTGCATTTAAAAAGGCAACCAACCAAACGAGAGAGTATGAGGATCGTGTTTTATTACACCTGCGCAGGCAGACCAATCTCAGGGAGAAAGGCAAAAAAATACAGAATACAAGCACCTTTATACTCCCCTACCCCTCCCAAGAACCTGCTTGGTTAGAAGTAACATCATAGGGGCTGGAGCATGAGATGCTCTAAGCTAACTGGTTCTTGTGAATGTGTTGTGACTTTCTGATAAGGGAGGGGCTCTGCTAGCAAGAGCCAGTTCCCTATCTATTGTGCAGGGCCAACAGCCCTGAATTGTGAACATCAGCAACATTGAATTCACAAACGGGGGCCCATGTGAGAACAATGAAAGCAAAGATGGAAAACAGTTAGATATTTCCGCAGCCATAGACAAGTCACTATGCAAAATGGCTGTGCTTTGGTAAGCCGGCAACATGGTAAGTTGGCAACGGTTCTCTGGCAACACGAGCAGCGGTAGCCAAGCAGCTACCACTGCATCCCTGGAGGCTCTCCAGAGAAACACTTTCTCTGGAGTAAGGGCGCAGTGTGGGCGATGAGTCTACTCACTGGCTTTTTTGCCGGCGCAGAGGTGAGATCAAATTGATAAACTACATATAAATAAGTCACCAGGCCCAGATGGTATACACCCAAGAGTAATTAAGGAACTAAAGAACGAAGTTGCTGACCTCTTAACCAGAGTATGCAACTTGTCCCTTCAGACGGCCACGGTACCAGAGGATTGGAGGATAGCCAATGTCACGCCAATCTTTAAAAAAGGGAGAAGGGGGGACCCTGGAAACTACAGGCCTGTCAGCCTAAGGTCTGTTCCGGGTAAGATGGTGGAAAGCCTCATCAAAGATAAAATCCTAAAACATGTAGAGGAACAAGTACTGCTAAAGGAAAGTCAGCATGGCTTCTGTAAGGGTAAGTCTTGCCTCACAAACCTTTTGGAATTCTTTGAAAAGGTCAACAGGCATGTGGATGTGGGTGAACTTTTTGTGGATATCATATACCTGGATTTTCAGAAGGCATTTGACACGGTCCCCCACCAAAGACTGCTGAAGAAACTTCACAGTCAGGGAATAAGAGGGCAGGTCCTCTTATGGATCCAGAATTGGTTGAGGGCCAGGAAACAGAGAGTGGGGGTCAATGGGCAATTTTCAGAATGGAGAGAGGTGAAAAGCGGAGTGCCCCAGGGATCTGTCTTGGGGCCTGTGCTTTTCAACTTATTCATAAATGACCTGGAAACAGGGATAAGCAGCGAGGTGGCCAAGTTTGCGGATGACACAAAACTTTTCCGGGTGGTAAAAACCAGAAAGGATTGTGAAGAGCTCCAGAAGGATCTCTCCAAGTTGGGGGAATGGGCAGCCAAATGGCAGATGCGTTTCAACATAGACAAATGTAAAGTGATGCACGTTGGGGCAAAAAACCAAAACTTTACCTATAGGCTAATGGGTTCTGAGCTGTCTGTGACAGCTCAGGAGAGAGATCTTGGGGTGCTGGTGGACAATTCAATGAAGGTATCGACCCAGTGTTCGGCAGCAATTAAGAAGGCCAATTCCATGCTTGGGGTCATTAAAAAAGGGGTTGAGAATAAAACAGCCAATATTATAATGCCATTGTACAAATCGATGGTAAGGCTACACCTGGAATATTGTGTCCAGTTCTGGTCGCCGCATCTCAAAAAGGACATAGTGGAGTTGGAAAAGGTGCAGAAGAGAGCGACAAAAATGATTACGGGGCTGGGGCACCTCCCTTATGAAGAAAGACTGCAGCGTTTGGGGCTCTTCAGTCTAGAAAAAAGGCGCCTGAGGGGGGACATGATTGAGACATACAAAATTATGCATGGAAGGGATAGAGTTGATAGAGGGATGTTCTTTTCCCTCTCTCAAAACACCAGAACCAGGGGGCATCCACTAAAGCTGAAGGTTGGGAGAGTTAAAACAGATAAAAGGAAGTACTTTTTTACCCAGCGGGTGGTTAATCTGTGGAACTCTTTGCCACAGGAGGTGGTGATGGCATCTGGTCTTGATGCCTTTAAGAGGGGATTGGACAGATTTCTGGAGGAAAGGTCCATCGTGGGCTATAGGCAATGATGGATTGTGCAACCTCCTTACAAAGGTGGTGGGCTACAGGTACCGGGTGCAAGGGAGTGGCAACAGGATGCAAGCATCTTGTTGTCTCATGCCTCCCTGGGGCACCTGGTGGGCCGCTGTGAGATACAGGAAGCTGGACTAGATGGGCCTTTGGCCTGATCCAGCAGGGCTCTTCTTATGTTCTTATGTTCTTATGAGATGCCTTCATGTAGGGCCGAGCAGCCCTGCACACAGGCTGAGAATCGGCCATGAGAGTCACAGCCGGCCCCACCCCTAATCCACCTCTCCCCCCTTCTAGGAAGGTCCTCCCACCCCACCTGAAAATGACACAATGCCAGCAAGCAGTGCCAGGTTGCACCGCCGGACAGCTCACTTTGTCGCCTCTGGGTGGCGCCGGGCCAGCTTTCCTGTGACGTCGGTGGTAAGGTCTTCGCGAGACCTTACCGCCAGCACAGGAGGCATTTTATGACCCATGTTAAGCCAGATAGGATTGGGCCCTCTGGAGCTTAAATCTATATGAATGGTTTAACCAAGAGCTTGCTTGTGTTTATGTGAGTGTAGCTGTGACCAGCTGAAGAGTAAAAATGGAGGGAAGCCATTGCAGCAGTGACTTTGCCGTGGCATCAGATGGCTTGATACATTCAGAGCTAGGCTAAGCCAGTCTGAACTAGTTTGGACTGGTTCCTCAGAGGTGGTTTCCCTCTGCTGTGTGGTTGAGATGTGGTGGAAGATGCTGCTTGGGTTACCTTGAATGTGATTGGTTTAAGTCTATAATTCCTTGTTGGGGTATATGAAGACTTGATCGTTGTTGGCTAGGGGTCAGATGCATGCACTTGTAGTTGTACTTGATTCATCAAAAATAAACCTCTTTTGAACTATTTAGTGTACTTCTTGCTGGTTGGACCCAAGAAAGGGGTGAAAATTCCCCGACGCAGCCATTTGACAAAGATGAATGCATTAATAGGAGACTCTGGGAAATAAGAACTGTGTTGTTCCAATAACTTCAGTGAGCAGTGACCCTGTCTTAAAGAGCAGGTGACACGAGGGGCAAGTTGGCATGGGAACAGTGTTGCAGTGTCACACAAGTATTTGCAAAGGGGGTGAAATGGCTTTGCTCCTTTTTAAGCAAGAACCCTGCAGATGCATCTCACGTGGATCAGGGTCTGGGAGAATGGATGGGCGGTTTTCAATGGGATTTGTGGGGATTGGCAATTGTGGCTTTCTTTGAAAGTGAATGGTACTGTCTTAGAAATGATGAGAAACTATCACGTTGCACTCACAATGCATGGATTTTATTGGGGGGGGGGTCTTGCTACACAGTGCAACCCGTTAGTGAGTTGAGATGCCTGCCCCCTTATTAGAAAATCAGATGCCTGGACACCTTTTGTCCAATCAATTCGATGCACCCTTTCCCCTTTAATGTTAAGAGTATATCTGTGCTTTCCCCCTGCCTCTTTGCACTGGGCCCTGATTCAGCACATTAGATCCAGAAATGCTGAAGGTTTCCTACCAGCCCTGAGTTAGCTGAACTGGCTTCTATTGATGCTTGTAAGAATAAAAAGGGAAAATGCAGGGCATGGTATCCTGAATTCCTTGGGAAAAGGCATAATGCATGTGGGATCACAAATGCGTGTTTCAGTGATCCTTGTACTGCAGATGGGGGAGGTGGTTGGATTGAAGCTCAAAATGTGTGACTTCTGTCTTTTTGGATGCAATCCCCCCTATTGAATTCAGGGCAGAGCAGCAATGTGAATTATGGATTTCCCACTCGTAGCTACTACATTTGATTTTTTTAAAGAAGCAGTCTCCTAAGAGGAAGAATGTACACTTAGGCTTAGGGCGCAATCTTAACCTGGAGTTAGGCCGGCACAGTTAGGCCAGCAAAGTTTGTTTGGCACAAGGGCCACTGTAAAGTATGTTTGGACCACTCTCAGTGTCAGAGAGGCCAGCACAAAGATGTGTGCCATCCCCTAAGAGTGGTCCAATTGTGCTTTACAAGTGACCCTTGTGTCGGCCAAACTCCAGGTTAGGATTGCACTCTTAGTTGTACACTATACACCTCTGTCAGACTTGCAATGCCAATTTTCTTCTATCAGCTTTTATGTGATTTCTTAAATCCTGACAAACTTGGAATTACTTGCAAGTTCAACTTAACCATGGTCAACATCTGTTTGACTTGCCTGGTCGCTGTAGTATGTGAGCTAGTCATTGGGGAAGCTCTTCCACTTAATGCCATGCAAGTTGACATGGTGGGATCTTGCCTATGGCCGTCACTCCGACAAGAGCTAATTACATTTTCAATTACACACTTTACTTGAACCTCCCCATGTGCCCGAAGCCATCTATAGACAGCTGAATAACATGTCTGTGATCTGTAGTTCTTGTGTGGGCTTGCCCTTTCCAATTCATTCAGAAATTGAAATCTCAGATCAGTGGCTAGATGGATACATTCAAGAGATAGTGGCGACTCTGGATGAGAAATTTAATATGTGGGGAAGAAAAGGGTATTATTCTTTCAATAGAAAAAACGGTTATGCTTATTTTCATCTGATTTTGGTGACAGGAAATCAATAACAGCATGCCAGTCTCTTGTGATTAGGGAGCTTGAAATTGGCATTGTCATGCTGACCTGACAAGTATGTAAAGGTTAGAAATTGGTAATTGAGTTTTTGTTCCTTAGAGTGATGTCGATGCTAATGATCTGCTTAGTTGGCACATGATTGCATGAAGGGATGTTGAGAAATTGGAAGTGTGGGTGGGCTATTGTTTAAACAAGGCTGAAGTTGGCAACTAAGTTGAATGCATGGAGTGTACAAAAAAGAATTAAGATGCTTTATGGAGGTCGGCTGTAGACTGGGTGGTAGTTCAAGCTGAAGGATCAAACATGTAATGTGTTATACAAATGGTGCTTGGGCAAGACCTCTAGAGGAAATCTCTGGAGGCAGGTTGGTATAGATTTTCTTTATTAAAACAACCAGACTAAGTAACTAACCACTTTGAACTGATCCTGCTGTATTACGTAGTCAACTACAGTTGGATCAGCAGCTCCCTAGAACACCGAAGTAAGTTTTGTCTCTCTTCGTCCTAGAGACAAGCTGGTTGTCACACGCTGTCTGCTCTGTCCTTGCTGAAGAGCAGGGAAGATGTTCTTCAGAGCAGGATCCTCAGATGATTTATCTGATGAGGAGAGTTCCCTTGTGGTCCCTTCTCTCTCTAGACATCCCTGGTGGTCTCTTCTCTCTAGATGTCCCTGGTGGTCTCTGAATCCCTTAGGCTCAGACAGCCTCCTTTTATAGCTGTCTGAGGCTATTAAACTAGGCTGGCCACACTCCTTTCTGTATCCTCAGTCTTCCTTCAGGTCCTGCTTCCTTTCTCCTCCCCTCAGGGAATGAGGCAGGCCTGGGGTCACACAGTTCATCTCTGGGCTGAATACAAGGATCAGAGCCCAGCCAATCACAACATGCATTCACGATGCATAGCGAAGGGCTGAAGCTGGGGGTTTCTGGCCAAGTCTTCAGGCCCAGTTCAATGGAGTTGTCTAACAGGTAAGAATAAATCAAACAAGTCACATATGCTGAGGGCAAAAACAAAATCACGTCCAACATATGCATAATTATTTAATCATTTTGGTACTCTTCTGCACATTTTCTAATTCCACTATGTCCTTTTTGAGGTGTGGCAACCAGAACAATACAAATGTGGCTTTACCATCAAATTGTACGAAGATATATTGGCCATGTCATTCGCAGCCCCTTTTTTCATTACGCCATGCACCACTGCCACACGCTTTCAAGGACACTTTAATTGAGCTGTCCACTAACACCCCAAGATGTCTCTCCTGAGCTGTCATAGCCAGCCCAGAACCCATTACCATATATGTTAAGTTTTTGCCCCAGTGTGCATCACTTTACACTCGTTTACATTGAAACGCATCTGCCATTTTGTGGCCCATTCCCCCAGTTTGGAGAGATCCTTCTGGAGTTCTTCACAATCCTTTTATTTCTGGTTTTCACCACCTGGAAAAGTTTAGTGTCATCTGCAAACTTTCTACTCCCCACATACAACAATGTTAAGACTGTAGTGTTTTGAACTCCATAATCTGATAGCAGGACAGCTGCACTGATTGATTGCATGGGGGCACTATTTGATGGGCCACTAGGTACTGTAATGGGATTGTGTTTCTTATAGGTGGAAGCTAGGGATTAGAATTAGGAATTAAAATGGTTAAACAGTATTGCTGTTTGAAACACAGTTTTGGGAGGAAAAAAACAAACGAAACCATGGCACAGCTTCAGATGCCTAAGGTCACATGGCAAATTATGTTCCTGCAACTACGCTTAAATAAAATTTGATTCCTTGTTATTCCCTATACCAGTGATGGCGAACCTTTTAAGCTTGGTGTGTCAAAATTTAGGAAAATGCTTAACTTGACTCTGCTGGTGTGTCAACCCCCCTTCCAAACAAAAGACAAACAATTCTTTATATTCATTTATTTAAAGAAAACATACAGTTTAATCATGTGTGGTGCTATGTATTATATAAAGAAACATTAATTACAAAAATGGAAAATGAGTAAAATAAACTCAGTTTTTGTCATGCACTAGTGAATGCTGGTGTGTCACCCCAAACATTGTGGTGTGTCACCTTTGACACGCGTGTCATAGGTTCGCCATCACTGCGGCCTATACCCTTTCCCAGTTTTAGTCAACCTTAAATAAATAAAAAAAATGAAAAACTAAAATTGGATTCTTTCCATTGTTACTTTTTTGCCTGCGGATGATGATCAAGTTATGAAAGTTGTCTTGTTATGAAAGTTCATCAAGTTATGAAAGTCTGCCTATGTAAACCGCCTTGAGTTATAGTCATCAGAGAAATCTGGTGACCTAAGAAAGGAGGTATATAAATCCAAATATTGTTGCTGTTGGGGCTTTTTTCTGATTGAATTGTGTAGGCTCAAGCTCAGCAGGCTTGCCATTTTATGTATGGCATCTGCTTTCCAATCTTCAAACATTAACAAGACTTTCAAAACGGTTAGTGTTTAGGACAGCAGGGACTTGCTCAGGCCATTTCAGGTGTTCTTCTGCAGGCACGATGGCATTCATAACGCAGATTCTCTGTGTGTGCACAATTAAGAAACCATCCAAGAATGAAATACAGGCACAAACAGGTCATGCTTACCAGATGGTTAATTACTGAAGTTAACAGAATCATTTGAAAATACCTGGTGTGCCCTTTTGGGAAGTGTAACAAAAAAATGCGTTGCTTTTGATTTTGATGGATAGCTTCTATTGTAGTAAATAATCATGAATGTGATTAGTCACACAGGCAAAATTAATCTTCGTGACGTCTTTATCAGGCAGGTAATAATTATGCTATGCTGGATGGGCTGTGTTTACACACACACACTCTCGTTCATGTGTTCATTTGACTTGGTAACGGGTCCAGGCTTTAATTAAAATATTTTAGAAATCAGAAAATGTCTTCTTCCATAATTATAGCTTCGGTAGCAACATTTCATGTACAACCTGTGTGTGTGTGTGTGTGTGTGTGTGTGTGTGTGTGTGTGTGTGTGTTTTAAAGTCTGACACTGGAGCAGGCTATTTTCATTTAAAATAATGAAACCAGAACAGAAGATGGTTGATCTCTCATACTGGCTATGCATAAAACACTTTAACACGTTCATCTGCCTAGGTAGAAAATATTACATGGCAAAAATCCTTGTAAGCATTTGTTACCTTTTTAAATTCTGAGCACTTAGGTCAGTGAAATTGCATTGCTAAATGTAACATACTTTTTACTGCCTATTTCTTTTCAGCATAATAATTTTGTTTTTGTTTTTTACTTGGTGCTAAAATTAAAAAGAAGAAATTCTCCTTCCTGCAGTTCTTAAGTCTGCATTTCTTCCAAGTAGTGGTAGTACTGCCTTCTGTTCAATAATGTTGTGTTTAGAATCTGGTGCGTATAGCCACCTCTAGTGTCTCATCTGTTACACTACAGTCCTGAATATTTTTTTTCTACAAATGTCAGGTTGAAGATTTGACTTGAGCAGCAGTTTCTCCTTTTATTTCCATTTGACCGCATTTGACCGCATAACTCTTTCCATAGGCTTCTTTTTGTGTTTTGTGTTAAAACAAACTCCATCTTTTGAGAGTAGGAGACTTGGCTAGAATGGACAGCCAACTTGTAGGTTGAAAGCAGCTATTTTCTTGTGATCTGGCTAAAATACAGGGAGTTGCCTGCACTCACAAAACTTGTTAGAAAAAAAATGTTTTCTATTTGGCTATTAGTGGCCATTAATTAATGGCTATTAATTAAAAATGGCTTTTAATACAAACATAAAATTTGATGTTTTGTATCATTTTGCATTGTATATGTTTTTTGTAAAGTTTTATACTGGCTTTTAAAAATTGCGATGCCCTTTTTATCTCTGTATTCTGGTGTGCACAATTACCGCTTTGAGTATACCGTTACTGGGGGTGAAGGGTGGGGTAGAAATCTTTTAACTAAACAAAGATGGGAAGGCACATTTGGGTTGTAAAAGGAGGTGTGAGTTGTTTGCTGACACATCCTTGTCACAAAGTAGGTCAGGCGGCTGAATGCTAGTTTATCCTTACCACTTCCCTATTGCAAAAATACTGGCTCAACCCCTGTGCTAATGTTAATGGCTGGGGCTTGCTTGGGTGTGTGTTGTGGTTTTATTTCCAGTGGAATCTTTTATAACAGTGGTTCCCAAAGTCCTACTTGGACTCAGTGATCGTGCTGCTGCTGCTGGGCAGGGAAGGGGTTTTTTCAGTTCAACTGGGGTGGTGGTGGTGCTGGGGCTTTCCAGAGGAGCAATTTCAAATCGCTGTTAAAAGGGGGGGAACCACTTCCGGTTTCGTCATGAAAACAGGAAGTGTTTCCCCCCCCTTGTCACAGCAGTTTGTACATGTGCTTAATTCTTTGTTAAACCACATAAGAAGAGCCCTGCTGGATCAGGCCAAAGGCCCATCTAGTCCAGCTTCCTGTATCTCACAGTGGCCCACCAGGTGCCTCATGACATGAGACAACAAGATGCTTGCATCCTGTTGCCACTCCCTTGCACCTGGCATTCTGAAGTAGCCTACTTCTAATGTAAGCAGGTTGCACCACCCATCATGACCAATAGTCCACGATGAACCTTTCCTCCAGAAATCTGTCCAATCCCCTTTTAAAGGCATCTAGACGAGATGCCATCACCACTTCCTATGGCAAGGAGTTCCGTAGATGAATTACCCGCTGGGTAAAAACTTTATTTCCTTTTATCTGTTCTAACTCTCCTAACACTTATTTTTAGTGGATGTCCCCTGGTTCCGGTGTTGCAAGGGAGGGAAAAGAACATCCCTCTATCCACTCTACCCCTCTCATGCATACCCACCAATGTCTTGCAACATGTTGCTTCTCTCCTTTCTTCCTATCACCTTCTTTTTTTATGTTGACATGGCAGATACAAAAGCCAAGTGCTCTTTCATGGAAGGATGCTGATTTCTGGCAATATGACTCAGGCACATGATTCCAGACTACTGCTAAGCTATAAAGGCACCAAATGTTTCCTTGATGCACTTTACTTCTGATTCTACCCTCTTTGATTCTTCTGATGTACACCATTTTACAGGTTGTGAATAACGCACTGGCACAAATTGGCCCATGAGGATGGTATACATGCTTTTATTTATGAGAGAGATGGATGGCTTCTCATCTGTTTTTCTTTTTGATGTCCTATTCAAAGTGCTTTGGGAATACCAATTGCAAGTAGGAATCACATACTCAAAAGTTCAAGCTTAAAAAGAGGAATTTGGAATATTGGAATACTGATTTCCATTTCTCAGAGGAGTGAATGTAATTCACAAAGGTGACTTGTAATTGGAGTATGACTTTGCACAGCAGAAGTCTTTCACATATCTCAGTGCCTCCAAGCAGAGTTTGTGCATTCAGTATTCTTGGGAAAGAAGTCTTTTTTAAAATTACATTGGATAAATGTGAATCTTCTGTTTCTAAAATGAATGTACATTCAACTGAATCAACTTGCCAATTGTTACCTTTTTCAGACACAGAAAAGCAGCCATGGAAATACTTGTAGGAATAATGTTAAAGAGGGTTGCCTTGATGTTCAAGAGAAAAAATAAGTTTCTTTAGTGTTTCTGAGATCCAGTGTGGTCTAGTCAGTGGAAAGGTGAATGTTAGTCTTGGCTTCTAACCTGACCATAGATTGCTGTGTGGCCTCGGCCTAGTTCAGAAGCCAAGATTAAACCATGGTTTTGTACTGTGTCCCTTCACTCCAGAAAAGTGTGCTCTTCTTCATTCCCAAGCATGAGAGGATGAATAATTCTGATTGTGGTTTATAGCAAGGCAGAATCAGCCTTGATGTGTGAAATAGCCAGTTCTGGCTTGTTCTAACCATCGTTCTCAAAACTATAGAATGTGTTGTGGAACTATGGGATAAGCCTGACCATGAACAGTAATTTCTATACTGTTCCACTGTTGGTCTGTCTTGGCTCAAACTAAGTTCCTTGTGTATAAAAATAAGAAATTCTGTTGCCTTCATCTCTTTCTTGCCTACTTCCCAGAGATATTTGATTGGCCCTTTTGGGTAAAAAAATTATGCTGGGTCTTGATGGAATTTGGTTTGATCCAGCAGGTTAGTTGTATGGTGTTACGGAAATGATAGTGATTACCTCTGAGTACCCCCCCCCAAATGGACATAAAGTATCTTGCACTGTAATATAGACTATATATCACAACTTATAGTACAAATCAACAGTTTGTACTATATATTCTCCCATAGTAGGCTTGCTTTTACGGAAAAAAAAGGAAGCTAATTATTCTCTATTTAGATTTCAAAAGTTGTACTGTTCTCAACACTTTCTTTAAAAAAGACAGCTCTTCTGCTTTACAAAATGCTATATCCAAATCTATATATAACATAAAGAATGATATGTTGGGTGCAACACATTCTTGGATTTTGATGGCAGTGTCAATTTAGCATTCATCACACTGGACAAAGATGACTTAATACAACATTAACACTGATTTCTTTTGAAACAGATGATCGTTACAGAGCTTGCTGAACAATACACTAGAACTGCTTATGTTGCAATTTACAGCAGAGAAGAAAATAAATATACAAAGCTACAGTATAATGAAAATTAAATCACCCAGAGCCTTGAGCGTTCAAAATCAAGGCTTAAGTTCTGTGCCTGGTAAATTTTTCCTTATCCCAGCTCCATGAATGTACCTAAATAGAACAGCAATTTAAATAGCCCATATGCTTTGCTAAATGCCTCGGATAAAATCTTTTTTTTTTAATGAGAAGCTCACATGTGGGCTTTTGCCAGCTTATTCTTTTGTGAAGCAGTACGATGAAAAAATCTCGAAAAGAAGACTGGGCCCGACTAATTCTCCAGGCTCCGTTTCAGCACATTTGAGTATGAGTAACCTTTTGCTTTCTTGCTCACTCTCCTGGTCATGGTTACGCACTACTTTTCCTTGAAGGTGGGATACCTAGAGTGCTGCATTCACTATGAGATGAGGCATATTCATTCAGAAGTCCCATTACGCTTGATGAAGACTTACTTCCTTGTAATTGTGTTAGGGTTGAACTCTCAGAGATGCTCTTTAAGAGGGCCTTGGAACTGGCCTAGTTGAATTTTTGACATTTTCTTCAAGCATCTGACCTCCTGCCATCTCTCACAAATGTCTTGCATGACTCCCCCTCGGTCTGTAAACCAACATTCCCATATGGCATGGAAGGTTCTGGTTCAAGGAAAAAGGAGACTATAGCAAAGCTCATTTGGGCCAAGAGACCAAGATGCACAATTCTTTGGATGTCGACTGCTTTTCAAACGTACCATACAGGATTGCATGCTTTACATTCCTCTAGCCCAGTAATGGCAAACTTATGACACATGTGTCAAAGGTGTGATGCCACAACGTTTGGGGTGACACGCAGTGGCGTTATTCACCAGGTACACTGGGCGGGACTTACCTTTCAGCAGCAGTCCGCCTGTTGCGTCACGCGGCGGAACGCGGCGTCACGCAACAGGCGGACTGCCGCTCAAAGGTAAGTCCCGCCCAGCGTACCGGGTGGATAACGCCACTGGTGACACACCAGCGTTCACCAACACCTGTCAAAAACTGAATTTGCTTTACCTATTTTTCATGTTTGTAATAATTTGGTTTCTTTTTATAGTACTATACATGATTGGACTGTATTTTTTGTTTAAATGAATATAAAGAATCGTTTCTCTTTTGTTTGGGAGCAGAAGTTGACACACCAGCAGAGTCAAGTTAAACATTTTCTGAAGTTTTGACATGCCGTGGCCAAAAGGTTCACCATCACTGAGTCTAGCTCACCCCTCTCAGCTGAGTCTGTTTTTCTTCACTCTTTGGGAATGAACTTTTGAGTCCACTCTTTGGGAATGAACTTTGGACAGGGTGAATGGTTTTTGCCAATATGGTGACTGTGGCACCTGATAAGGGCAATACCCTCCCCTTAGAATTAAGAACTGCTCCTTCTTTGGCAATATTTCAGCGGGGCCTGAAGACTTTTTTATTCAAGCAAGCTTTTAACTGTTGGCATGTTGGCTGGCATTTTAAAAATTTGAATTTTTTAATTTTTAAACTACAACTGTGGGATCCACATGGATCATTTTTAAATTGTTTTAAAATGGTTTACATTGTCTTAATTGTTACGTTCTGCTGTTTTGTTTTTAGTGTAATTTCATGTTGTAAGCCACCTTGGATGCCCATGGGGTAGAAAGGCGGGATATAAATCCTATAAACAAACAAACAAACAAACAAACAAACAAACAAATAAATAAATAAGCCAAATGTGCCTATCACTGATTATCAGGTGACCAATGTAAGAAACGTCACGATCCATTTTCCTTTCCAAGTCCTTGCAAGTCCTGTGCTGCCAGTGGGGGGCTCAATTCCCCAATGGCCCTACTAATAAATGACTCTCCCAAATTCCTGTGGCACATCTGGGGACCATTCACGGCACACCAATGTGTCACGGCACAGTGGTTGAAAATGACTGCCTTAAAAGATGCCTGTTTGTCAGTAGAGGACTCCTTCTCTAGGTATCAAAACTTACTGTTGGGTTATGTGGCTGCTGGGGAGTTGCTTTTTAATGGTGGCATCCAAATTGTGTAACTTGCAAAAGATTCTTATCTGGCGCCATCTTTACAATCGTCTTAGGCAACAAGCAAAATCTGTTCTTTTAATAGCATTCATGTACCCTGCTATTTGTTTGTGTTGCTTTGGTGATGGCCATTACTTGGAATAAAGGTAAAGGTTTCCCCATGACCAAATGGTCTAGTCGTGATCGACTGTTGGGTGCGGTGCTCATCTCCATTTCAAAGCCTGTAGACCCGGTGTTTTGTCCGAGGACAAGTTTCCGTGGTCATGTGGCCGGCATGACTCTATGTCGTAGTGCATGGA
Organism: Lerista edwardsae; assembly: GCA_029204185.1. Classification (NCBI taxonomy): domain Eukaryota; kingdom Metazoa; phylum Chordata; class Lepidosauria; order Squamata; family Scincidae; genus Lerista; species Lerista edwardsae. The sequence continues at coordinate 19,957,676 of JAJKFI010000009.1, forward strand.
ACGCCGTTACCTTCCCACCGAAGTGGTCCCTATTTATCTACTTGCATTTAGGTGCTTTTGAACTGCTAGGTTGGCAGGAGCTGGGACAAGCAACGGGAGCTCACCCTGTCACGCAGTCTTGAACTCCCAACCGTCCGGTCGGAAAGCCCAGCAGCAGCGGTTTAACCCGCTGCGCCACCACGTCATTACTTGGAATACCTGTTGCCTATTTAAATTGAAAGATGGGCTAGCGTTTACTTGGTGGCAGTGGCTGCTTTTGTGATGTGGTTGCACCATCAGTTCCAACTCAACATCCCATTTAAACACTGAATGTAACATAGCCGCGGTTTCCAACATGTATAAAATAAGATGAGCTGCATCATGCTGTGCATATTTATAGACACAGAAATGACTGGAGAGGATTAGAGAAATATCACAGTCACACACACAGTTAACCCTCCACTTGTATTTTTTTTTTAAAAACATATATACTGAGGACAAAAATATAATGTTGCTTAAAGCTATTTTATAGTTGAAACTGAATTGGTATGCATTGGGATTATAACTGATATTAGCTGTTGATGTCCAATTTACATACCGATCCCATGATGCTTAGTGGCGAAAAGGCCAATGATTTGAATTCCTCTTCTGCATTTAGGACCTCCTTCTCTTTCTCAGTCTGTCTTATAGTGGGTATTGTGAGGATTGAATGGAACAACTCCATGGACTCCACCTAGCCTGAATTTCTTATATGAATAATAAAATGAATGACTGGCATCTCATCTGATCAGGTTCAAACTGACAGGTGGAAGATGTTCAGTTTTGGTGTTTTTTAATTCGTCAGTTGATCTGCTAATATAAATAAATTTTGGGATCTAAAATACTCCATATGACCTCTCGGAGACCCTTCATGAAGTGAGCTGTACTGATCACCTTAAAGTGCTGAGAACTCCAAAAATGCTAGTGCCCCAAGCTTGGAGTGATAAAATTTCACTTGGGAAAATGTTTTGTTTTGTTAAGCATTTGTTTAGTTCCTGCTTTGCCCTTTCATGCTCCTTTAATGTAAACCGGGATATTGTATTTTTGTTACGGGCAGGGGTGTGTGTGTGTGTGTGGGTTAAAGAATCACATTTAAGTAAATCACTTAAAAAGGAAAATCATTCAACCAATAAAAAAAAAAAAATTAAACCAACAGTGCATTGTCCCACCAAACCCTTCTTTCCAAAGTGTCTCAAAACATTACAGGCAGTTTAAAGGAGGAAAAAAATAATTATGTTAGGAACTACAATAACTAGATGAGGTAGTAGAGAGGTGGGAAATGCTCCTATCTAAATAATGGCTGGTGCAATCTTGTCTCCAGTGATATACCATTACACATTTTAAGGCCTTAGGATTAAAATACTTTTATGTTAGAGAAATGATGATGATAATACTATGTTTCATTAGGAAATTGCTATCGTACTCTCTGAGGTATGAAGTGATATTAATTACCATTTTCAATAAGAAATAAGGCTCTACAGCATGGGTATCATTTCCACATATTGAAATATGTTCTAATGTGCAGTTAAAGCCTTCGGGTGGAGAGATGAAAACGAAATGGTTTAATTCAAAAATGCAATGGGGAAATGTATGTGGACAAAGAGAGGCAAAAGTTCAGTAATGAATGGAAGTATTTTTCTTTGTTTTTTGGAAGTTCTTTGGAAATTCTGCCTTATGAGGATAGACATGTGATTACATTATCAAGACATAATTGCAGCTTCCAGTGGCCTTTTAGTTAAAGGAAAAAGGGCGCATAGTTTATATGTGTGTGTAGTGAAATGCCAGTTATCTTAAATGGTAACAAAATGGTTAGGCTGAAGATACTATTAGTACCACATTAGATATGATGTAGTATAGCCAGGCTTACAGTTTTCTGTTTTTGGCCATCATTTGGGTCTGAGTGTACTAGTAGGGGAGACATGTTTAAAGCCCATTCTAAAGACATGTCTAAAATACAGTTTTCTGGTTCAGCCATCCTTGCTAGACTAGAATCTTTTGCTCATGACATTTTCTAAAGGGTGTTTTTTTTAAAATGGGAGAATATTATTATTACAATAATTTGCCTCCCCTACAGTCAGAAATGGAGCATATGCATGTTGCCGTTCAGGTTATATGCTTTGTCTTTGTAAAAGGGATCTTCAACCTTTTGCTTGTTGGCAGTGCCACAAGTTCCACTGTTAGCAGGTACCACGTTTGTGAGTACTGCCATGGGCACCAGAGCTGGCATTTGTGTCCAGATGTTGGCGAGGTCTCTACCTTTGCTTTGTGCTCTCCTTCCCCAAGCTATGGCACATGTGAAGAGCCAGGCAGTTTCGCAGCCACTAGTGCACCTCTACTTCTGCCTTCTCTGCTTCCAGCAGAGTGGGACATGCAGGATAGTGCTGTTTGACTATCGTGACCATAGGGTCAATTACTGCCAGTCATGCTGTAAAGTTTCATTCACTGAAAAGCACTTTTGCAAACAGATCCAATGTAACACATGTGGAAGAAAAACTCTGCAAATGTTTTGAGAGGGAGGCCATGTAAAACGGGGCATGTGCAAACTTGCGCTGCTCCTGTTGCATTCCGAGTTGCAGCCGCTGTTGTTGCAAAGAATATAATTACAGCCAGGTGTCTGTCTTTGGGAATTTTAGCTGGATTCTTTTTTATAGCATAAGCATACAATTACCTTTTGAAATATAGTTGTTAGAAGGAGCTCAGTCTTAGGCAGAACAATGTAAGAAGGGATTCTATTTTTGTATGTTAGTCTCAATTGGGGGGGAATCCCATCAGTAGGACTAAATGTAAGCTTTACTGAGAAACCTTGGACAGTAAGAAAGGGAAGAACTGTATCATAAACGTAGAGTGCAATCCTAACCTGGAATTAGGTAGGCAGTTAGGCCGGCAAAGTTTAGCCAGCACAAAGGGCACCGTAAAGTCTGTTTGGACCACTCTCTGTGTCAGAGAGGCCAGCATGTGTGCAATCCTCCCTGACTCCTAGAGTGGTCCAAACGCACTTTACGGTGTCCCTTGTGCCATTCAAACTATGCCCGCCTAACGGTGCTGGCTTAACTCCAGTTTAAGATGGTGTCCATAGTTTATATCAGTGAGGGTGCAATTCTAATCCTGGGATTGAATAGGCAGGCCAGCATGCCTGCCCCATATCTAGCCTGGGGCTCAGAGGTGCTGATGCACTACCCAATGAAAGGGGAAGACTCCCCTTCCCCTGGGTAATGCTCAGTGGCCCAGGTGAAGCTACTCGAAGCTCTGCCGCTGAAATTGGCAGCGCAACTTCAAGTGGCCAAATGGGGGCTGCCTAGGCCAAGGATGGGGGTTAGGATCCAGCCTAAAGGCTGAATCCTGGATCCTCCCCTTTCCATGGGATAGGTCACCCACGGACCCCCCATTTCCCCTCTTCCCCCCCATTACACCTCCCGCCGTGCTCAGGAATCTCTGCTGGCTTAAGAAGCCTGGCTGTACCTTCGGGTCCCCAGGTCTGGGCAACAGGGCAGCGAGGCCAGTACAGCTCCATGCACTGGCCTAACTTGCCTGAAACTGATGCACATGCGCTTTCTGGCACGTTTGCGACAACTGAAAGCTGGAGAAATGCGCTGGCCTTTCAGCTGTTTTGGATCGTGCTGTGCATTTAGTATAAGCCAATGTTGCATTGTTTGGGCTCTCTTGGAAACCGTGTAATAGGCATAGCGATAATGCTAAAACTTTTGTACTGATGCCTCACTACAGTAGTCTTCTGTGCTGAAGATTACATCAGTGCAGAGAATATACTCAAGTGGAGATGGGCAGCTTCAGTTTTGTAGGCAAAATCTGCCTGCCTGCCTCCATACCCTCTTTTCATTTTAATTGTTTTCTGTTCATTAGATGAAATTGGTCCTTAGAGTAAATCATGACTTTCGACTTTATAAACCTTTTCACAAAGAAGCAAATAAAAATATACCGCACATGCTTTTGAACTGGCTATTTGTTTGTCTCACATGTTAAGGGCCATCTCAAAACAGAGAGCTGTCCTGTTTCCACAGCTGCAGTTCTTCTTGCTTTGCCAGCTTTAAACCATAGCTGGCCATTTTTTGGCCATTGTAACACATTTTTCCTCCCTCCCATAGGGCACTCAGATTGCCCCCCCTCCCAAAAAAAACCCTCCCTTGTTTTAGCAAACTATACTTGGCTGTGATGTCCAAACCAGTTTGCACAAAGCATGCTTTGCCTCTAAACGAGACAGCAAAAGTTCAGATTGTGGTTTTAAATTCTTGTTTAGAGACAAACAATATTTCGTGGGAAGTGCTTTTTAGGTCTAAACTGGACCTCTGAAAAGGCCCCAGTATCTTTATGGGACACAGTTTGCAACACAAAACAAATAGAAGTTTCTTTTGTCACTGCAGTTCTGTGCTAGGAAAAGCTGCATGGGATAATACTGTTTTCTTTTTGCAGTTCTTTAATACGCATCTGAAGATCTGCACCTCCATTTGTAGATAGATAATACACAGTATTATACACAATAATTTGTAGATAGATATAAAGCAAAGCCAGAACCAGAGATCTTTTCTCACAGCCTATATGTTTTGATACACACCCATATGTGTTTTTCCTTAGTGTGTAATATACACAGAATGCTCAGCAGAGGTCACTGTAAGTTTGCGGTTTCGAGTTATTTGCTTGATATTTTTTTGCTCATCAGGATGCCATCTTCATAATAAGTAGCTACAGTCACAGCTCTGCATAAGGCTTCCACTGAGAATTAATCCGGTTTCTCCCCCCTCCCAGGCCCACCCTTTTGTTGTACAAATTTGTTGTGCATGTAGGAAATCTAAAGGATTAGATTTAGCAAGAATTTTTTTAAAAATCAAGAATAGAAATGTAAAGAATGCAAATACTGAACTACGATCTTGTGAACCAAAGAACTTCATTGCCATTAATGAGGATACACTGAAAGTCAGAAGATAGCATGCGTTTGTGTGTGGGTGATTTTTATTGTTGGGGTTGATTTGTCTCCTAACATCTCCATCTCCACTGTTGATGTGTTACTGTATCTAAAGATGTGCGGACTTTCTGTCTTCCTGACAAAAGAAGATTGAATGTAATTTTGGTTCATGTTAAATGATTGCCTCATGTTACAAATATTAGTCTCCAAATTCAATTGAATCTTTATGACTCCCCCTCCTTTCAAAACACGCTTATTGTTCCAGAGAAAACAATTTCAGCAGTCGGGTCTGTTTTGAAACAATGCTGTAGAGATGTTGCACTTGATTGGAGGGCGGTTGTCTTCCGTTAAATAACCCCATACATGAGCGTATTAAAATTAAAGAGAAAACAAGACGATCCTTAATTACAAGTACTTTTGCAGCTAATGAAAACCACTTGATGTTGTTGGGTTGGGTGACGACATTTTCCCTGATGCTGCTGATCCATGCTGACTTCATTATTCGCTTCATCCTTTGTTCTAAAACTTGATGCTCGGAGAATGTGCTTCATGGATGTGCCTGCTGGTGAACTGTTGCCCATCGGCCATGGAACGTCTTTGTCTTCTCGAAACCCAGAAACTCTAAAAGTGGTAAATGATGCCATTAGCGTGCCTTGCTTTGGGTCAGGATGTGGCCAGCTTTCTGCCTATTTATATATATTGAGTTTTTGCTTTTAATCTTCTAGTTTTCCTCTGTGATTGGCCCCGTAGGAAAAGAAGCAGGATGCTAGCCTAGGAAGACCTTTGGTTTGCTCCAGCAGAAGAGCAGCTCTGCTGGATTAGACCAGAGGTCTTCCTGGCTTAGTATCCTGCTTCATTCCTACGGCGCCACTGCCAACCAGGGAGGAAAACTCAAAGGCAGTAGCTTGGGGTCAACTGTAGGGGATGGCAATGGATATCCAGAGGCAGTGGCCACTTAAAAGCCATTGCTAGACATACCCACCCAACACCTTGCTCTAATTCCCTTTACAACCAGTGTGATGCTACACAGATTTTCCCCCTAATTTTTGTTTATTATTCTGGGTCATTGGGCACTTTAATTCCCCGAGAGCAGAGGTTGCCAGACTCTGTCATCCACCTGCTCTCCCCCTGGCATGAACAGCTCTTACCAATCCGCTGGGGGTGCTTGCAAAGACCCCGACTATAGCCAGCCTCTTCTGCATGGAACTCTGAGAGCTCGACATGCTGGGGTGGCAGACCCCGGAAGCGGCTGGCTGCAAAGACCCCAGGAGCTGTAGATGTTTTGCAAGGGTCCCAGGTGAAAAGGTGAGAGCTGGTTGCACTGGGGACGCTTTTCGGTGCTGCAGCGGTCTCCAGTTTGGAGACCACTGCCCAAGAGTCAGCCAAGACTTGCCCCTGCAGTAGTCGGTGTTGTGAGTTCAGCTCCATTGTGGAAGGGCCATGTGGCGTTCCAGGCAATTATTATGTGGGCTGCAGGTTGTCCTGATTAAATTTCCCTCGAAGAATTGGTGGCAACTTTCCTGCTGAAGTTCATGCACAGGGATGCTCTGGGTGGTTACCTCTGGTTCATTGTTGATGTGCCGTGTCCATTAGTGTGAGCTCTCCGTTATTCATCAACACCTATGAGAGTAGGAACCTGAAACACTCCCTTCTGCTATGAGTAGCTAAGGATATAGGGAAATATCCAGCAGTGTGTCTTCAGGGACTTTATTTGTTTTATCTTTAAGCTTTCTGTTCACCTTTTTCTGGCCACTTAGACATTGAATCTGGTTCGCCTTTTATTTCGCATGTGCTTTCCCATGCATGCTGTCTTGTACTACCGCTAGCTAGTGGCCAACACGATGCCTTGTAGCAGTGTATTCCTTGAACTAAATTACGTGTTGCATGAAGCAACCTTCTGTCGGTCCTTCTGTCGGTCCTGCCAGACAATTTTTTGGAACTGCCTCCGTGTGATATGAGAGAGGGAGAGGAAGAGAGACTTTTCCATGTCCCCCTGCTGTGCAAAATGTTTTTGAACCGGGGTGCTGGCCAGGCTTGTTCTGGCTTTGTTGCTTGCTGTGAGTGAAGACTGCCTTCTGGAGTGTACCCAACACTCCCCTGTGGTTGCACATTTTCAGGGACAATCATTAGTGGTTGGCATGCCATCTTTCAGGGAAGCATGATGTTGCTATTACTGATCTTCTGACTGATCAGCCGTCTCCCCCCTTATAATGAGTGTTCGTGCCTATTGGAGCCTACGATACAGTGTTATAAAAACCAGTGTTCCCCAAAACAATTCTCCCCTCATATCTCTTGTGCAATCAGGTCCGCTTGGAAGTAAACATCCTTCATTCTTATTCCAATATATTGAGTTTTGCTTTTAATCCTCTAGTTGGTACACTAAATCCCAGTTGAATTTGCTTATTTAAATTGCTTCCCCACCACTACTCCCTTGGCTAGAATTGTTTGGAGGATCGTATTAACCTTTTATGTTCTCAGACATCGGTGAGAGAGTTGTGGTGAAAAAGTAATTATATCATATCGTTTTTTTAAAAAAAACATTGAAAAAATGTTTTACAGGTAGGAGAATGTCGGTGAACCTCCACGCTGTTTGTTATAATAAAAATAAGAACTGCATTCACTGTAGGGAGTTTCTTCTTTCAGTCAGCACCATCACAAGTATCTTTCTAAAGGCACATCTTCTTTTTCCACAAATGTAGTATACACACACAACAGAATGGAAGATATTTCTTCACCCCTTGGGGCTTTATCTCCAGTGTATCATGATCACTCCACCATAATTGCATTCACCACGAAGGAAATGGTTTTCTGATAATACCCCTTTATTATTGTTTTTACATCCATATATCCCAACATTTCTCCAAGGGGCTCTGGATGGTGTATGGTATTCCCCATTCTGTCCTCTCAACAAGCTTGTGGAAAGGAGGGTGGGAGAGTGGGAGAGAGTGAGCGAGCGTGTGCAATTAGCCCATGGCTAGCATGGCTGAGCAGGACCAAATCACATGCTTTCATCACAGCACCACACTGCCAGTCTTAACAGTGTTGACACCCTGTCAATAATACCAGATTGTTTATGGTATTTTTGCAGACAGTGGTCAAGTTGGCATTGCAGTCTTAAATATTTGAGGCAAGCTAATCGATCTTCTATCCGAAACTGAGACTTCCATGGAAGAAAGGCAGGACTTTGTGAGAGGGGATATGGTTAACCTTACATCACTGAGAGGGGATATGATAGCACTCTTCAAATATCTGAAGGGCTGTCATAAGGAAGAAGGGACAAATCTGTTCTCATCTACGTTTGACAGTAGAACTTGGTCCAATAGGTTCCAAATGCAAGAGAGGAGATTCCGGTTGGACATCAGGAAGAATTTCTTGACAGTAAGGGCGGTTTGACAGTGGAACAGATTGCCGAGGGAGGTGGTAGATTCTCCCTCACTGGAGACCTTCAAGCAGAGGCTTGACAGGCACCTGCTGGAGATACTCCAGGAAGATTTCCTGCTAAATGCTGGGGGTTGGACTAGGTGACCTTGTGAGGTCCCTTCTAATTCTTTGATTCTATGAAATTCTCGTCAATTTCCTATTCATAGATTGTTCAGACCGGCTTAGCTTCTGCAAGGTTGCCACATCATGTATTTTGTGCTAAGTATTTTGGCATGATCTTAGCCTAGTTTAAGACTCCTATAAGTCAAGGAAGCAAGGAGCAGTACATGGTTTCTTTGGACATTTTTGGTCTGATTCAGTTTTTTTAGAACTAGTAGCCAACAGCTGTGTTTAAAGAGTATTAGGCACCCTATGGTCTGGATGGCTTATCACAGATTTTTTTGTAAGATCCTACTGTGGATAGCCAATTGCAGTAGTTGAACAAACAAGATTCCAAAATGGGTTGCACATGTGGATTGTGAGCATAGAAAATGTTCCACTCTGGAAAATGTCACCAAACACAAATAGGTCAAAAGAAGGAGTTAACTTGTGTACAACTTCAGTTGGAAAGAAGGTCTTGCATGCTAGAACTATAAACCACATGTTGGAGACTCTCTTCTCACAAACTGGGCAGCGAAGAATGCTTCTAATGCCAGAATGTTGTGCAACGTCTGTCTCGGTTGCAGTGAATTTTCCCACCAAAAAATAAAAAGGCAGACCTCAGTTCTCTGCAGAGGTTTGTCACTTTACTTTTCAGATGCTTAAAAGTTGAGCAACTTTGTGTTGTTCAACACAAAGTTATATGAATATTTTTGAGTGCTTTTAAGAATGGAAACTTGGATGGCAGGTGGTTTTGCTTTTGCTTGTTCTTTTAAGAAGGGTCATGATCATGTTCAACCTAAAAAGAGCACAGTTGTGTCCTGCAGACGGAGCTGTATCATTCAGCCCATTGAGCAATCACATGAAAATGGAAGGCATGCTCTGGAGAATGGGGTTATTTTGGCAGGAGTTCTTGATTTACTGACGTTGGATGGCTCTGATAATTAACAACTATGTGTGCTTTAAACATTCTGAGTAATGACTAAGACTTTCTCAAGGATGAGTTTTCTTGGGGCTGATAGGAGGGACTGGGGCCATTTTGTGTGTGTTTGGTTTTACGGATTATTCCTCTGAAAGCTGAGAGAGAACCAAGCTTTTCTCAAGAGTTTGGCTAGGAAACCAAACAGATTTCAAGAAGTGATGCTGCGGAGAGGGGGAAACTGACTTGTTCCAAATGTACCTGGGTGGTTCCATCTCAAAAGCGTTATTTTGCTATTGGGTTGTATAGCTGAGTTTAAACGGTCACAGTAAGGTGTCCTACTTTTGGCAGTCTAGTCCAGTAGTTCCAACAATCCAGGGCGCCATGGTGCTTTCACAGAGGTGCCACATGGCCTCTTTTTCCTGGCTTGCCAGAACGAGATCCCACATAATCTCATGATGGGCACCATGAACAAAGTGTGCCATGGCAGTGGTAATTTTGGGATCGGCTGGTCTGGTCTTGTAGAGGATCCATTTAAGTAGAACACTGTTATTCAAACTGTAGGTAAGGACCCACTTGGTGGGTCACAACCTGTTGTCAGGTGGGTCGCAGAAAGCTGGGAGCAGCCATCCTGGAAACTGCAGACCAGACTCTTGTTATCTTCCTTTTGTGAGTGTTAACAGTTTGAATTTTCAAGTGAGCTTTTTTAAAAATTGTTTTTACATCAGGGCTTTTACATAATATTTTGCCCTAATCTTGCTTTCTGTCAGGGATGTTTCATGGTTGTACAATTGTTGCAGTCCAAGAATGCCCATTTGCATTTCAGCAGTGTCATTTCATTGTTACAATGGCAGCACTTCCTGCTTGATGATGTCACTTCCTGCCACAACATCACTTCCAGGTTAATGACAGCAGTTTGGTAGGTTCCGACACGAGTGCCATTCTAAAAAGTGGGTCCTGGTCTAAAAAGTTTGAATACCATTGAAGTAGAGGATTGCAGATCTGATTGAAGTGGGTCAGTGGCTGGAGAGGGAGCAGCAAGCAGTTGTGGGGTGCTGCCTCTCCAGCTTGCCTCAACCTTTGCAGCTCACATCATGAGCAGGCTGCTCTTGTTCGTACCTTTCTTTATCTTTGTTGTAATCGTATCTGTGTTAAGTACAGGTTCCTTGGATTGAAGGGCTACCTGCAGCCTGAAAAGTGCATTATTTAAACTGCATTTTTTTT
>JAJKFI010000009.1:19968280-20013873 GCA_029204185.1 Lerista edwardsae
AAAAAAACCTCCAGTAAACAGCCAATCAAGTTGAAGTCCAAAAAGGTCTACTTGGCCCACAAGTGACCAGCTAATCTCTACCTGAAGAATGGACGGGAGGATATGAAATTGCCAGCTGGATCCCCAACTCACAAGGGGCAAGGCGAGTGCAACATTTGAAATGCCCTTGCCCTGCCCAGCCAATGGTTCCTGATAGGGAGGGATGGGTTAAGTCGGGGCGACGTCACTTCATTGCCATTACTAGTAATTACAACATACATAAGAACATAAGAAGAGCCCTGCTGGATCAGGCCAAGGCCCATCTAGTCCAGCTTCCTGCATCCCACAACATGTAGCAATTGTTTTCTGTGTTGTATCATAGAGCCACCTCTCCCTTCTGTACTTGCTGGTTTATTTACAAATAGATTATTTAAGACTTGTGATGGTATTTGCTGCTGTTTGGTTGCTCATTAAATTAAGTGAAGAAGAGTATATAAATGAAATCTAAAATGTAAAAGCTATTTCTGGTTCCATTCATGTATTATGCTATGCATGAATAAAGTTTGGGTTTAAAGGCTGGGTTTTTGCTCTCTCTCTCTCTCTCTCTCCATATTTGTGAGCTTCACTGAAGCAAACAACATGTTGTCTTGAGTTGGGTGAATGATTTATAGCTTGCTGATCAAAGGCTGTCCCCAGAGAGAAATTCATTAGGTGCTCGATGAGCATGGCTTATGGGACTGCAAATGTTTGTGTACTTGAAGGCTCTTCCCTATTTTCCAACCACAAAAGGAAGCCTTGCCCACTGACAGAAGTATGACAACACTCTGTTTTGATCCTTTTTGTGGATTCATAAAAATGAAGTCTGGTGTGATTAAAAAAAAAAAAAGGACATGATAATGTGGTTTTCAAGTTGCAGGTATTTTATACTTGTGTTTGCAAGAACCTCATGCTAGTTCTCTGGGATTCAAGGTTGTAGGTCATGGAGAGAGCAGTTGTCTATGAAGTTGCATAAAGTAACAATGGATTTCTTCACTTGTTGCATTTTCATGATGCCGCACATGTTGTTCAGTACCTGCTGACGTGGCATCCACTGACGTATTAAAACCTATTGCTTTATTTATCCTGATCAGAAACCTGCAATGAGATCCCATAATGGAGATGAACATATTTGTGCAGGAACCCTGCATCTGGAGGTTATCATTCATAGGAGAAATGGTAGCTATTTCAGTGGCAAGGATAAATAAATAAATATTTCAGTGGCTAAATAAATAAATAAATAAATAAATAAATAAATATTTCAGAAGGATACAGTGTCCCTTCTGATTTGTCAAAATGACGTATTTTTCAACCAATGTGGGGAATCGGTTCAGGGGTGTTTAAAGGGGAAAAAAAGAGACAGGGTGGAGAGACCATTCACTTGACAGTGGTTTGGTTTAAATGGCTTTCCACAAAATCCTGTAGCCTCAAACTTTCTAGCACTGGGACACACTTTTTAGAATGACAATTTGTCCGGGACCCACCAGAAGGAATATCATGGCCGGAAGTGCCATCATTGTGACGCCAGAGCCTGCTGCTTTCCTGAGAATGCAGTAATCAGTTGGATTATTTCTCAGCCATTTTCCAATAGCAAAATGAATCAGAAAGAGGGGGGGAAAAGCCTATTTTCAACCTGGACACAAGCAAAGCAACCTCACAGCCCTTCCCCTTTCCAGCATCCCATCTTCCCATATTTTCAATATGGCTGCTCTAGGTGCTTCTCGACCCACCTGAAATTTGCTTGCAACCCACTGGTGGGTCCCAATTCAAGTTTGGGAACCACTGCCTTGGCCTAAATTATTTCATGGGCTTGGGGGGGGGTATTTAAAGAGAATTTAAAAAAAAACCACTTAAGGAAACTACTGGAAAGGAATACCTATAGAAGATTCAGGTTTTATACCAGTTTTGGATCACAGATGGGAACTGAGAAAATTACATCTGTAACATTAGAAAATGCTATGAAAATAGAATCATGCACTTTGGTGCATTTACTTAGCTGTTTAATATGGCACACCTTTAAATTGAGGTTTTGTATGTGTTACTTTAAAGGCACCAATATTCTCCTCTTCTTTATTATTCAGGAGTCAGTAGCGAAGTACTCTCCTTTTGGTTTTTCATTAGTATTCATAGCTCCATCAGACTGCAGTTCAAACTCCTTCGCTTGTTTTTGTCACAGAAGATGATGGAGCAAGGTTGCTTAGAAACACTTAGCCACACTCTCAATGGGAATTATCAATCTGTTCTGTGTATTCACCTTCACATGCAGGGGAGAAAATTGAGTTTAACTGCTGACAGTGTTAATTGATTGCAAGTTGTTTTAGTGGGAGGATTATGTCTCAACCCAGATTTCCTTTTATTCTCATTAATTAGATGTAGGAACAAGCACACAAAAATAGTGACGATGCCACTATAAAGAGCATTTTCGGGGTACAGCTCTTATTTTTATGTGTTTACTTAATTTCTCCCTTTTTAAAAGAATGCAAATTATCTCTTTTGGCTCTAGAGATAAGTGTGTCTGATTAACACTCACATGCAAGTAAATGCCGTCTGCAAGCATAGAGATTTTTCTGTCTGTCACTGCAAAACCCTAATCCAAGGCTTGTTAAAATGTGCAAAGAGGAACATTCAATACCTGTGCATCTTATTGGAGACATGGTATGATCTGCTGTCTGCTAGAAATGATTGGTATTCCAAGTTAGATTTCAGGTTGTCAATTACAAGCTAACACATATGTTAGACCAGTGTTATTCAAAGTGTGTGGCTCATTTGGTGGGTTGTGACTTGATGTCAGGTGGGTTGCGGAAAGCTGGGAGCAGCCATTTTGGAAACTGCAGATCTTACTCTTGTTATATTCCTTTTGTGAGTGTTAACAGTTTGAATTTTCAAGTGAGGGTGGTTGTGTTTTTTTAAAAAATTGTTAGTTCAGTGCTTTTGCATAATATTTTGTGCTTGCTTTCTGTCAGGGATGCTTTCATGGGTTGTACAATTGCTGCAGTTCAAGAAAGCCAACTTGCCTTTAAGTGTCTTTTTATTATGTTACAATTATTGCACTTCCTGCTTGAAGATGTCACTTCCTGTCACATCACTACTTTCTGGTGAATGACATCACTTTTGGTGGGTCCCGACATGGTGGGTACCATTCTAAAAAGTGGGTCCTGTTCTAAAAAGTTTGAATACCACTGTGTTAGACACAATAGGAACCCGGATGTGTCTTATGTTCATTTTTGTGTTTTACTGTTGTGGAAGTACCTCAATTTTTTTTCTCCCTGCAAATGAGACAGTGAGGCTCAATTATACATTTGATTGCCAGTGTTTTTTTAAATGTACCTTTTTGCATTAAATGTTATAAAGATTTTTCAGATGTGTATATATGAGTATTGGTGTGCCCCGGTATCCACAAGTTTGGTATCCACGGTTTCAGTTGTCCGCAGATACCATGGTTACTGGGACTCCTATTAAAAAGATAGGCAAACATTAAACTAATCTTTTTTTTTACTTTGCCGCAGCAAAGCCGTTGATGTTCTCCTATCTTTAAAAAGGCATCCCAGTATCCACGATTTTGGGTATCCACAGTGGAGTCCAGAATGCACCCCAGTGGATACCTTGGCATGCCAGTATAGATTTTCTTGTCCATGGCTTGATCCTTAATATGCCTTGATCATGGTGGTTTCCCTTGATAGAGTAGCCAGTGATTAAATTGGGATAAAACAGCTGTTGATTGCTTGGGTTGAAGTTTTTTGTTTCTTGAATCCTGAGTATAAACAGGCAAAATTAGTACAAAAAAATGAGGCCCAGAATATTAATGGAAAATACTTCGACTTAGCCTGTGTGTGTGGGGAGAATTAGCTATTAAAAAAGGAGATAATTTTTGTGGTAGTTTTTCTTTCTCTGATTGTTTTCTCTGATAACAGTTATTGCTAACAGGGAGAATATTGCTTAATGATAACTTTATTAAGTTTTGCCATGCTTCTGAGGAATCTGCTATGCCAACGATATTTATTAAAGTCAGGCAAGCTCATAGAAAAGAGTCGTTGAACTGTTTAAATGTAAAATCTGGACTGGATCAGAGTTGGCATAGCTTGTAAATGCTGAATTGCTTGTGTCTGTGGAGATGGCATGTTAATATGAACATTATAGCCCTTTTAAAAATCCACTGCAGTTTTACATGTTCACAAAACCCTATTGAGGTTCCTATGGCACTATATGCGATTACGCATTAAAGAAAGTACTAAGATATCTGAGATGGTCTTCAGAGACTGAATTTGCTGCAGGTAAGGACTTCAGTTATAAACATCTGGAACTCTTTATGTTGGAGTTAGAAAAGCCAACTTCTTCCTACATTAGTAGCAGCCCTGTTAGAATGGATACATAGGAACTTCCTGGTGTGTAACCAAAGTTTGCAATCTGAACCAGCCTCTGAGTGCTGAAACGTCTAGTCAAGTGTTTCTCAAACTGTGGATCGGGACCTACCCCATTCATTTCAATGTATATACTATTTTTAGTAGGCTTGATAACTGCAAGTGACTGCATTTGGGGAAATGTTAGAGATCTGTACTTTTCCCCAGCTACCCTGTTTCCCTGAAAATAAGACCGGGTCTTACATTAATTTTTGCTCCAAAAGATGCAATTTTTAAATTGTTTTTTGTGTTGAATTTTATATTGTAATGCCGCCTTGGGTGCCTTCGGGCAAAAAGGCAGGATAGAAATCTAATTAATAATAATAATAATAATAATAATAATAATAATTAATTAGGGCTTATTTTCAGAGGATGTCTTATTTTTTCATGTACAACAATCTACATTTATTCATGTGTGAAAATCTACATTTATTCAAATACAGGCATGCCATCTTCTTCTGGTACATGGTCATCATAACTCTCCAAACCCTGAATTCTGGCCTGAATTTCTTGCAACTCCATTTCCTGTAGAACCATTGGCCCCAATCTCTCATGTCCAGCAATAAAGCCCTCCTTAAATGAGCGCTTCTTGTCCATGTAGCCTGCTCGTAGTGCATTGGCAACACACATCTCAGTGATTTTCTCCCTGCTACACCCTCCCTCCGCCTCTGCTAACGCACTACGTAAATGCGTCCGTCTGGCTGACTATCTTAACTGGGGCTTATTTTTGGGGTAGGGCTTATATTACAAGCATCCTGAAAAATCATGCTAGGGCTTATTTTCCAGTTAGGTCTTATTTTCGGAGAAACAGGGTATGTATATGCTTTTAACAAAGATAGTCAATGGGACTTACTCCTGGGTAAGTGTGGCTAGGACTGCAGTCTTTATCATGTTACTCTGGCCCGCGGGCCAGATCCGGTGCCCCTGTTCTTCTTCCCTGGTGTGAGCAGGGGCTCACGTTCCACCAGGGAAGGCATGAAAGATTCCTACTTCAACTCCCAGGTGCTTCCTGAGTCTGCCACTCCAGCAAGCTGCGCGGAACGCAATACGCCGTTCATGCTGGGGGCAGGTTTCCCCACTGCACTCGTTTCCAGTTTGGAGACCACTGATCTAGTGGGCCTGCGGCCTGCCACGGTGCCTCCACGCTAATTTTTATTGAAGTTGAGCCTTCTGCACAACATGAACGCATGTTGCACAGATACTTTTTTGAGGGAAATTCCACCCCACCTTTTCAACCTGAATGGGAGCATTCAAGGAAGTTTCCGTCAGTGGCTGTCGTTCCGTTGTTGAAGGGGAGGGGCAAATGTCCTGAGCAGTGCACGGTTGGAGCCGGGGGGGGGGCGGGTGGTGACTATGAGGTGGCTTGCCTTCTCAGAGACAAGCTGCCAGCGCAGGGTTTGCTCCCTGCCTGCCCTTGCTCTCAAGCGGCTCAAAAAACAGAGCCTGGCGTGATACGGATATTTTGCTATCCAAAATAGTTAACTTTGGAAAAACATCTTGAAAGCTCCCTCAAAGTCTTGAAAGCAGCGTTGTCTCTAAATCTTCCCTTCACACGGTATTCTCTGCCGTATGATGTTACTCAATATTGAAAGACTATTTAGCTTCTACAATTATGGAGTAAGGAAATCCATTTTGTTCATGTTGCTGAAAGCATACAGCAGCTACCATCTTCCCTAATTAAGGTAGTTGAATGCTTTTAACCTTGATTTAATTACTTTGGGGGATTTAAAAATAGCTCGCCTTTTGCCCTGTTTCCCACACATCACTAAAATGCACTTAAGAGGCGAAAACATACACGCTGTTGCTTGGGATTCTTGTTTAATACAGAGAAAGGTTTGCTTGGGTATATCGAGGAATGAAAGCATTATGGAAAAACGTTCTCTTTCCGTTATTTAAGCATCAGTTTGCCAATCACAGTATACGGTCTATTTTTTTTATAGGTCTATTTTTTTTAAAGTAAAGTGCTTCTGGTTTCTATTGTCCTGTATCTAATTAAGCCACTAAGGGTGCAATCCTAACCTGAAGTTACGCTGGCACAGTTAGGCCAGCAAAGTTTGTCTGGCGCAAGGGACACGATAAAGTACGTTTGGACCACTCTCGGAGTTGGAGAGGCCAGCTCTCAGACATGCGTCATCCTCCCTTACTCCAAGAGTGGTGCAAATGTGCTTTAGGGTGGCCTTGTGCCGGCCAAACTTTGCTGGTCTAACTGTGCCAGCCTACTCCAGGTTAGGATTGCACCCTAAAACATATTGTGGGGACAGTTGGCTAGAGCATAAATTCTCAAATGTGGATGTCAATTTGTTTTTTGTGTTGTGGCTTCACTATGGAACATGGCTAGGTAGGTTACAGTCCAGAGGTAACCTGTTCAGAGAAACAGAACCCTCCATGTATGTGTGTATAATTGTGTAATTGAATAAAGCCACTGCCTGTTTGATAACCCACTGCAAAGCTCCAAATTAGATTATGTCATAAGTGAGTTTGTGAACGGTGCTGTTTAAATCTTTACTTAAACTAATTAATGGGTAGGAGTAAGTACTCCACGGGAGGTTAGCCTTGAGGCCTGTTTTCAAAAAAAAAAAAATGTGACAGGAAGTAAAGCTTAATTGTGAGGAAAAAAATGTATCTCTGTTAAACTACGATGTGGAGCATGTGAGCGAAAATGTACTTCATAAAAGTAATTGAGAATTAGTTGGACTGTAACCGTTGGGGAAATGCACAGAAATTGCTGTGAAATCCAAGTATACTTCTGTTAGAACTGCAAGGTCTTGGCTATGCTACAAATAGTAGCGTATCTCTATGCTAGATAACGCTCTTAGGGCGCAATCCATATCAGATTTCAGCACTGGGGTAAAGGCATTGCAGTTCTGAGGTAAGCGAACAAGCATTACACTTGCACCCCCCCCCCCAAATCATGCAAGACAGAGGCTTGGGGCATAAAAATTTATTAACCATAAAGATCTGCAGCAGGGAAAAACCTAACATAACAAAACCCCAAGCATGCTGGCTCAAATGCATGGGGGGAAACAGCCCTAGCTGTCTACTGCCCCCAAAGGGCAAACCATCCTGGCTCAAGGCTTCTCCCAGTCCGGAACTGGGTTAGGCTATTTTTCCCCAACCCAAAAAGGTTGCGGCAGCTGCCTTGCATAGACCCACCAGCCAAGCCAGCCAAGGGATCTGCCTTCCAAGCCTCTATGACTGCTGCTCCCCAGGTGCAGGATGCAGCACATGCCCCATTGGCACAGCTATGCCAGTGCTGGATTTGGGCCTTAGCCTCTACCAAAAGATGGTGCCATGAGAACTGGTTCCACTTTTTTGCAAACGGTGCTTGCCCCCCCCTCCAAACTGCAGAAGTATCTTGCCATGTGGTGCAAAGGACTGCTCTTTTGGGTGGGGGGGGGGGAAGGGATGAAATACTATTGTCTATGTGGATGGTTGCAAATTCTCTGAGTTATATCTAGCTACCAAATCAACATTTTCCCTGAAGATGCAGGGAAGGGCATCTGCGGCATTCAAGCATGGTTTAAAGCAAACTAGAATTTTCCATTGTATTGATCTTGACAGTAGTATTTACAACAAGTGTTCATGTATGGAAAACAGAGTATACAGTGTAGCTGTACTTTACTGGTGTGGCATGTGTTTCAGGTGTATCTCAGTTAAACTGGTTGTAATTTGCCTGCAACTAGGGTAGGTGTGTATGCTTCCGCACGCATGCAATCCTCAGCTTTGAACAGCTGTAACATGCATTTGAGGACTAAGTGCTTCCTGTTATTTATTTGCTGTTTCCTAAGTAGCCGGCACTGCTACCCATTTCCAGCTGTTTATGGGGCCAGTGGACATAAATAGAAAACTAGCTATAACTGTCCACCTCTAGCCCAGAATGAAAACATTCCTCTCAATTCCAGGAAATCTGTTAATGACTTGGGAAGTTTCCTTTAAAAAAAATGTCTTTGTGTTTTGCACGTCTCTGTTTCCATTGAGTGTTGTAAGTGCTTCAAATGAATGAGTGTGTGAAGCTGGGTGCTTTGTGTTAAGGAGATGAATGGGGAAAAACTGACAAGCCAAATACAAATATTTTGGGGAAAAAAAGATATGCCTGGTTGGGTAACAGTCGTCTTTGGACAAATGGATAGTTCAGGCTGTTGGAGACCACTTCCATCCAGATGATTATGTTTTGGTTAATATTAAGGATATAAGTGGAAGATTAAAAATGGCAGTGTTAGCCCTTCACTGCTACTTTCTTTGTCAGAATTTTAAGGTTACAGTAGCTGCAACATCCTTTCTTTAATGAACAAGTAGCCATCCTGTTACATTGAGATTTGTGCTGTTTTTGAGGATGTGTCGCCTTCTGTTTCTGAGAGCTCTTGTGATGGAAAGAATTCATCATAGTCACTTCTACACGACATGACACATGAAGTATGGAGAATCCTACTTTGTGAAACTCGCTTATTTCCTCATTAAAATATCTATATCCCACCTTTTTTTCCTATACAACAAAGCAGCCTGCATATCTCAATAGAATGTGGAAAACTAATCGAACGACAGCAGTAAAAGATAGCAGAACCAGATAAACTTGGTTAGTATACAGGATGAAAATATCCTAACTCTGCGGGTGCCAACCCCCAGCCCACTGGCTGAACCTGGCATCCAAAAAAAGTTCCCTGTGCAACATGGTGCTTATTTTGTTCCATGGTGGAGCTTTTCAGCCGATCACTCCAGAAAATTGCACTAGGTAGTTGCTTCTGGCTGGAAATTTGGGCATGTATCCTGCTGGGGTGACAAGCCGTGGATGTGGCTGCCCAAAATGAGTCTCTGGGGTGGTCAGCTAGAAAGATAAGCCGCTAGCTGCTGTGCAGAATGGAGAGCACCATATGGGGAAGCCTTTCCTTGATGCAGCAGACCCACAGTTTGCTGTCCTAACTGATCCCGGTCAACAACCTACAGAAGAGCTTTGGAGGGTCAACCTTGATGGGCCAGGTGGGACCTCTCGTGGGCTCCTGTGCACCCACCCACTTGGTCTCAGATTTGGGCAGCAGTGACAGGCAGCCTGCCCCTTGAAGTGGGATGAGGCACAGTCACCTATTCACTCGTAAACAGTACACATGTGACTGGGTTTCACTGTCCCGAGGGCTCAATTCCTTGATAGGAAGTCTGTTCGAATGAATGGAGGATTATAATTATCGTATGATAATGACTAGTGAACGTGAGAGAACTGTGTGTCTTGTGGCAGCAGGGTTTGTTCCCTCTGCTGAGCTTACTACGTGGAGTAAATTGAGAGAGCGCAAAGAGGATGTGCTCTCACTGCATTTCCTGGCACGGTTGCAGCATAATAGTAAAAGCAATTGAAGAATTGTATGAACAGGCATGTACTGGACTGCCAGACATCTGAGAAGTGCTTGAACTCTGGATGCCTTCCTTTAGTTTCCCAGAGTTTCAACTTTCTGTGCTGCTATTAAAAAAAAGCAAAAAGCAAAAATCCAAAGTTTACGCTTTAGTATTCTCATGTTAAAACACCAAGTAGCTGTGTGCAGCGTAATGTTTTGTAGGCATTCTAGGAGGAACAACGAGGATTCCTGAAAATGACAAATCAGGCTGTTATCTTCTTGTACTTCCTCTATTCCTGCTCTCCGGCAGTGTCTTAGATCGATGGTTCCCAAACCTTTTAGGACCCACTTTTTAAAATGATACGCTATACTGGGGGCTAAATTAGCTAAGACAGCAGGCGTTCCAGTCATGAAACTTCTATGAAAGGTCTTTTCAAACAGGCGGCTAAGAGCAACTATATGTGTGGTTAGATGACTGACTTGGATCAGGGCTGTGGTATAAGGGAAAAGGGGTTGAATTCCCTTCCACCTCCACCCAGGCCCAGATCCAAATCAGAGCTCTGCCTTCCATGAATCAGCATTAGGTTTCAAGGCAGGCCATTCATCACATCACTTTTATAGAACTCGTGGAATGGTATTGCACGGTTCGTGATGCAGTTCTCAAAATATACACATTTTTTATTGTTTTCTTTGAATGTTCTACAAATAAAACAATATCATCAAGACCTTTTTCGTGTGGATTTTCACTGGAAAACTGATGACTGTTGAGCGAACTTTAATGTTGATTTTTTTTTTACTTCTTAATGATTGAACATGTGCATTACCTTCATTGCAGAGTTGATAAAATGAGAGATGGTAGGGAAAACAGCATGAGTACTAGCAGCAAATGCAATGTGGGTTTTCCCCCCCCTCACCTGCATAGTAACATCTTTTGCCAGCAGTACATTTTATGATGCTCAGTTTTTGATTGTATTATTGCAGTTGCATTATTGTACTCGTTTATAAGTCACTATTTAGCCTCTGAATGATGGAGTTGCGGGAGCTGTCTCACAGCTTAGCCATGAATATGCATAAGTAATTTTGACATGAATGCAGTTCTGCTGAATGTAATATCCCTTAAATTCGGTTTGCAAGTAATAAGCCTCAGTCACTTGGCGTGTGTGTGTGTGTGTGTGTGTGTGTGTGTGTGCGCGCGCGCGCGTGCATGTGCGCAGGCTTGTATGCAGTCACCTGTCAGCAACAGTCTGACAGCCCATTCCTGAGCTGCCTGGCTCACATAGGAGCAGCGGTAGCCGAATGGCTTAATGTGGGATGCGGAGTAGCCATTGGGGGCTCCCCAGGAAAAGAGGACGTTCTTCTCCTTCCCCTGGGGAAAGCCCTGCCCCCCTGCAATGGGACTCCTCTAGGGTCACCTCTGGCTATTTTGCTGATGGTGACTCAAGCAGCCCCGAGTCAGGCTGCCTGGTCTGAGGCAGGGGATAAGATCTGGTGGTGTAAGCAACCATCAGGTCCCATCCCCGCATGGGATCACTCCTCCGCTCTCCCGCCCAGTTCCGCTGCTCCCCACCTCCCCACCCCCACCCTAAAAATATTCACCAGGCGCTGGCACTACTGGAGCACCGGCAGCTTGTCCTGTTGGTGCTGAGGCCAGGCTCACACTAGCGCCGGCGCTACCTCCTCTCCGGGTGTCGCAAACGTGGTTTACGGCGTGTTTGCGACACGTTCAGCTGGCGGTACATGCGCGTACCGCCAGCAATAAGGCCATTAGTATTGGGCCCTGAATCTGTACTTGTGAGCAGAATTTGAGGAGTGATTATAAATTCTACCATGTTTAACTAAAAGTGGAAACGTATGATGGGAATAAACAAAGTGCTAGAACCAGCTTCTTTTGCAGAATTATTGCAAATTCAGATGAGTATAAGCAGCAGCAGAGTATAAGCGTTTGGTTTGGGAGCTGCTGATAAAAGTTTTCAGTATAATGTTTGGGCATTGTGGATGTATTTCTATGCCCTGGTCTTCTTTAGAGTACTCACCATCCCAACTCCTATTCTGCTTTTTCTTTTTTTTCTCTTTAAATGTTTAAATGAATACTGTGTAATTTTGTAATGTGTGAATAGGGATGTCCTAGTTACCTGTGCAAGCCCAGACTTGGGACTGGAGAGCCTGGCTCTGATCCAGTAGTGCCATTGGTCCAAAGCACATCTGGAATTCCACCGAGTTTCAAAACCAGATGGACAATTCGTTGTAAGAAATGCTGAAAGTGGGGAAACGGAGAGCATTTTTGTGCTTGAAGCATTTCACAGGTAATGGGCTGCAACATGTGTATAATTTTCTAGTCATTTTAGATTTCTTTATTACTAACTAGATTACTTCTGTATACAATGGTGACCCATAGCTTTGGAAGCATTCTGTTCCATGTGTAGATTCTTCTCCTCCTCTTCAGCAGCTGGCAAAACATGACATTTCTTCTAGATGGGCTAGAAATATGCAGCTATTTTCATTTGCTTTTCTTTGGAATTTTGGTGCGGCTGTGTTTGAAGCAATTGCAGGCTCCTTAGAACTATAATTCATAACGTCCCACTAATTTCTTGCTGTGTCCTAAATAGCCTGATGTTTATAAAGAACTGGGAAGTGTGCAGGGTAATTTATTTTTCAGCCTGCTTAAATTTTTCATTGTGACAACAGATTTACATTTCAGGCTTCGCATTCTTAAAGTTTTTTTTATTTTCTGCTGTCATCTCCCTGAGTTGCCTGCAGCTTCCCTACAAAATATTTTTTTTTGTCAAGTATATGGTCTGTGCAATGAAACACTTTGCCAAATTAAATAGCTCCGTATACATACTTAATTTATTTCTACCAGTTCATGACTCAGAAGAATTAATGGTCCTGGTTTTTTTTTTAAAGCTTGGAGCTGCTGCTGAGAGAGTATATTTTCTATTCCCTATATCAAGCGTGGCACCCCAGGACAATGTAACACAAGGCTAGGCACAGTATGCCAGTTTGGACTTTCGTTTTATGAAGTTTTGAACAGAGTCAAGAGCTCTTTCCTAGGTCTTTTCATCAGCTTGGAGATCTGAAAGCCGAGGCTCAACAGGCACCTGCTGAAGATGCTCTAAGAGGGTTTCCTGCTTACAGGCGGGGTAGGACAAGATGTATGGCTGTGAGAGCTGGACCATAAGAAAGGCAGAGCGCCGAAGAATAGATGCTTTTGAATTATGGTGTTGGAGAAGACTCTTGAGAGTCCCCTGGACTGCAAGGAGATCCAATTGCTCGATCCTGCAAGAAGTCAAGCCTGATTGCTCCCTGGAAGGACAAATCCTGAAGCTGAAGCTCAAGTACTTTGGCCACCTCATGAGAAGAGAGGACTCTTTAGAAAAGACCCTCATGCTGGGAAAGATTGAAGGCAAAAGGAGAAGGGGGCGGCAGAGGATGAGATGGTTAGATAGTGTCACCGAAGCAATGAACATGAAATTGGGAGAACTCGGGAAGCTAGTGGAGGACAGGGAGGCCTGGCATGCTGTGATCCATGGGGTCGCGAAGAGTCGGACACAACTTAGCGACTGAACAACAAGGACAAGATGATCTTGTAGGTCCCTTCCAACTATATGATTCTATGATCATTTGCGTGAACCTTGATCCAGCTCCTCTCTCCAGTTTTTTCTGAGAACCAGGAGATCTCTGGGAAGTACCTTCTGCTTGCACTAGAAAAACCATGTTGCTGTATTCCAACCTGCTTGAATAACTTCCTTTTTTTTTAAAGCTGACGAAGTGCATTTAAACTGACAAAGTGCAAAAACTACAATATCTTTTTTGGAGGTGGGAGATAAATGTAATTTGTGAATGGTCAGGGGTTTTGAAACCAAGACATGGTTTGGAAACCAAGTACAGACTGGTGAGGCTTCTGTGCATTAGACTAGAATCCTGTTTGGACATTAGAACACTGAAAGCCATTCCATATCACCAAACGGATACAAAACAATCCCATCCACTTTGCGTTGGTGCATATTTCAAAGCTCTATCTTAAACGTTAGCTGCTGTTGGATTCTTCATGAACTTTGGAAGATATGGCTCATGGGAAGAAGCCAGATAACCAAACACTTGGAAACACTGTCAAAAGCTAACTTTCCCCTTTTCAGCCTCATGACACAAACACACTGGAGGACAGGATTTTCTGCCGAGCAATTTTTTCCCCTTCTCTGTAATGTACTTTGTATTATTTTTGGCTAAGGAACAAGAACAGAATGGGATTTTTAGATGGGATTCTACATTTTTTTTATATGTACACACTTTTGTTTGCTTCTTCTGTAATCTGCATTATGATAATTCTCCTCTTATCCTGATTCTCAATAGCACTTTAAATTGGGATGGGCCACATCTGTTCATCTTGTGCTCTTGTAATTTTTTTTTTTAAAGATATGTTTGTTTTTAGAAGATATCCACACAGTCTATTTAAGAACCCCTAAAACATGGCTTGTTTTAGGGCACAATCTTAACCTGGAGTTAGGCCGGCACAGTTAAACCAGCAAAGTTTGGCCAGCACGAGGAACACCATAAAGTATGTTTGGACCACTCTCGGAGTCAGAGAGGCCAGCACACACCACCATCCTCCCTGACTCAGAGTGGTCCAAACACGCTTTGCTGTGGCCCTTGTGCCAGTCAAACTTTGCTGGCCTCACTGTGCTAGCCTAACTCTAGATTAGGATTGTGCTCTTAGTCATTATTAGGGCAGAACAGTCCTTCAAATTTTCTGGAGGCTTATTCTCAAACCTATAGTTACTGAGGTAAGACAAATGTAAGGGGTAAGAAGAGAGCAGATTTATGCTTTTTCCAATGTCTTCCCCCTCCCCCATCTCTCTTGTTTCTGATATTTGAACCAGCTGGGGGAAAAAATTAATTAAAACTGCCTTGCAAGACTTTTTCAGGGGTGAATGAGTGCATGGGAAAAATGTTGACCTACTCATCAGTTCTTTGAAAACATCCTTGCTCCTTACCTTGAGGAAGTGAGGTAAACAGGGTAGAAAACTCCTTGTTTTCATCATTGTGTGTAAACGTACTATAATGAAATATGGCTCGTTCTGTACTGTTTCTTTTCAACTTTTACGTTTTCTGGATCATGGCCAAAGAACCCTGTCCAGCCAAGGATGTATATTGTGGAAGTGGCGTAGGAATGAATGGAAGTTCCATTGAAGCCCAGAGAGCCTGTTGTTTAAACTTAGTCAGTTCATGGGCAGGTCACTGATGCGTCGTTGTCAATAAGCAGTGGCCCCATTGTACAAACAACTTCTACGTTATATGCTTTTCTTTTAACGTTGCTGAGAGGTTGTCTACATCCCGAGGCTTTTGAAACCCGGAAAAAATTATGTTTGCTAACAATAAACAGAAAACACCACCACCACTAAACATGGAGAATACTTGTGAAAATAATTGGAATGACTGAAAGCCCAAGTTGGGGTTTTTGAACGGTGGTATGTTTATGTCCACCATTTGCTTTTTGAATCCTTCCTAAACCCTAATGATATACTACCAGGCAAACTGTGGTTTCCCTGGCGTGGATTTCTGTCCGTTGTGTATAATTGTGTCTTCTCTGACAGTAAGTGGTACTTTTTTGCTAGCACAAAGACACCGTTGGATACTTCTCCCAAGCAGAAAGAAAACTTGGCACTTAAAGCCTCATCATATTTCGGGTGTTTAATTGTTGTGGATTTCAGGCTTTGTATATTTTGTAGCTCAGTAAATTAACTTTTTCTCTCATTCTGTCGAGAAGCCAAGGAATTACTGGTTTAATAAAACATTCTGCTGTAATTATGCACACTAATGGACCTTGATTTTATTGATGTTGGAACTGCGGAGACTTAACCTCAAATAAAGTTGTCAGTCTTCTAGTCAAGTAAAAAAGATAAAATGGAGAATTACAGTTTTTACCATAAAACCTTAAGTAGAATGGTTTGCTTGTTTTTGTTTTTCTTGTGATGAAACTGCTCTATTCTATTGCTTGTGCTCTTGACATTTTCAGTGTGGTACAACATGACAGGATATACGCTTAATGCAAGGGTCAGTTTGCAATGGCATCTCATGTTCATTAATTTTTATTTTACGTTTTGAGAAATGTGAAGTTCATTTCTCTTGAAGTGCGGTGAGAATGATGTCAATATTTTGCATAGCCAAGTAAAATTGGCATCTTCAACTAACCTGAGAGAAATTTTCATTTCTTCACTTCAAGCGTTCGTATTTGTATTGTATTGTACTTCCCAATTATACTTTTCAAAGTGGCAAACAAAAAAAATTAGAAGCAGTAACATTAGCTTGAATAGAGGCACATGATCTCAACAAATTAAGAGATGGAACAGCTGCCACAAATCCAATTTAGAATATCAGCTTAATAAAAAAAAAACTAAATCTCATTTTAAAAGCCTGGGAAAAGAAGGTCTTTTTGGAGACATCTGTACAACATAAAAACAGATGTCAAACAAAGGGGGCAGTCATTTTTTTGCGCATGAATTGTCACAACTGAAAATTGTCCATCCAGCTCACTTCAGAAACTGGGGACACACCAACCAAGGTGCGAGATCATCTATTTTCAACCACTGTCCAGTGTCGCATTGGTCTGTTGCAAATTGTCTGCAGGTGTGCTGTGGTAGTTTAGGGGGGAGTCATTTATTAATAGGGTCATTGGAGGTTGTGAGCCCTCTTCGAGCTGTGCAGTGTGCCTTGTCAATGGTCCAAAAAATCTGATGGTGTGCTTTGACAGTTTTAGTGCCTTGTCAGTGTGCTGTGAGAGTTGAAAAGGGTTGAAAATTGATGCGCTAGATGGATAGGGCAGGTTTGTGAGAAAAAAAGGCAGTCCTCCAGGTATTGACTTTATCTGTGTGTACACTAGGCTGCATTATTTGTTCTATGTCTACGATTTAGTGTCCCTTAAAATGACACTCACACTCACACACTCTCTCTCACTCACTCTTTGGAGTGTTCATCCTAGGGTAGGATTGGCAGCAGCTTCCTTTTGAATGCCAGAGTGGGAGAGCTATGCTTCCATGTTGACTGTAGAACACACCTCAGTTGGCACTGCAGCCCTATGCACACTTTCCTGGGAGTAAAAGCCCCATTGAAGGGAGTAAGTAAAATGCATGAGTAACCATACATAGGACTGAGCCAAGCTTCTGTTAAACTTTATATAGATAGATATATTTTTAACATCTTAGGGGGGAGAAGGAAGTTCTTCTTGCAAATAACCACCACATTTTGCAGAACAAAAGCGTCTGCAGTTTCTAATTGTTTCAAATTTAATATTTTGGTTCTTTGTTGCTTCCTTTTTTGGTAGACAGGAGAGCTTAATTTGGTTACATACGAAAAGCCCTGCTGGATCAGGCCAAGGGCCCATCTAGTCCAGCTTCCTGTATCTCACAGTGGCCCACAACATGCCTCAAGGAGAACTCAAGACAACCAGATGCTTGTATTTCACTGATACTCCCCTGCATCTGGCATTGTAAGGTAGCCTATTAGCCTTATTGGGTTAAGCCAGCAATTAGCCCTGTTTGTGCTGCAGTGCTATTTCTGTCCCAAAGGGAGCATTGCAGTGACTGGGAGAAAGGGAGAAAGCAGAGCAGATGATTGGCAAGGAGTGTCATTTGGAGACCTAATTTTTGTGTCTTTTGGCTAAATATAAAGCAAGAACCCTTCATTTTGTAGATATGTTCATTCTCTGTACTTGTAAGAACACTATTCTGGCTGTCATCATTCCTGCTGACTGACCTATCCGTCAGGCTCTTCCATGGATGTGGTCATTTGTACATGTCTGAGACTTAAGCACATGGATTTGCAAATATTAAGCAACCAGTGACTGAAGATTCCCATTTTGTCTGCTGTGGTTTTAGAAGGTATGCTGAAAAGCAATTTTCCACTTCTCTCATTGCTAGCAGGATTTCCCCTCCTTTCCCAAATTGTCACTTTTGGAGAAATTCGAGAGGCCTTTCTTCGACCTTTAAATACAGACGTGGAAAGCTGCTTTATCTCCGGCACTTTCACAATCTAATTTGCACCCTGTGTTTAACAGAGCAGAGACACTTTAAAAGATGGCCTTTGATAGCTTATTTACAGTTTAATTCACCAGCTAAAAACCCAATTTAGTCACATTACTGAGTGAATAGCGAAAGGGAACCAGAGGTATTATGCAAGGTTTGTCCTGGGATTCTCTAACTTCAATATGCATTGCGTTGTTTTGACTGGTAGGACATGAATTAGGATGTTTCTTGGATCAGCTTTAACCATGTGCTGGTACAGAATCCATGTCTATCAATTTCACTGTTTTTTTGAGGAGGAGCTGTAGAGCACCTGCTTTTCCGGCAGGAGGTTCCAGGGCAGTGATTTTCAACCTTTTCATCTCATGGCCCACTTGGCAAGGCACTAAGATGGTCAAGGCACACCATCAGCTTTTTGGCAATTGACAAGCCACACTGAGCTGCAAGTGGGGGCTCACATCCCCTAATGTCCCCACTAATAAATGACTCTCTCCCAAATTCATGTGGTACAGTGGTTGAAAATAACTGCCCTAGTGTATCCCTGGGGTGTCCAAATGGGGCTGGGAAAGACCTCAACCAAACCGTCCATAATGCCCTCCGTTCAATACAAGGAGAGGTGATAGACTAGTGGGTTTGGTTAAGCCAGCAATTAGGCCTCATCTTTACTGCAGTACTGTTTCTGCCTTAAGTAGACGACAGCCTTGCATGTTCAACATCCTGTATTGTTCTGCAGCCTGCAAGTCATGCTCAAAAAGGGTTATGAGGCTAGGAACGTGTTTAACTCTCAATATCTGGATTCACCACAACCAGGAAGTATAGCAAGCAGAACAAACATCACACTAAGTTGTTACTTAGTCTGCTCCGTCTTCTCCATAAGTGTGCTCACTTATGGAGAAGAGTAATAATAATAATAATAATAATATTTATATACCGCCTTTCTTTGGCCATTAGATTGCTCCTCTGGCTTTAATTCAAGGCGGCTTACATAGGCAAGCTTTATTTCTCTAAACCCGCAAGGGGTTTTTACAAATTACAAAGAAGTTCTATCTTTCAAGAACTACAACAACATACAGATGGAACTTTCGTGGTTTATTTCTTCTTTCTGGCCACATGCTTGCCTTCCTGCTGGCTGATAAACGGTTTCTCTGCTCCCACCAAAGAAACAGCTGGCCCAGCACAACTCCTCTCTCACAGGCAGCTGGAGACAGCTCAGCTCTTATCAGTTGCACTTCTCAAGGTCTGCCGCTCACGGAGACTTCCGGTGTTCTAGAACTGGCGACCTTTGGATCTTATCTTCGGGCAAACGGAGGCTTTAACCCTCTTGACTAAACCTCCTGCCCTGTGAGTACAGTGTCTCACTTCGGGACACTGTTGTTATGGGATTGTAACCTGTTCCTGAAATTGGGGCCCCCAGCCCTCACTGATGGGATCCTGCAGGAGAATGCAGTGGTGTATATGTATAAAACACACACACACAAAGATGTACTGCACCCCAGTCCAGGGACGTGCTGTGACACTCTGTGCTGGTGAGGCACAGAACATCTTGAAGCCTAGTGACCTGGAAGTGATGTAACACTTCTGGGTCACTAACAGCCTCTGAACGTGACTGGAGGTTCCAGTCACGTCCAGAATCTTTCTGAGGCCTGCAGAAACTGCGCACAGCTCCCTTGGAAGTGTTTGAAGAGCACTTCCGGTTCAGCCGATGTGGCCTCTGCAGGCTTCAGAAAGGCTCCCGGATGCGACCAGAGAACAGCTCTGGTCACATCTGGGAACTCAGGTGAGGCTCAGCCTCCCCTAATCGCATGTCCCTGCCCCAGACAGCCCTTGCCATATATGTCTGCTGTCTTGCATCTATTCTGTTTATCATGAGATCAGAAGTATCAAATGTAGACTGATAAAAGATATTCTTTGTGTTTTAGGACATCATCATGTTGAAATTTAGTAAGCATGTTTGCTTTCTATATATAGGAGAAATTCCATTCATAAGAATTCTTTGCTGTTGTTATTATATAATATTTTGCCCTGGCAAAAAACCTCACACAGAAATCCTTTAACTTTTTTGATAGCATTGTTATCTTTTGCCATTTTGCGTAAAATCTTTTCCTGTTATTTATGGAGACTATTTCCTTTAGTTAATTGCTAACACGTTTGAGAAGTATTTACACACAATAGTAAAGGTGCTAATTGGCTCAAGAACATGTGATGAATAGCAAACAGCTCTAGCTAAAGTTAAGCTAAAACACATCCAGCTCAAAGTCTTGCATTCTGTGTGGGTCCTGGAGTTTGTCCTCTGCTCCGCCTAGGGCAAAGAAAAGCATTCTCGACATTTGCTAGCCTTAATTTTCATTGTTAATACATTCAAGGAACTAGATGTGCATGGGATAAGATTGTGTTTTTCTGCCTGTACTAACTGCAATTAAAATGCCACCAAATTATCATTCTGTGTTTTAGTTTGCTGTATGATGGCTTGTTGTAGCATTAAATGTGCTGTGCTATTAAGTTGGAAGCTAGATAGATATTTAATGTGGACATAATATAGATTGTTATCTATCCATCAGATGGTTACTGCTATTAGAGCTGAGAGCCTATCACTTGTCTGGAGAAGAAGCTATCCATGATAGCTTTCTTCAATATGGTCCTAGTCCCAGTGTAATGTTGC
This sequence comes from Lerista edwardsae, assembly GCA_029204185.1. Taxonomy (NCBI): domain Eukaryota; kingdom Metazoa; phylum Chordata; class Lepidosauria; order Squamata; family Scincidae; genus Lerista; species Lerista edwardsae. The sequence continues at coordinate 19,988,688 of JAJKFI010000009.1, forward strand.
TTGATCTTTTAAGAAGTCTGCTTATGAGCTCTTTTCTCCTCTCGCTTCCTGTCATGCCCATCAACTTCCTTTTCCATTTTTGGAGCTATCAGTAGCACTATGACTGCACCAGCGTTTTTGGTAACTATGGTTAGCTGAAACCAGAATTTACAAACCCACTTCCAATCAGAGTTTGTGAACTTTGGTCTGGAGCTGATCACAGTCAGTGGTGTGCCATGCTTAATTGCAAAATATACATGGAAGAGAAGGGAAGCTTGTGGAATATTCCTGATCTCATAATTACATTTGCTCAAGGTCTTTTGTCCCATCAACATTCTGCTGCATAACGTTTTGGTTAGGAAAGTGGCAAAAAGATAAACAGGGTAAAGACTGACAGGCTGAAAGACACAGCTCTTAGTTGTATGCAAGATTAGGTTTGAAGCGCTTTTATGGTGAGGCTCCACTGTCCAAGAAGGTGACTGGGATATCACCACTCTGACAACATCACTGTCAGTTGGCTAGGTGTAGTGCTGTTCAAGTAATGATTCTTTCCACCAGACAAATGATAGGTACTGGTGAATCCAATAATAAGTAAAAAGGTAAAGTTTTCCCCACGACCGAATGCTCTAGTTGTGACTGACTGTAGGGGGTGGTGCTCATCTCCGTTTCTAATCCTGTAGAGCCAACGTTTGTCCAAGGACAAGCTTCCATGGTCACGTGGCCGGGATGACTATATGCCATAGCGCATGGAACGCTGTTACCTTCCCACCAGGTGGTACCTATTTATCTACTTGCATTTTTAGGTGCTTTTGAACCTAAAGGTTGGCAGGAGCTGGGACAAGCACCGGGAACTCACTTGTGCAGTCTTGAACTCCCAACCTTCCAGTCAGAAAGCCCAGCAGCAGCGGTTTAACCTGCAGCGCCACCACGTCCCAATGTTGAAGCCAATACCACCAACCATATGTTGGATGTTAGATGTGAATAAACAACGCAGCAGTTCGGCGTTTGGTGATTAGCGAAATGAGCAGGTTAGGTTAGGCTATGTGAATCAAGGGTTAAACAACTTGCTACTTGTGGGGAACACTGCTGCCGAATCACCTTTGTAGCCACAGAGTCTTGAGTGGCTGGCAAAGTGAAACTTTTTTCCAAGGTAGATACCAATGCTAAAAAGTTTGAGAACCAATGAGATCAGTATGCCTATCTGTTTAGGAGCCATTGTGAATCCTTGTTTGTGTATCTTTGTGGTAGGCTGTTCATGATCCTTGTGAAACAATCTCGGTTCAGGGATCACTTGAATGAAATAAGATGTTAAGGAATAATCAATCCAAGGGGATGGAATGACGATGTTTTTGAGAGGGTTATGCACTCCATTTCCCAACCCCCGAATAATCTGAGAAACTTCTTAAATCAGGTTTAACAGAGCAAGGAAGCAGAGTTCAAGCTTCTCAGTTTATAATTTCTTTGCTGAGTTTTTATGGTCCTGTTTTGAAGTTCTTTTGAGTTATGTCTGTAATATTTACATTGCAGAGCTCAAGAGTTAAATATTGAGTAAAACGTTAGCTCCATTGAAGTTGTTGCCAACTTTTTCAGTGGTTTCAGCAGGACCTGGATTTCTCTCTGAAGTTTATAAACGCTGTATAACTTGCTGGGTTTCCTGCTTATTGTAGGGATACGCTCTCGAATTGGTTATAAATGTCTGTGTGCTTAAGTTGGTATGCGCTACCCTTGACTGTTTTTAACGGCAGTTTTGTGTATCTTATTTGGTTACTACTTTGAAAAGAAAAAATGGCTAAAAAATACAAGTGTAGAGGGCTATAATGAAAAGCAAAGGTTTTAGGAATACTGAGGATGCCATACTAACCTGGAGTTAGGCTAGCACAAGTTGGGCTGGCAAAGTTTGGCCAGCATAAGGGCCTCTGTAAAGCATGTTTCGACCACTCTCTGAGTCAGGGAGGATGGTGCGTGTCAGTGTGCTGGCCTCTCTGACTCAGAGAGTGGTCTAAACATACTTTATGGTGTCTCTTGTGCCGGCCAAACTTTGCTGGCCTAATTGTGCTGACCTAACTCTTGGTTAGGATTGCGCCCTGAGAGCTCTTGTTCTTTCATATGCAAACTAGAATAGTATAGTTAGAACTTTAGCCTGTGTTGCACTTTGCTGTATAGGCAAGAACTTGCTAAAAGTCCTCCCAAATATTGCACAGAATACACAAGTTGTAATCATCTTCATGGATTTCTCGATGCCAGTGTGGGCTAGCCTTGGTGAACACAACACTGTTCGGTTCCATTCTTTGCTCACATTGCTGGGAGTAAACCTGATGGAACACAACAGGACGTGCCGCATTCTGTCCAATCTGCCTTGTCCCTGCCCAAAGGGGCTTACCGGCAGCTGGCCCTGCTGGAGTGCCGGCCATTTGTACTGCCTGCGTTGAGGCTGTTGGCTCAGCACAAGCAGTTCTTGTTCACGTAGTGTCATGAATGTGCTTTATGGCACATTTGCAACACATGGGATCGGACCTTGCATTTGCTTTTAAATAATTCCTTAAAAGAACCTAGGTCAGAATACCATGTATACCTACGTGAATGAATGATGAGTCTCAATTGTCCCAAAGTCTGTGTTCTCTAGATGTGTGTTAGGCCATCACTGAAACTCAGAGTTTCAAAAGGGTAAAAGATATGAATAGCACAGTCTTATGCATCACTTTTACTCAAAAGTAAGTCCCGCTGAGTTCAGTGAGACTGACTTCCATATACATAAAATTGCAGCCTTCATGAATCTCAATTGCTTTCCAGTCATGATTTCCATTCCTGTGTTTGTGAACTTAAAACTATTTATTTGTAATGAAATTGCATAGAAGTCAGTAGGATTGTTTCAACACACTTAACTTCTGGGTGCGTGCACTTTCAAGGGAGGGCTTGATTCACTCATGAAATTCTTGTCCGCCATGACAGTAAGGAACGTATTTCTTTAACCCCAGCACCTCTCATTTTACAAATTAAATGCTGTCCGTGTGCTTCGTGCTATTATGAAAAACCAATTGCATTTTCCCTCCTCAAAGTTGTGTGCCTTGAAGCTGCTAATGTCTTTGAAGCCCCAAATGAACCTGGAGAAAACACAGCCTAATAAGTGGAAAAATTAGCAATTTGCTTATATACCTCTAATGATGTCTTTGGAAATAGGAAGTTGTCCTTGTTTGTGGCTGGACTTGCCTGACAAAGTAATAGCGAGTGCACTGATTGCAAATTTTTAATTGTTTTACAAATGAGCTGGCTAATTAAAATTGTTTATCTTCCAGAAGAGCAGTGGTGACATGGTGGCCCTGTTTCTATCAGGTGTCGGCATTCAAGTTGTCTTGGGGCTTGAGGCACAGGGAATGTCTCATTTTGGACAACCCTGTTCCAGGTGATTTCTCGGTTGTTGATCAGAGGCAAAAGACTGTGGTTGCTTTTAAGGGCCTGTTTCTGGCCAGATGGCCAATTGAAAGGAATTGCGCTCTGTGAATTGCGATGGTTGTCTCTGATCTGTCAGCTGTGTAAGCTGCTCTTCACTTCAGTCTAATTAACTAGCCTGCTGCTTTGACGACCATGAGGCATTAATTGAGACGAGCCCATGCAAAAGGCATTGTTAGAAGTCTTACCTATGATGCTTTATGACTGGGCCTGTCTAACAAAATAAAACCCATTTCCCGGCTTCATCATCTTTCATGATTTGCGATTAAATATAAATGCACTAGAGTTATTGGCTCTCCTTCAGAACGAAGTTGCATATTAAATCTGATTGTGTGGTTCTTTTTCAGGCAGTAGAAAAGACAAATCCTAAAGGCAGTCTTCCATCTGGGGGAAAAAGGAAAAAAAACCCACTCCCACTGTGCTTCCTACATCAACATTTTTTTTTCTGTCTGGGACTGGAAATGAAAACTGCTCATTTGCATGGATGTCCTTGTAAACACCACTGAGTGGCAGGTTTCTCCCAAATTGGACCAGAGAGAGATGGCTTGTATAATCAGGCATGCACCTTTTAATCAGCTGAGTGCTGTCTGTGCTTCATTGGCTACCATGGTGTCTGAATTAGGAGAAGGAAAGTAGAGCAGCCAGTTAGGTCATTCATCAGTTTCTTCTCTTGTTGGGTGACATTTACAAGGAAACTGAGGCAGGGGACCAGTTTTATGTTCTTGCTGTAGGCTAGATGAACCAGTTACTCAGCAGACCCAGGATGTTTATTGGCAAGTCATCAAGACATGACCTCTAGGGCGATAAGTAATTGAACTGTCTGTTCCAGAAGTTTCATTGTCCTCTGCCATGATGGCAGACACTAGCCTAGTTGTTGAAGTTTTGCTCAAGCAATACTGTGGGTTCCTTGGCAGTTTTTTTTTGTGACCTTGTCAATAGATATTTCACGAATATACATGGGTTAACTGGATGTGGTGTTGAGATGATTGCGACTCTGAGATCTCAAAAGGCGGGTAGTTATGCTGAATGTAAGAGTAGGTAAGAATGTAAGAGGGACGTGGTGGTGCTGCAGGTTAAATCGCTACTGCTGGGCTTTCTGATTGGAAGGTTGGGAATTCGAGACCATGGGACGGAGTGAGCTCCCGTTGCTTGACCAGCTCCTGCCAACCTAGCAGTTCGAAAGCATGTAAAAAATGCGAGTATATAAATAGGTACCACTTCGGTGGGAAGGTAACGGCATTTTGTGCACTACGACATAGTCATGCTGGCCACATGACCATGGGAGCTTGTCCTCGGATAAACGCCGGCTCTTCGGCTTAGAAACAGAGATGAGCATTGCCCCCTACAGTTGGTCATGACTAGACCATTTGGTCATGGGGAAACCTTTACTTTTTTAAAGAATAGGTCATTGCCATTCGTGTTCTAAACCACTTGATGGCCAACTTGTCTCCTTAGACATGGTTGCGGAATTTGCATCGGAGAGCTGCAGGTGTCGTTCATTTGTGATAATATCCCATAGACGTTAATGGTGCTCACTGTATTGATGGCCATCAAATAACTTTGATGACCTCATGCAGCAAACATAACTTGGTTTGCGAATACATTTTCTATATATAGCCAAGGGGCTAGGAATAAAATTTAAAATATGAGCATGAAATTTAATCTAGTACTGAAATATTCCAGTGCCTATATTTTAAATAATGAACTGAGCAAGGGTATAAGCCTATATTCTTGAAACAGACTATTCTGTGGATTCAGAGGTTTCCCCTCCCTTGCCTTGACTTTTCAACCAGTATGTGTGTGGTGGGTCTGGGGTGGATGGATCAATATTGGTATACAATTCCTTACCATTTTTCCAAGCATGCCAGCCCAAAGGGAAACTGGCTGATAGCCACTCCTTTCATAGGTGGGCTTTACTCATAAGGAGAAGATTCTCAAAGCAGTCTGTCCAGGGATCATTGAAGGAAGCAGGAACATCCGTTGTAGATCTGGAAGAGGAATCACAATGCCTGGGAATTTCCTGGCAGCCCTGTTGTTTAAATGTTACCATTGTCTGGCTTTGCTTTTGGCAGGCAAACTGTGTACAGGTGGGAATTGTAAGTACTACAGCCTTTACAGGTCAGACCAGGAACTGTAAAGTTGGCAAGGATAGTATTGCATAGGGGAAAAAAAAAGAACCCCCTTACTTTGCAAAGAACTTGTCAGTTTCACAGACGACTGCCGCTGCTTTGCATGTAAATATTCCAGGTTACCTATAGGTCATAAATCAATTTTTGTTTTGTTGGTTTGGTGCTCGTTCTGGTTGGCCGGTCTGTTCAGTGTCTTCACAACCTGCATTGTACAGTGCATATGTCTTTCTTTTTTTAAAGAAGTCACGCTGCTTACTTTTTTTTTGAATGTATTCCTTCCCTAAAGGCATACAATAATCTGGATCAGTTTGCTCAGATTACTGCTATTCCAAGTCATTTTAAAGGTGACAGGACCTGACATGAATTACTGGACCTTGGAAATTGGCATGCAAGTGAACACGCACAAAGAAAAAGCAAGGTTTTTCAGAGCTGTGTGTGCATGTATGTATTTTTGCTCATGCAGTCTGATGGGGGAGGGGTTGTGCCTCATCAGGTGCTCATACATACTGATTTACATTGAGAACACATAATGAAATCATCTTTTGAGAGCTCACTGAAGAAATACTGGTACTTCTGTATGAGGGCCGAAAGATGGAAATTCATGTCTTCAAAAGAGTGAAAATCCTGAAGTGCCCAGTTCTCATGCTGCAAGCAGGAACCTGTGAAGTTGAGGTGGCAACACTCTGGGTTGGGTTGCAATGCTCTGGATAGCTCAAAATGATAACCAATGAAGGCGAATGCAACAAGATCTTAAATGTCTCCAGGTTCAGACTGCTGCTCCCAGTCTCTTGCTTCCTTGCCTATTGAGCGCAGAGATTTAAAGAGGAAGCCGGAGGTTTTGCACTTCACTCTGCCACATCCCTCCTGGCCTGCTGCAGCAGTGTGCAGGCTCAGGGGAGTGCAAGCTTCTTGGTGTGGTGGAAGGGGCTCAAGTTCAGAGAATGCTGGGATCAGAATTGCCTGGGATCTTTGGCTCCAGTCTGGAGTTGGGATTGGTCCTTCCAATATGACTGATCCATTCGTCTGACTTGGAGCTTCTACCTAAGGCAGGGGGTCAAAGTTCATAGTCAGCACAAATTACTACAGACAAAATGGCCTTAGTACAACACTGGTAATGATTTGAAAAATCATCCCAAACCTTGTGGAAGGACACAGAGGAATACAAGGATCTGCAGCTTGGAAAACCACAAACTTGCTATTTTAGCCACTTCTCCTTGTCTTAAAGACCTGAGGGAACTAGTGATTGTGACATTGTAACACTTTTTTCTGAACCTGGAGGAGCCTTTCCTGAGATTGGGAAGTATAGCTGGGGAGAGGAGGGAGGGACAGAATTGGAAAGAGCATAGGGAAAAGGGTTGAACGTAAGGGGTAGCAGACAGGATTGGACAGGTGACTTTGCAAAGTATTGTGGACCTAGATCTTTCAGTACTTGGCTTTGAACGTTTTGAACAATTTGAACTGATATGCCTTCAGAGATGTGGATTTTCAATATGATGTGCATTAGGACAAAAGCAACTACGCTTTGAAGTTAAAAACCCAAATAACAAGCAACTGGCCATGAGTCTTTGTTTGGATGCTAATGAGTTTTCTGCTGTAGATCCTATGACAGTGGTCAGGGAACAGGGGTAAATTACCCCAAATGGGGTAAAAATGAAATTCCTGGGGGTAATGGACGGCAGCCGGGCATGCATATGAATCTAAGCAATTCCCTGCAAAGACTTGTTCCTCCGCGCGCCCGCTGTCTGCGCCTCCGTCTCTCTCTTTAAACTTGGGCAACAAGCCCTGTAGCGTGTGTGTGTGTGTGGGGGGGGGGTTGACACACCAGCAGAGCTGAGTTACGAATTTTCCAAATTTCTGACACACCAAGCCCAAACAGTTCGCCATCACTGTTCTATATGCATGTCCGGCTGTGTGTGTTACAGTAGTAGTGTACAAGGACCTGACACAGTGCAGTGCGTCAGGCCCTTGTGTATAACACGCTTCCCTGTGTGATGCCTCAGGCCCCGCCTCCAAGTCCGCCCGCTTCTTCAGTAGAGTCAACTAGTTGCTGCGCCATTGAGAGAGATAGGACAGAGAGAGGACACCTATCTTTCACTGGTAGTTTTAGTAAGTACCTGTATTAAAAATCAAATCAAGGGTGCAACGTCGGCGTATCTAAATATATTTTGGGGTAAAAGGTAAGAAGGTTCCCTGACCCCTGTCCTATGAAGATTAGACTACATTTCATGGAATGCTTTTTCTCTAAGTCTCTGATTTAGTTCAATAGTGTTGTTATGTAGGCAAACCCTGCTTTCTGAAAATCTGCTACAGTTGAAATAAGAGAGATGATACCTTAAATGTTCTCCTGAGCTTTTGCTTTCCTTGTTAATTTCTGCTTGTGTTTGCCAGTTTGTGTTTTGCCAGCATCTGGCTTCGTAGCTGTTGTTCAATGTGGAATTATTTAGTCACATGTTGAGTGCCTGTCTGAGTGATTACTCAAAGGAGTTATCTCTTTGACACCTCTGCTGATGTGGTGCTGTTTCCTTCTGGTTGAGCTACCTACCTGTATGGCAAAAGTTGCAATCCCTGCATTTTTGTAACAGCAGAGGACTGCAGCATCCATCAGGTGCTCGACTCTAATGGCTGGCAGGTGCCTGGGTAGACAAACAGGCAAGTGGCAGGTAGACTAATACAAGAAAACAGTATGGTGGTTCAAGCAATATATATGTTTCAAACTTCTTCACAATTTTTGTTTTTGTTATGTTTATCTTTGCTATCGCTATGTTTTTTTTTTTAAAGCACTTAATTTCTGCCTTCCTTCCATCCCAAAGCTAGGCAAGAGGCTTTGGAAGTTTGTTGGTCCAGCTTGTGTGGATGGTGGCTAATAAAGCCCAGCCCATTTCCAAAAATAAAAAAAATAGAATTTCAGGACTTCCTACTTCCAAAGGTGTTGACAGGAAGCTGAGTGAATTTGTTGTCTTACAATCCTGAGTACACTTGTATGTTTATATTCTCACATGGGATTCTCAGATGTTCCTTACTTTTCTAAATGTCCAGAAAAAAATACACCATCTTGTTTTATGTGCCTAGATAAACCGTATTGTTTAGTACGTTTAGTAAAACCTGTTTAGTAAAACCTCTGTGCCATGTCACTGGAATATAAGATTTGTTCAAACCTATTCTCCTAAATTGATCAACATTGAGTTCATTTTATGTGTTCTCCTTAAGGTACATTCATGTGTCTTCACCCCACTTTTCCCATGGATTAGGGTTGGATGAGATCTAGGGAACTATGAAGACAACCTGCTTTTATGTGTAAAGGTTGGGCTTATTGTTAAAAATTAAGATGTATGTGCTCCTGGGCATATTCTATAAATTTGGGGCTCTTAAAAATGTTCATGTTCAGAGCTTTCATTCAAATTTGCTCAGGTAGATCTGATAATTATTTCTATTACTGTAGGAATAATTCCTGTAAAAAGCTCAGGTGCTGCTTGGAGAAACAAGGTCTGTATAGTTCTGGTTATGTGTGATGTAGCTCTGTAGCATAATCTTCTGTATTTATAGGGGTAGAACAGTTTTAATGAGCAAATGATCTCCAATGAGGCAGGCAATTTAAAAGTGATATTAAACTCCAGAAAATGTGACTCGTCTGGGGAAAAAAATTGCAAAAAAAAAAAAAAGCCCTCTTTTGAAACCATTTCATCTGTGTATTTCAGTCTTCCTCGCCATTTTTAATTACCAGGGATGTTTTCATTAAAGCGGGATCTTTAAGGTATTATCCTCTCCTGCTGTTTATTTCCCATTTTAAATTCTAATCCTTTGTGACAGCATAATAATTTCCACAGCAACCAGTCTCATGCAATAAAACATTATCTTGTACCGCGACTTTCTCACAAGCTGCTTCAAAAAATATTTTAATACCTAGATAATAAGGTTACTTAGGGGGTGTGCATCTGAATGTAGGTATGGGCATAAATAGGAATGGCATTGGAAATCAAAAGGTATGGTCAGAGGACAAAAGAAATTGACATGTGAGATGGGAAGAATAGATTGAGAATTGATGAGGCAGGGAAATATAGGAAAGTTCTTATAGATGGCAGGGGCTGCAAGGATGGTTCTTGCATGACTGATAATGAGACTGAACTCGAAGTACAGAAGGAGGTCATTGCTATGCTGTCAGCAGGCAATGAGGGAAGAATTGAAAGGGAAAAACAAGAACCTTGAGGAAGTCTCTTGGATCAACTCCCTTGAGAGTTTAAAATATGTAAACAGGATTAGGATAAGTGGAAAATAAGCAAGAAAAGATATGCTCTTCAACACAAACATCCTGTTTTTATGCAAGGGGTATAGATGGAAACAAATGAAGTAGCCATGAGAGGAACAGAATTGTTTAACGGAGTCCCCATTGTCTAGGCATATTGGCTGGTAATTGAGGCTCTTAATTTGCATGGTTGGTGAATATGTGCTCAGTTTTGGGTTTTTCCACCCTTCTCTTGTAATACATGCTTAGTGCAGTGTGATGTTTGCTTCATGAACTGATGGGAGTCTGGAATTGACTGCCTCTTGTCTACTGCAGCCTTTTCCAACCCTTTAGTGTGATAACCTATTCTGGTAGTCCGGCTTTTAAAAGCCCTGATATTTTGAACCATGTCAACTGCTAACTCAGATTCTTTGGGTCATTGTCGATCTGTCACCTTCAGCTGCAGCCTGGGAAGGATAAAAATAAAATGGAAGACTGAATGGTGCTGAAAGAGTCAGATGGTGAAAGGACGCCGCAGTGCAATAGTCATTGGCACAGGCCAAGGCTTACCTCAAGCCCGCACTGCAAGGGGGAATCCACCCAGCGATGGGATCTACAAATGAACAAGGGGAACGCTGGGCGGAACTTACGTGGGGCTTCCGCGTGATTGACTGCCCGTCCGTAGTGTTCTGCAGCTGTCCTGGCCTCGGCGGGGCTGCCCCCGGTTAGCGCGCCCCCCGCTACTTGCCCAGGCACCCGGCACGACCATCACCTGTCCCCCGCGGCGAGCAGAAGCCCCCATGAGGCCAGGGCAGCCGCGGAATGCTACGGACAGGCTGCCACTCAAGCGGAAGTCCCGCCTATATCCCGCCCAACGTTCCCCTTGTTTATTTGTAGATCCCATCGCTGAATCCACCTCTGAGAATCCAGAGGACAAAGCCTTTGGGTAGGCTACTGAATGGTCACACTGTTTGTCCTCTTTTTTCTGCATTGTCGTTCTTTTTTCCAAGAGAGTTGGAAGGAGAAGAGGGGCAGAGGGTGCTATGACAATAGCTTGCACTCTGTTGGAAGAGGGAGAAGAAGACAAGTAGGAGGTGAAATGAGGAAAGGCAAAGAGCAGAGGCCTGCCATGGCTGAGGAGAGGAGGTGGTTGATTGCAGAGGTAGCCTACTCCATGGAGCATTGCCTGGAATCACAGGCAAAGGGTTAGAATTGCAGGTCAAAGAACCAGTTCTTATATCACAGGTATGGCCATCAACTCCCAACGTCAGGATTGAGATCGCGGAATAGCTTCCTTAGGACTGCGGTGCCCCCCTAATAACCAGTCACCACAGACTGCTTTGGAACTATGGAAAGTGAGCAAGGAGCTGCTGAGTGAATGGGCATGAACATATGTATGCCCACCACCAGGCCAAGAACAACTGTGGCCTGTATGGAAATCCTTAAATGGACTGCGTGCTGGGGTAGAAAGATCCAAGGACAATCTGAGGAAATGGGTTTTCCCCATAAAAGACATGCTGTGTGAATGTGGAGAAGAACAAACCATCTCACATATGCTACAGTGCACACAGTGCCCCTCTACATGCACAATGGGAGATCTTACGTTGGCAAGGAAGAACACTGTTGAAGTGGCCCAGTATTGGGCAAATGATATCTAGTTTTAACTTTGTATTTTATTCTTAAAACGTATTTTGATGTATGTATAAAATGATATTAATGTAGGTGCTTCTAACACGAATAAAGGAAGACAGATGCCCAGGACCCAAGCTTGGGAAGAAATGGATACATTTTACTGAGATGGTGATTGGCGAGGGGGGGCGGCGGGGGCTGCCTCTCAAGACTGTAATGCCGCTACCAAGTAGAAAAATTGTAGGTGCTTGAGGATATTTAGGGAAACTTATTTCCCAGTCCAAGTGTGTCCCAGTATCCACTTGGTATCCACGGTTTCAGTTTTCCGCAGATACAGTGGATACTGGGGTGCCTATTAGAAAGACAGGGGAACATTAAACAAACCTCTTTTTTTACTACTTTGTTGCAGCCAAACCACTGATGTTCGCCTTTCTTTAAAAAGGCATCCTCCTTATTATATCCACAGTTTTAGGTATCCACAGGGTGATCCAGAACGGAATCTCAGCAGCTACCGGGGCATGCCTGTCTCTCTGTTTCTATTGTCTGGATAATTAATCCCAGAATTTGAGGTAGTCATTGGGGCTGGTAAGACAAACCCCAGATATATATGAGTAAATACCTAGTGCACACACCATACTGCTGTGTCTGGCATGATCTATACATACAAATCAGCCAGTCAGAAACACCCAGAGGCAACTAGAAGTTGAAAAACATAACAGCTGCAAGTAATTTTGAATGAATTGTGTGTAACCCCACAGATTCTTTGTACACTGGCAGTGACTGTGACAGAAAGAATCTACAAAAAAGCTACTAGCAGTCTTCAAACTGCAGGCTTTTTGGTATGGGGTAAGAACAGTTAAGGCAGCTAGCTATTTTGTCTTTCAAGTGTGGCTTTGCAGGAGAGATTGAATTGGTGGTGGTTCATGCTTTTGCAATGAAAAAGGCCAGGACAAAGCTGTAGAGTCTGCTTAAAAAGTGTGTGCAGCCATGTTGGTTTATTAGAATGAACAATCAACATGTTGACAGGATAATACCTTTATTAGGACTAAAGGAAAAGGTGCAAAAATGTTGGCAAAGCTTTGGAAGCTTTGATTTATAAATGTGGAAGAAAGGAAGAAAGATTTATAAATGTGAAAAACAAGAAAATGTTGCAAAAAAACTGTGTTTGGTGGAGGTAGAAAAGCCCCAGTATATGCAAGGTACTGTGTAGCAGTGGATAAGCTTGTGTAGCTTATCAAAACTTAGCTTTTTATATAACTGCACAGAGATGAGCTAAGATACAGATACTTTATGGATGCTAATTGTTCAGTAATCATGGTAAGACAAATCATTAAGACAAATCTTAATGATGGTGTGATGCAGAAAAGGTTAGCAAATTATAAAGTCAAAACTTAACCACTAGATTAAGCTCATAAATTTCTGTGAGTGCTCTGGAAGAATTTTTATTAATGCAGATAAGTCCGTTTAAATCTTGTTTCAGAGTTCAAGCTCCTCATATCAGTGAGATGTGGTTACCCAGAGCCTGTAGTAAATGAGCCTCTCTATACACTCTGCCATTGTGCAAAAAATCTGATGAAAAACGGACAGGCTTGAATATATTGTTTTGCATGTTCAACGAAAGGAGTTGGATTCAGAATATTTTTGCATAGTAAAGACAAGTGTTGACAGTGTAATGATCCATTTGGCACTGGGAGATAAAAATCTTGAATGATTTTTATTAAAAAATAAGCCAGCCTAGCACACTTGAATTCCGTATGAACCACACAGGAAGCACTGTAGTCAAAGCCTCTGTGAACTGTTGTGTAGGATGGTGAACATGAAGCAGTTCCAGCTGTATTTCCAGTCTGATCAGCGGGAATGTTATGCAGGAGTCGAGTTAGAATGGGCAGTACATACATGCTGAGACATGCATGAGTCGAGATACTTCAGTGTAGGGATCTTCAAACCCCAACCTGAGGTCTAAATCCCATGCTCTGGAGGATTTTATGCAGCCCTTGGCATGTGGTGAGGATGCTTAATTGTTCCAGCCCACCTGCTGACAGGGGATAAATACAATACAACTTCAGTATCATCTGAGGTTGTGTTCCAGCACCACCACCCCATTGATATCAGGGTCACCATTTAAATGCCCTTTAAAAAAAGAAAAAAGTGCCAAAATCACATTGCATACCTTGTGGTCAAACTATGAGGCTCCCCAGCCTCTCGAAGCTAAAAATAGCTCAAAAGACATACTTATGAGTCTCGCAGCATGGGTGTAAACAGGCATGCTCTGGTATGTGCTGGGTTTCCATTACGGGCACCCGCAGTGGATACCTGAAATCATGGATACTGGGGATGCCTTTTTATAGGTAGGTGAACATCAGGGTTTTTTGGACAACCAACAGTTTATTGGGTGTAACTATATGGCCCGATGCCTCTGAATATCCGATGCTGTTGCCTTTATATGGTGCTTGTTGACTTTCTCTCTGGACCAGCTCAACCCTTTTATGCAAATTTTGTATGTTCCCAGTTCAGGCTGTGAAATCTCTGCTATGATTTCTGCCCTTTTAACTTTTGCCTGTTCTGGAAAAAGTTGCTCTATAAGTGGTAATAAAAAGTGAAAGAGCAGTTTTGTTTACCTTTTGAATCAACCTTGGCAAGTTGATTAAAATAAGCCTTAAACGAATAGGTGTTGCATTGTGCACCAATGCTAATTTAGGCGCTAATGTCACGGAAAAGTATTATCCGCTCCTTTATTATGGCGAGGTGTCGAAATAATGAGCAGAACAGAAGGGAATAAAAACATGTTTGAAGTTTCTCATCTCTATCTCTAGATGAGTATTTCTAATTGCATTTCCCTGGCTTTTGCATGCAAATTAAACCGAGCAGCATACACTATGTAAAATTAGTGGCCATATTTTACAAATTCCATTTCCTTCAGCACTTTAATATGCTGCAAATATTGGTGCGGGCGTGTTTGGATACTTCTGCACGCTCGGCTCAAATTAAGCCCTTAAATTTTCAAGTGGGGTGTTTTTGTTTGCATTAGGTTTTTAATGCGGTGGAGCTGAAGTTCTGATGGTGTTTGCATTTGAGAAGCCTGCAGTAGCCATTATTTCCTTGGCATTTAAGGCCTGCAGCACCAAATGACAAATGAGACAATGGGTAAACTTAATACATCTTTATTTGAACAATATATCTTGCAGCGTGACACTAGCCCCTCTAATAACCCCAGTGTCTGGATTTCTTGCCATGTAACGTCAGTGCATAAACTGCCAACCTCGGTGTCAAAAGTAAAAAGCAGAGCCTTCTGTCTGACCTACATTTAGTGGGTCAGACATGCACTTTGGAGCTGAAAAGCCACTGACCTGCAGAGAGTCACTTCAAACTCACAAATTCAGCTGAACAGAGGGGAGTGCAAGAACAATCAGGGTGCCTTTTTTGAAGCGTGCCCCTTTAAAGAGGGCAGGCAGCAGGGCTTTATAAAGAGAGCACTCATAAGATGTGCTCTGCTTCCTTGTAATATAACGTCTTTGTACCTGGTGAAGATCTCACTTGCTCATTTGCAGTGCGGGAGCCAGGATAGTTGCAGTCTCTTGTACTGTATTTACGGTGGAGTTTCTATTTCAGTGCTTTCCTCGGTATTGCTGTCTATTTTGTCGCATTTTTCTTTTCCAGATTATGCATGGCTTAATTGAGTTACCACTGAATATGATAATTCCCCTGTTTTACAACCCAAAACTCAGTTCAGAGGGTTCCCTTTTTTGCAAAGCCAAGTGTATCCTTTACTTTGGAATCACTTAGACAAGCTGGAAATGACAAAGAAACAAGGAGAGCCATTATATTTCAGAAGTGGGGTTCATTTTAGACACAGTTTGCACTCAGTATCATTATGTTAAAATGTGTCGACTCATCTAGTTTCCAGATCTAAATCTGTCTTCACCTGAAATTTCCAATCAGGGATGCTGTCTAAGGGCTCCTCCAGGTACATCTTGCCTACTGTTTCAAGGAGGGTTGTAAGAGGATTAGAGTGAGTTTGTTCTTTTTTCTTCTTCTTCTTTGACTTTTGCAGCAGTCCCTGGGCTTGTTTTCTGAGCCATGCCTTCCTAAAAACGCAGGAAACCAGCCTTTTGACTCTTGGGGAAGGAAGTGGAGGAAAGTACCTTTGTGGCTGATACTTGTGTAGAAACTTTTTTTCCTACCTCCTCTGCCCCAAAACCAATAGGTTCTAGCTCTTGGGCTCCTTTGTAATGAGGACATGTTTCACGATCCAGTGGAGAGGAGGAGGAAAACAGAAGCTACATGAGGGAGCCAGGGAGAAGCGTAGCTGTGGGGAATTAAAGAAGGCAAAGCTTTCCCAAGCCTAAAGGGAGTGAAGAATCTGTATGCATGTGTGTGTTGGAGCCCATCACCTGCCATATATTTTTTTGTAATAAAACTCAAGTCAGTGCACATGGCCAAACAGCCTCCCATCTTGGCACTGTTTATAGTCTGCTAGCGTTTGTCATTATAAGCCAGTGGTTCCTGACCTGGGGGTCGCAAACCTTGCTATGACCTTATCTTGGTGTGTATGTATGCGTGTGATGAAGTCTCTCCCTGGTTTCTTTCCAAGTGGGCATGCCTTCCATGTGCATGCCTAGATGAGGCTCAGCACATGGGCAACAAGAATGTTAGTACTCTAACATTTGGCTTTACCACCTTGATCAGCAGTGGCATAGAGAAACCCCAATGTGTTATGTGCAATGTTGTTCTCAGTGTGGAATCAGTCACTCAGCTCCAGCTTAGATACAATGCATTCAGAACATTCTAAAAAGGATGTGGCGTTATTTCATCTATGTTGTGAAATTCCACTATATTGTGAAATCTATGTTGTGAATTCTACTATTCTATTGAGTCCATTCATAACATTAGTTCAACCATGTATGACTTTTCTTCAAATGTTCCTGGAGCAACATGGTAAAGACTTTAATCTGGAGAATCCATCACCATTCAAGTAATTATAAATCAGGCCTAAATTTTCTTTGAAAGTAGTAATCTTTTGCAGCTGGAGAGCACACCTTTTAGAGAGTATTAGTAAACCAATTTTCCCTCTAAATATGCAAAAGTTGCTTTGAGCCATTTAGGGGCAAACAAAACAGCTTTTAAAATTCATTTTCGGTGACAAAGTGTGTTTTTCTTCCGATTAGATGCCTGATGGGTAGTTGGTTTGAAAGATAATTATGAAAGAAAGATTTGATATGAAATCTTGACAGTGGGGAACAAGGCAGTATAATGACTAATTGTTTATTAAATGTACTAAGTGCACATTAGCTGCATAGGAATTCTAAAATGAAGCTGCTTTTTTGTTGTTTGTGTTTTTTAAGCATTGCTATCTGGGTTTTGCATTAATGCATGCATCTTTGTTCCTGTGCAGTTGTACGCATACACTTACGTAGGATTTCTCTTAGGTGCTGCTGTTTGCCATTTCAATTTTAGGTTCATGGGAAATAAAGGCACATTGGAGAAAATGGCTTAGTTCTTACTATTTCCTGTTGCAAGCTTTTTGCACTGCTAGTTACCTTGAAATGGGTTTTTAATGAACCATGTAAGAAAGGGAAGCTCAGAAAATTGATTAAGTATTTGGTGCTGCCTCTGTGCTGTTAAAGTCAGTTCAGTCATCAAAAAGCTTACAAATTGATTTTGTAGTTAGTTTTTCTTTACGACAAAACAATAATTGATTACTGCCTCATTGTATATGCACCCCAAAATGTCATATTGTGTGGTTCTTTGCTTGTCATTTGCAGATAAAAACAATGCCAAACTATTCCCAAATTGTGATTATGGGTTTTGGAGTTTTATAAAGCTGTTTCCTTAAGCGTGATACATGCTATTACTTTGTTTTGATTTTATTAAAGCCATCCATTGAAATGTAATCCTGTGACTGTTTTAGAACAATCTCTGGGTATATTCTTTATCCTTGAAGTAGTTGGGAACCTATTAGTAGTAGTATGAGACAGCAACATGAATTTTGTGTACACTACAACTTAACAACAGCTTTAAACTTGTTTAATTGTCATCACTCCCAATCTATAAATTCTGGGAATTTTCATTCTAAAGCTTTACAATAGAAATTTTTCAGTACCCTCATACATCCACAATTTCCACAGTGCTTTTGGAGAGACACATGATAGTTGTATCTGTAAACATTTGCAATTTAGATTTCTATGAAAGTCAGACCTCTCTCATACCTTGAATATATGATCAAGATTTGCACATCTTCCCTTCTGTCATTTATAGTGAATGAGTTCCGACATGAGAACCAAGTGCTTATTTCTGGCCATCTGCTTAATGATGTCACTTCCTGCTTTATGATGTCACTTCTGGTCCTCAGCAGGCACCATGAATGCTAGTTAGCTCACTGGATGAAGCAAATTTGACACCCCTGCCTTAACATCTGTAGCTCTCTAGACTTCAGACCATGGACCAGATCTGGTGCCCCTTCCGTAGAGCATTCTGTTCTGTGAGGGAGCCTTCTTACTTCACCACTGCTCACCCCAAAACTGCCCTGGCCAACTGTGTCTGCCCGGGAATCCAGGTGCACAGGATGCCGGGGTGACAGAACCTAGAAGCGGCTGGCCGTTGCTCCGTTTTGGGGCAAGTAAGAAGGCTTCCTGGCAGAATGGAACACTCCTTTCACACCAGGGAAGCCTTTCCGGGCACACAGACATCTACAGTTTGGAGACTGCTGAACTACTATCGTTGCTCTGCATTAGCTGTTTTGGTAGTTAATCTTCTGGATAACTTGTTCTCTCTAAATATGTTGACAGGCCATTTTAAGTCTGCTGAAACACATATGCATTATGAGTAGCCTGCTCTCCTCAGCAACAGTCCCTGCTTTTCATGAGGATCAAGCAGGCTTGTTCAAATACCGATTTCAGTTTAGTCCAGTGCTGTACAGATTGTGACCCTCCAGCAACATATGGCAGCTCTGAAGTCTGTGGAACTCCTTGCCACAGGAGGTGGTGATGGCCTCTAGCCTAGGTGCTTTTAAAGGGGGATTGGACAGATTTCTGGAAGAGACGTCCATTGTGAGGTATAGGCCATGATGGGTTGTGCAACCTCTTTGCGTTAGTGGTGGGCTGCTTCGGAATGCCAGATGCAGGGGAATGGCAACAGGATGCAGGCATCTTGTTGTCTTGTGTGCTCCCTGAGGCACCTGGTGGGCCACTGTGAGACACAGGAAACTGGACTAGATGGGTCTTTGGCCTGATCTAGCAGGGCTCTTCTTATGTTCTTAAGTCTGTGTGATGTCATGGTGGTAATTTTTCATAAGTTGCGTTGATCTCTTGGAAAGAAGATGTAAAAATTGAGTAACTAACTGTGCCAAGCATACTGTCTCTCAGTCCAACTAGCTTGCAGATTGTGAAGCTTCTGGGGAAATTGGTGTGGCAGAAGGTGGCAAATTTAATGGAATGGGGAAGAAGTCTGGATTTTGATCCTCTACATTTGATATTATATTTGTTCAGGGTTTTTAAACTTTGGATTTCCTTGTCTGTTTCCCACAGTCTTTCAAAGTGCACTGACATACACAAATGTCATTAGTTCTTGATATTTTTTTCCCCTTCACTGCATAATGGAAACAGAAATAATTTTTGCGGCTTTCTTCCCTACGCTTTGGATAAGAAAGCAGTCTTGCTTGGGTGATTGATGTGTGCATACCAGTGTCCCAAAAACCATTCAGCTCTCGCACCAAGTATGATTAGTTCAGTGTGGTTGCTTCCTCTGATGTAGTCATGGTCACAGAGAAATTCACGTTGTGACATGCTGCAGTAAGTGATAGAGTTCCTGGATTATTGCATGTTTTTTTGTGTCTCAGAATGAGGAATCCTGGGATCTTGATTCATTTGAGTCAGCAGGAGGCGTGTGACAATTTAATGAAGATCCCGAGATGTGTAAAAACAAGTTAGTTTTTATGGCACATTTTCTCTTGGGAAGAGAAATTGCACCGGGCTAAAGAGAGAGAAGATCAAGTGGGTAGCTGAGTGGAAAATGCCTGCCTCTCTTTTCATGTATTGATTTACCTGGAAAACAACACAGAGGAAGTTATTCAAAACAAATGTGCCAGATCTAGGTATGGAAGGCAAGAACAGGTGACCCCCTGTTTAGGAAAAACATGCTGCTCTTGGATGGAAAAGACTTGTGTAATCGTCACTGCCTAATACCTTTCCTTGCTTCCCAAAGAACAGAATAGATCTATTAACTAAACATGTAGCCCGATTCTATCCTGTGCATGCAATGGTGCTGACACAGCCCTGCTATGGACTGGCTAAGGACCAGGCAGCAGCGCAGCAGTTCAGAACTGTCCTGATACTCCACCAGTGCAGGTAAGGTGGCGGATCTGCACCAGCAAAAGAGCTGGCATGGATCCAAGGAAACCCATTCGAGACCTGCTCCTTTGCTGGTGTAGATTTGAGTAGTTCCAAGAGGGCGTCAGGCCCAGGCTGGGAACATAGGATACAGGGCTGCCACTGAGCTCTACTTGGCCTGCACTCATCATGCCCCCTAACCAGTGGCGTCATGCAGCCGGAACGCTGGGTGGGAGGAATGAGTGAGCGGCAGCCCGCCCGTTGCATACTGCTCCGTTTCGCCATCTTCCCCGCCCCCGGGGGTGGGGAAGATGGCGAAACGGAATGGTACACAACGGGCGGGCTGCCGCTCACCCGTTCCTCCCGCCCAGCGTTCCGGCTGCATGATGCCGCTGCCCCTAACCTGTCCTGATCCTCCATAAACCATCCCCTCTGCCACCTTACCTGCACTGGTGGAGTACCCGTGCTCCAAAGCATGCTATGGTGGCACAGCTTTTGCTTGGCCACCATCAGGACCTTGGCAGTGGCTCATGAGCTCTGTCACTAGACTCCAGAGGCTTCCGGTTTGGGGAAGCATGGCTTTGCGCCTCTCCAAACTGTGCTTTGCGACGCCCTAAGGCATTGTGATACATAGTTTGAAAAACTCTGCCCTAAACCCTCCAGAAGAAATGAGGTTTACATAGCTGATGGCAACTTCCCCTCCCCTCATCCTATCTCTGTGTTTTTCCCCCATTACAAGTTGTGATTTTGGTAGAGAATCAGAATATACGGTTGTTTGTTTTTCTGAAAAGGCACAATATTAAATGAAGTCATTGAATTTCTGCTGCAGTTGGCACGGTAGCAGACTAAGGTTTTGGCTGGTGAAGCCTGATGCAGCTCTTACGACTCTGGTGCAGTTTGCCAAGACTGGTCCTGATTTTTCAGTTCTACCCCTAGCTGTCACTGCATGGATGTCTCCTGGTGTTTAAGCCTATCAGACACCTCTTAATTAAATTAGCCTTGGCGGTAATCCACTGGTGGTTTGGCACTTCATTTCATGCCCAAATGTCATTACCAGTTCAGCAAGATGGTGATTCCAAAGGTGGCAGCCAAGTGCCGTACAATGTCGGGTGAGCCAATGTTGTTCCATGTGCACTCTTAGATTTTTGCCATGGACAACTTATTTCAAACTGTAACTTGATATTGTGGGGGGAATTGACCCAAGTCATTCAGACCCTCAGCCCTCTAACAGACTATGATAGAAGTGGCTGCACCTGATTCTTGTAAGGTGAATCAGCCCAATTGGTGAAGGTGCCAAGCCTTGTAGGAGTAGAGGAGCACTGAAACGACTACCACTACACCCTACTGGTGCTGCAGCAGCCATAGAAGGCACTTCTGGAGGATAAGGTGAGCTATTAAGTAATTGCATGAAAAATGAATTCTATTTTCTACTTCTAAGGCGAATTGCTGTTGGGATGAACTGCTTGAAGTAGTATGCACTTAAAAGCCTTGAACTCTTTAGGATGAGATTGCATAATCAGATCACGATCTTGTACTGAGCAATCGTACAGCATGGTGTAGTTATTCTGGAGTTGGGCTTAGTCCTGGGAAATCCATGAAACTTCCTGGGTGACCGTGGGCCAGTCCCTATAGCACAGCTTCACCTACCTCGCAGGGTTGTTGTGAGGACTAAAGGAGGGAAGGAACTATGCACTCCACTCTGAGCTCCTTGGAGGAAGAGTGGAAGAAACATGTGAAAAAATTATAGTAGGGAAAGGATGCATGCATTCTGTGCTTTCATGTTTTAATATGAGTACAGAGAACCATGAAGTTGTAGTTATATCACTCTGATTACCGTGGTATAAAATAAATTGAGTGTGAGGCTCCCAAGCTGGACCTGTTGAAAACCTTATCCTTGATTTTATAGCAAGTGTCATCTGTGGAAGAGATATATATGCATTATTTGATTTAATCAATCTTGAAATGCAGCAAGTGTATTGGCATTTGGATGAAGCCTCTGACCGACCCTGCCCGCTAAGGAACCAGGGGCAAAAGTCTACCATTTTGATTTTCCTGGTTAAAGAAGTTTTGCTCACAATGGAGTTGTATAATGCAAAGACTATGGTTCTGGTGTAGGCCAGAAGGAGAGAACTAATAGGCCTAGCGCCAGCAGTAAGCTCTTACCACTGGTGCCAGTGTTGCAAAAGTGCCATAAGGCACTTCTAGCTCAGGCGGTAAGGACTTACCACCAGGCCCAGCACCACGAGGACCCAAAGCGGAACTGGCTAGCGATACATCTGGGCAGGGGGAGGCGCAAAACGGGGTGGGTGGGACCAGTGGTGGCCTCCACCACCAGATCCTATCCTCTGTGTCGGGCTGCGCTCCGCAACACAGAGGTGCTCAGATCTGCGCCAGCAAAGAAATCAGCGGAGACTTGAGGAGGCCCATTACCAGGCCAATGCCCTTACCCAGGTGAAGGGGACAGACGTCCTCCAGTGGTGCCTTCTATGGCTGTTGCGGCACCAATGGGATGCAGCAGGAGCTGTTTCGGTACCCCTACTCCTAAAGGAGCCCGTCACCATTGGATTGGGCTGTTAGTCTGCAATGCTGTGCTCACTTATCTGGAAGTTAAGTCGAGTGAATGTAATGGGGGTTTACTATGGAGTAAACACGCATAAGACTGTTCTGCATTGAACTATGTGTCTTAGATTCAGTAAACATATTTCTTCCATTGTAAGATATTAGATGCATTGGAGGGCTTTTTTTTTGCAAGCATTCCATAGTGCAAAAAGCACCCAAGTTCGTGGATCACTTTGTTTGGTCTGTAGCCTTACAGTATTGCTAACCTATTTTTACATCGTATAACCCCAATGTGTCAAAACATTAATGTGAAAGCGGAGCAGTCTGTCTTTAGTTCATAGCTTGAATAAAGCTTATTCTATTCTTTGTTTTCTGGAGGGTGTGCGAAAATATGACTTCTCAAGGTGCTTTTCGCTGAAATTGAAAATTTTTATAAGGAAGGGGTGTGCTGTCAGCACTGTAAGTCACAGCTGTGAATTGTAGAAGATCAAACAAGGAGCTTGAAATAAATGTTAATTTTCAGAAGACAGGCAGCCAATGAATAATACTTTGGTTGTAGGCTAGCTACTTGGAGTATAGAGAAGACTGGAGGCAATTTGCTGCGCTGGCTGTACTGCAAATCAAGGAAGGTTTGCCTACCAACCTTCGTGGAATGGATTGTAATTGGAGGGGCAAGCTTCAGAACCGAGCCGTGTCAGTGTAAGGTGTCAAGTTTGAAGTAACTTCTTCAGATCTTTCCAGTGTATTTTCTCTGTCTTGATACACATCAGGTTTGGCTTTTTTTTCTGTAAAAAATCAATGTTCCACTGAAAAATGGGTACTTGGCGAGAGACCTGTTTGGAACCACTAAATGTTGAGAATCTGTTTGTCAGCAGAAATGACAGCAGAGGGCAATAGTTGCCAATTGATGACCCAAAGAAGACTGCACCCTTGACAATGTTCCAGTTAGGACAAAATTCCACAGATGCAAGAGGCATGATGTGTGTATAGCAGGGGTATTCCAACGTTTTAGACCAGGACCCACTTTTTAGAATATCACTAGTGTTGGGACCCACCGGAAGTGATGTCATTAACCTGGAAGTGATGTTGTGGCAGGAAGTGCAATAATTGTAACATAATAAAACAACACTCCTGAAATGCAAATTGGCATTCTTGGACTGCAGCAGTTGTACAACCATGAAACATCCCTGGCAGAAAGCAAGATTAGGGCAAAATATTATGTAAAAGTACTGAACTAAAAACTTCTTTAAAAAAAGCTTCACTTGAAAATTCAAACTGTTAACACTCATAAAAGGAATATAACAAGAGTAAGGTGTGCAGTTTCCAAGATGGCTGCTCCCAGCTTTCCGCGACCCACCTGACATCAGGTCCCAACCCACCAAGTAGGTCCTGACCCACAGTTTGAATGACACTGGTGTAGAGTGTTTGTGTCTTGTCCAAATTATCTCCTCAGTTTAAGAACATTTCAGTCATGTTGATTTGTTTCCACCTGACCTGTATTGCATTTGTTCGTCTTACACTGCTATTTCTTCAAAATTGCTTAGAGCAGCACATCACAAGTTAAACATGCGAAGCCATAACCTGTTACTATTTCTAGCTATTGCTTCATAATAATAACTGCTCCTTCGAGAACACAGTGCTGTAGTCATAAAGTTGGCGTCACTCTAGTATCAGCCTGGACATTAAGCTGCAGTTCTTTCTGGGAGTCTCTAGCCAAATATTTCATTTTTGCGAAGTTCCTTAAGGACTATGCAGCTTTTCACACACCCACATCCAAAAAGGTGGGTGAGGACCTACCAATGAGTTGTGGGAACTTGATGGGTGGTTTTTCAGGCCTGCAGTGGGTGGTGTGACAATATATTGTAGTACTGATATTTGTGGGAATCTGTTGCATCTTGGCTAGGACGATCCCCGTTCACAGTTTCAGTGGTTACTTTCCTCCTCCCCTACAACTTTGGTCAGTCACTTTCTTGTTATGGAAAACAAGCCAAAAAAAATCCAATTTAAAGATTTGTTTTCACATGCCAAAAGTTTTTAAAAACTACTTTTTGGAATGCACTTGGGTTGAATTTTGCTCAATTTGCAAGGCTCAAGTGATTGTTATATTTTGTTTGTGTGAAGAGGTTTGTTTCAGTGAGATTTGATGAGTGGCACTTGAGACTGCTGTTTTGAGCTTCCCCAGTAACATGTGACTTGGCTTAGTGGCTTAAGCCGGTGGTTCCTAGATGTTCTCAACTGGTGGCTCCCTTGAGCTACTGGACCATTTTTTGCAGCCCCACATTAGGGCTACAATCCTACACATTGTATAGGGCGGTGCATTTCTTTGCAAGCATTCTGCATCTCCCCAGGGAGCCATGGCTGGAAACCTCCTGCTTAGAGCCTAACCCCATCCACTTTCCAATGCTGATGCAGCTGGGCCAACAGGACGTGCACCACGTTTTACAGTGGGGAGGGCAATCAGGGAATGTTGGTTCCCTTCCCTTGGGGCTGCCTTGCGGCTGCATTGTTGGGGAAAGTTGGATAGGATTGGGCCCTGAAGCTCTCCTGATCTCTTAGCTCAGTAGCAAACTTGCGATGTTTTACCTTGCTTGCTTCTGCCTGCTGCAATTTTAGCAATGTGGGTGAATTTGCTGCTGCTGCTGCTGCTGCTGCTCTCATTGTCATTCCTGTGTCTACTGGTTCAGTGATACTGTTCCTCTTTTAAGGTTTGTTTTGCTTCTCTCTGGATAGATTGTGTTAAAGTTTATACTGTAGTTTTTATTTTAATATTGGTTTTGTGTTTTGATTTTGTTAATCACCGTAGTAGGCCATTTTGGGAAATCACGATGGTGCTATTATTATTATTATTATTATTATTATTATTATTATTATTATTATTATTATTATTATTATTATTATTA
>JAJKFI010000009.1:20013883-20137734 GCA_029204185.1 Lerista edwardsae
TATTATTATTATTATTATTATTATTATTATTATTATTATTATTATTAATAGGATGGAGCCTGGAGTGTGGTGCTAGCAGCATGCTGTATAGTACCCTTGACTGGCAGGAAGAGAGTGGTTGCCCTTTCCTCCTTCCTGCTTAGTTTGGCAGATGTGGTTGGCCTGCGCACAGATCATGAGCATGTGAATGTGCTGATGATCTTAGCCTTAAATCCAGCTCAAGCAAGGGCTGAAGGCAGTGGGTCTTGTTTGTTCTCCTAAAGTCCCATTATAGTTGATGGGGCAGTCATAGGGAGCAGAAATGTTGCCTTTCTCTGCTCTGCCCCATCCATACCCCAAAACTGGTTTTGATCAGCATGTTATAGTCTTAGGCTGCCAGGGCAGTGGGTGCACCCAATTCAAATCATTTCTTTGCCGATTTGAAGAATGGGCAGGGAGGTGGCATTTTTCTCCTCCCATCTCTCCTGGCTGGTAACAAGAACAGATTTAAGGAGCTTGTTATCATGATACAATTAATGGCAGTTTCAGGAATTTATCTGTCAAACTATAGTTACAGGAATCTGTTTTTATTGCTGATGTTCATTGTGGTCATCACAGAACGTCTGGTCTCATATGAAGGCAGGGATTATCTCTTTTGGGAAATGGCTAATGAAGTGAAATTGGAGATGCACTGGTCATGTACAACAAAAATTGCCAAAAGAAATACGTTCAGAAGGAGTACTTCAGAACGAGTATGGAATACTTCCAACAGTAGTGTTTTAAAATAGTGTTACAATCAATTCATGCTAATGCGGTGCTGTTAGATTGAAGACTAAAAAGTTAGTAAAAAGTTTTTTTAGATTTGATAAGAAAGTGTTGCATGTATTTCAGTTTTTAACCAATTTTAATGTGGGATTTTTTTTTGTTTTTGGCAGCTCCCTCCTCCCAGGTTTTTCCTCTATGGTTTAAGAAGTTCCAGAATTTTTCCTTTCTGCTGTTGCCTTCTTACATGCACTGCTATTTCAGCTGTCACAGTTACTGCCTGACAATTGGGAGAAATGGGATCAATTATCTTGCTCTTAAAAAGGTTCCTGTGTCATCTGCAGCGAGTCGTTTTAGCTTTCTCATTTTCGGTTTTCAGTTTGAAAATTGAAGGCAATGCAACATCTCTACCTTGCAGGGCTACTGTGTGAATAACTACATCAGCTGGTGTTACTAATTATATGATAAGGTAACAACAGCATTCCTTATGTGGGCAAATGTCAGAGCTCGCCTCCTTTCTTTATTGGCTCAAGAACATGAAAAGTATTTACTTCATTACCTGTGTTGCATTTCTGTTAGGAAATATTTGCTTTGAGGGCTAAACTCACTTCTAGATGTCCTGTTTATGGTGCGATAGCTTAAGGTTCCGTGGTCACAGCCATGGACAGAAGGTTTCCTTATACTCAGCACGATTTGCTGCAGGTAAAAAGCTTAAGCATGCAGGGAGCAGGGTCAGGATAAAGCTCATGTCATTCGCTGGACATTGGGCTAAGCAAATGTACTCTGCAAGCCCCTTATATGTTCTTCTCTGTGGGACTAAAGTCTTCCATCCGTGGGTTATCGTTACATGGGCATTCACGAAAGGTAGAGGTGATGTAGCCCCGGATTCATGGTTGAAAACTGTAACAGGAACCAATACAGGTAGAAGAATTTAGGCATATTGTTACCAATGTGAGAGAAGCCCAGGGAACAACATAATGAAAATGTTCAAGGGGTTGGTGGGTCTCAGCAGGGACGAACAGAAGCCCGAGTGCACCCATGGCAGGGCGACGAAACCGCACCCCCAACACGTTGCCCCGCCCCCGTGCGTTGTCCAGCCACGCCTCCCTGTGCCCGGAATAGCTCCATTTTGGAGCGAAACGGAGGGGAGGGCGGGCGGGCCAAACAGCACGTGGGTTCGTCTGCAGACTCTGCGCAATGGCGCCCCGCCACCTCGCCGCTGCCCATGGCTCACACCACCCCGGGCTACACCCTTCTTCCTCCTCTGGGTCACAGATTCTTCAGCTTGGACACTAATCCATCATTTTAAGGGGCTTTTACTTGTTTAAATTGGAAAAATCTTAGTGACCCAGGTGGCATATTGGTAGGGATATGGTGTTTTTTGGGGGGTGGGTGGGTTGATATTTTTTCCCCAAAATTTCTTGTTTAAAACAGCAAATTGGGGTGTTCTGTGTTTTTATTCTACATTCTCAATCCAAGTTCTCATTTTTATTAATTTTAAAGGCTTTAAAAGTGTACTAGGTAGATGATACAGGTGATATAGTGTCAGGAGATGCAGCCACAGTGACATTTCTAGTTGGAAAAGTAGTCTATTTTACTTTCTAGAAAATATCTTATATACCAAAATGCGGTTTTATTCAGATATTTTAACTGCCAAAAGGTTAATGCCCCAAAAGTGGTTTTCAACAACAACAACAAAACTCCCCTATAGTTTGGCATGGTTTTTTGGTTGCAAGATTTTGGTCCAGCACCTGAGAAATTGTCTTTTGTGTTTAAATATGGCTGATTTATGATGATGTATTTCAGTGTCACGCTCTCCTCTAATGGTCCGTTACTTTGCTGTCCATAGCTTGTAGCTGTATTTGACGAGCAAGACCCCCACCATGGTGGAGATGGCACCAGCGCCAGCTCCACTGGCACCCAGAGCCCTGAGATCTTCGGCAGCGAGCTGGGCACCAACACTGCGCCAGCCTTCCAGCCTTATCAAGCAACAAGTGAAATTGAGGTCACGCCTTCAGTCCTTCGCACAAGTGAGTAAAAGCTCCCTGTGCCTCTGCACATTTCATCTTCATTTACCTGGATGCCAGCTTCTGTTACCCTTTCATGCCACTGGGAGTATGATTCATTATGTGTCTTTATCGAAAGCTGATTAAAGTTCAGAAATGAGGGGAATGTTTGAGGCAGGCAAGTAAATAAGCTTCTGCCTTTCGGTTTTTAATACGTTGGTTATGTGTGTTGAGCACTCAGTTGTGTGTGTGTGTGTGTGTGTGTGTGTGTGTGTGTGTGTGTTGCATCACCAAACATAAAGTAGCCAAACTTACAGCAGAGTTTACAGGTTGTAGTTTTCTGAGTGGCAATTTTGACCTGGCAAACCAAGAGGAAAAATATGAAAAATGGCTTTTTAAATAGCAGGAGCTTTGGGCTGCACAAGTCGAGTGAATGTCATAGAGGATTTTCTTGTCACCTTTCATGGAAAATGTCACATGACTTCATTATATGGCTTATCTCCTTCACCACCTTCTTCACAAAAATGAAGAGCTGCGGGTCATCTCTTATCTCTTTTTATCCAGAAATAGTTGCAGACACACGGGGCAAATAAATCTGTCCCTCGTGTCAGAATCCACTGGACCAAAGTCCAATGTAAGCATGGTACTCCGTGTTAAAGGAACATAGAGCTGCCACCAAAACTGGCAGCATTGTATTGTTTAGTGATTTTAGTCTGTTAGATCCAAAATAAAGGTAAAGGTTTCCCCACAACCGAATGGTCTAGTTGTGATAGATGTTAGAGGATGGTGCTCATCTCAGTTTCTAAGCCAAAGAGCCAGCATTTGTCCGAGGACAATTTCCGTGGTCATGGTGGCCCTCATGACTATACGCCGAGGCGCACGGAATGCCATTACCTTCCCACTGAAGTGGTACCTATTTATCTACTCGCATTTTTATGTGCTTTTGGAACTGCTAGGTTAGCAGGAGCTGGGACAAGCGATGGGAGCTCACTCCATCATGTGGTCTCAAACTGCCAACCTTCTGGTCAGCAAGCTCAACAGCTCAGCAGTTTAACCCATAGCCGCCACCATGTCCCTTCATCCAAAATTGGATCTTACCCCCATCCAAAATAGGCCTGGGTAAAATTTGAACCTGCCCTGGGAAAGGAAGGGAGAAGGGGTGATCATGCTTTACCACTTCATCTCCCAGGAAGGAAGATGGGAAATGTGAATCTAATCCACATGGGGGCAAAGAATCATTTTTGAACAGCAATATCAATTAACATTGACTTTATTGATTTCATTGTAGCCTGATAATAACAAACTGCTGCATCCCAGACCTCATAGGAATTTAAAACTTCGACTTGAATGATTTACAAAATGGATTTCATGGATCCCAGCAGAAAGGGATTTTTGAAAAATAAGAGAAATCTGATCATTTTCTGTACATAATTTTACATAGCTCACAGAAACTTAAGAATACAGGGGTGATCTGAGCTTGAACTTTTACCCCTTACCCGTGCTCATGAGTGCTACTGGATTAGGGTTGTCCATCCTGATTGTAGCTCCACCTCAGTGAAACAAATGGTTTGAGCACTCCCAAAGTAACTAAGACAAAACATTTAAGTGAGTTTATTAGACAATCCCACATACGCACACACCCAGGAATGTGGCTTAACAGATCAATGGAAAGGGTGAGAGTTTGCCCAATAGCATGCTTCAAATGGCACTGCTTGTCTAAACAATATTTGAAAAACAAACCCCATAAATCTCAACTGGAATATCTGAGAAATGTCACTCAGTCAAGAAAGTAGCTCATATCATACAGACTACAATTGGACCAAGCAAGT
Source organism: Lerista edwardsae (assembly GCA_029204185.1). NCBI lineage: Eukaryota > Metazoa > Chordata > Lepidosauria > Squamata > Scincidae > Lerista > Lerista edwardsae. Next base: position 20,018,460 of record JAJKFI010000009.1, read on the forward strand.
GTCCCCATATGCTTCTTACAGTCCAATCCTAAGGTTCCCCGCAACTCGCAGTACAGTGGGGTTGAAATGGCTGCTGCTGTATGCTGAAGCTGCCAAGAAGTCTCCTAGGGGGAAGGGAACAGTTGTCCCCTTACCCCAAGTAAAAACCCATTCTTTGCAATCGGGCTTCTTGAGTCTGCACCGAATAAATTGCTGCTGCAGACTTGGGAAACTCCGTGTTGGATTTCACTCCTGCCGCTTCTTCAGGTGTCGAGTGTGTTCCCCTGGCTTCCCGACTCAGGAGGCCTTGGGGGCGTGGGGGTTCTGCTGCCGTGGCCGGGGTGTTTTCACTCAGGCTATGGCAGCAGAACCCTGCTTGGAAGTTGCCACTGCAGCTGGGGCAAGAATACAACATAATCTCAGCTTGCGGGACTCCATGCTATCAGAAGACCTTTTCTTTGTGCCCAAACAAAGGCAGCATATTGAAACATGCTGAGCCTCTAGAGATGTAATTTCCTATTCCTTTCCATAGATGGGATTTCACACTTTTTTTGGGGGGAGGGGGAGTTTCCTGCTTTTTCCAATGGACCAGACAGGTACCCCGGGAAACTCAAAGGTCACACTTGCTTGGCATGGGTTGCATGTTTTACACCTGTGGGGGCATTGTCCTCCCTCCAGGCACGTATCTTACCTGTGGCCCGGGATGGCGCGAGCCATGGGGTGCCGGGCAGCGGTGGGGCGCCATTGTGCGTGGTCCGGGTGAGACAGCGCGGTTTTCGGCCCGCCCACGCGTTCTTTACGGTCGGAAATGGAGCATTTCCGGGGTAAGGGAGGCATGTCTGAGCGACGCATGGGGGCGGGGCAACTTCCGGGGGGCGCGGTTTCAGCACCAGCTATGGGGCATGCTTGGGCCTCCATGAGCACCTGCCTCCCTCTTATAATAGGGGGCCAGACCAGATGACTGTTTTCATTCTCACTTTCATCTATGATTAGCTTAAATGTAGGTGGGTAATTGTCCAATCCCCTTAGGCATTCTGGACACCTCCAAGTTGGGGGGGGGGAAACCTGTTGCCTGTACTGAAAACTCTTAAATGTCGGAGAACTGATTAAAGATGATAACTTAGGAAATGTATTTGCATGACTGCGCGAAGCAGAGAGAAAAATGTGTGAAATATTTTGGCATAGATATCCTAGAAAATCAAAAGCAATGTTCTGTGTACCACTTAAAAGAATTCCTTTCTTAGTGGAAGAGGTTTTGTTCTTCATGATGCTTCTCCCCGTGGGTAATTGAAGCCACACTAGCAATGTTACTCGACATTAAAGCAACCCGATTTCAAATACCTGATTTAAATATACTTTGAAAATAGAAATAATATCCCTATTGTATTTCCTTTTTAACTGGTGAAGTGAAGCATGGCATACAAATGGTATTCTCGGGATTTTAAATAATTACCTTCTTACTGTTCAACTTCTATTCAGCTCATAAAATCCCTCCAGTTTTGTGGTAGTTGCAGAGCCTGATTATTACATGTTGACAAGATCATATATCTATTAATTAGATTGGAGATGGGATGCAAAATTGCTGTAATTATTGTAATTTTCCAGCTAATTGTAGGGTTGGTGGTGAATATTTTACTTCTACCAAATGAAAAACAGTATTCTGTCTGAAATTGTTTGGTAGTGGTTGCAGATCTCTCTCTCTCTCTCTCTCTCTCTCTCTCTCTCTCTCTCTCTCTCTGCTTTGTAATGTTTTTCTTTAGTGTGCTTTTCCCACCAGCGCAATGGGCTACTTCTTTTGACAATGCAGCTCATGTGGCAAGTCCTACATTTTATTCTGCTGTTCATGTGCATCTGAGGGGTAACCGAGGAGTCTCTGCTCGGAAGCACTGTCTAAGCATATTAAGCTAAGGCTGAACGATCCGCTGAGATTTCCATCTTCCTTTGTTCAGGTTGCCATGTTACCCCCATTTTTGTTTATGTATAAATTGTACCACCTTCCTCAGAAAGGAAAAGGTTAGCTAGATCAGTTCCAGCTGTGAAAGTAATATTCATCTGGTTTGCCATCCCCCTCATGTGCAAGACATATAACTATGTGCTCTCTGCAGTAATCATGTCCTGTGTGCATGGAGGGTTGGCTTAGATTGGATCTTTGCAACTAAGCAAGAATAATACTGGGAAACAAAGCCTTTGTGCTGTTCTATATTGAAGCTGCACAAGCTATACCTATATGTGTCTGGTATAGTTAAATTTTATTTCTTTTTTTTTCTTTTTTAAATCTGGCTCTTCTGTCTTTGAATGTTTCTCCCTTCCTTTTTTTTTAAAAAAAATTGCTTTCTGTCTCCCCAGGATAAATTTCCCATTGCTGTATTTCTTTAGCAGAGCTAGAGTAACTTAAAAATAGCTTTGTGCTACACAAAGTGGGGTTTTATTTGGGGTAAGTAGATGTCTGCGTGCTTTGCAGGAGAGCCGGGAAGTTCACTGTAGAAGAGAGGCTGAAGCAAACTGATGTTTATTCCCTGCTGGAATATATAAACTGGAGGCGCAGGTGAAAATTGCCAAACCGAATGAGCAATTTGGCAGATAAGACAGGATGTCAGGCAGGGACAGTTCAACCGCGGCTGCACTGTCTGGGAACCAGCTTGTTTGTTTCACAGAACTACATTTAAATACTGGAATACAATCTTTGATTGCTTGCCACCAGATAACACGTGAGAGCGCTTTTTCTTTGTAGGGTTCACCTTTAATTTAAGAATGAGCATAATGGGTTTTTTTAACACCTTCCCTGCTTTTTATTTGCCCAGTAAGTAAAGTTTACTGGGTTTATGCATATTTTTGCATCCTCCCCTTCTGAAGGCACGGAAAACAAATAAATATCAGCATAAACATTCCTATTGTCTCAGAGTGAAAGTATAAAGCAGGTAATTCAAAAACATCTTCTACCTGCCCATGGCTACTTAGGGTGGAATCCTATGCTGCGACGGAACAGGCAGGCCAATGGGCCTGCGCTGTATCCAGTGCAGCATTGGAGCGCACAGGAGCCTCCCAGGTGTAAGGGCACATTCATGTCCTTACAGCAGGGGAGGCTTCTGCCTCCCCAATGGCTTCTTCGGATCTGCTCCCGTGAAATTGCAGACACAGGTCCGAGGAAGCCACGCGGCCCTGATTCGGAGCCACACGGCCTGGGGACGAGACCTAACAGCCGCATCCCGGCCCCGCCTCTTCCCTGGGCTGGCACGCCATTCCCTGCATGTTCAAAAGCACATCCCCACCTTCATCTCTCTCCATATGGAAACCTTAGGAACAGGAAATTGCATGTATTTGTTTATTGCAGTGCTTGTCACCCTTCCACCAAGGGGCTAAGGTTAATGTATAACCTTCTCTCTCTCTCATCATCATAACTTGGTAGGGTAGGTAGGTGGGGAAAAAGACAGAAAATGTATCTGGTTTGAAGTCACCTATGTAACTTCACGGCTAAGTTGAGATTGAATTTGGGTCTTCGTGGCTCCAGCCTGATACTCAAACCTTGCATCAAGTCTACCTCCAAAGAGGTTTTCGGTCTTTCAGTACATTTGTCTGGCTGCCGCTGACAAATGAATTGAAGGAAGGTCTCTTTGCAATTCCACAGCAATATCCACTTGCAGTTCCTCTCCATAGCAGTCTCCTTGTTCTTGGTGACAGACAGACAGACAGACAGACAGACTTTATTGTCACTATACAAAATGTACAACAAAATTTGAAGCATTCCAGGACATGGACCCACACACACCTTATACACTCAACCCACCCACATCCACCTACACAAAAATAAATAAATATCTAAGATCTCCAAACAACAATACCATTCACTAAAAGATGCAACAAGCAGCAAGATAGACAGTGAATCTCAACACCGTAGGAAATGCCTTGTTGTCTTGATCCTGGCAATTTCCTGAGTTTGTCATTTAACATAATTACAGGCTTGGGATAAAAGCTGTCCATAAATCGTGCGGTGCGTGTCCTAATAACTCTACACCATTTCCCAGAAGGCAACAATTCACATAGGTTGTAGGCTGGATGGGGCGAATCTTTAAGGATACAATGTGCCTGCTGCAGACAACGGGATATAAAAATGTCATCTAGGGCTGGGATACATATCCTGGTGATGGTATGAGCCATCTTTATGATTCTCTGCAATGCCGTTTTGTTCATTGCACAGCTACTCCCTTACCACACCAAAATGCCGTATGTCAGGACACTCTCAATGGTACTACAATAATAAGACACAAGCAGATGTTGTGGCAGGTTTATCTTCCTGAGCATCCTCAGGAAGTATAACCACTTTTGTGCTTTCCTTACTAACAGTGTCTGTGAGAGGTCCTCTATGATATGAATGCCCAACAGTTTAAAACTCGCAACCCTCTCTACCTCCTCGCTGTCTGTATATAGGGGAATATGCGCTTCCCTCTTTTTCCTAAAATCAATTATAAGTTCCTTTGTTTTTTTTAATATTAAGTGTAAGGTTATTCTCTTTACACCACTGCAACAGCCCTTGTACTTCCTCCCTGTAAGCAGACTCATTTTCAGTGATAACTCCACCATTGTCATATCATCTGCAAATTTGAATTGTGTGATGAAACACAATCATACAGAGAGTAAAGAAAAGGACTCAACACACATCCCTGAGGGGCTCCAATATTCAGTATCACGGTAGAAGAGTGATAGGAGCCCATCCTAATCATCTGTGGCCTATTTGTCAGAAAATCTCTTGGTTCATGCCCAGGTGCTGCTATGAGAGTTGGGTTTTTTTCACGTCATTGCAAGCCTGCTCTTCCCCCTCTCACCACTAGTTTCTTGTAAAGGTAAAGGTTTCCCCGCGACCGAATGGTCTAGTCGTGACCGACTGTAGGCGGCGGTGCTCATCTCCGTTTCAAAGCCTGTAGAGCCGGTGTTTGTCCTGAGGACAAGCTTCCATGGTCACGTGGCCGGCATGACTCTACGCTGTAGCGCACGGAATGCCGTTCCCTTCCCACCAAAGTGGTCCCTATTTATCTACTTGCATTTTAGGTGCTTTCGAACTGCTAAGTTGGCAGGAGCTGGGACAAGCAAGGGGAGCTCACTCCGTCGCGCAGTCTTGAACTCCCAACCTTCAGGTCGGAAAGCCCAGCAGCAGCAGTTTAACCCACTGTGCCACCACGCCCCACCTTTGTCTCTTGTAGTGGTGCACAAAAAGTTTAATGTCAGGCAGCTCCCATGAGTTCAGCAGCTCTGAGAAGTTTCCTTGAGGTGTCACTGAAGCCCCAAAGCAGGCAGCTCTCTTCCATTCAGAAACCGATGCCTTTCCCTTGAGGCCAGAGAAGCAGGAGTAGGTGGGCTGCGAATTCTCATCTGTGGATATACACCCTCTGGTGCTGTCTCGTCAGGGGAGAGTTGAAAGAAACAACAAACTAGACCCTGAGCACAGCTATTTCTTTTCCCCTCGGTACTGAGGGAGTGTCTAGCATGAAAACCAACATATCTTCTCCAAAACAGGAGTGAGAAGTTGCATTCAGGGATACAAATTACATGCCAGAAACCATTGCTAGATATTGAGTTTTTTTAATTTAGTAGGTCATATACCTCTTCCTCTATAAATCCAGTTTTCCTCTTAAAATACAGTGAGACGCTTTTCTTGCATCCCAGCCAGCTATATGGATTTTCTAGCCACCCTATATTGTGAATGATCTTGTCAGCGGGTGATAAAAATTCTTCCTTTTCTTTAAGCTCTGGATAAAGGTCTCTTTGTTTATCTTGCAGAATTATATTTATTTTTCATTTCCCTATAACGTGAGAAATCGGCTTTGCAATCCTGTTTTGATTTTGCGTGCTGGCCTTTTACCCCAGTTGGAGAATCTAGTCTCTGCGAGGGAATCCTTGCCTGTCTGGAAATGGGAAAGGATCAAATGGAAGAGACCCACTTGCTCAGTACAGGGTTTGTGTGATCTTTGTGAAAGACTTATAAGCTCCAGCAGTCCTTGACATTCTGTACATTTTCTGATTGTTCACACTGACAAACCTTTAAATTCCATATGTATGGCAACAATTTGTCTTGTGCAGGCATGCTAAGAACTGGAAAAGGATGGGCTTAATGAAGACAGAAAGTTAAACCACCAGTGACCTTGATTTTAACTGGGAACACTGTGTTTATGAAAATAAATATATTATAAAAGACCCCAACGCATGTATCTGGCTTTCTGTGGCTGCTCAGATAAAATAGAGTCATATCAATACATTAATTGTTTATATCTATCATTGGATGTCTTTGAGTTTGGATGTCTGTCACGATCCGCTTTGAGCACATTGATCTCACCAGTGTTTGAACTTTTCCGAAGGAATGAGGCAGGTGACATTTCAGTGTTTCTTGTGTTTGATATTCACCTTTCTTTAATTCTGTTCATATTTAACTAAAACTCTTGGGAGAAACAAAATACCAATAGTGATGCTGACAAAGTTGGAAATGAATGTAGGAAGCGCCAAGTGGTGAGTCTGTTCAGTTCTCGTTACAATGGTATAACTGTAAAAAAAAAATCCATTTTGGACAATAAAATTCAGTGCCCTTTATTATAGATCGGTACATTTCAGCTTCCTTTGTCACACAATTTGAGAGTAATAGAACAGGAGAAATGATGACATTTTATAGACCCTGCAAAAAGACCAATAAAATGCATTATTTCAGCATCCTATGTTGCTCATTCTGTGAACTGTCACAGTTACAGTTCCTCTTGTAAAGATGCAGAATACAGTCAGCAATTAAATCCTGAACCCAAACATCGTCTTGGACTACTGTTTAACAAGCTGCATTATATCAGAGTTCCTGGAATTCTTTGTGATTAGTATGGACGAGCCAAAATGAGTCAGTCTAGTTTTGATTTGTTTTTTGATGAAAATACTTTTTTAAAGCCCTCATCAAGTTTTCAGTATTTTTCATCCAAGTCCTGGACACAGAGCACTGATGAAACTATCTAGAAAATACAACTTTTTAAGGCTTCTGGGGTCTGGGCAGTCTCTGAATTTGTTCCCAAAGTGTTTTACAAACACATGAAATGATTTAAATGTTCTGTTGAGTAAGGGGGAGAATTTTGAGTTAATGATGCAAATACTGACATGAAAATTAGTCCTTGCCCTAAACTAAATTAGTTTTAATTGTGTGAAGGAGGAATAAGCTGCCTTTGGATAAGCTGCGTTTTCATCCAGTTAGTGAGCAACTCTAATCTGGAGTTAGGCCAGTACAAGTCACTTGTGCCAGGGAGACTGGTGCACACCCATGGCTCTGAGAGTGGTCCAAACGTATTTTACGGCGTGTTAACAACACTCCTGGGCTGGCATAAGTGTCTTGTGCTGGCCTAACTCCAGGTTAGGATTACACCCTTTAAGGGATACCCCAGGTTTCCCCTAGATGTCAGGGGAGAGGTCAGGATATGGGATTGGTGTGGGATTTAAAAGATCATCTATACTAGTCTAGAGTAGGTGTCAAAAGGTTGTTGAAATGTGAAAATGCATGCAAACAACATGCATAAAGAGATCGTGAATGGTGAAAATCATATATTTTTATTAGATATGCTACCAACCTTCAGAATTCAGCCTTCGTCAAGTGTTGTAATGCTCACCTTAAAAATGAGTGACCGTTATGACTTTCAAGCCTTTCCCCCCAGCTGCTATTTTAATCTGACCCTGAGGAGTCACACAGCCGCTTAGGGTGCTCTTTCTTTTGGGATGGAGGCCTGGGTTTCTCTGTTTTCTCTACCACCTTCCTCCTCACCCTGCCCTGGCTGGGAAATACAAGTTCCGAAGGTGTCTGACCATTTTGCCTAGGTGCCCTAGTGTTCTATTTTCCCAGTGTTCCATGCTCCAAGTAGGCTACCCATATACTTTCCTTTTGTAGAACTGCAGTTGCCATGAAGGGGGAGGGGGAGGAGCAGGGAGAATGAAAAACCTTTCCATCAGTAAATGCTAGAGCAGTCACTGGGTGAGTGGGTTTGGGGGCTCACTGAAAGGTCCTCTAATTACAAGGAAATTTAGAAGTCTCTGGGAAAAGTACCTTTTTTATTAGCATCTTCCTCTTTTGCTTGTGATGGCTGATCTCAATGCAATTTGGAGCCTGGGGGAGCTCAGCCATCTCTAATTTTGATGAATGGAAGCAGAACTTGCATTTCTTTATGTGGGTCAGGTTTACTATTAAACTCTTTGGCTGTTGAGCTTGATATATGTAATGCATTAAACAGCTTTAACTGTCAGCTTGCATGATTTAGTTTTCTGAATGTGAACTTATATGATTTACTATCTTCTATGTGTGTCAAATGAGTGTTGCAATATTCTGGCTACTGGATTTTACATTCTTGAGCTGAGAATTAGTTCCCCCCCTCCCTTTAGTAGGATTATTTTTATATCTTAGCCAGTAAGATTTGAAGTGGTCTTAGGGCTTGGGTGCACATGGAACATGGCGAATTAACATTGTAGGCATGCTAATTTTTACTGTGTGCACTCAATGCTATTCAATTTGATCTATGTTATAAAAGAAACTTCCATTATGTTAATAGGAGGACATTTGTATTGCTCTCAGAGAGAATCTATTTTACTTATTTCACTGTCATTGCCTTTCAATCAAATTGTAGAAAACAAATAGAAAATCCTTTTTCAATGTTAATCTTTTAAAACTTAGTTTGGATAATTGTTTAAGCAGTAAACTGAGTTCTCCTGTGGCATCTGATTAAGTCAGTTAACACTCATTTGCTTTCGAGAAAATCATTTCTATTAGTCATAAAGGTGCAAGTGTTTCAACAATAGGTAAATTTGCATGCCTGCACTTTAAAATGGGCTGTTGTATGCTTTGCTTCAATATATGCTCTGACTGGCCTAGATTTCAGTTTAGAATAATAAAAGGGAATGCCATATAAACCTTGGATTTTGTTTAACTGTATTCTAGTTTATTTACATATACAGGCATTTAACCTGCCTTCTAAAGGAAGTTTTGAACTGCAATTGGTGACATACTTGGTCCAAGTTGGCGTCTGTGTATTATATGTAAAAACCACCATGTATTTGATGCGTTTTCTTTAGTATACCCAAGGATAATTTATTTCACTGTGTCCCATCAAGACCCTCAAAGTTGACCAGGCATCTACTTAATCAAACTACTGATATTGGATTCAAACAAGAGCTGTTCAAAAGTAGTGCCCTTTGGCTTCTGTACTTAATAGGAGTACCTCGGTGTCTCTGTCACTTGTTGATTTTTGTTTTAGAAGCTGTGTAGGACTTTTCATGTCAGGTATTTGATACTGAAAAATAAGTAGTTAGAAGATTATTTTAAACTGTAGCGATGACCACGGAAATGGTTCCCCCCGTTACATTCCCTGGAGCCTCCCATCCAGCAGGGAAAGTTATATGCCTGTGGAACTCCTTGCTGCAGTCTGTGGAACTCCTTGCCTCATGATATGGTGATGGCATCTGGTCTAGATGCCTTTAAAAGGGAATTGGATAGATTTATGGAGGAAAATTCCAACACAGATAACAAGCCACGATGGGTATATACAGTCTGAAATTAGCTGGGCTCCTTATGAGGGCTGGGTAGGAAATTTTTTTGCTATCATCCAAATTGACCATGGATGGCAGTTTTTTTGTTTTTTGTTTTCCCCCTAACCCAGACTGGTGAGGGAGGGACAGTGTGTTCAGTAGAAGGAACTGGTGAGACCAGTCGAGGTTGCAGTACCCTGGAGAGCTCCATATAAACAACTTGCCTTTGAGGACTTTAATCACCTCCAATCTGGACTATTCTCAGTCCAGCCAGAGTCTGGCATTATTCCTGTCTTGTGGCAGGCACTGAGGCTTAGGCTCAGAGAATCCTGAGGTTCTGAAGGTGGTTGGGGCTGACTCCTTGAAAGACTCAAGCTTCGGCTCATCCAGAGCTGGTTCTGGGGTCTCCTGGATGGCAGGCCTAGGCTTCACCCTGATGCCAATGACTGTGTCTAGCATTCATCCTTCTGACCTGATTATTTCCCCTTCTTCAGGATTAGTGCCTAAGCTACTGCTTATGGCAAGTGCCATGGCAGTTACTTGAACCTGCTCTTGAATACAGCAGATCTGGCCGTTTTCCATCCTGTCCTTTACGGCTTTCTCCTGGGCACCACCATTTCAAATTTTTATGCATCTAAGATTTAGATGTTTTTTTCAAGCCATCACTCCTCTGTGCATGATCACTCACAACAAACAAAGCCTAAGGCACTTTTTAATTCATTATGATAAATAGTTGCACAAAAGTAGTGGCGAGAGAAGATAGTGGAGTGATAGTGAACGTTTAATTCACGTTTCAAAATATGAAAATGGAGAGGGAAAGACACCCCTCCTCCCTCATCTTGGATCTCAGACTGTTATTGCTCGGGATCACTTACCACTTCAGACAAATTTCTGGTTCTACATAAATTGCTATTTCCCCCCTGCTAACTGTGCAAAGAGAAATCATTTCAGTGCAGGCCCTCTTATATGCAGCAGGAGGAATGCAAGTATCTCTATTAATCCCAGTGTAGCATCCTTTCCAGTGGCTCTTTGCTGTTGTCTCTTTTCTGTCTTTCAAACAGAATGGGCCTCTTTGAAGCAGAGAACCATCTTTTCATTTTTTTTTGTTGCTTTGTAAACATCTTTGAGAACTTCCCAGGGTGCGATCCTAACCTGGAGTTAGACTGTCATAGTTAGGCCGGCAAAGTTTGGCTGGCACAAGGGCCACCATAAAGCTTGTTTGGACTACTTTCAGAGTCAGGGAGGATGGTGCATGTCTGTGTGCTGGCCTCTCTGACTCCGAGAATGGTCCAAACATACTTTATGGTGGTCCTTGTGCCAGCCAAGGTTTGCTGGCCTAACTCCAGGTTAGGATTGCACCCTGTCAAGAAGTGGTATATAAATATTATTACAAATATTAAGAGCAGTTACATGGGTGCATGTGGTATGTGAATAAATTTACATAAACACATGTATTATGCCTGCAAAAGGAAAACACCCATTGATCAGTTGATCGAGGTTGATAACAAAATTAAAGTTTATTGTAAGGTACAAAATGGTAAAAAATAACAGCAAAATGTTCTATAAAATGTTTGCAGTTTATCCTTGAATGTATCCAAGTCTGGGCCTTTGAATCGTGCCTCCTTGAAAACTTTTCCTCTCTTCCTTCCTGAAATCTGAAATGTTTTCCTTGATTACTTCATTATTTCAGAGTTTTATTTCAATTTAATTTTATGTATGTAGCAAGGAGCTTTGCTTGGCGTGAATAATTGTTTCAAAAGTAGCATTTAGGAGCAAACATTCAAAAGAAACTGATTATTTTGCACTGAAACGGCACATATTTGAATTGGGACTCTGCCTTTGAAGAGTTTGGTTAACGGCGTGAAGAATGGTTGCGTAAAGCACAGTGCTTGCGATCAATACAAATCACTGCAGTGTTTTTTTTTAGTATTGAAAGCCCGCTTCAGTCCCTCATTAAATTGTCTCTGGACCATTATTATTTGTTGTAGACATATAAACAATCAGCTCTAAATGTGAATAAGGCAGAGAAAATCCTAAATTGCTAACAGACAATCCACCAACAGTGTGCGAAGAAGACATGTCGCTTTCTTCCACCTTGGTATTATTCACTGGAGTTCTAATTGGGAGTGTCCACCTATATGACATGAAAAATTGTTTTCAGTGAACCAGAAAGCAAGAAAGGGTGGCCAGGGGAGGGGTAAATGACTGCTCTGTTTATGAGCACATGTTGTCCCCTAATAAATAATAATGCTCTGCTGTTGGCCTCCTTGAGTACAAAAAATAACGTAGGCGTAATAGCTATTGGGGAACTAGGATAGCAGATTTCCAGACTGTTGTTGTGATGCTCATTGATAGGGCTGGTCTTGGGTGGCAAGGCAAGGCAATCCCCTTCATTCTAGGTCAGTCTTCCTCAATCAGTGGTATGGGTACCACCAGTGGTATCCCTGGACCCCTGCCGCTAGGCAGCGAGACCAGCAACCCAATATGACAGTGGTTTGAGTCTTGACACAGCAAGCTGAGCTCCAAAGGATGCTTTTCCACACTCAGAAAAGCCCTCCCATCCACCCTGAGCCTCTTACTGGTGTTTGTCATGTTGTATCTGACTTCCCAACCTAAACGTAACTGACGATTGTAAACCACCAGGCTCATGTGCCCTATAACCTGCTCAGGGCCCCTATGAGTTGTGATTTTTTTTACCTACTGTTTAACAAGGTTTACAACCACTGCTAGTAGTCAGAGCCTAAAGTTAAGAATACTTCCTCTTAACTTTTAAATGCCCTCCCAGACTATACCAGTCCCAACTATATGGACTTTTCCAATAGTTAAATTTCCATAGTTTGGTAAGCATGTCCAATTAACAAACTGTATCTCCCCTAGTTCCAAAGACAAACTAAACATTAGTTGTATTAATTGTAATTTATTGATAACAAGGATTTACAACTAAGGAAAGCTTATAAGCAACTAACGGAGATACCTCTCAAAATAATACCAGAAAACTAGGCTCCTGTCTCTTACTAGACCTAATGGTTCACCTTGATTTAAGACCATAATTTTAGTCTTGCCAAGCGAAGTCTTCAGGTGGATGTTTCATCAGATCTGGAGAGCTGTCTCCCAGGATGGTCTACAGGAGTCTTGCTGCTCTTGACATCTTGATGTTGGATGATCTCTCTCCTCCAATCCTCGGTATTTTTATACCCTTTTTGGCACAACCATTTATCCAATCAGGGTAAAGGTCGCCCTCTCCTGATTGCGTGATCAGCTGATGGAACCTTCATGATTGAATTTGCTGTCCTGACCTCAGCTGTAACCTCACACCTTTTGCAGACCAAGAAGGTGATAGGTTACTCTTGATTAAGTTTGGGAGTGAACTGATTACTATCAGCTGATGTTTTTTGTAGCTTCAGCTCACTCCTGCAAGATTAAATTATATATTCTTGTCAAAATGGAGTCAAGCCAGGGCCTAGTTTTCCTTGGCTCTTTACAACGATGATGTCATTACAAGTTACTTCCGGTGGTACTTCCAATAGGTGGATCATGTGAAATGGTGCAGCCATAACAAACATTGAGAAATTCTCTAGGTTCCTCATGGTTTGCCGCTCATTACTACTACTACTACTACTAGGATTTATATACTGCCTTTCTTAGGTCACCAGATTTCTCTAATGACTATAACTCAAGGCGGTTTACATAGGCAGACTTTATTCTGAAACCCGAAGGTTTTTACAATTTTTACAGAAATGTTCTATCTTCCAAGAACTACACACATACAGTTGGACCTTTCTGGATTTAGTCTTTCTTTCTGGCCACCTGTTTGTCTTCTTGCTGACTGATAAGCGGCTTCCCTGCTGCCACCAGAGAAGCGGCTGAACTTCGGCACAACTCCCCGTCACACAAGGCAGCCGAAGCTCAGCTGTTAATCAGCCGCAATTAACGAAGTCTGCCGCTCACAGAGACTTCCGGCTGTCCCGAACTGGCGACCTTCAGCTCTTCAGCTCTTATCTTCAGGCAAACGGAGGCATTAACCCTCTCGACTAAATCTTCTGCCCACTTCATAGTATCTTCATAGTATCTTGGGTACTATGTACCCAATCTTCACCTCACCCTGTGGACATGCAAACTGTGCTGCCCACTGCTCCGCGTGTTATAGATTCTGAATCCTATTTAACAGGCTTCAAGTGGCAAGGACTTAAACTAAGTAACTATGTTCCCCTTGGGTGTTATTAAATGCTCTTTATTCAAACTTGGAGATTCATGGATTGTCAATTAATAGTGTCTAAAAATGGTGGCCCATGTTTAGTCTAGTCACCTGTCTCTCCCTACAGCCACTTTTGAGTGTTTCACGGTAAATCTGTTATACAGTGTCATTCTTGAGGACTCTAAGCGATTGCCAGCCCAAACCTGTAATTCTGCTATGTTTACTATGAACAGACTAAGGGCACATTCCTAACCTGGAGTTAGGCCTGCACAGTTAGGCCAGCAAAATTTGTTCAGCAGAAGGGCCACCATAAAGGGTGTTTGGACCACTCTTGTGGTCAAGGAGGATGGCACACATCTCTGTGCTGACCTCTCTGACTCTGAGAGTTATCCAAACATATTTTATGGTGTCCCTGTACCAGCCAAACCTGGCTGGCCTAACTGCTGGCCTAACTCTAGGTTAGGATTGCGGCCTAAATTAGGCAAGTAAGCCAAATATTACTTTATTACACTTCTAGTAAATGTCAGATTTGATTTATTAGATACAAACTCCTGTTGGCAGAAGTCATAACAGTTTGTTTGAGGCAATCCAGTCCTTTGCATTCTATTCTGTTAACAGCTCTAGACCTCTCGGAGGAGGGAGAGGAGTTCACTTAGTAGTGGAAGCTCAGATGTTTGGGGAGGAGTCCAGATCTGCTTCTCAACCACCTAAAACTATTTCCTTAAAGTGACTTTTTCAGGTGATAGTCAGTTTTGATGCTCTTCTTGCTGTATGGATCGTGAGACAATAATTGGTGATGCAACAGTAATTGTGTGGATTGGATCAGAATGAGAATGAGCAAATTACCCCTGGTAATGATTTGTATGAAGACTAAACACTGCTGTTCTTCTTTAATACAGAGTGAGGAAAGAGCTTGCTGGTCGGTCCAGGAAATCAGATTTGAATACTCACTGCCACATTAGGATGGTGTTGCCATATTTATTTTGTTAGTACCTTGGGGAATGTGTTTCAGTTTTACTATTCAGCAGAATTGGTCTCAAATTTCTATACCAAGACGTTTTTACCAATAAATGCTAGCCATATACTGTTGATTGTTCCTAAAACATGGGCAGTGCAATTCTAAGTAAGGCCGACATAGCAGGGCCATATCCTAAGCCCAGCAGGAGGCAGCAGCAGCAGCTCAGCACAGGGCAAGGAGAGATTTTCCCCTTGCACCCGGGTAAGCCCTAGCCAGCCCTATGGGGCTGCTTGCATCTGCGTCTGCTATTTTGAAGGCGCAGGTGAATGTGCACAGCGGTGGCCCAAATTGCGGCTGCCCTGGTTGGGGTTTAGGATATGGCATAATGTCCATTGTGCATCACTGCCCTTGTCACTGCCCACTGCGCCTCCCAGTTGTGCCTGAGGCATGCCGCTGGCCTGCCTTCGGCGAGGCCTTGTGCCAGCCGTGCGCTGCTGATGCTCGACCAGTGCAAGGCCAGCACTGCTTACAGGCGCAGTGGCGCCCGTGTGCCGACGCTGCTACGATCCAGCGCCCAACTAGCCGGTGCAGATGCGCTTGACGGCATGTTTGCTACAGCGCTGGATAGGCAAAAGAGCATAGCGCCTCCGCAACACAGGTGTAGGATTGTGCTCTGAGTGTCAAATGCACTCTTACAAACATGGAGGTGATTCTAATAGTGACATTTAATATTATTTGGAAGTTGTGTGCGAGAATAAATATTGCAAGGCATCACTTATTTCCTTGAATTTGTACAGCGTGAAACAAAGAACACTTTTGCAGTACTAATTTAGGATGCACAACAAATTGGCATTTGGGAAACATTTAATTTTCATCATAATTGTTCTTCATTTTGCTTGGGCCATTATCAGTAATTTCAGGTTATTAGAGATTTTCCTCTTAAAATTTCTATTGAGCTCTTTGGAATTGGAATTGTCAAACACTTATAAACCTTCATCACCCTCTTATTTTCTCCTCATAAAAACAGCATTGCTGTTTGGGACATCTACTGTAGACACACAAAGTGCTGGATGTATGTTTTCTTTGTAATGAAGCTGCTGATTTTTTCCGTCCAAGGAAGGTGTTTTATTCAAGCAGGGTTCTTTTTTCTTTGTATATCCTCATGAATGTTGCATTTTTATCTCACTAGCAGGGTTGGAGAAGTTTGCCCACCTTCTGTAATTTCGCATATTCTGTGTTCCAAATGTATTGGTGGCAAGATATTAGGCCAGGGATATCAAACCCATTTCATACAGTGGGCCAAATAGTATTCAGGGCACCTGCTGAAGGTCGGAAGTGATGTCATTAAGCAAGAACTGACCTCATTAAGCTTTTCTCACTTGGGAGCTCATAAGCTGCAAATGTCAGAAGAGGAAATAGGCAAACCTTGATATCGTTTTCAAGATATAGGAGACCCCAATTTTTATGCGAATTGAGGCATCACTTCACAGATCAGCAGCTGAGAGGTGCTCTGCAAATTGACAGCTCAACAGAAGCGGAGCTGCTGAAAGGGAAGCCTGTGTGATAATTGGGTTCTGCCAGCACCCTAGCAGCACTTTCCTCTGTCACCCCTCCTGGTCTCCCTTTTCTCCTATACCATTACCACTTTCTGAGGACTCCTTCTGGCTCTATTTCCCAATACCTTGGCAGAAGTGGCGCTGCTGAAAGGGTAGTGCTGGGAGCAGAGGCGTATTTACCCTGTAGCCCGGGGTGGCACGAGCCATGGGCGGCGGAGTGCCATTGCGCGGAGTCCGCAGAAGAAACTGCGCTTTTCGGCCCTCCCTCCCTCCCTCCCCTCCGTTATGCTCTGAAATGGAGCTATTCCGGGTTCAGGGAGGCATGCCTGGACGATGCACGGGGCAGGGCAAAGTCCTGGGTGCGCGGTTCCGTTCGTCCTTGGCTGGGAGGGTCCAATTGTAATCTGGGCCACCTTTTCAGCACCACATGTACATTTAACCTTGAATCTCCGAAATAAGCACTCCAGACACCGGCTTGGGATAAAGGCCACTTTATTGATAATCACAGTTGAAATCTGTAGCAGGGCAATCTTAAAAGTCACCCCAACATATGGGCACTACTTTTGGAGAAACGGCAATTTCTCCTGGGCTACATGGGCATCACAGCCTGACTCCAAGCCCCCTCATTCTAGACTCCAAGGGGCCTTCTCAACACCATCTCCGGAAGGATTGGATCAGCTGTTCGGGCAGGGACAACAAGGCCATGCTATCAGATGTTCAAACCTGCTATCAAACCTGCTGATGAGTGTGAAAGAGGAAAGTGCAAAAATTGGCTTGAAGCTCAACATTAAAAAAACTAAGATCATGGCCACCAGTCCCATCACTTCATGGAAAATAGAAGGGGAAGAAATAGAAGCAGTGACAGACTTTATTTTCCTGGGCTCCAAGATCACCGCAGATGGTGACTGCAGCCATGAAATTAAAAGACGTTTACTTCTTTGGAGGAAAGCTATGGCGAACTTAGACAACTTAATAAAAAGCCGAGCCAACAAAGGCATCACCCTGCCAACAAAGGTTTGCATAGTCAAAGTGATGGTTTTCCCAGTAGCAATGTATGGCTGTGAGAGCTGGACCATAAGAAAGGCAGAGCGCCGAAGAATAGATGCTTTTGAATTATGGTGCTGGAGAAGACTCTTGAGAGTCCCCTGGACTGCAAGGAGGTCCAATCGGTCCATCCTACAGGAAGTCAAGCCTGATTGCTCCCTGGAAGGACAAATTCTGAAGCTGAAGCTCCAATACTTTGGCCACCTCATGAGAAGAGAGGACTCTTTAGGAAAGACCCTCATGCTGGGAAAGATGGAAGGCAAAAGGAGAAGGGGGCGGCAGAGGATGAGATGGTTAGATAGTGTCACCGAAGCGATGAACATGAAATTGGGCGAACTCCGGAAGGCCTGGCGAACAGGGAGGCCTGGCGTGCTGTGGTCCATGGGGTCGCCAAGAGTCGGACACGACTTAGCGACTGAACAACAACAACAATCAGATGTTCTCTGCCCCGACCAGACCAGGAGAATGGCCAGCTAGCCTCACCAACCTGGGCAGGAAGTGTCTGATGGTCCTGGCCTGCCCCATGGCCTTGCTGATCTCGGACCGTATACCAGGTTCCCGAACACCCTATCTACCCAGCCCGCTCGTAACCTGCCCAAGTGACCAAAGGCAACCTCAAACATAGCAGACAACAGTGTCATAGACAACCCCAACTCCCACAGCAGTCTGGGGTAGGCAAAAAAATCACCAGTCCAAAGCCAATCTGGCTGATAACAAAAAATTTCAATGCATGACTTAAAGACTCAAGCGATGTTTTTAACTATGTTTTGAATATGCTTCTTGACTACTAGATTCTGAATACAAAGGAAAACTCAAAGCTGTCCTCAAGTTTCCGTGTATTCAGAGCTGGAGAGAAAATGATGAGTTAGATGGACCTTGGTCCGATTCAGCAAGCATTCTGTTTTTGAGTCGTAACAAACTAGACCCGTGTCTGTTTTAATCACATAACCACACAAAGAGCTGTGTGAGAGTTGATTCTCGGGGGAAATTGTTATGCTGAGCACCTGACAGTTCTTCCTATTTGTAGCTTACTAATTTTCCACGTTCAGGCACCTCTCCTCTTTCTACCTTACTAATTTTCAGGCGCCACTCTTCCCACAAATTAATTTCACAATCCCTTTAGCTACATTTCTAAGCATGTGAATGGGGTCAACATACTTTTTGGTAAAATGAGGTTTTAAAGGCATTTCCTTTGGATAAATTTGTTGGAAAGCAAATTAAGTTTAGAAAGCAAATTTTCCTTGGTTGCTGTATATATTTTAAGTGGTCAAATAATGTCTAGTTTTTGGCTTCTCTTCTGCAACCTTGCTGTGTGTGTGACAAGTAGATAATTCCTCTTTCCTTCCCATCATGCTAAATTCTGCAAAATGATTTGTCGGGGTATAGGGAGAGAAATATATATAAGTACTGTAATCTTCTGAAAACTCTTCAAACAACTGTTTTCTACACCTTATCTCAAGTAAAATTGCCTCATGGGTTAATTGTTTTGGTGGGAACTCTACATATTTCTAAGAAAAGAAAAAAAGAAAGAGTATTCTCTTTGATTTTTCAGTAACTCAGCCTCAAAACAACTTAAAGGATATATTTTACCAAGTAGTTCTAGAAGTAGTTATTGGGATATGAAAGCCAGTGTTTTACCCAGATGGGCAGCGCAGCCCTAAATTGTGCTAAACTGGTGAGGCCGGCGAGCCTGTGCCAAATGCACTGCACTTTAGGTTCACTGGGGTGCCTCCCTGGGGAAAGGGCACATTCGTCCCCTTGCCCCAGGGGAGGCTCTGGCCGCCCCATGGGGTTCCTCGTAACGGCGCCTGCTATTTAGTAACTCAGTAACTTTAGTAACTAAGAGACATGGTGGTGCTGTGGGTTAAACTGCTGAGCTGAGCTTGTTGACCAGAAGGTTGGCAGTTCGAGACCACGCGACGGAATGAGCTCCCATTGCTTGTCCCAGCTCCTGCCAACCTAGCAGTTTGAAAGCACCTAAAAATGCGAGTAGATAAGTTGGTACCACTTTGGTGGGAAAGTAACGTCGTTCCGTGCGCCTTGGCGTGTAGTCATGCTGGCCACATGACCACGGAAGCTTGTCCTCAGACAAATGCTGGCTCTTTGGCTTAGAAACAGAGATAAGCACTGCCCCCTACAGTCGGTCATGACTAGACTATTCGGTTGTGGGGAAACCTTTACCTTTACCTAACTTTAGTAACCCATGGATAATGTGGGCCCACTGTACTTCTTTGGCACTGGAGGTGTCTGGAGGTGTTAATTTGTAATCTGAAAAACTGCAGTGATACAGATTTTGAGAATCTGTTCACATTTTAAAAATTGTTTCCTAACTCACATTGTTTCCTTCCCAGTACACAGATAGTTGTCCAACTTGCTTTTGAGTCAACTGCCTGCCTTCTCTGCTTGATCTTTCTGGCAGTCTTGGCTCCAGGACTCCAGGTTCCAGCCTTTTAGAACTTCAGGCTGAAATCCTGTATACTTTTTCCTAGGTGTAATACACATCAAAGTCAAAGGGACTTACTTCTGAGTAGAGAAGCATAGGATTGTATTTTCACTGAATGAATTCTGAGTGACCTGAGCATGCCGTTGGATTGTGGCCATTGATCCATCTTTTCCAATATCATAACTAGGGTTTTGTTTTTTGTTTTTACATTTGTAGGACTATGTTGATGATTTGTTTTTATGTTGACCATAAAGCTTCAACTTTTCAAAACCTTGCCCTCCAGCAACTGTTAACTACTGTGTGATCTTATCTAGTGTTTTTCTACATTTGGACGCATAACTAGATTAAAAACTGAACTTGTGCACTGTACGGTTTTCAGTGTGGCACCTCTAGTGTTCTCAGTGATTTATTTACCTTTTCTGTTTTGTAGCCAATGACAATGCTGCGGGTTTTCTATGATTTTTCCTTTGCACAGTTGGTGCCTATGCTTGGTTTCCTAGGAAACTGCTGTTGTGTGGAATTTGATTTGCTTGGTTGTCAGAGTTAAGGTTGAAGTTTCAAGTGGAAAGTGGCATGCATGTAGGAGTCTTCCAACTAGCTAAATGCCAGCAAATTCAATGGTTGAATATTGGAGATAAATGTGTCTGCTTGTACAGAGAGGGTTCCTGCCATGTGTGGTTGCTTAACCAAGCCAGAAATCGGTTAAATTGGGACACAATTTTAGGGTTTAATTTAGGGCTCATTTCCCTTCTGGCCTATTTTTTTTAATATAAAGAACACCAGATGAAGTTAGTTTCATTCAAAAGGTTGCAATCAAAAGATATTGGTCTGGTTCAGATGTCACACAGAAGTGTGGTTTGCCTTAACTGTGGTTTAAGAAGCCAGGATTGTGACTGTCACAGAATCTTGGCTTTTCCTATCTCATTCTGCTTTGTTTTGATTCCATGTTAATCGCCTGTCTTCCCATGAAGTTCACAGATAAAATAACAAGCTCTTTTGTCTATTCCTGGTTGCTGACAAAGTATCATGTTGTCAGCTCAGTGTGCCCAGACATCATAACCGCAAAGGGTTACATAACCACAACAACCCAAAATGTAGGACATTAAAGAAAAATGCTGGACATAAAAAAAGCTAAAAACACTTTCCTATGTTGATTTTTGGGGTGTCTTGACCTCCTTTAATGCAACCCAATGAAAGAAGGAACAAAAGACAAACATGCAAGCAGGTAATTACACCTCTTGACACTGGCACCCCCTGTCTGTCTTGAAAAGTAGGACACTTTGAAATTTACACAGGGCAGAAAGCATGCCCTGGAAAAAGAGGACATCTGGTCACCCTGTGTCAGCTACACCCTTGTCAGTGGTTGGGAGAAGGAAGGGAGCATTTTGGTGCTTATTGTGTGAAAAATGGGGCTTTATGTTGCATCATGGAGGCCTCCCAGAGTCCCATCAGCGAGACCCCCAGGTAGGGCTGAAGCACCTGGGTGCCCCTTGGTGCTGCGATCACAGTGACACCATTGGGACACCCCTGCAGCCCCACTCCCACAAGTACTTAGTGCATTCGAGTAGGACTTTTATTTGGGAACTGCTGCTCTAGGCTCATGTCTCTGCAAAGGGCAGGATTTCAAAGCTGGAGGCCCTGAAACAAGCCTCACTGTTTCAGTGTAACGCAGAACCGTAGATAAGGCAAACTCTTGTTAGCAAACTAACTTCAGATCAGTGTTGCATGAAGCTGGGACTGGGACAGGCTGTTGACAGAATTTGGATGGTGTTCTCAGGCCAGATCGACTCTGATGTGGCACCTTAATTTTCTGCTGCTCCTGCTTTCTTGGCAAGGAGGAGACGATGGAAGCTGTTTTATTGACCTCATGGCAGGAGCGACAGGACCAGGATTGCTGCAGGCCTCTCTTGCTTCTTTTGCCAGTATCGCCACTGCAGTTAGTGGTGGCAGCCGTGTTCTAGGGGCAAGTGGGTTGCCCTTGTCTCGATCCTCCTCTTGCTTGCTGTCAGTGAAAACAGGAAGTGGCTGGGAGTGCAGGGTGACATTACTGGTGGGTTGGGGAAGGTGGCAGGCAAACGTTGGGGGGGGCAGGGCACCCTTCTAGTTTACTGCCTCCTCTAACCTGCCACTCATAGCATAGCACATAGTTCATGTGTGCATTTGATGTGAATGTCCTGATATAGTAGGGAGAGAGAATGTAGCACATTTTTTAAAAACTCGATAATTTATTTCTCTTCACAAGTTGTTGAAGTACTTGCAGAATACAACCTATTTGCGTATTTTAACGTCTCAGTAAAATCACTGAGGGTGCAATCCTAATCAACCTTCCTGCACTGGGGTAAGGGCAATAGGAAAAGTGGTATATTGTAAAAACCTTCTAAATAAATTCTTGTGCGCATGCCTGTGTTCACCATCTGTTGCTATTGCTGACAAATTCTTTCTAGTCAGCACCTCTACTCTGTTATCTTGCAAATCCTGTTACATTTGTGGCTTTAACCACAAGTAATGACTTCCTTAATCAGAAATCTGCTCTTGTGTATGTGCACACACAATTTCCTTTCATATTTCATTTCTACTGTTGAGATAACAATGCGGATGTTTTCAAAGGTGCTTAAGTTTCTGTACATCTTAATTTTACTTCACTTCTGCCCTCTGCTTCTTTGACTTTAAAAAATCCTTCCGCAGTGTGTTATTAGATTTACCATTTCTAGTGCTTATTTAAAATGCACCTTAGCTACAGAAGCAAATCAATATTTACAGTGCATTAGTGCCACAGAGAATTTTGAAGCCTTGTGATTAGAGTTCATTGCTGTTTTATCCGTGCTTCAAAGCAACCCTAGACATCAAACACTATCAGCCATCATCCAGGAATTTGTGACACTGCACTGGGCCTCCACATGCCTTCATCAGGCATTTTAATTATTGAAGCACTTTTTTTCTTTGATTTTTTTAAAGGCTCTAATTCGGAAATCTCCATATTAACTAAGCTAGAAAATTAGGCCTACTAATGTTTTATTAGAAAAACTTGTTCTTTTATTTTTGTGTTGTCCCCACTGAGTAGGAGGAATTGCAGAGGTGAAGGAGGGAAATGACTGGAAAAAAAGACCATACTGGTGATTAATTGGGAAGCGGGTGAGATGAATCCATCACATTAGTTTTAGAGAACGACTTCAGTGATTTGAGTGTGTAGATACCTACATGATAATGGTATGTTGGCTTTAAACAAATGGCATGTCAATGCCAAGATAATTTTTTTTAAAGCTGGAATGCTTTTCAGATATGTTTAAGCAATTAGGCACCCTGATTGACTTTTGTTGGTAAAGTATGGATATTAGTGCTAATCACTGGCATTTGAATATAGATTCATCCTGAGGAAAGTCTTCATGCTGGCAATCGTTAGAGGGTTCGTGTCATATCCTCTCATTAGCTGTGTGTAAATCTTTTGGGGGAGAGGAGAGGGGCACATTGAAAGAAGCAGCAAAGTTGCATTTAAGTGTCTCATTATACCGACTCCTATGTTGAGAAATGTAAAATGAGAGTTTGGGAGCCAAAGGCTAATCAGAGAGTGTGTTATTACTGGTGGCTCTTGTTTTGATTCAGTCAGATGCATATTAAAATTTGGGAATCCCATCTTACCCAATTAGCTTTCAAAGCTATACTTAACAAGGTGCAGTCTTATTTTGGGTTGAACAAGGGTAATGGAGGAACACTCGACACCTTTCATAATGCTTAAGTTTCTGCCTCATAAGATAACATAAGAACATAAGAAAAGCCTTGCTGGATCAGGCCAAAGGCCCATCTAGTCCAGCTTTCTGTAGCTCACAGTGGCCTACCAGATGCCTCAGGGAGCACGCAAGACAACCAGATACTTGTATCTCTCTGTCACTTCCCTGCATCTGGCTTTCTGAGGTAGCCTATTACCCTTGCACCACCCCCAAGGAAGACACCAGACTGCGGTTAGGGTTTAATTTCAATAGTGACCAGTTTTTAAATGATGAAACCAACTGAACTCCCATCCCTCCCTTTACTTGCCAGTCTGAAGTAAGAAAGAAAGAAAAAGAAAAAAAACTGCCATCCAGAGCCAATCTGAACGACAGAACAAAATTCCTACCCGGCCCTCATGATGAGCGACCAGCTAATCTCAGACTTGACACACCCATCATAGCTTGCAACCTGTGATGGATTTTTCCTCCATAAATCTGTCCAGTCCTCACAGTGATTGAAAATGGCTGATATAGGGTATGATGTGAAGGAACATGACACAGCTAGGCATTAGCTGGCTGCAGTTAAGCAGAAGCTCAATGGCTTATAGCCAGAACCACACCATGAAGGCTACTCTGGGACTGAGAACTTGGTGAATCACAGAGTACTGTATATTTGTAAAAACTCCAGCTCTTAATTAACTGATTATATTTGTTGCCTCAAACAGGGTGGTGGTGGCGGCTACTCTGATTGATTTAAATGGTAATTTAATTCATTTGAGGGTAAGTCTGTCAATGGCTGTTAATAATGATAACTAAGTGGAACATCCATATCTCATGGCTGTATAACTATGAAAAAAGTTATGGGAAAACAAACTGGAGAGTGCTGTTGTATTGGCCCCTTGTGATTGATGGGCAGGGCAGCATGAACCATCTGGATTGGTTAAGCTAAGTATGAATAGCAAAGGCCTAGTGTTTGCCTTGCCAACCCTGCAATGTTGCTAGAACTTGCTTTCAGGCATGCACTGGCATCTGTTGGGGTTCTGTTCTGGACCCCCCCCCCCCCATGGATACCTGAAACCGTGGATACTTGAGAAGCCTTTTAAGATAGGGAAACATCACTGGTTTTGCTGCAACAAGGTAAAAAAAAAGATTCGTTTAATGTTTTCCCTATCTTTTTAATAGGTGTCCCTGTATCCATGGTATTCCAGGATAAGTGAAACAGTGGATACCGAATCAGTGGATACCGGGGCATGCCTGTAGTTCCTATGGAACATGAGAAGCTGCTGTGTGTGGCTCAGTGCTGTCTACACGAACTGGCAGTGGATTTTTAGGATCATCAAGTCTTTCCAAGTCCCACCTAGAAATGGCAGGTTGAGTTTGGAACTTTGGATGTTCCAAACATATACTCTTATCATTGAGATATGTCCTTCACCCTCTGCCTGTCACATTTCAAATTCCAGTTCTAGCTCCTGAACTTAGGAGTTGACTGACTTCAGGGGCAATATCATCGAGAGCACAGATCCACCCTTTTCCCTGATCTGGATTTGGCCATACTTTGTCTTGGCAATTTGTAAGGCTGTAATCTGCTATCCTCTTCCTTTAAAATTAATCCCATTTGAATTTAACAGGACTTGCATTTGAGTAACCCTGCGTATGGCTGTGCTGTAAGTCTGTTTTATGTGCTTGGAAACCCCACTGAAGCACATAAACTGTGTGCAATTATGTACGAAACAATAGGTATTTCTTGATATACGTGTCTAATTATTTTTGCTCCATTTTTATATTGTATTCTGCCTCATTAGTGGCAAAGATATCTCTTCTAATGCATTTTCTTTGTTGAACATCTTGGAATGTAATAAACATGCATGGTATTTAAACAGGGAAAAGGGAGAGCCTAATGAAAATAAAATGCATTTTTCATTTTTTCCTTTTCCACCACCCCCTCCCCTGTTTCCCAGTCGTACATTTGAGAACTTGCTGCATTTAGGATCTCTTGGGTGCTGCTTGGTGCCAAAGTGGTTTAAAAGGCAGGAAATCATGCTGCTAAGCAAATATTCAACATAGCAATATCCTTAGACTATATAAACCCTGACGGTTGGAAACATGGCTCTTAGCTGGTGCAGTGCCAACCACAACAGGAATTTCAGTCCTGGTCAGGACATCTGAGTGCTACTGTGTAAAATAATGTAAAAGCACTGGAAAGAGGTTGTGTTCAACTGCTGCTGCTGTAGCGGAAAGGGTTTCTTTCACTCCTTGCTAAATCCGTGTGTTCTAAATGTCTGCAACTACATTGTGCAATTCATATTTTTCTGAGATATAGTTGTTCTGCTTCTTGGACGTCCAATGATAACCGTGCGTGTGCATAAAGCCTAGTAATATTTACTCACAGGGTCGGCCTTAAGCCAATGTGACCAATGTCATCACATTGGACCCCGTGCTTTGGGGGCATCTCCACCAGTGCAGTGAGCTTATCGCCTCCTGCTGCAGCCAGGATCGCTATGTGCTTTAATATAAGTCAGTGGGGTGAGCAGAGCAGCTTTTCCTTGGGCCCTCCCACCTGACCCTGCCTCCTAATGGCCCAAAATGGGCCTCCTGGGAGTAGCTGGTGGTGTCACAATCATGTCACCAGCAACTATTTCCAGGTGCCACGCTTTGCATGTAGCACCACAGGTGTTCATCTTAGTGAGTGGGAGGCCCTGTGGGGAGAGTGGGGGGCACCGCTCCTGGAGCCAGCCCCGTTTACTCATCTAAGGTCAGGGTGCTTAATTAATAAATATCTAAGCCCTGGTTTATGCATTTGGTGCTGCAGTAATGCTGCATTTGGTTATGCATTTGGTGCGGCTTGACCCTCTGTCCACTATTCTGCAGCGTAGGTGGCCTTCAGTGTGAATTGAGCCTTCTAGTTGAGCTTCCGAATTGTGCAGTCTTTCCTCCGTTTTTGGAAGGGAAAGATCCCTCAAAAGAGTTCATAGTGCTTTGGATATGCCAGTCGTTCTTACCTGTAAGGAAGGTCATTATTGTGCTTTTGAGTGAAAGCATCCTCTGTAGGTAGACTGTCCAGGCTCAAGGATGAGCAGTCCAAAACGGCTGCAGAGCTTCAATTCCTTTCTTCAGGGAAGTGCTGGATAAGCAGGCTTTAGGGACGTTTCAGGTACAAGTTATCATTCCTTAAGCCAGCAGTTCTCAGGGAGTTTGAAAACCGGTGTAAGTGCTTGCAGGGGAGGGAAATTGCAGCGGCGCGATGGCTACGATCACATCACTGCAGGGCGTAGATCAGGGCTGGGGAGACTTACCAGTGCCTGCCCCAGCATCATTTTGGGTGGGGGAGCCCTGTGGACCCCTTTGCAGGGCTCCTTCTGTGTCAAATAAGCAAAAAAGAAAAATCACGACTCATTTCCCGTTTCACAATGGCGACCGGGTAGTAGGTGTCGATAGTTTTTTTTACTTGGTGCAGGCAGGTCTGTAGGGCTCCCAAACCCAAAATGACACTGGGGCAGGCACTGATAAATCCACCTAGCCCGGATCTATGCCCTGCAGCAATGCCCCTGCTCCTTAAAGTGATCCAGGCAGTGTATTTCAGGCTGGGGCATTGTGACGCCCCCGTTTGAAAACAGCTGCCTTAAGCCAATGAAGTTGTGGTAGACAACTCATCTGGATCCTTATGACTTTTACTATAGCCTATTTGTTTCCAATATTGTATTATGTGTATTGTATTACGTATATTACCATATTGTATATCAAAATATTGTATATTTGTGTGTGTATGAACAATTGTTTGTAGGTGTGTGCAGCTTCTCCACTTTTAGGGGAAAATAATGCCTTTGATTCTTGTTTTTCTTTCTCCTGTCTTCAGATATGCCTCTTCACGTACGACGCAGCAGTGACCCTGCATTAGTTGGTCTATCAACATCGGTCAGTGATAACAATTTTACTTCAGAAGAGCCTTCACGGAAGAACCCCACGAGATGGTCCACAACTGCAGGTTTTCTAAAGCAGAATCCTTCTGGGGGGCACAGGAGTCATGAAAGAAAGGTATCCTCTTTTTTTCCCCCTGCATGTATCGAACATAAATGTACTTTTGAAAGTGCTCCTTTATAAAATATTTGTTACATTTATATCTGGCGTTCTGTGGTTTCAAGTGATGGCAATTGCTTAAATATCTGCCCCTACCAGACCGGCAATCTAAGTGTTAAGTTGCGTGTTTTGAGTAAAGGCTGAGGGCCCAATCCCTCTTGGGTTCTGGAGGAACAGCCATGCCAAAATGGTCACCACTGAATCCTATGAGGCCAGCGAAGCAACTGCAAGTCTTCTTGGGACAAGGGACCATCGGTTCTCTTACCCCAAGTCAATCAATCAACAGTGGTCCTGATGCGTCTACCCAGCTCTGGGCCTGCTATTGAGCTTTTATCTGCAAATTGCTGGAGCTAGGCAAATACATGAATGTGAAGATATCAAGTCCGAATTTCTGTACATCAGATAGCTTGGTCAACCTATCACACTGGTTTCCAGTTATTCCTTGCAGAAGTGTGGATCTCTCACAAATGACAAGGAAAAACTGAAGATTGTTCCTGCACTTCATTTGAAATTCCAAGGCAGACTGGCTCACAGGGAGCAATCCTAACCTGGAGTTAGGCCGGCACAGTTAGGCCAGCAAAGTTTGGTTGGTACAAGGGCCATCATAAAGCATGTTTGGGCCACTCTCGGAGTCAGGGAGGATGGGAAACATCTGTGTGCTGGCCTCGCTGACTCAGAGAGTGGCCCAAACGCGCTTTATGATGGCCCTTGTGCCAGCTGAACTTTGCTGGCCTAATGCTGGTCTAACTGTGCCGGCCTAAGTCTCAAAGTGTGGTCATTTTTTTCTGCATATTTTTCCCATCAGAGTTCAATATTTCCACATGAGTAGTACTGATGACTAAAGAAATCAGCATGACACTTGTTTTCCTATGTACCTTTATCGTAAACAGAAGACTTGAAAGGCCTTTTTTTCCAGTTTTGTTTAGTCCCATTGAGGTTCTTTCTTTGATCTAATTCTTATTGTGAAATACTTGGTTTTCAAAGCTTAGTTGGAGAAGGCAGTTCTCTGGCTTGGTGCCTCGTGCATTACGTTTTAGTTAATCACTGAGGATCATACATTTTTTATGCTCTTTTATAAGAGATTCACTAATTTGTTGTTTACATCTTGGCCTGCTCTGTGCGTCAGGGTGGCTTACGGCATTTTCATTAATATCTGTCTGCAAAGGGAGTTTTGCCTAATTATTAGTTTCAGGTGCCTTGTAGAAAACAAAGGAGAAAACAGAAAGCCACCTTTTCCTTCTATTCACAAATACTTCTCTTGCCTCTCTCTTACCTTTTATTTCAAAATCTGATACTTCTTCCTCATAGGTGGTGCTTTGTTCTAGGTCCCTTAATATCAAGTCTCAATCAATAAAAACACGTGAAAGGAAAGGAGCTAGCTATCTGAGGGCAGAAGTGACAAAGAGGGCAACTCACTTCTTTCCGTCTTCTTCTCTCACTTCTTTCCGCTCATGGGGAACGTAAAGACGATCGCAAGGACCCTGACTACATCCCCCAGGGGTCTTAACAGCAAGCCATGCCTGCGCACAACACAGAAGCGGCTAACTGACCCCAGAAGCAGCTTACCGCAAAGACCTCTGGGGGCTGTAGTCGGGGTCCTTGCGGTTGTTCTGGACGGAATGACAGACGCCGTTCGCACTGGATTTTCAGTGGTGCCACGGTCTCCAGTTTGGAGACTGCTGGTTTAAGTTGACATAGATTCTTTTTGCAACCTTGTCCTGAACATTGTGGTCAAAATTCTACAGCGAACCTTTATTTATCAATACCAACTATTATTTATTTATTTATTTAATTTTATTTATATCCCGCCTTTCTGCCCATGGGCACCCAAGGCGGCTTACAACATTAAAATACAATAATACAACAATAGTTAAAACAATCTTAAAATAATTAAAACAATTATTCTGCTATTCTTAAACTATTCTTAAACTATTCTATAATTATTAAATTATTCTGCTTAAATACTCTAGCCTAGCATCACAGCCCCCAAAGATCTTTCCAGATTCAGGTTTTACTCTTTATGTAATCTGTACTTCATTCTTCCATTCCAAAAGGATTGAGAATTTGGACCATCATACACCTGTGACAGCCCTAGGGCATCCCAGGATCAAATTAGGATCAGTATAAATGGAACAATTTTTAATTTTTAGGAAATATGTATTTTTTCCATAGTAGGCTAGTTCAGAGTACTGGGTGCAAGGGAGTGGCAACAGGATACAAGCATCATGTTGTCTCGTGTGCTCCCTGGGGCACCTGGTGGGCAGCTGTGAGATACAGGAGCTGGACTAGATGGGCCTTTGGCCTGATCCAGCAGGGCTCTTCTTATGTTCTTAATGCTCCTGTCACTGTGTAACAATTTCTGCGAACTTCGGTTTGATTTGGTAAGCCAAAGCTATGATAAAGACTCAGTTTCTGAACAATCCTTACTGAACTGGCCTTTTTTTAGAGCTTTGCGAAGTCAATGCTCCATGAAAATATAGGGAATATATTCCATTGTCAGAGCAGTTTTGCAAGCTTGAGAATATAAAGAAGTGTAATCAAATCAAAGTTTAATTGACTCTCCTGCCTGGTTTGGCATTAAAAAAAACCTTAAAACTTTTAAAAATGTAATCTCTCATGAGTTGCCACATGAGCTGGGGGATGGCGCCTTTGCAGAGTGAGAAAAAGCGTCATGACTGCGGAATTTATAAAGCTGTTAACATAGCTAGTTAATGCAAGGAAATGAAATATGTATGCACTGATAGCAGATAGGCACACTTTTTTAAAAAAAAAAAATCCACCAAATCATGTACTGTATACATTTTCTTTGGGATTTGTTAGATAATATACTGTCAGCTTTTCACATGGGGATACTATAGTTCCAAAACACACATAAAAATAAAATTGAGAGAGTTTGCAATCTTTTTACTTGGTGTGTTGGGATTCATAACTTTTTATGTTTCAGTAGCCTGCATTTTGGTGTTATGTTGGGAAGGAGGTTGGTGGAATAAACCCTTATCTCACAGGAAGTATTTCATCACTTCTGGTTTCCAAAATATTAATAAATATTTGGAAGAAAAGTCCATCGTGGGCTATAGGCCATGATGGATTGTGCAACCTCCTAACATTAGTAGTAGGCTATTTCAGAGTACCGGGTGCAAGGGAGTGGCAACAGGATGCAAGCACCTTGTTGTCTCGTGCCTCCCTGGGGCACTGGTGGGCCGCTGTGAGATACTGGAAGCTGGACTAGATGGGCCTTTGGCCTGATCCAGCAGGGCTGCTCTTATGTACTTCCCTTTAAGATACTGACATTTTTGGTTTTGAATAGCCAGTGTGGTATAATGTCTAGGTTTGTGGTTGGCTCCTCCTCCTGCTGGCCAGACTTGCACCAAAAACTGGCTAGATGGGAAGCTCCCTCTGCTATGTGCTTCATTCTGGCGGTATTAAAGCGTATCCCATCAAAGGACCAGAACAGTTTTTGCTACTATCTCATCACTCTTCATTTAAAGCAGTGGTTCCTGGGAGAGCCTTGGAAACCAGCCAGGGAAGCAATGGAATCTTCATGAAAAGCCTGCCACCCTATACACTTTGGAGGGTTGGAAACCACGGATTTAAGTGCAGATAGAGTGGCATTACTTGCCTACTGACTTGATAGTGGCTGAAATCAGAAAATATTGGCATTGGATAAGAAGGGAAAGAAAAACAAGTAGAGCCATTGTGTTGGCTTGGTTGAGCAGCTGTTTATGCATCCTATATGGTTTCCTCATCTGAAAAGGACACAAGACACTCTTAGCTGTTTTTTTTTTCCAGCTTTAATTCTCTGAGGCTGAGGAAAGAAAGGCCCCAGGTAAAAACCCCTCTTTTTCCTGATTATCCTTCAGCCAGAAAAAGTTCACCCTTTGCCGGTCATAAAAGGAGAGAACAAGGCTTTTTTATATGTAGGGAGACAGAACAGGAAATGGCAAAGGAAGGAAACGGAATGAGCTTTTGTAGTCAGGGTGCAAAAAGCAGCAGGAGGGAGATTCTAGGGAGACAGTGTACCTGGGAAAAGAGTGGTAGAAAGTTTTGAAGCAAAGCTTAGGACTTTCTCTCTTGAGTCTTGTGCCTGGGAGACAGCCAAAGGACTTAAGTGGAAGGCGAGTGTGTCAGAATGAATGGTGAGAGAGAGGAGTGTGCATAAACCCTCAAGAGAGTTTCATCCTGACAGTGTAAGCTTTGGAGAACAGATACTGTATTATGCAGATGGACGTTTCTGAATTATTGTTTAGACAAATAGGCAGTGTTTATTTTTGTATATGGTGCTTCTTCCTCTTTAAAATGCCCTGGGGGAAGCAAACATGGTCTTTGTCTCTCTTTATTTTTTTTGTTTTGTTTTTCTTAAACCTCACCAGCAGGATTAAAGCCCAGCTCCTGCATTGTAATTACAGTGTATCAATCACCATATGCTGTTTTGTTTGTTTTGCATTATCTTTATTGAGATTTTACTGTGAGATTAATGAGTGAATTGGGGGAAAAGAGTTCTGGAGAGCTCTAGGGGCCTGCAAAATAGCAATGCATACTGTCTACTCCTGGATGCTGCTTATGTTCAGGCAGAATCCAGTATCCGCATGGCATTCTTTCTCTCTCAGATTTGGCTTACAGGTTGCTTGCCTGCTAGGGAGAACGTGTTTTCCTTAATAGACGGCTTGGTCATTCATCACTACTAAACTTCATAATTGCTTTGCTTCCTTTTTTGGTCAGAGCTTGCTCGTCATTCAAGGAAACATATTTAATCTGGGATGGCGCGACTCTTATGAATGCAGGGGTATTGGATTTAAACACAGCCCTGTCTTCTAAAAGAATCTACCACCTTCTCATAATGTATTCTTTATGTGCGATAGATCCTTTCCATTACTGTAAGCTGTATAGAAGCAAATGATTTTAGTAACTGGGATGAGTTATGAGTGGCTATTTTTCCTGACAGTCTTTTTAGATGCAGATAGTCTAGCTCCACTTTCCTTTGCAAGCCTATGAAAAACTCTTATCTGCTTAATAATTTGGAAATAAATAAATAAATTTTAATATGCATGCTTTTTCATCCTCCCCAGAGTCTTCTTGAAACTGTGTTTTTGTGCTCTCCCTCGCTCTCTGTGCGTGCGTGTGTGTGCGTGCGTGTTCTGCTCTTTTTTGGCAGTCTAAATCAAAGACTAATGGTGGAGGCTAGGTATTTGCCATTGGAGCTGGATCCTCTCTTAAGCATCTCTTATGAACGTCACCTGTCTTGTCTGCTTTAGTTTACAAGGTCATGGCTCTAAAATCATCTGGAAATAGGCAGTGTGTTAAATTGCTCTGCAGAATGATAGAATAAACTGATGCTTACCCAGAGGGGAATAGAGACTGCCAAGCAATGGTGTCCGTCTCATTTAATATATACAAACACTTGTAACAAGTCACTCGCTGACGGACGCAATTAGTCTCCATATCCCCATTATGGAGGAAGCCTTGAAACATGTGCCTGACACGCCCGAGTAAAGAGAATTGCCCCAAGTGGCCTTGGTCTCAAAGGTCATGGTGAAAATTTACTCCCTTTTTTAAAAAGTGCATCCTGGTTATCTAGCTTTTCTTGCCTCTATGTTAGGGAACTCACTAATAGTGTCATTAAAGATACGTTTGTTTGCTTTCCAAGAATCTCTTCTCTGCATGGTGTGTTTTGGAAGGGTACAAGGCAGGTAGGACAGCAAGATTTAGGCACAGTATATATGATTGTGGTTTCGTAGAGATAGCCAAGTGCATATGTTGTAAACACGCCCCCACCCCCGGACTGTCAAAATAATTTGCTTCAGATAAAATTGTCCACATAGCAATGCCTATATCACTGTTCTAGTTCCCTGACATTCTTTGAAAATCCTGAAGACAGACATGGAGAAATTTACCAACCAAGCTCTCTACCCCTTGACTAATATCCCCAAGAAAATCAGCATATACAGTAAAGCCGAATTATCTGCAGATTTGGGACCCTCAGATTTGCTTCACCATGGGTACCAACCCCTCTGGATTACGCCCCCACCCTTAACCTCTGAACCCAACTGGAGCTGTGCTCTGGTTGGGTCCGGAGGGCTTTCTGAGGCTTACCGAGTCCACGCACGTCCAGCTTCAGAATAGCCATTTAAGGGAGAAAAAGGCTACTTCCTGCTTTGGGGGGAAACCAGAAGTGATGTTCTTAATGCCTTATGAGGCCCAGGGAAGCACAGTTTCAGTTGGGTTTGGAAAGTGGGGTTTGATTAACCATGGATTTTTTTTACGATAAAAAGCCTCCAATAATATTTTTAATAAATGCTTTGTTTACACACCAGTGCCAACTGCAACCCTACACACTAAAAAGCTATCAAATTAAAATCTGCATTGGAAGATAGCAAGCCTGGTTTGGTTGACAGTTTACTTTCCATAACCTTATTTAGAGATCAACTTGTGCGGTTGCTGTAGGCCACAAAGAACATGCCAGAAGGAACTATGCTTTGGAGAACTTGGAAGGTCACAAAAGGTCAACTACAGTTCTGAGGCCTTCATTAGTTGGAAAGTCTATTGTAGTTGTTGAAAGTATTCTGGCAAATTTCTCTCTTCATTTACTGTGCAACCCCAATTCAAAAAAAGAAAAACGTACAAAACTGTCATTTGTACAAATGGCCATTCCTGTAACGACACAGTATGAATTATATTTCTCCCATATATTTTTCAAAAATCCACCTTACATTATGTGCAAAATTTGATTGCTATTTCTTTGCTCCATTTTGGCAGCAATTGTTTGATTTTTTTTTTAAAAATAAGAACGAGAAAAAGTCTGACTTTTGCAGTATGTCACATGGCACAGTGGAACTAGCCACACCAAAACAAGGCACTACTTCCTGCACATATGATAGATAAAATTAAACTAGCCAAAGACCTTGATGGAATTTTCAAGTCAATTAACAGAGTCCTCTTGACTTTGAGTGAGCATGTTGATAAAGCTGGTAATCAGTGCTTGTACCTGCTTGCTGTTCATCATCTTCAAACCAATCATTGTCTTTTTTTTGTTCTCCCACCGCCAATTCCGCTGATGAAACTGAGAGCGCAATTCTAACCTGGAGTTAAAAAAAAGGTAAAGGTTTCCCCACGACCGAATGGTCTAGTCGTGACCGACTGTAGGGGGCGGTGCTCATCTCCGTTTCAAAGCCTGTGAGCCGGCGTTTTTGTCCGATCATGGTGGCCAGCATGATTCTACGCCGTAGCGCACGGAACGCCGTTACCTTCCCACCAAAGTGGTTCCTATTTATCTACTTGCATTTTAGGTGCTTTCGAACTGCTAGGTTGGCAGGAGCTGGGACAAGCAACGGGAGCTCACTCCGTCACGCAGTCTCAAACAACCTGGAGTTAGGCTGGCACAGTTAGGCGAGCAACGTTTTGCTGGCACAAGGGCCACAATAAAGCACATTTGGACTACTCTCGGAGTCAGGGAGGATGGCACATGTCTGTGTGTTGGCCTCTCTGACTCCAAGAGTGGTCCAAACATACTTCACGGTGTCCCTTATGCCAGCTTAACTTTGCTGGCGTAACTGCGCCAGCCTAACTCCAGGTTAGGATTGCACCCTGAGATTTCTAACAAATATATTGTCAGTGAAACAGATGCTTGGATGGCCATTACACATGCACACATGGAACTTCATGTACACAGGAGCATTCATTTATTCTGTGTCTTGTAGACTACATTGAAATCATCCCGTTGCTTTTTGACTTCTGAGATGAAATGGAATAACATTAAACTTCCAGATGGTAGTTGTATAGCTTAAACAACCACCACCACCACCACCTTCACAGCAGCAAAAATGCTTTGATTAAATAGTGCTATAATATTGTGGTCTGATAACTCTGGCATTAATTCTGCTCAATTCCCATCACAAATATAGCAGGCTCTGATGTGCTTGCATGCTCCTGAGCTGGAGAAAAGCTTTTTCAAAATTACAGCATTTAATTCTAACTGATAATGGATAATATTATCCATTAGGCTGACTAAGCTGAAGCCTAAGGGCCCCTTAGGCTAAGGGGCACTGTTACCTGCACCCTAACCTGCCTCGATGTTGGAACACAAGGCCTGAGCCCGGCCCTGTAGCTCTCAGTGGACAGCTGCGAGCGGTCTGCCCTGGCTGCAGGGAACTGAGCCACGGTAATGCGGAGCTCCTGCAAGGGCCTGGCCTTCAACACCTGGGGCAGTTGGCAAGCTATGCTGAGTGGCACCTGTGTGGCCAGATGCCCAGCATTGGGCAGGCATTCCCAATCAGAGGTGGAGGAAGGGTGTAGCCCAGGGTGGCGTGAGCCATGGGCGCCAGGCAGCGGTGGGGCGCCATTGCGAAGAGTTCGCGGACGAACCCACGCGCTGTTTAGCCCGCCCACCCTCCTTCGCCTCCGTTTTGCTCCAAAATGGAGCTATTCCAGGCGCAGAGAGGCGTGGCTGGATGACACATGGGGGCGGGACGACATGCTGGGGGCACGGTTTCGTCGCCCTGCCATGGGTGCACTCGGGCCTCTGTTCGTCGGCCTCCTGTTCCCAACCTTCATTCAGGATATTACCCCATTAAGGGCGCTATCCTAAACTGGAATTAGGCCGGCACTGTTAAGCCAGCAAAGTTTGGCCAGCACAAGGTACGTTTGGACCACTCTCTGAGTCAGAGAGTCCAGCACACAGGAGTGAGCCATCCTTCCTGACTCCAAGAGTAGTCCAGACTTTGCTGGTTTAGCTTATGCCGGCCTAACTCAAGTTTAGGATTGTGCTCTAAGTAAGGTAGCAACCCAACTGGGGACCCATAGGTGCCATTACTATGACACTACTGTGTTTTGCCGCCAAATGCATATAAATGAATAAAAACCTTTTTTACTTAGATGTATGATCGAAGTTTGGGAAGCCCTGATCTATTGTATTTTTTTTTCTGATCTGTCTCCTATGTAAAAACCTGTTGCATTGTTTGATTATCTTTTGTTTTGCTTTTGAAATATAGTGCCTTTTTCTTTGTTTTGTAACAGAAAGATGAAAATTATAGAAGCCTTCCACGGGACACAAGTAGCTGGTCATCCAACCAGTTTCAGAGGGACAATGCTCGCTCTTCACTAAGTGCCACTCATCCTATGGTAGACAAATGGCTGGAGAGGCAAGAACAGGTAACTTACATGTGTGTTCAGTTAATGTCGACACAACCTAACCTTTATGCCTGAATGCCCACTTCATTAGGTGTGGCTTCTGGTAAGATGGTTATGATGTGCTAAGAGCCTCTTAAGATCAAAGAACCAGGTGCAGGTATCATCATGTTGCACAACCAACACAGGACAAAAAGTGCGGGTCCACTTTTGAAATGTTTTCTGCTGAGAAAGGGTGGAGTTTTAAGAGCTGTTGATGGAGCTCCTACATGGCACCAAAGCTCATTCTTCCCTTTGTACCCCCTTTGACCTTTTCAAGACCTATATCAGTAGATAGGACATGGTGCCACTTCTGAATTCCCCACTACTGGACTTCTGCTTTTTGCTCCATTGCTGTAGAAAAGTAGAAAAAATAGTTCCTCTTTTTTCTTCTGTTTCTGTTCTCTGCTCAGTGTGGTTTGAACAGTGCTGGAGATGGAATAGACTGAACTGCTAGTACTGATATGGATGTTACTTACTCTAACTGACTGACCCCCCCCCCACATCTAGTGACCCACCTCCCACATGATTACGATGTTTTACAGGGGATCTGAAGGACATTAGAGGAGTCGTCAGGGTGTTTGTGTTTGCCTGCACTGTGAACATGTGTTTTATTAAACTTGTAAAGCTGGTCAGCTGGGCTAAGCAGGGGCCAGTTCAGACAACAGATCTTATGTTTTCTAAAAATAGGATACAGCCATTATTGACTCTCCTTCGTTCCAAAAGCCCCGGGTGCAGTCTGAAATCATGTCTAGAACCTAATGAGTCTGATCAACATGAGTCTGCATAGCTGTTTCTGCTTTCCATAGCATACGATGTCCATTGAATGACTATTCTTTCTGCGCTTCTGGTTTTTACATTGGATGTAAGCTGTGGAATATCTCTGTGATTCTGTGATGTTTTGAAGAACTTGGATGTAACAAATTCTTTTTGTTGCCATACAAGTTCATTTCTCAGGTCAAACTGAATCGGACATTGTAATGGAGAAAACGTCTTCTATTTGCATATTTAAATACATTTCAAAGAGGGATGTTTTCTAGTAGTTTGACCCCCAAAGCTTTTAATGAGACCTTTAAAACATGCAAAATTAGTATTGAGATTGGCAGTGATTTCAAAACAAGCTTGCGTTGTGTTCGTTAACCGAGTGTACTTTTCTTTTTTGGATCTGTGCATCTTTTGTCGATACAGCTTTCCTTTTCTAAAAAAGATCTATTAAATTTGATGTTAACGAGTCTGCTTGTACCTAAAAAGGAAGGATCCTTTGGTGATTTCATATCAACAGGATAATTAATTAAACTGAAACAGTTTAACAGGGCGTGAACAGGAGAAGCAAGGGCATAATGAGAGTCGAAAGGAACAGGAACTGGGGAGGGTGAGAATGATGCTTGTATGTGATAGACCAGATGCAAGTGAGAAATCTTGGCTCTAATTCTCTTAAAAAAATCAGTCATTTTATCTTTGGTACACATAATATTGCATAAGCTGCTTTTGCATTGGTTCATAAGCAAATTATACCTAGGGCTCTCTTTTAATGGTCAACAAATTTGGGCTTTTTCAGGTGGCACTCCACCCCACCTGTGCTGGGACATGTTGTTCCATCACACTCCCTTGTGCAATCGACCCACCTATTTCCTCTCTGAGTGCAAAAATAAATGAATGAAACAAGGAGATTCTGCATTTATTTTAACATAGCGGAAGAAGCATTGGGGGAGGGGGAAGGTTCAAATAGTAAATGCTGATTTTCCATGAGGTAGAATCCCAAGGAATACAGTCAGTAGAGAAGGTCTGTTTCCTTTATGTCCCCCTTGTAAATCTCCTGGTTGGCCACTTTTGGAAAGTGGATATTGCACCAGGTGGAGCCTTGTTCTGATCCAGCCAGGCTTCTTTAAATGTTCATTTTGGGGACTTAGCAGGCTGTAGAGCATTGCCGGTATTTTGCCTGGGCCTCCACAAAAATTTGGAACTGGCTGTGAATGTATTTCGGTGAACTATGTCTCTGTAACGGATTCTCTGATGTTTGTTTATGATATATTGCAGATTTGCATGACTACTTCAACTAGACTTGTTTTGGTTTTAGTGCTTAACTGTAGTGAAACATATTTGGTTTTACCTAGTTTTGTCTACATGTGCTATCATGGTTGAAGGTAACAATGCTACCATATCACTGGCTAGCATTGTTCACACAGTGCTACTGTCATTTCGTTTCGTAGGAAGTGTTGAGAAGGTTTCCTGCTGTTGCAGTCAGTTTTTGAATCTCTCTAAAGGAGAACTTCAGATTTTCTTCAAGTGTGCAGCACTTCTGCAATGTCTTCTTCCAATTTATGAACAAGCATATGCTTGAGGAAGTCTTAGTAGTTCGCAGAAAGGAAATTTCTAAGAGAGCAGAGCTGACCCTTATTAGAGAAATTGCTGCTTCTCATTATACTGCTCTCTACCTCGGCGTCTGATAGTTGAAAAGATATGTGAAAATGCATGCTTTCCTTTTTGTCCACTCCCCTGTATATTATCACAATTTCCAGTAATGTGAAATAATTGGCGGTCCATCCTTTGAAGCTTTGTGAACTAGAGAGAGTAGCATTGGCACTTACTCGTTAGGAAGCTGTACTTGAATAGATGGATCAGTCCACATTATGTTATAAAATGCTCTTCAAAGTAAGCGTGAATGGTATGGGATAAAAGTTCCTTGCCATCATAGTCCATAAAATGAGGCAAGCTAAATTTGCTGCTGCTTGTCTAGTAAGCATCTTTAGCATTCAAAGAATATATTCATGAGTAATATACTCATATCCATTAATTTCTAGGTCCTACATGCCTTTGACTTGTAAAGCATTATGGAATTTATCCTGGAATGATATTAGTGGTGTGTAATTATGTTTAACTCTAATGAAATATATTTTTCCACATGAGCAGGTACACTTAATGCCTGTCATTAAATGCATAGCAAACACGTTTCCCTGTTGCACCCCCACCCCAATTTTGTCCCTTCTGCATTCTCTCATATATATGAATGGTGGCTATTCACTAATGTGGAGAACAGTTGTATACATGGACACACAATCTCATCTATGCTCTGGATAATGAGGTGTAGTCCTAGGTGAGATCTACACCTATGGTATGTGTCAGTTGTACCACTCCAGACTGCTTGTGGGACTTACCTTCTTCCTTGATGGTGTGGGGATGCACATATATAACCACATAGGGCAGTGGTTCTCAAACATTTTAGACCGGGACCCATTTTTAGAATGGCACTTGTGTTGGGAAGTGATGTCATTAACCTGGAAGTGATGTCATAGCCGGAAGTGCCATCATCAAGCAGGATGGTTGACCATTACACAATAGTTGACCTAATCAAATGATGCTCCTGGAATGCAGACTGGCATTCTTGGACTGCAGCAATTGCACAACCATGAAACATCCCTGACAGAAAGCTAGATGAGGACAAAATATTATGTAAAAATGCTGAACTAATTTTTTTTAAAAAAACACCCTCATTTGCAAATATCGGCTTGTCAACACTCACAAGCATGCTGCGGTCTCC
Organism: Lerista edwardsae; assembly: GCA_029204185.1. Taxonomy (NCBI): domain Eukaryota; kingdom Metazoa; phylum Chordata; class Lepidosauria; order Squamata; family Scincidae; genus Lerista; species Lerista edwardsae. Next base: position 20,058,635 of record JAJKFI010000009.1, read on the forward strand.
GGCTCTTCCCTTGAGAATCCTGGCTTTGAGGAAGGGGCAGGCTGCAAGGGATGATTCAGTGGCTCCTCTGGCTACTTTAGGTGGCTCTCTGACGAGCTGTGGCTCAAAGTTTGGGAACCACTGAATCAGAGGTGAAGAGGAGTAAATCCCAACCCTGCAATGGTACCAAAATTGAGCAAAGCAACCTGCGGTGTCATAGAGGCAAGCAGGCACTGTGGGAGAAAATAACCCCCTGAAAGAGCAAGTTTAAGTTTCCACAGGTACAGCTCAATCTAGAGGGAGCTTTGTTTACTTTTCATGTTATTGGCTTTTCTATCTACATTTAGCTTGCGGCATCTGTCAATAATTGAATAAAATCCTAATCTCTGTGTGATCTCACCAGTTTCTCTGCGCAGTCCTATCTGATGTAGAAATATAATTAGTGTTATATTTCCAGACAGACATTTCAATCTTGGCTATTTGTTTGGGGCAAATGAATGCTCAGTTAAAGAGAGATTAAATAGATTTTCTTTCTTTTTAAAAAATAAAGCCCATGTTTTGTTTAGGCCCTAGAAAACAGAATTTTGGAGCATTGTTTTTCCATTTTGCCAGTTTACAAAAGTATGTTCAAGTTTGCAGCAGGGTATAGCAGAAAATATCATGCTCTCTCATTTGCAACCGTTCCTCCTGCAGTCAAACAGGTTGCCTCCATCAGAAATGTTGATGGTTGAAGCAAGAATTGTTCTAATAAGTTTTTTTGTTGCTCTTTTTCCAGCCACTTGGTTACATTCTACTTCATCTGCGCATTCTCATTTGAGGTTTATGAGGCTGGTTTGTAATCTAATTCTTTTCATTTACCCCCCTATAATTTGAAAGCTGCACTAGTATCCACATTCCTGATTATTTAAGAGTTTCCTTTCAGTGGGCTTAAGGGCCTCTCTGAATGTATACCCCAGGCCCACTAAGCTAATTTTTCCATACCTAAAATTATTACAAGCTCAACTCAACATGCCTTAGTTGGACCAAAGTCCCAGTGGAACAGCAGTGAGAATTTGGCCTAAGTGAAGAGCGGATGTTGTCAAACAGTGCCCTTAATTACTACAGTGCCAAACTAATGCGCAAGTGAAATACATTAGTAGAATTAAACTTTGTCTTTTATTCCCTCGGTGGGTAATACAGTTAATGAATATAGATCTGACCAAATTAAGATAATTTATTTCAATGGTTTACATCATTGTAAAAGTTTTAATGTAGCGTGGCCCTTTCAAACAAACTTTAAATAGAAGCAGTCCTTGTATTCACTTCAAAGATTGTGAAGGTTAAAAGTTATAAGTGTATTAAAGCAATTCACTTAATTATGTCTGTGGAGGATATCATTTCCTCTGCTGTGGATTTCTTCATTTACAATTCACAATACTAGCCAGAAGCCATTTTCTAACTTGGTGTTTAGATGTTTTCACCAATGATTTGTACTATAGTTATTTCAGAATATTAGCTCATATTCTGGCCTACGGAACAGTGTGGCTCCTGCCGTACTACGTGTGCTCTCCTTCTTCAATGCTTGAATTTTACAACTGCCTGACTATAATTAATGCATTGTTAGCTCCTGTTTCAAGATTTGGTGACAGTCATGGGTTTTGCTGGAGGTTCAATGACACGAGAGAACTTACACGGCTTCAGAAACAACAGATTTGAATACATCCTTATTGTGGAAGATCTCAGTGTAGGAGTCATAGTCCTGGTTCAGGCTTAATAATAAACCATCTTTTAGTGTTATGTGAACAAGCCTACAGCAACCAAGCCCTTGCACAGAACCAAGCCTTTCCTGCACCTTCTGCTTTCATTTTATGAAAAAAAACAAAAGCACCTCCCAGTTACGTGCAAACTTGGGATTGTGGCTTATTAATGATAATCACAACAAACCAGTTTATCAGAGGTTTCATATTCCAATTTGTTCTATCTACAATTGGTTAACCAGTCCAAATTCCCAGAGTTTCTAATTTTTACAGAGAAAGCAAAAATGTTGACTTTGCTCCTCATGTTCCTTATTGCAAGAAGGAAAGTCAAGGTGATGTTACCTTTGAGGCAAAGAATCACTACACTTTCACCAGCCGAAAGATTCTTATTTATAGAAATTGGCACATCAAGAGTTCTGATGCATTTGCATCGCAAGAGGCCCCTCGTAACTGTATAGTCCAGGGATCTCTGTCTTTGTCAGCCTCATCAATTAATTAGGGATGGGGAAGGATTCTGATCTTCAATTAATGCTTTAATTGATTAATTAAGCTAATTACTCATTTAGAGAGCGATAAAAAGTGGCAATTTTAAGCGGTCCCACAATATGGAAGCAATGTGAGATTAACATTGTTATACTTTTTTTACATAGGCTTTTATAGTAGCTGGTTTATGTTTTAAAATTAGACGGTCCAGTTCTGAAACTATATTTCCTTTCCTGGAACTGATAGCATGCAGGATGTGATGCAGCTCAGCACTTCTGGACTGAGAACTGCACTGGGATGAAGGCTTATGATCACAATTTCATCCAATTCAGGATTTTTGATATTCTGTGCCTTACTGGCACATAATGTGACCACCCATCCCTGGTAGACTTCTTTAAATAAATCCAGTTCAAACAGGGATGTTTGTATGCAGTAAATGAATATACTAGCAATAATAGGCCTTTTGCCTGATGACATGATGCTTTGGAGCATAGAACAAAGGGTTTTGTAATATTTCCCCCCTACAGTATGTTCTTTCCTTAGTCATTAAGAATAAATAAATAAATTGAAAGCACCTTCTATCCATCGACCTGCTTGTAAATCAGGAAAAAGTGTATTGATTGTAAGTTTGGATGCTAAGTCTCTATACTAAGGGGAGAAATCAGATCTGCATTTGGTCTGTCAGAAGAATCTAGCTTGTGGGAATTCTAGAATTATAGAAAAAATGTAAATCCATTTGTTGTTCCATTAGGAAATAATATATTGCGGAGTACTTACATTTGAAAATGAGTAGTATTTGCCAGGGGTCATAAAGTTTGTGTTTCTGGCCCAAACTTCTCTGTATTATATTATGTTTTATCAAATCTCCCCTCTCATCCCTTAAGAAAAAGAAATCTGGTCTGAAATAAATGATCTAATTTATCAACATAAATGGATTGTGAGACACGCTTGTACTACTGTAAAAGCAGGAATATATAAGAATTAAACATTGAAATTACATAATACTTTACAGTACATTAGCATGAGAATGTTACACGTGTGTATGCCCACACAGGTGCAAATCTCTGCCATGAATTCTACCTCATTTCCCTACCAGCTCTTTTTAAAGTTTGCAGAATATTCGTCTTATGGCCTTAGCTTAGAGATCCATTGGTGTGAAATATTGCTTTTCTATATATTTCATTCCAAAATGATATATTTGGACAGTTGGAAAAAAATTGATTGACATAACAGGTGTTCCATTTTCCAGTTGTTTCTGTGTTTTGTGTCTATTACAGCATTTCACTTTTAAGCGCTTCAGACAACTTCTGAAGAAAAAAAAACATGCTTTCAAGGGATATGAGCATCCCCTGAAAACTTCTATGACTGTTTTGTGCTGGTTTTTTTTTTTTTTTTTTGCTTTTTAGTTTTGCAGGTCTTGCTTCAGTACAGTTTTTCCCTTCTTTGCTGTTACACCAGTCGATCAGGGATAACGCAATGAATATGATGAATGAACCAATCAGATTTGGCTGTGTGGCTGTTTGAAAGCAAACAAAACCACAATTCATTTGCTTTGAACCCCTACTCTGACTGTAGTTGTTCCAGAATGCCCATTTGGATGTACATATGAATATGCATTCAAGCATGCATCCCATTTCTGCAAAATATACTTTGGATAGACAACATCTGCATTTGGTTGAGCATTCTGATGCACATCCAAATCTGCATCCAGGTCAGTGCTCTCTGTTTTTCCACGCTGTCCTATGGTAGTTTAACTGGGGTGTCAGCTTGGTTGCCAAGGCAATGGCAATGCACTCCCCCCCCCCCCGTGAAGGCTTCTAATAGTTTTTGAGTGCCTCTGTTAAACTATTAGGAGTGAGGGTCACATTTTGAGCGGCACAAAAATGTTTGTGAAATGGACCCACGTCCAATTCGGCTTTACATATTGAAATGCGTGTCTTCTAAGCTTCATTCTTATGTAATATTTGTAAAAGTATACAAAACAATATTATTGGAAACATAATTTAACAAAGTCTTCCATATTTGGAGTCTTCCATATTTAACAAAGTCTTCCATATAAATATCTTTCTCTAGAACATGAGGCTCCAAATTCTGGCCATCAGGCTGGATCTGGTGCCCCTTTTTCCTTTCCCCAGGTGACCCACACTAACCGTTCCACCAGGGAGCCAAACAACGGTCGTGCCTACATGTCCCAAGTGTCCCTGCAGCCAGCCACTTCCTGGTTGTGTCACTCCCAGGAGACTGAGTACCTGGCGTACTGGATAGGCACCGTTGGCCGGAGGGACGCTTGGGATATGTAGGCGTGATTGTTGTTTGGCTCCCCAGCAGGATGGTAAGCGCAGATCACGCTAGAGGATGTTCTCATTGCTGCAGTGGCTGCTCTAGAGAGTCTTGTGGTACTTTCAGAATAATAATTGTATTATACACCGAGGGTGGTGCTGGTGGTTTATACCAGACTCTGCTTCATTTTGTGTCTGCAAGTGTTCTCCAAAGTGATCTCCGAAGTTGGCAATCTTATACACTTCCATTGGATTGGATTTCCATTGAACATATTGGGACTGACATCTGAGTTGTCAAGCATAGGATTGCACTGTTGGTGGCTCTGTTTATGAAACCATGTGCCGCAATAAACCTGTAGTTCCATCGTTGTGTGTGTTAGAACACAGTTAACCTTCTGGAATCTTCCTCTAGATTATACCCACTGAAGAAGACATCTTTTATAGAGATAGATTCCATCGGAACAAATCAAAAATACATACAATAGCCTAGGAAATTCAGCATAGGAGCTATCCGTATTAAGAGCTGGAAAGCCAATTAATGTAAGGAATATTCCACCTGATAACTGAATATTTACATTTTCAAACATTAAACATCTTTTGTTTGTACGCAGATATCCCCCCCCCGTTCCTAAACAGCATTTGACCTGTTTGTAATTACCAACATTACTTTATGCTCCCTTTTACATCTTTTCCCTTCTTGAGCAAATAAGCCTAATTATAATTAGTTCCATCAATTGGTTTATCATGGTTCAAGGCTTTTATCACAGTGTCATTTTCTAGGAATCTTACATTCTCTCTCTCTCTCTCTCTCTCTCTCTCTCTCTCTCTCTCCCCCCCTGCACATAATTAGAGAGAACCAATTTGCTGAACATGGACCACACTGCAGAAACACCTAAACCAGTAGTGGCGAAGCGTTTGGGCTCACTGTGTCAAAAATGCCTAACTTGACTCTGCTGGCATGTCACCCGCCCCCTCCCAAAATGAAAATGAAACCATTATTTACATGTTCATTTGTTTAAAAATGTACAACACAATCATGCGTGGGGCCACATATTATATAAAGTAACATCTAATCATGACAAAAATGAAATACAAGTAAAATAATCTCAGTTGTTGTTGGGTGTTCATGAACTCTGGTGTGTCACCCAGAACGTTGCGGTATGTCACTTTTGACATGCGTGTCATTGGTTCGCCATCACTGACCTAGATGGCAATCCTATGCACACTTGCCTTGGGGGCGTAAATCCCATTGAACATGGTGAGCTGACCCCTGAATTGAGCATGCCTAGATTTGTCCCACTAGTAACCCCACATTTGATCCTTGTCTTGGTTAAGGTAAAGGCAGCCCTTCCAAAATAAATTCTCTCAGCAGCCATTTTCTTCTCAGCTTCAGGTAATTCAGAACAGAGGGCAAGTTAGGGCAACAGTCATAACTACAGTCACACTGACAGAACTGCATGTGAGGTCAGCCTTTGGAAAAGTGAAGAAAGAGAACTGCTTGATGTGGTTTGGAGATTGCCGGAGGATGGTGGTTTAGCACTGTTGTTGTGAGGCACCCCTCTATTCCTAGGCTATTTCTCGCTGTTTTTTGTTGTTGTTGGTCTGATTAATCAGACATAATAAGCTGCAAGAGATGCAACTTTGCCCATTTTTATTTTCGAGGGAAAAGAGCAGCTTGGCAACCAGAAATACCACTGCCTGTTTCAGCGAGGGCATCTTCCTCATGATGGCTTGAGACTCCCCACTGATTAGACGAACGCTGCAGTCAGCTGTGTCATCTGTGGTGCTAATTTAAAGGCCACAGTAATGTCACCAAACAGCTGAACAGCGGCTGCAAAACAGAATCTCTTTAAAGCAGATCCTTATCTGCACTTTATTAAATTTTTCACAGATATTTACATCCTGCCAAATAAACAAGCGAAGCCATGAAGTGATACATCCAAAACATTTTCAGCCTCGGATTCCCTTTAAATATCTTTTCATGGGCACTGGGCATGAGGCCAATGTTCATTTCTCTCTGTATTGAAGCTTTGCTCTTGCCGGCATGTTTTTCATTTCTGGAAACAGACTTTTGCAGTGCTTTGAAGTTTTATCGTGATAATTTTTAACACATTGTTTCAAAATAGAATAAAAATAAGCCACAGTACTTGTCATGGTATCTATTGGAAATTACCTTTTAAAAAATCCAATGAGAGGAGGCTGGTTATTTAATTTCTCTGATTAAATACGCCTACTCAGATGCTTAAATAAAAAATCTGTTTCATTCTAGTGAGAAGTTGGATGCCGATCTCTTGGAGGGGGATCAAGTCTTAATTTCCAGTGGAAATATGCCCAAAACTAAAATGGCTCCCTCATGGGGGTCTTCCCATGTTGCTGCAGTAACATTAGGAGCTCTATTGTCATGGAGGGAATGTGTTCTTCACCCTTGCCTTATGTCACTGTTGGCCTTTGGGGATGGGATTTTTGCTTCATGGTGGCTTCAATTCTGTGGGTAATATTACATTCAGAAAATTGTGCTCTGTGGCATATATTTTCATACACTGTGTGGCAGTGTAGGAAACTGCGAAGGAAGGCATAAAAAAGAGCCCTGCTGGATCAGGCCCAGAGGTGGAATTCAGCAGGTTCTCACCTATTCGGTAGATCCGGTTGCTAATTTTTGTCTGGAATAGTCAGCATTATGGGCGCCATTTTCCCTAGATACATAGAACCGGTTGTTAATTCATATGAATCCCACCACTGATCAGTCCCATATAGTCAAGCATACTGATTCCCACAGTGACCCACCAAGTTGCCTCTAGGTAGTCCATAAACGTTAAACGAAGACTTACCTCTCCATTCTCCCCTTTCCAACCATCAACAATAAAAAGACCACAGTGACCACTTCTTGTTTTTGAGATCCTATGAGGCAAATTTGTGATCCTATGTACCTAGGGTACCAGGGAAAATGCAAGGAACAATGATTACAGATGAACAATCTTTAAATCTTGAATCAAATCCCTGACAGTGTGTTTCTCATTTTCTGCAATTCCTCCAGTGCTCAGAACTGCACACATTAGATGTTAAGGTAATTGTAGTGATTGAAATCTGAAAGAATCTCAATGAGATTAAAGGACCAATACAGTTATTAAAGTAGGGAACAAATCTTACAGAACAGAATCTTGGAAAATACGGTTCTGCTTTCATCTGCTTGCATTAAGGATGGAAATGTATCCCAGACAGAATAACAAAAAAAAACACAAAATGTCCAAATAGCCAAATCACGATCAGGTCCCTTATATTAAAAATTTGCAAATGGGTTTTATGTATCACCTTTTATTTCATATGTGCATTTAAAAAAAATCCAGGGTATTTCCTTTGATTCTTGAGATTAAATTTCACATTTGAGAGTAGTTTGCTTTTGCAGCATTACTATTGCAAAAGCCTCTCCAATTAAATAGTTTTATTTTGTACAAGAGGACACAAAGCACAAGGGCCACCATAAAACATGTTTGCACCACTCTCGGAGTCAGGCAGGATGGCACACATCTGTGTGCTGGTATCTCTGACTCCGAGAGTGGTCCAGGCATACTTCACAGTGTCCCTTGTGCTGGCCAAACTTTGCTGGCCTAACTGTGCCGGCCTAACTCCAGGTTAGGATTATGCCCCTAGTGGTATTTACTTCTATCTAGACATGCATCTGGGACATGGTGGTGCAGCGGGTTAAACTGTTGACCTGCGAGCTTGCTAACCAGAAGGTTGGCAGTTCGAGACCATGTGACGGAGTGAGCTCCTGTTGCTTGTCCCAGCTCCTGCCAACCTAGCAGTTCGAAAGCGCATAAAAATGCGAGTAGATAAATAGGGACCACTTCGGTGAGAAGGTAATGATGCGCCTCAGTGTATAGTCATGACCATGACCATGGAAGCTTGTCCTAGGACAAACACCAGCTCTTCGGCTTCGAAACGGAGATGAGCACTGCCCCCTACAGTTGGTCATGACTAGACCATTCGGTCATGGGGAAACCTTTACCTTAGACATTCATAGGATTGTGCTGTTCAGTTTTTTTAAATTTGTAAACAACATGATTAAGGGGTTTAAAAAGGTATCTCAATGAAGTATTTTGGTGGGAAATGCTAGCTTGATCACAATAAGCACATTCTAGTCTCCCTTACTCATTTAATTTTGAAAGCCCCAGAGGGACTAATTTTCATGAGAAATTTGTGTTTGTAATCTTAAACAGACATAATTTTGTAATTTTCTCATGAAGGATTGGCTAAAGTTTTGGCATTAATGGCTTGAAACTTTCCAAAAGAAGAATGCATTTTTGTTCAAACTCCAAGAAAAATAATATTGAAGTGGGGAAAAAAAAGAGAAGTTATTACTCATTATTATAGAACTATTTTCAGTAGAGGCAGTGAATAACCATCAATTCGTAAAAATGTAATGAGAATTCAGTCCTATTCTAACATTTCATTAATGTTCTGATAGCGACCAGGTTGTTTCTGTCAGATGATATTTTAGTTGAAAATTGCATTATGGAAATAGCTGAGTTTACATGTACGAGAAAAAATGTGAAGCAAGTTTCATCACGCCTCTTGCATGCCTATGCAAGATTTTGAGACTAATATAGAACTGTCATGATCTTTTTTTATGTGTGGGGTGCTTTCTCTCTTCCCTCCTCCATCCTCAGCTTCTACAACCATTCTGCTCTGCAATTAATTTTGTTATGAATCAATCTATTTATCGCTTCTTTGTCACTGGCTGTTAAGTTATTCTGCACGTTTTGCCATGTGTTTGTTTACTGTTAGCTCTTCAAAATAAAATAGGGCGTCTTTTCTAATTTGTAATGGAACATTATTTATACAGTACCTATAAACTTGAGTAACAAGGGCAGAGTTAATACAGGTGTGTCCCAGTATCCACGGATTCAGTATCCACGGTTTCAGTTATCTGTGGATACCGGGGACGCCTTTTAAATAGAAAGGGGAAGGTGTTAGAATGTTTTTTACCTAATGAATTTACTCTGAATTTCCAGGCTTGCAGGCAACTTTCCGAGGCGCCTGCAGCCTTTTCCCAGTCCTCCATTGTCCAAGCGTGCCCCAGAATGCAGTGCGATCAGGAAGAAATACATCGTGCTGCATTCTGGAGCATGCTTTGACATGTGGAGGACCAGAAAAAGGCTGCCACCTGCAAGCCTGGAAATGAAGAGGTTTTGCTGCCATAAGGTATAAAAAATTCTAAAACCTTCCCCTGTTTAAATGGCATCTGTGATATCCCCAGTTTCCATTATCCGCGGTGAGGGTCGCAACACCTGCACAGTAATTTGTGACTGCTTATGCCCATTATACTGATAGAGTTTTGTCAGGAGAACACATTAGTCATAGCAAACACCCTTTTCCAGCAACACAAACGGTGACTGTACACATGGACTTCACCAGATGGTCTACATTGAAATCAGATCGATTACATTCTTTGCAGCCAAAGATGGAGAAGTTCCATACAGGCAGTAAAAACAAGACCTGGAGCTGACTGTGGCTCAGATCATGAGCTTCTTATTGCAAAATTCATGCTTAAACTGAAAAAAGTAGGGAAAACCACTAGGCCCTGCACATATGACCTAAATCAGATCCCATACGAATACACAGTGGAGGTGACAAATAGATTTAGGGGCTTAGATTTGGTAGACAGAATGCCTGAAGAACTTTGGACAGAGGTCTGTAACATTATACAGGAGGCAGCAACTAAAACCATCCCAAAGAGAAAGAAATGCAAGAAGGCAAAGTGGCTATCTGACGAGGCTTTACAAATAGCTGAGGAAAGAAGGGAAGCCAAAAGCAAGGGAGAAAGGGAAAGATATACCCAACTGAATGCAGATTTCCAGAGAACAGCAAGGAGAGATAGGAAGGTCTTCCTAAATGAGCAGTGCAAAGAAATAAAGGAAAACAATAGATTGGGAAAGACTAGAGATCTTTTCAAGAAAATTGGAGATGTCAAAGGACAATTTCATGCTAAGGTAGGCACAATAAAGGACAAGAACGGCAAGGACCTAACAGAAGCAGATGAGATTAAGAAGAGGTGGCAAGAATACACAGAGGAACTCTATAAGGCTGATCTAAATGTTCCTGATAACCACAATGGTGCGTTCACTGAGCTCGAACCTGACATCCTGGAGTGTGAAGTCAAGTGGGCTTTAGAAAGCCTCACTAATAACAAAGCTAGGGGAGCTGACGGCATTCCAGCGGAATTACTCAAAATCTTAAAAGATGATGCTGTCAAAGTGCTGCACTCCATATGCCAGCAAATTTGGAAAACCCAGCAGTGGCCACAAGACTGGAAAAGATCAGTTTACATTCCAATCCCAAAGAAAGGCAATGCCAAAGATTGTTCAAACTACCGCACCATTGCACTCATTTCACATGCTAGCAAGGTGATGCTCAAAATCCTACAAGCTAGGCTTCAGCAATATGTGAATCGAGAACTTCCAGATGTACAAGCTGGTTTCCGAAGAGGCAGAGGAACTAGAGATCAAATTGCCAACATTCGCTGGATCATGGAGAAAGCAAGAGAGTTTCAGAAAAACATCTACTTCTGCTTCATTGACTGTGCCAAAGCCTTTGATTGTGTGGATCACAACAAACTGTGGCAAGTTCTTGAAGAAATGGGAGTACCAGACCACCTGATCTGTCTTCTGAGAAACCTGTATGTGGGCCAGGAAGCAACAGATAGAACTAGACATGGAACAACTGATTGGTTTCAAATTGGGAAAGGTGTACGACATGTCACCCTGGTTATTTAATTTATGTGCAGAGTACATTATGAGAAAGATTGGGCTGGATGATTCACAAGCTGGAATCAAGATTGCTGGGAGAAATATCAACAACCTCAGATATGCAGACGACGCCACTCTCATGGCAGAAAGTGAGGAAGATCTCAAGAACCTTCTGATGAGGGTGAAAGAGGAAAGTGCCAAAATTGGCTTGAAGCTCAACATTAAAAAAACTAAGATCATGGCAACCACTCCCATCACTTCCTGGCAAATAGGAGGGGAAGAAATGGAAGCAGTGACAGACTTTATTTTCCTGGGCTCCAAGATCAGCGCAGATGGTGACTGCAGCCATGAAATTAAAAGACGTTTACTTCTTGAGAGAAAAGCTATGGCGAACCTAGACAACTTAATCAAAAGCCGAGACATCACCCTGCCAACAAAGGTTTGCATAGTCAAAGCGATGGTTTTCCCAGTAGCAATGTATGGCTGTGAGAGCTGGACCATAAGAAAGGCAGAGCAACGAAGAATAGATGCTTTTGAATTATGGTGTTGGAGAAGACTCTTGCGAGTCCCCTGGACTGCAAGTAGATCCAATCGGTTAGTCCTCCAGGAAGTCAAGCCTGATTGCTCCCTGGAAGGACAAATCCTAAAAGACCCTCATGCTGGGCAAGATTGAAGGCAAAAGGAGAAGGGGGCGGCAGAGGATGAGACGGTTAGATAGTGTCACCGAAGCAATGAACATGAAATTGGGCGAACACTGGAAGCTAGTGGAGGACAGGGAGGCCTGGCGTACTGTGGTCCATGGGGTCGCGAAGAGTTGGACACGACTTAGCGACTGAACAACAACATACCTATTTAATTATATTTTGAACTCTGTGTAGTGGGCCTTTCCTGCCAGTTAAGTTGGATTGTAAAAGCCATGAAATATCACACACACACACACGGCGAGCCAAGGGCTTCTGTACTCTTTGTCCCCTCCTTTGATCCTGAAGTGGGAAATTCTCCCATTCATTTTAGAATAAATCACAGTTTCGAGTTATTTCCAAGTTCAAGAATCTGGTGAATTCTACTGCAGTTGAATTAAAACTCTCTGAACTTGGAAAGATGGAGAGAGGTTATGGAGATGTGATCGCCTTCGTTGCAGGATGCCTGCAGTTTTTAATAATCTCTTTCAACTTCGTTCTGTTTTCGTTGGTGAAGAGATTGCTGGGAACAAATGCTAGTTGCATCCTATTTTGATTTCAGTGCATTATTTTGAACTTTGAAGCCTCTCATTGGATTTTTTAAAAAAGCGTTTGTGTATTTGAAAGGAGAAGGAAGGGCATTGTTTGATGTTCTACAACATTGTGAATCTCTTAGCAGTGTCTATCACTGGCTAGTAAATGCACAGAGATAATCATTGTGGTTTTCCAAAAAACCTTACCAAGTTTTATGAGCCTCCAGATTTTTGTCTGACCTTCGTTGAAACAGTGTTTCCCCCCCCCCACTTTAAGGATTTAGCATCACTGTCTTCAAAATAGTTACTGTTCTTGTCTTTTATGAAAGCCAGACAAAGAAACGGGTGCATGCTTTTCATTTTAATGATGCCCTTGTAGCGATTGGGGATAGTTCAAAAAGTGTAATTTTGGACCTAAGCAGTGAGTAGAGAGCCCAATCCTGTTCAGCTTTCCTGCACTGATGGAGCCGTGTCAACAGGGTACCCTCCCAATAAGCACACAAGGCAGAGTCTTGGGTTGACTCGGTCACTGCATTAATTATTAATTAGTGCATTAATTATTACGGAGCTGCAGCAGGGGCAAATTCTAACTCAGACCCTCTGCCTCTAGGGTGGTTAGGTGGGGGAAATGGTTCTAGCTGTCCACCTTCCCCAGACGATAAAGGCATGTGCCATCTGACTCAAAGCCGTATCCTGTTAAAGACAGAGTGAGCCTTGATTGAGGCAGTGGACAGCAGAGGCCCATAGGCCAAGCCTTGCAGTAGCTTTTACACATTCCAGTCAGAAGCATGCCATTCAGCCTTGTTTCACTGAGCCAGTTGTGATGGTCAAACATTATTTATTTATTTATTTGAAGAATTTATACCCTGCCTTTCCCATGCCAAAGGAAATGCCCACGGTGGCTTACATGAGCAGGCCAGTCTAAACCACCATTTTTTCAATGGGGCTTTTACAAATATACAGTATTCTTGTGAGCCGCCAATCCTCAGTCCCAGATGTCGCCTTCACAGTGTGGTTCTTTCCTTTGGCTGCATCAAGCCAATGTGATGGCACATCAAGCCTCAGCTGGCCATCGCCAGCCAAGCCTGGACAGGTCAAGGTCATATTCCGTTCTTTTACTGGATGGCCTTCTCACACACTCCACCGCAACTCTCACTCGCGGTGAGCTAACCAGCTCCACAGTGACACTGTTCTGCCACCACAGGTACTGCAGCTTGTCACAAACTGGCATCCGTCTCCCATCCAAAAGCAAACCACAGATTCTCCTGCTTAGCTTCAGTCAGTGCCAGCAGCTCAGGCATCAGCCCACACCTCCTGCCCATGGTTTAGTCTAATCTAATCTAAGCGCCAGTGGCTTAGATAAAATTGGCGGCTGACCTTGCTTACCTCGGAATGGACACCAGAAAGATAATGCCTACCTTCCTGACTGGCATGGTACCTGCCTAAAGTGCCCAACAATAAGAACAAGCTAACCAAAACTACCCAATAGTCCACCAGTCTGGAATAGGTAGAAAAACTACCAGCCTAAGGCCAATCTAGCTGTCAGCAAAACATTTCTACAAAGCCCTGATAAAGAGTGACCAGCTATTCTCAGACTGAATGAAGGGTGATTAGGAGGGGATTTCTGGATGGATCTGAAGTGTGAGGTAGGAGCTCCCAGAGTCCCACTCTTGCACTTGTTCATCCCAGGTAATAGCCCAGCCATTAGTTGAAAGAGCACCTCTGCTTGAGCTTGCATGGAGGGACAGGGGGAAAAAGCAGCAACGTGTCAATCACTACCCTATATACTTACGTATAAGTCTAAAAAAGGTATGCCTGAAAATTGACCCTGAAAACCTGGATTGACTTATACGCTGGTTATTTCGCCCCATTGTTGACCGCATTTTTCTCTCTAGATGTGTGTGTACTTAACACACCTGCCAAACTGAGCACTTCATGCTTGCGATGAAGTGTGTTTTCATCCACAACAGTTGAACAATAAGCAACTACATTCGTCTTGCCAGAAGTTCCTTTGGTGCAACAGCCTGATGTGGTATTGGTCAGGAAGTGGCTCCAGAGAAACTGCTTTTCTTTCTAACAGATGTTTTTTTTTTTACTCCTCTAGAGCCCCGATTTTCCTTTTTCAGCTCTGTGGTTTTCTTAACTGGTATTTTAATGGACATGTTTTGCTTGGAATTTTATTCATGTTGTCGTGCAACATGCTCCTTCAAAATTTGTTAGGTCATATATATGGAAATGGGCCCATGAGCTTTTGACAACTTCCATTTTGTGCTGAAATTGCCTTGGCCAGACCTCTGTGTATAATGTAGGCAAAAACCTCAACTTCTTTAGAGTTAAAAAACAATTGGCCATAATCATCATCAGCATAATCTCTTCTGTGATTCTCAGGATCTTGCCTAGACCCTGAATTATACAATATAACCAACCCAGGCTAAGATGAGTAATAAAAATTTGAAAATTTGGTAGGAATGAGATTTTGCATACATGTGGCAAATTCTGCGTTACTCAAACTGTATCTAGAAGGAGTTGGGGTGGAATTCCTTCCTTTTTACTCCCTGTATGTTGTCATTTTGTGCTGTAGAACCTCAAGACTGATTACCATAGAAACAATGTTTTGGCTTGAATAGCTGCAAATGCTGTTAATGATAATAGAATTATCTAGTTATTTTAAATCCAATTATATTAGACCATTTAGTTCATTCCTGTTGGTACAGCATGTTTTTATACTGCTATCTTCAGCCTTCTAAAATAAATCTTATGTAACAGTAAATTCCTTCTGGTCACGCAGAGAGACTGTTCCCATTCTGAGTCCAGCACTTTGTGGTCATCCTAAGGCCACATAGATAGAAGCTGAAAATACCCCAAATATTACTTTTCCTTTCATTTTCCTGTCCAGTTCCCACTGGAGCTTCTGAAAACAAATCTTCTTCCCCTCTTGTACCAGGTCATACGACTGTCAAGAATATCATGACTCAAGTTGAGAATTGTACAGTGAACCTCAATATAATGTACTGATGGGGTGGCGTGGGGAAGGTGTATCCAATAGTGCCAAAGCCCATTAAATCAGAATGCATTTAACTCAATGGAGACGTGCATATAGAAAAACTTATGATACATTTTTAATGACGCAGAAAAAATCGTTTCCGAAGTCCATTAATTGAAAGGTTTACTATTCCCCCCCTCTCTCCAGTATATATACTGTATATACATACAAAAAAAGAAAAGAAAAGAAACAAAACAAGACTCTATTCAATATGGTAGAAAATGGACTATTTGAAGTCCATGCTTGAGTCTGAAGGATAATCCTTACTGCAGTTAAGGAGGCAGTGATTTTATAGGTCCTATGGCCAATTTTGTCTTTAGGGCTTTATATTCTGCTCTTAATTTTCTTACTTTCTAATGGTATAAGCCAGTGTTTCCCAAACTGTGTGTCAGGAACCATCAGTGGCCCATGAGCCAATTTTTGATGTCTCATGACATTTTTGGAAAAAAAAAAATTAAAAACAACTTTGCAAGCACTCTTTCTTGGTTGTTGCTAACATGAGGTAATCTTCATCCCAAATTAAAATGTCACATTTTCTTATTTTCTCTAGTACTTGGCATGCTGTAGATCTTGTGTGACCCTGATTTCAGCCTGTCTGACTTGGAAGTCCCTAACTGCATATCTTGCTCTCCAGTTCAGCCTTCTGTGTACCCTGGAACGTAAGGGTTTGAGGGAACAGTCCATGAACTCGATTTCTGGGGAGAACCTACCAAATGTCTACAGATGCATATTATATGTAAGGTCCCTAGAAGCTTCAGGAGCATAGGGCCTGGATTATTAATAATTAAAATTTATTATTAGTAATAAATATTTCTTTCTATATCTTTTTTTTTAAACTAATGGGTCATGATAGATTATCATGTTAAAAAGTGGGTCCAGGTGCAAAAACGTTTGGGAAGGACTGCTATAAATTTAAGGTAAGAACAAGAGCCCTGCTGGATCAGGCCAAAGGCCCATCTAGTCCAGCTTCCTGCATCTCACAGTGGCCCACCAGATGCCTCAGGGAGCACACAAGACAACAAGATACCCACATCTTGTTGCCACTCGGTTGTACCAGTTAAAGATAGTTTCCTGACATTTGCTGCATGAAATAGGCAAATGCTCATATACATCTTGCTTACTGTTGTTGCAAAAACAAAAGGAATTATGAAAACATTCTGGGTACATTCGTTTTACAGATAGGCTTTAGTCTATTTCAGTAGAATCCTCATGGATTCAATGTACTATCTCCATCACTCACTAAATGCTGTCTTTTGCAGGTTCTAGCGTTCCTCAGTGGCCTTCCAAAGAAGCCTTTTGCATTTCCTTTCCCTTTGAGATTTTCATGTCTTCAGAGCTTTTCTAAGATTTTTAGAAAGTTTAGATTACGTTTTCCCAGTATATATTGTTACATTCATCTAAGTTAACTTTCTTCAGTCGGCAAGCCTCCCAATTCACTGATTTCATTAGATCCTTCTGGACTTTATCATAAAGGCATAGAAAACAGTTACGTAGTTACCCTGCTCTCCAAAAAATCTAACCTCAATAACTTTGTGTCACTAGCAAATTTTCCACTTCAGTTTTCCTTTCCTCATCTAGGCCATTAATAAATCCATTAAATAGCCATGGTCCCAATTCCAGTCCCTGAGGAAACCATTATTAACTTCTTCCATCTTTTACTACAATAAGGTTTTTAAACACTCCTTTGGTCTAAAATACTTAGAACTCAACTTAAATTCTTTATAGCTCTCAGCATATTTATGTAAAAGGAGGGAGGGCAGAGAGCTGCTTTTCATCAATTTTATGGATTTTACTCTTTGCTGTGTTGCTTATTCTAGTAATAAAATATGTAGGTGTTGAAGAACTTCCTTGGAGGGAGCAAAGAAGACCTTAGAGAAGAGACTATTTAAAATGGGTTAGGAACCAGCCTGAACCTGGTGAGGCAAGATAACTCATGGCCTCAACATTGCTTAAGTGAACAAATGTGAGTGCTATAGAACAATGAAGCTTATCAGGTTATATTCTTAAAACTTTTTCTTTTGCTCACTTGAGACTTCGAATTTGTTCTCAGATGTTCATATCCAGGAAATCTAAGATGACTGACTACATTAGAACAATCAAGGTACAATCTTAACCTGGAGTTAGGCCGTCACAGTTAGGCCAGCCAAATTTTGTCTGGCACAAGGGCCACAGAGAATTGCGTATGGACCATCCTTAGAGTCAGGGAGGATGGTGCACATGTGTGTGCTGGCCCCTCTGATTCAGAGAGTGGTCCAAACATACTGTACAGTGTCTCTTGTGCCAGCCTGATTTTGCTGGCCTAACTCCAGGTTAGGATTGAGCCCTCAGTTGTCTTTATCTGCAACCTCACTATCTGTGAGGGGTAGAACTGCTACTTTCCTCATAATCTGCACCTCTATCCTTGTTATCTACTATACAGAGACCTTCCGAAGGCTGCAGGGAACTTCAGAATGGCACCTGTGACCAGCACTGAGCCCTCTAGAATGGCTGACAGAAGCATCTCCCAGCCTTGTTTAAGGGGTCCTTTCTGGTCACAGGTGCCATTCTGAAGATCCTTGCAGCCTCTGGAAGGTTTCTGCAACATTCAGAGATCTTTTGGCACTTCCTGCTGCTCTCTGTGGGCATCCTCTAAGGGTCTCTGCTGATAAGGTACCCCTTGCACTGAACTCCATTGATCCCATAGGATCAATGATTTGTGAATTTGCTGTCTGCAAGGTTTTCCAGGAACCTAACCCTAGTGGATAGGAACCTAACCCTAGTTAACCCCTGCTAACTGGGCAAGAGGCACTTTTTCAAGTGGTGTCCTCTTATATTTAGCAGGGGGAGAGCAATTGTCCCTTTTCACCCCAGCACAGTGTCTTTCTCGTGGTTGTTGCTGTTGGTGTTCTCCATTCCTTTAGATTGTGAGCCCTTTTGGGACAGGGAGCCATTTAACTTTAATGTTATTATTTGCCTGTAAACCGCTTTGTGAACTTTATGTTGAAAAGCGGTATATAAATACTAGTGATTGATAGTGATTGATTGATAATGACGATTTACTGTCTCTCAGACCAGCAGGGACCGGACTCCAAAGTTCAGCACAATTTGCTTTGCATGATGAATGGGCCCTTTGGATTTTCTCAAACTGTAGCCCCCACAATACATGACAGGTCACATTGGAAGTAAAGGTGTCTTGAAACAAACCAACTATCCACAACTAGCGTTTGACATAGTATAAGGGCCTGTTGTTCAATGTGGGAGGGGGAGGAAGGTCAAAAATTCCACTGGGCACATTCCAGGACTGAGTGCTGCTGTGTTAACTGGGGACCACTGCAGCGGAGAAAATATTTCCTGGCATGAACGGCACTTTGCATTCCACCAGGGAAGACACAAAACACCTGTATTACAGCACCCAGGGAGAACGGATGAGTGGTCCAGGTGGGGGACCAATCCTATCCAACTTTCCAGCACTGATGCAACCGTGGCACGGGGACACACACTGCATCCTGTGGTATGGGAGCAGTCACAGAGGCATCCTTTAAGTAAGGCAACATTTACCTGCATCGTGGCTGTACCAGCACTGGAAAGTTGGATAGGATTGGACCCTACATACGCCCCCTGCCTGGACCACTCATCTGTCCCCCCCGTCTCTCTTGTCTGTGGCTCTTCTTCCTCATTCTCTTCCTGTTCCAGCTCTTTGTTCCAGCTCTGTTATTCAGTGTTGGGCTTGGCATTGGACCAAACATTGACACTGCCAATCAAATGTTACAAACTCTTGTCCTAAATCGTCAAGCACCATCATAGTGTTCGTGTAAACTCTGTTCAGCCTTCGTTCATATCATCAGCTGTGAAAGGAATTCTTTCTGGTAACTTATTCTAACTTTGCCCTTCCTCCCATTAGCAGAACCCAAAGAGCCCTCTGCTTATGCCCAAACTCTCCTATGTGTGCACCAGGTCTGGGCTAATTTCCTGTTTCGGTTGCAGGTTTTCCCCATTGTGTCCAAAACTGAACCCAGATGGAAGTGGGGACTGCTTGGCTCTGATACGTATGTGGAAGCTGCCTGCACTATGCTTTGGGTTTCTCTTATAATCTTCAAGATTGAGGGTGAAGAATGTTTTGTAGTTTTGTGTAATTCATTGGAAACAAACATAGGTTATCCAACCATACCAGTACTGTAGGCTGCTTCATCAGGGCGAGGATATAAGCATTGAAGTCTAGTTCATTATTTCAAGGTGTAAGATTTATGTGTTTGGCCTTGGAGTTTCTGAATTCATATCCTGGCGTAGTGTCGGTATGATGGCAGCTGCCAGGTTTGAAAGGATTTAAATGTTGTAATGTTTCTCTCCTGCTTTAAATTCCAAAGGTAATTAAAGTCTTCACCTGCAAAGCTCTCCTAGTATGTGAGGGGCTGGGACTACAAACAGCAAAAAAGGGTTTTGTCTTTCTGATTGAGATGCGATTAACTGGGCAAAATGAGTGGAAATGAAAAATAAATTGGATTTTAAAAAATCTTTCAGTTTTAATAAAAGGGCAGAGTGTCAGTGACACAGGAAAGGAAAATGGTTTTAAAATCTTAAGTGTTACTTTTACCGTGCCACTTTGCCCTTTTAAAATCTCAATGTTTTTGGGGGGCAATTTAGAATTGCAGCTCATACCAGCTCTTGATCCATCCGGAGCAGTAGAATTCTGGCATTATTAGAACACATATATTTTGGGTTTAATTATGGTTTAATTAGAAAGATTATTAACTTTCTAATGATGTCACCAAAGAGCAGATTGCAGGGATCACAAAATATCCAGAGTTGATGCAGGGGTATTA
This sequence comes from Lerista edwardsae, assembly GCA_029204185.1. Lineage (NCBI taxonomy): Eukaryota > Metazoa > Chordata > Lepidosauria > Squamata > Scincidae > Lerista > Lerista edwardsae. The sequence continues at coordinate 20,078,913 of JAJKFI010000009.1, forward strand.
AAAAAGCCTGATTGAGTAAGGTGATTTTCAAACTGACAGAAAACAGAACACAAACACTTCCAGCACACTTCTGGGTTTACTCTTACACGGTACACAAGGGAGTAACCTGAAACATGTTTTTCAGAGTTAAGGGGAAACACCCCACCCCATTTCACTGTGACAAAGTTTTTTCAAACAGGGCAAGAAAAGATGCTTCCTCTTCCTTGTTTTCCCCCTTTGTGTTTATTTTACTGCTTGAAATTATGTCAGGGTACATTCCAGTTTCTAAGTCCTATACTAAGATTTTTGTAGGTGCCAATAGCAGTTGAGAAATTGGGTGAGGAGAAAGGGAGCTTACTTCTTTGAAGTGGTTAAGGGAGTTACAAGCACACAGCTTTACCCTCCTGAACGAAAATCTGGTTTCTGCATCATTCCTTGCTATTCTTTTCAATTTCTGTTTTTCAGTCTGCTCTTGTCTCTATATGACTGGAGAGGGTCATAGGAATAATCTATTATGTATCCATTTCGGTGCTACAGGTGTAATACAGGTGACGTCTAGGTCGTGTGTGTTGTGTGTGTGGTGTTTTTGGAGGTATAACATAGTTCTCCATTCAATATGCTCAGCATTGAATTCCTTTGCCTTTTTAGGAAAAAAAAATTGAGCAAGGTCAAATAGGGTTTTTCCTTTTGTTCTGCTTCTCCATGCAGAAACAATAAATAAATAAATAAGCTTGTTCTATGTGAGTTACAAGCAGGTGAAGACAAAGTGACCTATTTATAGAAGAGCTAATGGATGTGTTTTAACTTGACCTACTTTTTTCCAGGGTTCTACAGAGGTGATGCAGTTGCGTGAATGCGGCATTTCAAAAGGGTTCCTTTCCCTGTTTTCCGTTATGACTCAATTTAATACTGGCATGAGCTACAGGGTGTGTATTTCATCCCCCTTGTTTCTTAGGTGTGCCGCATCTGTCTCGTGAAGATTCATTTGCAGTGACCAGCTTGTTATCTGGTAGGCACTCAAAGAACTGTGTCTACCATAGAAGGGGTTTTGTGGACAGCTGTGTGGCCCCTGCTAACTGGACAAGAGGCACTTTTTCAAGTGGTGCTCCTCTTATATTTAGCAGGGGGAGAGTAACTGTCCCTCTTCACCCCTGCACAGTCTTTCTAGTGGCTGTTGCTGGCGGTCTGCCTTTTTTTAGATTGTGAGCCCTTTTGGGACACTTCGTGTTGTAAAGCTAAGCGGTATATAAGTACCTTGATTGATTGATTGATTGATTGATCTCATTGCACTGTGTTTTTTGAGACATGCTGTGTCTTCTATTCTTCTAGCTATAAAATGTTCTTAGACCTTTAAGAAAGTGAGAGAAGGAGTGCCAGAATACCCTTTTCTGCCATTTTGTTTCCCTCCACCCACCAGTACTGTCAGGGGTGTAGCTAAAGATGTGCAGGGGGTGCAATTGCACTGGGCAACAAGTTTTGGGGAGGGGGGCAACAAGCTGAGCTTGACACTAGTGACCAAATTGGTGAAAATCTTGGTATGTATGAATAATAACATCATGTTATATATCATTTGATGTGGAATTTAATGCAGAATGCAATGAAACAAACCAAATCTCTATCAATTATGGCCAAAAAGCCAGAAAACAAAAATACAACTATCATGTTTTTAGGAATAATACTGTCATGTTATATATCATTTGACGTAGAACTTCATGCAGAATACAATGAAACAGAGTGTAATACCTTCATTCTATCAAATGTTACGGCCCCAAACCCCAAGAAAATGGGAAAAAATGCAACTGTGATGTCACTTCCTGTTGCGACATCACTTCCGGGGCATGATTTAGCCTTCTGCACCAGGCTACACTTTCCTTAGCTATGCCAGTGACTATTGTTGTTTGCACAAGGTTAATGCTGATGGTTAGTGGAACTCCAGCAGGACGGCTTGACTATAGGGAAGTAACTGCTTGATAAATAACCGCCTGCAAACCTGATTTCCAGTTTTGGGGTTTATTTCATTACAGAAAATGGACTGATAAAGGAAAAAAATGGATGTGATTTTTTTCTACCTCCAAATAATAATTTGATTGCCATTCCAGGTGTTTCCATCTCTGGAATAGCGATAAGACTAGTTGGACCCTTGAGACCGCAGGGGGATTATTCCATTCTTGAGCTTATAGCTTGATGTGTTAATTAGAAATTTGCCCTTATTTAGAAGATTAAAATGATCACAGAGTTATGTTTTATTGGGATTTTGTTGCTGAAACAAATGCAGTGATCTACAGCTAGGTTCCATTTTAAGCTGTGAGTTTAGATATAGGTGGACTAGTGACCTCTCCAAAATAGTTCATCAGGAGATTGTGCCGTCTGATGAACAGAGGCAATATAGGCTTGAGGTCTAATTCATCTGAAGAAGCCGAGCAAATAAGCCTTTTGGCCCCCTTGTTGTCTCCGCTATTACTAAGAGGAAAAAATCGGGAAGCAGAACGTCTCCGGAGGCTACAACACTTCAGCTGTATATGCTGGCGTAAATGAATGATAAATTACATAGTAACTAGATGTTGTTGTTTTTTCAAGAAATTCTCACTAGTATATATTTTACCTTTTCTCCCTTGACAATAGCAAAATGTAATTTATTGACCCTCCAATTATTATTTTTCACATACTAATTTTAATAATTTCCAGATGTTGGTATACAAATGTGCGCACCAGGAATGTGTTTGGTAGGCTGTTGGTTTAGGACATCATGACCTCAAGCAATTGCTGAAAAGTTTCATTTCTCTTTCTGGTTGGGGTGTGTGTGTGTGTGCGTGCGTGCGTGCGAGAGAGCGAGAGAGAGGGCAAGAGAGAGGGCAAGAGAGAGAGCCCATTGTACATAAATGTTGTGTGTATTTACTTTAGAAGAAAAATTTGGGAAGGAACTGGGCAAGAGGCACTTTTTCAAGTGGTCCTCTTATATTTAGCAGGGGAAGAGTAATTGTCCCTATTCACATCTGCACAGTATCTTTTCTAGTGGCTGTTGCTGATGGTGTTCCGCATTTTTTAGATTGTGAGCCCTTTTGGGACTGGGAGACATTTAACTTTCTTATAACTATTTGTCTGTAAACCGTTTGTGAACTTTGTGTTGAAAAGCGGTATATAAATACTATTGAAGGATTGATTATAATACAGATTACAGTCTCTAGTTGAATTTACTATGTAAATAGAAGCAGGTTTTTTTTAAAAAGTCACTAGTCACAATTCTGAGATTTGAGATATGTATACATTGCTTTAATTGCACAAAATACGTGGATGAAATAATAAAATGGGGTTTTATATGATTCTGTATTGATCAGATTTTCAGGAAATACTTTAGATATGATTAATTATTCAATATGACCCAATATCTGCATTTAATAAGGACATCAAAGCAATTCTTTGTTGCTGTTTTCATTCCTTCCTTCCCCTACCAGTAGGTGTCACTTTTGGGACTAGGAAATCTATTTTGTGGATACAGCATGTAAACCCTACTTTTCAATGATTGTTTTACAGCTGTGTATTCATCTGTAAGCAAGCTTTAATGATGATTACCCTCCTTCTCCCCCCAGCCCGTTTTATCTCAACATAGTAACAAGCGGTGTCTGTAATCTACAAATTGAACAACTTTTTTTTTTTTTGCAAGCCACCGCTGCCTGGCAAAGAAAGAAGGAGTATGTATTTAATTTTAGAAATTACTTGTATGTATTGGCAACCGATGTTTTCTGAACATATTGAATTGGAAAATTCTGCTTACAAGAAAGTAGCTATATTGCCATTGTCCAACATTTTCAAAGGAATAAGCAGGAACTAGCCTAGATTTGGGTCATCTAAAGTTAATAACAGAGCTGGGACAAGTTGGGCTCACTCAGGCTGCAGGCAGTTGTTGGGGTAAGGGAGAGCCTTCCCTTGAAGTTGGTGCCAGATACTCTTCTCCTGTGAGTGAGCCATGTAGATTTGTTTTAAAAATCTTAGTTGATTGATCAGACGGTTGGAGAATTGATGAAATAATTTGCATCCATTTGCTACCCATGAAATGAGCAGTTGTAAAGAAAAAAAAGCACACTTTTGTTTTTAGGTAGTGCTTGTATATCAGTTGGTGTATATATAGTGGGATGTGGTGGCGCAGTGAGTTAATCCGCTGTTGCTGGGCTTTCGACCGCAAGGTTGGGGGTTCAAGACTGCATGACGGAGTGAGCTCCCGTTGCTTGGCCCAGCTCCTGCCAGCCTAGCAGTTCGAAAACACCTAAATGCAAGTAGACATAGGGACCACTTCGGTGGGAAGGCATACATATAGTAGGTACCGCCTTCCAAGAAGCATCTTAAGATGGTATCTCTCATGTGCAGTGCTTATAACTACTTCAAAAAGATAATTTAACTTTCTCTTAAAAGTGTCCTGTTAATCACCGATGCCTTTTTTAGTTTTTGAAATTGATATAGCCAATTCATCAATTAAAGCAGCGATTTTCAACCATTGTGCCTCAACACATTGGTGTGCGATGAATGGTCTGCAGGTATACCGTGGAGAGGGTCATATACCACTAGGTCCATTGGGGGATGTGAACCTCCCCCCCGCCCCGGCAGTGCAGCATACCTTCTCAAAAACCTGATGGTATGCTTTGACAACTTTAGCGCCTTCTCAGTGTGCCATGAATTGAACAAGGTTCAAAACAGCTAAATTAAAGTTTTATTTTCTTCTTATTCTTCCAGAAGTCACAATTGGTGGCAAAAGTCACAAACTCTTTTTATCTTTCATTCTGGGGCTCTTTCTTTTGCGGAGAACCTTAGAACAATGATTAGATCTGAATTTTTAAAATGAGAGCATTTTATAATTCTAGCCTTTATATTGTTTGTAAATTGATTATGTGAATATCGTTGAACCTGGCATAGAATTCAGACTTCTTTGTTTTCCTTCTCTATATAATCAGACATAGTTGTGATAGCTGCAAAAGCAGTTTGGAAGCCTATGGGTAGTATTTGGTGACACTCAGACTATATAAGGCACTGCTCACATTGTTCTGTAAGTAGAATTGGTGTTTTATTGTTCTACCAGGGGCACAATTTGGTTGGGGGCAAGGTCGCATTGCACATAGTGTGTTTCAGCCTACATGTTGTCTGTTTTAAGAATAGCTAGACATATGGCAGTGCAGTGGTTTTTACTGTTTTAAACAATTAAATGGACCTCAAATGTATGTTAAGAACATCATTCTTTTATTTACAGTAGGCCTTTTCTGTAGGCGGTTTTGTTCCTGAAACCTGCAGATATAAAACTCTGCCGATTTTGGGACCTCTAAACTTTCTGAATGCAAGCAGAGGGTATTCTCAGGGTCAGGGAAGCAGCATACTGCCTCCATGGCTCTCAGAAGATCTTCTGAGGGCTGAAGACTCTCACTTCCAGTTTTTGACCAAAAACAGGAAGTGAGCATTTTCACCCTCAGAAGGCATTCTGAGAGCCATAGAAGCAGCACACAGTCACGCACTGATTTTCCAGCCCTCTCTGGATGTGACTGTAGAGAAACAGGTTGGCTCCCCCAGGAGGGGGGTTAGTCAACCACAGATTGATCCCATGGGTAATGCAGGCCCACTTATACATATGATTATGTATTATATGTTAACCATAGCAAATCTTTACATGTCAAATTAGTTCATTTTGTCTTGAATATAACTAAGAGGATGTCTTAGGCTTTGCTGATAATTTGGTTCCCCACTGAAATCTCTTCTCAGTATCTAAAATATCAACCCTATGCCCTAGAGTGCTTCCTAACACATGGTAACTATTCTTCCTGCCTATCTATTCCCCTTCCTCTCCTTTTGTTTTTGCGCCAAGTGATTCCAAATCATGTGTTAAGCTGAATAACTTAAAGAAAAGCAAATCTCTGGGAATGACCTTGCTCTGCATAATTACTTTGGAGCACAGCATTAGTATTTTCTTGGGGCGGAATTTGTTTTCTATACAGAGTCTTGAGAATTGCTGGCTGTGGTTGGCCTGAAGTTGGATTTATTTTGCAAGATCTGAAGGGCAGCCCCATGGAGCTCATTACCTGAATTTACTATGCAATAATGCTTGGTAAAAATATTTTCGATAATTCACATTCAGCATGTTCCTTCTGCAGGGTCTAATGCCAAGCCAATAAGCCAACTGTCTCTTGTTACTTGGAATTATTCCAGATTTTCACATGTGCATGCCAGATCTCATATTTGTGGGGCATCCCCTCATATGTTGGAAGGAAAGTTATTTCACTTTTTTAAAAAAAAAACATGTCCTATTTTTTATTATTAAAAACATGTTTCCTTGTTAGATTTATTTCTAAACAGTCTGGAACAGCATTCTCCTTCTTTATCTAGGGATATCTAGGGACAACCTGCCGTTTCCCATATGGGTTCTTCATATACAGATAGCTAAAAATGTGGTACCCATAGATTTCCGACCTATGTTATGCTATATATTTGCTTTGTTCATAATTTCAGTGCATGGTTTCTGCTTTGGAAATTTGTACTATGATAAATATATAGTCTTTTGGACTGCTTATCTATATTAATTGTTCTTGTGGCTGATTTCAAATGAGAGAAGTGAAATAAGATAAGGGTGGCATTTCTGAGGTCACAGTTGGTGTATTCAAACAAACTTCAGTCAGCTCTATCTTCAGTTTCAAAAATGTGTGTTTCAGATGACAAAGGGCTTCTAGAACCACAAAGAACTGATGTAAACATGCTTTATAAAAACCAAATTCAGTACAAATAATGCTGTTTTGTGGAAATGTGATTAGATTAGATAATTTTATTGGCCAAGTATGTAAACCATACCTGGAATTTGATACAGCTACCGGCTACATACTTACAGTACTACACATACATAATGAACAATAAATACACAAAACAAATAAGGGCATTATTCAGAATACAACACTGCCTCAAATTCCAAGTCACCTCAGCATAATTACAAGTTCAACAGTTTAATGGCACAGGGGAAAGAACTATTTTTGTGAGGCAGTGCAGTGGTGTGTTGTTCTGCATACTGCTCTGAAAACTGAAATTGCTATTTGGGATTTTTACATAGGATTTTTAAATTGGCTCTTAACTGCTACTATAGTGCCATGTTTTCCAGCCTTCTAAGTAATACTTGAAATAGTATGATGTTAATTGACAGAGTCACCACCAACTCCTTAATGCCGTGGTTTGCAAATTGTGAGCCGTGTCTCCGGGGGAGCAACAGAAACCAGACAGTGAAGCTGTGGAATCCTTGCCAAAAAACTTGCTGGTTTAGCTTAGTTTGCCGGCCTAACTCAGTTTAGGATTGTGCAAACCGGGTTTCCGTAACGGATCGGGCAAATACAGTGTGCCTTGCATCTCTCACCCCTGCTGTATCTAAAATTGATTTTTTGTAAATGTGTAAAGTATACAATGTGGCCCTCATACTGAAAGGTTTCCATCTCTAGAGAATAAAGCTGCTGATCATTTTAATTTTGGTATAAGGTTTCTTTGTATTGCTAAACAGCTAGTAGTCCTATACAAATACATGGAATTAGATGAATATGGGCTACTGGTATCATATTTATCAACTAATTTATAATTTGCTGTTTTATAATGTTTTAGGGTAGAAGCACATGAATGAAAAGGCATTAGTAAGGTAAATTCACTCAAAAAGAAAGGAGTACTCAAATATTTTATTCCTTCCTGTAATTGCCCCTTCTTCCCGACAGTTGGCAGCCCATTTTTTCACCAGCTGGAAGTCTAAAAAGTCTACTTTTCTAAATGCAATTGAGCAAAATGTGCTTCTCTTCCCTCTACCCCAGATCATCATCATCATCACTTCTGGAAGTTTCTTTAGCCTCTAAATAAAGAATACCATTTTCCAATTTTACCTCAGTATCAGGTGGGATTTTTAATTTAAGAAAACCAAGGCAATAATTACTTGATGCAGATACTTTTGAAGCTAGTTACTTTTTTTAGCAAATGAGAATTCTAAGTTCCTTCCCTCTGCAGGTGTCCAAATTAATCTACGGTTGGTTCCATGTAAATGAAGGTCTGTGCTATATGGGAAAGAAAAAAGTGCCTGATTACAGCAATATTAAAGTTTTTTTTTTAGAGGACACATCTGTTGATTATAGCGTCAACGATACCAAATGCTCTAGTGAAGCTTGGAAGCTTATTTTACTCATGTATTATAACTGAGAGAGATAATTTTGGGCTTGCAAGATTATGGAAATCTGAGATACTGTTTCTTTAGAGCCGCTGAAACATTGGAGGAAAACATGGATTTCCAAAATATTTCAGGATATCAGGTTTATTGCAAAAAGGCGAAATACATACATAATTTAAAGTAAATTTTATCATATTAAAAATTTGTATTCAGCTTTATCTGCATGGCTTGAAAGAATTGTACAGTGGAAAAAAATCAATGTAGATAAAATCCAATTAATTTTGAAAAATCGATATTAATTGCAAGAGAGGAATATGCTGAAATACTACACATAGCATTGGTATCCAGGCACTTTCCAGAAGGCTGGGTAAAACAGAATGCCATATAAAGCCTTCCTAACTGTTTGTACGGTTGAGCATAATCTGGTGGAAGAAGGAGCATGTTCTAAAATAGTGGTCTTCAACCTTTTTCATTTCGCAACCCCAAAGTATGAGACTGGGGACCCACTCCCTGCCCCATCACTGCCCATTCTATTAAGCCCTCCCAGCACTGTTCACTGTAACCAAATATTCTTGCTAGAGAGAGCAGAAAAGGCTACCATGAAGCCTGGCACAAGTAGTGAAAGCTGTTTTAGAACAATTGCTAAAAACCTGAGCAGGACTGGGACACCATCACCTGATACCTGAAGGGGTACACCAGATGCCTCCCCCTTTACTTGGTGGTGCTCTAGTCCAGTGGTTTTCAACTTTTTTCATTCCTGTAAGTTTCCGTGACCCCACAACTGAGGCTCCCAACCCCAAGGTTGACGAACACTGTTCTAAAAGACCAAGTTGAACGGACCCTTCTTTTGGCGGTTCACAAATCCCATTGTTTAAACAGGCATTTTAGCTCTGTGGATGTTACTCATGTGTAAATGCGCAATGATGGTGGTGCCATGCATTATTTCTTCTCATTAGGGGTAGAGAACAAGACAAGGAAAGGGATTATGCAACATAAGAGCCCAGTCTTATTTTCCTTCTCCCCTCCCATTGGTTCAGCTTTGCCAAAAAGGAGCATGTTATCCATGGCACGGTTGGGGGCTTCTTGGACAGTTGTGTTTCTTGCTTCACTTCTGAAACCCTAGTGGAAATAGATAATGGGAACATATTCTAGGATATCCAGTGCCCCTTCCATGAATTGTTCATTCAGAGATCGAAAGTGGATTTTTGGAGGGGAATCTATTGAGAGCAGTCATGCTCTTTGGCTCAACCAGGCCTACATTAAACATTTAGACTGGAATCCAAAGGAATTCCAGCAGATAGAATCCTATCAGCCTCTGACTTCTAGGAGCACTCCTGAAAGCTTTCCTACCCCAAATGGCATGAGAATGCCAGAGCTACCATATTTGTATCCACGAGAAGCAAACTTGAACCCAAGGCTTTGGCTATTGTCTTTGAATATTTGTTGCGTTCATCTAGGCATTATGGATCAATTTTTAACAGAGCCTGTGCTCTGAAACCGCTACATCTGTAAACAGCTGTGAATGATAGCGTGTAACTGGCAGTCTCATTGTTTTTTTTTATATTTGAACATTTTTTTATTAACACAAATATCTTATTTTGAGTTTGTGTTTACATTTCCAATGCAATTCCAGGCAAGTTCAAGATGCTGGTTAACCTTTGAAATGTATTACTTGCCTGGTGCTTAAGAGAGATAGATGACTAAGAAGTGCATATTAGAGCCTCTCAAAACACAGGATCATCAATCTTCAAGTAGCCTGGTTGCACGCTGCGAGCTTCCACCCAGGGTGTACAAAGCTTCCACCACTCATAGAGAGAGCGTGGCACATCCAACTTCTTATTTTTGCAGGCTCTCAGAGGAAATGTCAATTGGACATTACAGACTGCCTGTGCCTTGCTTTAATATCTCTTCAATAATTTAATATATTGTCTGACTCTCTCTGTGCCAAACCCATAACCCTTCACCCATCACTTATTATTTTGCTGATTGATGCCTCAGCCTGTGGAATCTAAATCTGTTCTCTGAAACCCTGCTGGTTATGATACAAGACTGTCCTGTTTGGGCACGTGGGCAATGTAAGTTTCTGTGCAGGTGCACAATTAATGCCACAGATCTTCCTTTTCAAAAGGGAATTCCTTTAAACATGCAGTCTATTAGCAACTGTAGTTTGAATTTTCAACAGGAAAAAAGAATAGCAGGTATAATCTAAGATTCAGAGAAATTAACAACATATTCCCTTTTAATTTTTCCAATCCAGAAATTATTTTGTCCTTTTATTGCTTTTTTCTAATTTGTTTTAGCAATTTTGCAGCTCTTCTTAACACTACTTGATTAATTTTGGATTTATGTCTTGCTTCAACAGTAAAACAGTAAAACTGCATTGGAAAAGGCTCTAAGACAGTGCTCTTCAAATGATGGGTTGCTACCCACCATAGAGGGCAAAAAAGGGCCATTTCCTCTTAAGGGAAATGCCCCCAGAAATTACTGCCCGGCAGTACCGCAGCAATCATGGCGCCACAGACATTTAGGGGCGTACTCTCCCTGGGTATACTCCCTGGGCATACTCCTCGCCTCCTCTGGGGGGGGGGCGCACGGAGTATCCCAAAGGGTTGGGGAGACCTGCCACCATCCCTGCGGACCTTCCTGATGCTTCAATTAGCTCTGTAGCCAGATTGGAGTTTACTTCCTCTTTTCATGCAAAAACCGGTAGCAAAAACCAATCTAGCCACAGACCTATTTTAAGCATCAGGAAGGTCCGTGGAGGTGGTGGTGGGTCTCCCCAACCCTTTTGGACACCCCCTCAACCCCCCCCCAGGTAGGGGGCATGTCCCTAAATGTCCGCGTTGCTGCAATTGCTGCGTCGCTCCCAGGTCCTCCACCCTGCCCCACCCTTGCAGGTACTTACAGCATCTTCAAGTGGGACTTTGAAGACCACTGCTCTGAGGCAACATATCTAAACTGAGCTGATGGGCAGCCAGATGGCAATGTGGTTCATAGGGATAGGTCCCCGAGTTGTCACAACTCTGTTCTGCTGACGTGGGAGAACAAAAATTACAGCATGCATCTTCTTTGTTCATTAGATTTCTTGTGTTATAATGCAGCCCCAAAGACTTTGTAGTGCCTCAATTGCAAGGCACCTTTTGCTCGTGGTTGTGCAGGAGTTCATATAATGGTACAAATATATCTTTTTCTTGGATCAGGGGCTCTGTGTGCCCTCTGATCTGCCCAAGATCCATCTGTTGCATAAATGGGTGGGTTTGGCCATAGTTGGGAGTGTGCATTCACATTAGTGTGATCATAACACTCTATGTGGAGTATGCTTATGTGATCCACCTTGTGTAAAATCCTAGGTTTATCTGGACCTTTCCCAAGGAGCATCTTTCAGAATTGGAAACTAGGAGGAATTCAATTTCTTCCATCAAGTTAATATTGCCTTGACCTCTAGTTTATATTCATCAACATGCTCTATAGTGCAATTGACAAAATCCATTAAAATTCTTTATTTTTTGCTACATAAATTACTTTGTGAATATTTTTGTTGAATAATGATGTACTGTATAAATATTCTTGATAATGCTCATTAAAATTGTGATTAGACTTAAATATAAATAGTATTTGCAATTGGGAAATAGCTTTTAATGGCCTACACATTTGATTTCAATATATGCTATAGCAATTTTTTTATAAAAACAACAACAACCTTTAAATGCGGTTTCTTTTGCTTATTGCCAGGATGAAGATGGTACCGAAGAGGAAAGCAGCAGAGTTGAACCAGTGGGGCATGCAGACACTGGCTTGGAAAACATTGCCAACTATTCTTTAGAGTGAGTTCATTAATATTACGTATAGTTATTTATAGGCTTCTTGGTATGTATACATCCACTTCAAACAAGAGAAATGTTGCCATGGCTGCATCTCTGTTCTACTAAATTACTGCCACCTGAACAAATACCTTTTTAACCCCATTGATTGAAGTCCTGGCGGAAATAGTAATCAGCATTGGAAAACTTTGATAGTTTTTGTGCACACAAGCTGCATCTGGTAATTTTTAAATGGGCAGGCATTATATCAAAATGAAAAGGCAACTTCTGAAGAAAGCCCTACCACTGCTGTTTTTGCTAACTGTTTGTGCAAGGTAGATAGATTCTTTACTCAGAGAGCCAATATTTACGTGGAACAGATCTGTTATAAGCTATAAACCACTATCTTTTTCTTTAATACAATAAGAAGAAAATTGGATTACTCTAGTTACACAGGAGAAAAAAAATCACTAGACAAGTAATGATAAATCAATTTGGCTCATCTTGGAATTTTTCCTGCTGTGTTTCTTTCATGTGCCCAGTTTGCCATGAAACTGCAATGTACAATATAAAATGTATTCTAAAGCTGGGATTCCAGGAATGTTTTAGGCTCATTCAGGGATCTTGCAGCACCCTAACTCAGTCATTCTCAAACGTTTTAGACTGGGACCCACTTTTTAGACTGGGCACTAATGTCAGGACCCATCAGAAATGATGTCCTTAAGCTGGAAGTGATGTCATATCCAGAAGTGACATCATCAAGCAGGAAGTGCCATCATTGTGACATAATAAAATGATACTCCTAGAATGCAAACCGGCATTCTTAGACTGCAACAATTGTGCAACCATGAAACATCTTTGACAGAAGGCAAGATTAGGACAAAATATGATGTAAAAGTACTGAACTAAAAACAAAATTTTTTAAAAACCTTTGCTTGAAAATTCAAACTGATTACCCTCACAAAAGGGAATATATCAAGAGTAAGGTCTGTAGCTTCCAAGATGGCTGCCCCCAGCTTTCTGCGACCCACCTGACATCAGGTAGCGACCTACCAAGTGGATCCCAACCCACAGTTAGAGAAACACTGCCCTAACTGGATTGCAGGACCGCAACAGGGTTTATAGAACAAGAATCTTTTACAAAAATATTTTTTCAAGTGCATAAAGTATTTGTACACCCTCAGAATAATAAATTAAAAATGAAGTGTCAGTAATTGCCTCCACACACACATCCCTAGTAAAGCACAAGTTTGGGTTTTATTGGGCCACATTATTAATAGAGCAACTGGCAGGGACTCTCTGGGCAGTTGCATCTATGCCCCGGCATCCCAGAAGGCTGTGCTGTAGGATGCCAAACATAGATGCGACTGCCCAGAGCGTCCCTGACAGCCAATCTGCTTGAAAATGGAGCAGTGCTTGCATGGAACAAGCGCCGCTTGGGATGGGGAAGGGTTTTTTGCAACGCAGTGATAATGAGTTTGGCGACTCCAGTTCTAGTGGGTGAAATGATTCTAACAAACTAAAACTATAGTTAAGCAATTCTTGCGTAGTTGGATATTTAACCACAGTTTCCTAGTTCTTATATTTAAATCATTTTAAGTGTTGACTACCTGAATATAAGCAAGTCAATACCTAGATTTCCTTCTCAACCCATTCAAAACTCGGTCAATCCCCTACTGTATTGCCATTAATCTAATGGGGTAGGGTTACCCCAAACATTTGTTCATGTCTCATTTGATTTATTAACGGAATTATTGTTTTGATGATTGATCTCCTTTCACGCCATCAGATTAATACTGAACTATGTAACACTAAATGCTGCTTTTATCTCACCCCCCACCCCAGTTCTCAAATATCTTTGAGTTGCATGTGGGTGGAGGTGTGTCCATGCATAGGATCTTTTTTCTCATTAATTTACTGTATGTGTTTCTGTTCTCTCATTCATCGTTGTCTCACAGTGATATGGTGAAGCTCGTTGAAGTCTCCAATGATGGTGGACCTTTGGGGATCCATGTAGTGCCTTTCAGCGCCCGAGGCGGAAGGTAATTGCGTAATGGTGTCGGGTTTTTTAATTGAATCATAGACGGTTGTATATGCGCTTGCACTCTTTATCTTGCGTACAGCCGCTCTCCTGGAAGAGAGCGAGCTTGTATATTTGAAATAAAGCACACGCCTTTCAGAAGGAAATCTTGCTGATTCTGAGCCATAAGAAGTCTTCTCTATGAGGCTTAACTGCTGTGGTCAAGGTGAGGATGACAGGACCTAGTTCCTAATTTATAACAGAAATTATATTGTGTCCTAATGTGAAGCTGAATTGCAAGGACATGAATTATTTCCATCTGAATCTCAAATAATAAAAGTTTCTTCCTGCCTTTTACTTTGGTCTAATATTAGAACTGTACTTCATGTGGCATTTATCCCTGGCTGCTTAGACCATAATTTACTGAACTGGCAGCGTTGAAACTACAGACACACTTGTGTGTGTGCGTGTGTGTGTGTGTGCGCGTGTGTGTGTGTGTGCGTGTTTCACTAAAAGTTGAAAGGCATAAAATGTATCGTCATTGTGGAATAAAATAGCCAATTACATGAAACGTAGCATTGCTTTTACTGTGTAAATCAATGTTTCCCAACCAGTGGTACGGGTACCACTAGTGGTACTTGAGGTGGTGGCTGGTGGTATGTTCAGGACCCCTGGACCCCTGCCACTGGGCAGCCAGCAACACAACATGACAAACAGCAGTTGGAGGCTTGGCACAGCAAGCAGCGCTCCAAAGCATGCTTTTTTGGCACTCAGAAAAGGCTTCCCATCCACTCTGAGCCTCTTACTGGTGCTTGTCACTTTGCATCTGGCCTCCAAACCCAGAAGTAATTGGCAATGATGTAATCATCAGTTACTTCCGATGATACTTCCAATAGGTGGAGCACGCGAAGTGGTATAGTGAGGACAAACTGATATAAATGATCTGCTGCTGAACATGAGTATGCCTTGCATTGCACTACATGTAAAAAATAATGCAAATTTGTGAGATCCAAGTGATGGAATAATGCAGAAGATGGCCATTTTCGGATCTACCTCTGTAAAAAGCACCTGTAGAGTGTAGAGCATCTCTAAAGCACCTAGAATCGTAATGCTTAGTTTATTGAAGTGGAATTTTAGTGTTTAGGGCAGGGATCTCCAAACCTTTTAGCTGGAGGGCCGCATCAAATATCTGAAACGGTGCCGAATAAATAAATACAAATAAAAAATCTAAATACATTAGAGACAGAACTTGAACGAATGGGCTCAAAGTTCTAGTATTCCTCCAAGCACCAACACACAGCACAGAAATATAGCAAACGCTTTTAATGGACTCTCATTCCCCGACCCCACCAGCAGCTTACTTAAATGGGCTGGAGTAAAAATCTCAGAACCAGCAGATCACAGGAAAGGAAACACTGCGAGCATGTTCTGAAAGCTGGGGTGGTCTCCCTGACCCTCAGAAAGCCATCTGAGGCCTTCAGCGGGCTTCAAAACTTCACTTCCAGGTCTTTGGGAAAACTAGGCAGTGAGTATTTTTGCTCTTCTGAAGGCATTCTGAGAGCCAGGAAGGCCTCATCCTGATCCTCAGAATACCCTCCACACACAACCAGAGGAAAGCTTGGAGGGTGCAGCCCATGCCAGCAAAGTCAGGAGGGTCAGAGGCAGCGGCGTCATGCTGCTGGAACGCTGGGAGGGACGAACGGGTGAGCGGCAGCCCGCCCGTTGCGTCACGCTCCGTTTCGCCGTCTTCCCCGCCCCCACGGGGGCGGGGAAGATGGCAAAACGGAGCATGACGCAACGGGTGGGCTGCCGCTCACCCGTTCGTCCCTCCCAGCGTTCCGGCAGCATGATGCTGCTGGTCAGAGGCTCATAGGGAACCGGAGGTTTGCTGTGGGCCAGATAGAAGCTTTCTGAGGGCCTCATCTGGGCCCCGGGCCGGGATTTGGAGATCCCTATTTTAGGGTCTTGGATTGAATGTACTTGAAAAATTAGAAAAACTTGTGAAGCAATTCTTATTCCATGCCAGGATTCAAAGCTTTGTGGTGTGGTTAAAATAAAATAAAATAACATCCTGGCAGTTCTTCAAAGGTATAAGTAGGAGTTGAGGGGCCGGATGGGAAGGTGATTGCCTTTATCTTGGAAGAATGATGGCGTTCGCATTTTCTCTTTCCTTGGCTAGAGAGGAACAAACATGTGTTTTATAAATGTAATCTTGGCTTATAAATTGATGGGGTATTATGTTTTGACAAGTCTACCTATCCATCAGCAATTTCACTTTAAATTGATTAAAAGCAAATGTCACTGTGTATCAAATTTATCTTATCAACTGTTTTTTCATACTTGATAAAAAGGGGATTTCCCTCCCCCCCCCACACGTACACACCTTCACAGAATGATGAATGCGGTGTTACAACCATTCATTCTGCGTATTATTTTAAACTTAATGGTTCAGTAGGTACAATGACAAGTGATGCTGCGATGAAACTAATAATTTTTTTTGCAGCAGCAGCTTTCCCCAAGGGCTTAGGCGGTCAGAATAAGCGCAACCCTGCGATTGCCCCTCTTGCGAATATTTGCTTGCCTACATTTTCCAGAGTTAAGTGATAGCTTCTGTAGCCACAGGACAACCCCTGCCACCCCAGCGATAAACCATGATGTCCTGCACTTTTATTTCACTTAGCTGCAAAGATAAAGTAGGGGTTGGCTCAAGGGCTGTGTTACCTAAGCATATATTTATGAAAGAAAAACCATGTTTTCACTGTTTTGGTAGCTTTGTGGGTCCCACATAGTCATAAGCACAAACTGTAAGGTCTTTGGGGCAGAAGCTTTTGCTTAAACATGGAGGGTGTGATATAAATAGTAGCAGTAAACTTTCTTCAGTAATGATTTGTTTCCGGGCACAATCCTAACCTGGAGTTAGGCTGGCATAGCTAGGCTAGCAAAGTTTGGCCCACACAAGAGACACCGTAAAGTGTATTTGTACCACTCTCGGAATCAGGAGGATGGCACACATCTGTGTGCTGCCCTCTCTGACCCCGAGAGTGGTCCAAACATCCTTTGTGGTGTCCCTTGTGCCAGGGCTGGCTCTAGCAGCGGCGGGGCCCAATGTGGGGCATTCCTACGGGGGACCCAACCCTCTCTGCAGGGCCCTCCACTCACCAAGAAGAACTCTGTTCGTGCCAAGCAGCGGCGGGGTCCAATGTGGGGCATTCCTGCGGGGCCCCCAACCCTCCCTACGGGGCCCCCCACTCACCAAGAAGAGCGCTGTTTGTGCCACGTGCAAAGCATGGCATGCGGAAGTAGTTGGTGGTGATATCATAACATCACCGCCAACTGCTTCCAGGTGGCCCATTTTGGGCTGTTCAGAAGCAGGTGGGAGAGACCAAGGTAAAGCTGCTCTGCTCGCCCCACCGACTTGTAGCCCATAGAGATCCCAGCTGCAGCCACAGGCAATATGCTCACCCTGCTAGTGCGGGGCCCCCTGAAGCGCGGGGTCCGATGTGATGACATTGGTCACATTGGCTTAGTATAGCCAGCCCTGCCTTGTGCTGGTCAAACTTTGCTGGCCTAACAGGGCTGGCCTAACTCCAGGTTTAGTTAGAATTGCGCCCTCATTGCTCTTTGTCCTGGAATGCCTGACCACAGGCATAGTGCATTCTGGGTTATTCAAGCCCTATTCCCAGAGGCGTCTCTACAGGGAGGGCAAAGCTCTGAGTTTTGCAAGAAGCTTTACCCTGCCATGTAAATCCCTCCTCTCCTTTGCTGCTGTAGCCAGTAAGCAACGCCAAGATGTTGCTGTTCCCTGTGAGGATTGGCTAAAATGGTGCAGGAGAGGAGTGATTTCCACTGCAAGGTAATATAAGGCTTCTTGCAAAACTTAGAGCTCTGCCCTCCCTGTAGAAACGCCACTGCCTGTTCCTCCTTATTAAATTAGTGATGTCTCCAATGGCGCTGTTTCACTTAGCGCTCGACTTACAGGGAATGTTCTATCCAAGGCATTCCTGTGTTTTATAACACATGATGGGCTAATACAGTAAGGACTCTGAACAAGTAACATTCCTATCACTTTGCCTTTGCCAAGACAGGGATGTGCCATTTGTTCAAATGCTGCCTTCACTCCTACGTAGTCAGTTCAATCTTTGTTAACCAGCTTGGCCCTTGACTCTTGTAGCTTCTAGACTGTAGAACCCTTATCTGGTATGTGGCTGTTCTTGTCAGAAGAGCTTATGTTTTGTATGTAATTGAGGTATAAAGACAACAGAAATTGGTCCAGGACACAGAGGTGAGAAAAAATTCATCTTTTTCACTGTGAGAAGGACATTATAATCCCTCGAAAAACAGAGACTTGGACAGCGTCAATGCACTTCTTAATGGCACTTTAGTGGCATCATCATTGAGATCAGATCAGAAGTGTTC
The DNA here is from genome assembly GCA_029204185.1 of Lerista edwardsae. NCBI lineage: Eukaryota > Metazoa > Chordata > Lepidosauria > Squamata > Scincidae > Lerista > Lerista edwardsae. The sequence goes on from JAJKFI010000009.1 coordinate 20,097,283, forward strand.
CATTACTTTTATGCAAGATTTTTTTTTTCTTTTCAGAAGTGGCAGAGATAAATTGAGCTATGGATGGGGTGGGAGGGTAGGAACCATCATTCCAGTAGTTTTTCAAGCAAGTGGAAGCTTTGCATATTATCCTTGCTCTGCTCAATAAGACAGATTGGTAGTGGCCACCCCCAAACCACTAAACATTGCATTTGTCACAGGCAAGAACAAGGTATTTAGAGTGAAGCACCCCATCTATCATCGCTGTGTCTCTGTTATGTATTTAAAAACAGTGCAAGATATTCCGTCCCAAGTTAGAGGGGATGGCACTTCTGGAGTGAGCCGTTTCTGCAGTGCCGCCACAATTATGCACAGGTTGAGTGTCCCTTATCCGGACACTTGGGACGAGAAAGTGTCTGGATTTTTCTGGATTTTGGAATAACTGCATACATATAACGAGAAATATTCAGCGGCATCATTCACCCGGTACACTGGGCGGGACTTACCTTTGAGCGGCAGTCCGCCCGTTGCGTCACGCTGCGTTCCGTTGCTTTCCCGCCCACCGGGGCGGGCGGGAAAGTGGCGGAATGCGGCATGACACAACGGGCGGACTGCCACTCAAAGGTAAGCCCCGCCCAGCGTACCGGGTGAATGACGCCGCTGGAAATATTCCGCTTGCTTTTTTCACTGTTACCCATTTTGGGTGTCGTCTGGCCTCTTCGACATTTTTCAACAATGGCACACACCACGGAGCAGAGAATAGAACTTACAGCCTGTACGTGAGAATGCACACAAGACCTTTTAGTGTTCACTGTACAAAAGGTTTTTTAAAAAGTATTGGACAAAAATACATAGAGTGGATAGAGGGATGTTCTTTTCCCTCTCTCACAACACCAGAACCAAGGGACATCCTCTAAAATTGAGTGTTGGGAGAGTTAGAACATATAAAAGGAAATATGTTTTTACCCAGCGGGCAATGAATCGGTGGAACTCATTGCCAAAGGAGGGGGTGATGGCATCTGGCTGATCTGCATTTAAAAAGGGATTGGTCAGATTTCTGGAGGAAAAGTCCATTGTGGGCTGTACGCCATGATGGGTTGTGCAACCTCCATACGTTAGTAGTAGGCTACTTCAGAATGCCAGGTGCAAGGGAGTGGCAACAGGATGAGGCATCTTGTTGTCTCCTGTCTTCCCTGAGTCATCTGGTGGGTCACTGTGAGATACAGGAAGCAGGACTAGATGGGCCTTTGGCCTGATCCAGCAGGGTTCTTCTTATGCTTGTATGTCTGGATTTCAGACTAGTCTGGATTTCTGATGTCTGAATGGGAGATCATCTACCTGTAATTCCCTTCCAGGAATTACTCCCTTGTGGCTTTTTGGCGAGGGCTCAAAACATACCTGTTTCATCTGGCAATTGAGTGATAGGTCGATGTTTGCGCTCTGTGCCTCTGTCTTTGTCCAGGGAAGCAGTTAAGCCACTGCACTAAGACAGAGGCACAGAGAGCAAATATATTTCCCTCGTAATAACAACGTGTGTTGGGTTTTTATTGTCTTATCTGGAAAGTTCATATATATTTTGAAGAATGTATAAGAAGGAATGTTTTCATTATCTTTCTTATCCTCTCTTATACTCTTGACTTAATCCTCCTCCCAACTCTTCCAGTCTACAGTTTATAGTGTAGTATGCTTGAACATAGTTTATACTCTTGCTGATCAATGCCAAACTTGCGTTACAAGCTACCAGAAGGGAACCAAACATTCATCACTGCAGCTGAGTCAGCTGAGATAATTTTCTAAAGGATGAAATTTATCTCGATAAAACCTAAATAGCAGCACAACAGATTGTTGCATTGGTCTGGTTGCGCTGTCGCACAAAACAGAAAAATATGGGATGCAAGACCATGAAAGCTGGTTCAGGGGCCTTGAGAATAATCACATCAGTTTTTATCCCAGAACTATGATAATAGTTCTTTCATTTTTCCATAAAAAAAGAACAAAAGAACTATGGAGTAGCAACTATGGAGGTGGGCATGCAGTTTCCAAAAGCTAAGGGCAGCTTCAGCCAACTTATGCTGCTATTTTCCAACTATCCCCCATCCAATTGGAGCCTGCTAGCAACCTCAAAGTTTCCTGTTTAGTTGTAATCACTTTTCTGATGAGCCACAGTATAGCACACCCTGTCCCTTGTGGTTGAATTTCATATATGCTGATTTCTAGCTGCTCCTGGCCTTATTGGCTCAAACATGCTGAGCAGCACCTGAAATAACAATTAATTCTTATTCTTCAGCATTTCTCCTGGAGAAAAAGTTCCTTTTCCCTTCTGCATTGCAATAAGGCCTAACTACAGTGATGGCAAACCTATGACACGTGTGTCAAAGGTGACACACCACAACGCTTGGGGTGACACACTAGCGTTCACCAACTCCTGACAAAAACTGAGTTTATTTAACTCATTTTTCATTTTTGTAATTACTTGAAGTTTCTTTATGTAATGCATAAAGGAAGGGGAGGATTGGACACGTGATTGAACTGTATTTCTTCTTTAAATAGGTGATCATAAAGAATTTTCTCTTTTGTTTGGGAGCAGGGGTTGACACACCAGCAGACTCAAGTCAAGTATTTTCCAAAGTTTTGACATGTCAAGCCCAACAGTTTCGCCACCACTGCCTTACTATGATCAAACAGTATCTTGGTTGGAGGAGAAGAGGTTGCCACAAGCTACGCAATCTTTGCAAGATGGAAGCAGCAAGCCACATGACATGGGGTCTCTGTATGAGCTGTGGAGTGTCCCACAGAACTGATTGTGTTTGCCAGGAACAAGCCGCTGTCATGAGCAAACCCTGTGCAGAGAGTTTGTACATTTAAATCACCCCTACATAGACACAGGTCTGTTTGTTAGGTTAAACAGAACTGCAGGGTATACCTGGTGTAATAATATTGAGGACACAATTATCCATTGTTAAGTAAATTCATACTGGGATAATTGCTGTAGAAAATAAAACAGCCATAACCTAGATAAGTGCCAAGGCAGTTCTGAGCACTGACATTAAGAAACAATTTGTGTTTTGAAATATTCTGAGAGAGGCCTCTTCGCATGTGAAAAAAGGCTCATAATAATTGCAATAACAATTGCAATAACCTAAATACAAACTCTAGGAGCATCCTCCACTCTTGACACTGTGCATGTTTATGTTGACAGTGCCATTAGAACACTGGACTTAGGCTAATCCAGGAGCATAGCTAAAGCAATACAAGGGGGTGCAATTGCACTGGGTGACAAGCTTTAGGATGGGCAACAAGCAGAGCTTGACATTCATGGCCAAAATTGTGAAAACCTTGGTATGTATGAGTAATACCATCCTGTTATAGATCATTGGAAAGGTAATTTAATGCAGAATGCAATGAAACAAACCAGAGTGTGTTATCTTTATCAAAAGCGATGGCCAAAAACCCAGCAAAGATGAAAATGCAACTGTGATGTCACTTCCTGTTGTGATGTCACTTCCGAGGCAACATTTTGCGCTCTGTACTGGGCTACACTTTTATTAACTAACCCCCTGGTTAACCCCCTCTTACAGATGAAATAAATTAAAAGTTGTGTATAGGTAAGAAGTACTATGCAGACAACTTCTTAGGAGTGCCCTTTAGCTTGTCTGCAAAAATAGATGCATAGAGCTGTTTTGGTGGTTTCTGTTACCACAGTGGTGATGCCCATTCCTATAGTTGTTGGCAGTGATCCAGACCTCAAGATGTTCAGGGCTTCCACTGGAGAATGAAGGAGTGTGGTACACATTTATGGGCATTTATTTTATAGTGGAAAGAAAGCTTTCTTCCTTTGTGAACATAGAGCTCCAGCCCTGCTCCATCCGCACAAACGAGCACATGCTTATGAATCTTACAGTCAGCATTGCTGGATTGTGGTTTTTATTATCGCACTAAAATGCTTCATGAACACAAGCTTTCATGCTGTTAATAAAACATATTGGGGGCTTTGAATGGCGACTGAAGCCTAGCCTGTGGCTGGGTAAATTATCATAAACTTGAGCATGGAGGGAGGGAAGAAATCTGAGCGATTCAGTATTCTTAGGAAAGTTGTCATGGGATCATTAATTATCCTGACATGTTAGGAATTGCATTTTGGCAGACTGACACACCATAGCCTTATGTATTGCTTGTTAGGGGATTTGAGTTGGAGCATAATCGAGTGGCTTTTTGCGCTTCTGGATGACACACAGAAGAGTTCTAATCCCAGAGTAACTCAAAGAATCATAAAGTGGAAGTTGTTGGGGGGTTGGGTGCCTGGATTAATTCAGACACACTTCTTGCTATGCTTCCTATCCAAGAACGAAGTGGCGGTGCAGGGCTAGGCTTGAAAGTCCTTTGTAGCCGTGATATTACTTCACAGCCTAGTAATTTTCTTCCCCATTTGGGTGAGGAGGAGCACCATCTGGTTAACAGTTCCCACATCGAAAAAAACTGTTGCAGATTTTGCTTTCCTGTCTTGTTTGTGTTCCCGTCTTATGTCTCTTTTGTGTCCAGGATATCTCGAGAGCAGCTTTCAAAAATCCAAAGCTCATAAATCTTTTAGAAAAATTGCTCTTTCATTTTCATCTCGGTTCTGCTTTTACCCTCTTTGCTTTCCTGGGCTACTTGTTTTCCTTTGCTTTGTGCTGTATCAGCTCTGAAACCATTGTGAGGGCAGGAGCCTCTGTGTTTTAGAGATGACCAGCTTTTAACGAGATTAAAGCCACTTAGACCTCCCCAGCACTCGAGAGACAGAGTTACTGCTCTGGCCTAGATATTTTGTTTTGCAATGAAGTAATTTTTACTTAGTAATAAGCTCATACTTTTTTTATATTTTTAAAAAACATTTCTGGGAAACTTTGCTAATCTTCTCATTGTTAAGCCCAGGGTGCCCTTGAACCCTGTGTTAACACTCCTATCTTAAATCATGACAGACACAGAACCTTTCATATATTACGCAAGGATCTTTGTAATCACTGTACCAGCTAATTTTCAGGATTTAGTTGATAGCGAGTGCTAATTTCATGAACCACGCAGAGGCTTTACCCATTTCTTGAATTAGGTGGAACTACTGACAATTTTCTTAATGAGGCAGAGGATTTGCTCATTCAATAAATGAATAAATATTTTGCTTTTTTATCAATTGAGCTGTTTTAGAGATTTCACAAGTATGTTCATGTCTAGGTGCTACTGATCGTTCCCATCCTTGATTTCTCTAATAGACCTGTGCTTTGCAAAATTACATTTGTGATAAAATGTTAATATTTCATGTCTCCTCCCAGACACCTGAGTTTTTAATAATTACTATGTTAATGTTATCTTAGTACCAGGCTAGCCATTGCTTCCCATTTTAAGGGGAGCTACTTTCTGAATTTTCTAATAGTGATGCAGAACACATCTTATCCCCCGCGCAAGAGGCCTTATCTCAAACCTAACTACATAAATCCTTAAAACAAGTTGAGATCTTATTAATCCTGTCATGCAATAACAATGTGTAATGCAAAAATAATCTGTGTGTCAAAACTGCAATTACTTTCATTAAACAAAGCCTGCATTAAATTAATGTAGGAGTGCTCAGTTCAAATGCAGCATCTGGTATTCACAAATATTGCTTTGTACCTCCTTTCTATAGCTGCGTGGGCAAAAACATACACAGCTGAAGAGATGCAATTATAACATGGCTGAGGGTCAGCCCCAGGTGGGCCCCACGCATCGCAATTAGATGTGGATGTCTTCAATAAACACACAGTCACAAGTGACTGGGTGTAGAATGGGAAATGAAAGTGTCTCCTAATATTTTGGAGTACCCAATAACTAACAAATTTCCCTTAAGAGAATCTAGTGGTTTTAGTCAATAGAAGGTAGGGTTTGGCTTTGTAGAAATATGGTGAGAAATCAGAAAGTGGATCCAAATTCAATATAATATTGAATTTATATTTATTGCATTGAGCATGCTCAAAGGCATTGAGCATGCTTTTCAGCCACTTTCAGTAGCGCCGTCCTCATGCCTGCCTGTCTCCTTTTACATAATTCACACAAAATGAAGAGGGAGAAACTTTAGAAGGCAGAGGTAAATTATGCCGTCATTCGTACTAGTTCCCCATAGTTCTCGACAATTTGCCAGATCTCAGTTCTGTAGGAAAAACTATACACTGAATTAATCAGCAAAAAGAGGAATGTTTAGAAGTAGAATTACAGAAATTATTCAAATGTGTAGGTCTGTTATGACAACTGCAGTATATTCAGATGAAATTAACCCCGTTCAGGTGCAACACTTATATTGGGATCTATATGACCTTGTCATACTCAATCAGCATTAATTTATCTCCAGTCAAATTTGTGCCAGGTGTATACATACAACAGAGTTCAAGCTCCCTCTTTCCAGTCCTGACCCATCAGAGCTTCTGGCAATAACTTAGGCTTTTAAGTTTTGCTTTGCATCCCATGACAATGGTACAGGGCTATCATCAGTGATGTCATTCAGGGGGAACGGACCAGAACGGGCATTCCGGATCCTAACGGGCTCCGTGGCTGGTTCCGGGTTCCCGACAAGTGCCAATCAAAAGTGAGTTCCTGTTCCTAAATCATTTGAATGACACCATTGGCTATCGTCCCTAATAATAATGTTTCGATTGATTATGATGCTACATTTCCTTGCCTTTGAGACAGTGTAAAGATGTGGGCAAAGCAAGACCAAAGGTGCAAATTATATATTATTGGAAAGTGCTACATATTTCATAAGCGATTAAGGATACAATCCTATCCACACTTTCCTGGGAGTAAGCCCTGTTGACTATAATGGTACATCTGAGTAGACACGCATAGGATTGGGTTCTGAGGGCACAATCCTAATCAACTTTCCAGCACCAGGATAAGGGCAATGCATTCCCTCACCTTAAGAAGGACTCCATGACTACTACTCCACTGCAGAATGCAGCCCATTCCCCATTGGCACATGCTGGGGGTGCTGTCAGCTATGTCAGTGCTGGAATAGCTGGTTAGGATTGTGACCTGAGTCCTTAAAGCTGAGTCACCGGTTGTGTGCAGGATAAATGATTTGCAAGGGACAATACTAACGTTACAGATGCTAGTTTTTTTCGACTTAGATTACATCCGTGAATATATTGAAGAAGCAAAGAACAAAAATGGTACCTGATATCAGTTTTTTGTTGGTGATGCAAAGGCTTGATCTGTCTGTGGATGTTTTCTGTGTCAGATTGGTATGCGTGTCAGTATTTCTCCATCTTGAATGTGGCCTTGGACCAGCCATGGCTCCACCAAGCAGCAACTATCATTATTGGGATATTTCTAGCACAGTCTGTGGCGTTCTTCCTGAACAATGAATGGGTTACCATTAACTCTGTTCTTGCTTCTTGTCCATGCTGTGTGTTGCACGGACACCACACTTTGGTTGTGCCTTTGCTTGCATCTCACCATTCTTTCCTCCTCTCATACTTAGTTGGATTATTTAATCAATGGCCTCAGCTACTCTTGAAATCATGTGTTCCCCTTTCTAGTAGGACTTGGAGACTGACCTTGGTTCACTCATTCACTGTTGCTGTTCTTCATGTTCAGAGTAGACCATGATTCTCATTTTCAGTCTGATAGGACTCATTTTAAATAACTACGCATACCTGCTGCTGCTTTAAAAAAAATGCTTAGTTGCTTTAATACACCTGCCCATTATGCATGAATGATGATGAATGAAGTTTCAGAACTTCTTAGGAAGGTGACAACAGCTTAGAAAAACTATATGTTTTTAAAACATGTTCTTTCTTCACATGGTAGACATGGCTAAAGGTAGCAAGGCTTCAGAGCAGGCACAGGAATTTTTTTCAATAGGGTTTGCATAGTTCTTTAGGAAGTAGTAAACCTGCTGTAATAGTAATAGTGGCATGCTCTTTTATCTGGGTGTTAAGTTGACGAAATCATAACACCAGGATAAAAGAGCATGCAACTATTAGATGTGGGAGGTAGGCTTGAAATGTATGGTACAAAGATAGCCTAGGTCAGCCATTGCATTTGTAGCTATGCACATGCAGCGAAGTGTTCCGAGATTAATGCTTGCACAACTACATTTTCCCAACCTTCATTAGCCTCAGCCAGCCAGCCAGCCAGCCACACACACACACACACACACACACACACACACACACACACACATTAACGTTCTATATCTAAATTATAATCAATGATAAAGCTGTAAATGAGGAGCCAATGTTTTATTGATGTGTAAATTGCTGGAGTTAATATTCATTTTTTCTTTGAAGATATGAACTCCTCATCTTCTATACAGCTGTATGAAGATGATTATAATGTATCCTAATAAAAGCTGACAGTATAAACACCCAGCACTGTTGTGAGAAAATTGCACTGGGTATGCCAAAAGGTGACCTGGCTATCACTAGCCAATGTACGCGTCTGTTGCTGTCTTCCTGCAAGTTAAAGCTTGTTATGGTTTTATATAATACGTGTGCTGGCCTCCCTGACTCCAAACACACTTTACGGTGCATTTGCTACTCTCCAGGTTAGGATTGCGTGTGTCTGTGTACAAGAAAGCAGCTTCCACATTTTATTTTTAAATCTTACTAAGCATGCAATCCAACCCAGCGCTGGAATGGCAAGGCCAGCCAGCCAGCGCCATATCAAACACTGGGTGGGGGGAGGCTGGAGCCTCCCACGGCAGGGGAGAGTGCGCTCCCTTACCATAGGGAAGGCTCCAGCCTCCCCTATGCGTTCCTCAGATCTGTGTTAAAGAGCAGGCACAGATCGGAGGAGACCACGCAGCCTGAATTGGGGCCTCACGGCCTCTTGAACGGGCCTGGGATTCGGCCTTATGTGGTCCACTCATGTCCCGCCCTCGTCCCGCCCACATTCCGCCCTCTTCCTGCCAATCCCTGAGGCGCGCTGCCATGGTGCCTCCTTTGCGTCAGCCAGCTTTGGCCGATGCGAGGGAGACACTGCGCCGGCGCTACAGGGCCGGCGCTGCCAGCAGCGCTGGTCCTGTGACCTTAGCGCTCACGTGGGGTTGCTGATCGGTGCCCCCGCATCAGCGCAACCCTGTTGTGCTGAAGCTGAACGGACAGTAGGATTGCGCTGTAAGAGTAATTTTTCGAAAGAGACGAAAATGTATTTTTCATAGATTGGTATTCCCAGGCTGTAAAAGTCTCTGTTTTGACCCTCCCTGCTTCTTGGGCACTCCACGTCCTTTTTCCTTCTCTTTGGGGGAAAAAAGAGAAAGAGAAAACTGTTGGTCACAGTTCTGTGGCCCAGTTGTAAATCCTAGCTCCCCAGCTGAAGCGGAGTATTTATCAGCTTAAATATTAGTTGTTGTTAATAGAAAAAATAGCAGAAAGGAAGCCTATCTCTAAGGTAGACATTATAACTCAGGAGAAAACCGTGGAAGAGTTGGGTTTTGGTGTTTAAAGTACAGTATGCTTTACTTTAAAAAGCACTGGGATCTGTGTCCACTCTATTGCTGGCATAGACCTGTGGTGTGGAAGGGCCTGTAACAGGTGTATAGGATCTGTCAGCCGCCAGGGCCATCAAAATCCACCCCAGTCTTCCTATGGCCCACCCTAGTGGCATCATGCAGCCAGAATGCTGGGCGGAAGGAATGGGTGAGCGGCAGCCCGCCCGTTGCGTTGCGGTCCGTTTCGCTGTCTTCCCCCCCCCCCCCCCCCCGCGGGGCAGGGAAGACAGAAAAATGGACCGGAATGCAACGGGTGGGCTGCTGCTCACCTGTTCCTCCCGCCCAGAGTTCCGGCTGCATGACGCCGCTGGCCCACCCCCAGCACAGCCCAATTCACCTTCCAGCCATGCACAATCCCTCTTTCCCCCAACACGAGCAAAACCACAGCAGCCGCTGGTCTGTGGGCACTGTTGGTGGTGCAGCGCCTTCTGGGCCTTGCACTGGAAGCAGCGCTTTGTAGACTGCTGGAGAGGCAGCTGGCTCAGTGCGCTGCATGGTCTGCCAATGTCCTGCATGGATAGAATTGGACTGGATGTAATCTGTGCCAAAATACTCTGAGATGACTATTCAGGATGAGTTTGATGAGTTCAAAATTTGTCAGAAAAGGCTGTTTTTGTCTCAACCCCATTTCCATCCCAAGCTTGGTTCAAAAAAAGAAGAAGAAAAAGAATCATTAAGAAAAGCAGATCTATGTATTTCTTTCAAGCATGCTCTAGACAGCACTATGAAGACATATTGTATGCATGTACAGTATATAAAAAAGTTAATTGCATTGCCTAGTACAAGGGGTGATGAATTGGAAGGCATCAGTCTCATTACTTGGTGCACTGAAAAGAAGAAATGATACATAAAAATAAAAACTATAGAATCCATAAGACTTCCTCTTGCATACATTTGAATTGTTGCTAACATGACCCAGGAGAGCTTTGTTTTCAGGGGCAATAGAAGCAATGAATCTTTAGACAAGGTGTGTTCTTCTGCAGGAAAACAAAGTGCTTGCTGGAAGTACTACATATGTAACAATTATTTATTCTCCTAATTTTCCAGAACTTTGGGGTTGTTAGTAAAGCGATTGGAGAAAGGTGGGAAAGCAGAGCAAGAAAACCTTTTTCGTGAAAATGACTGTATTGTTAGGATTAACGATGGCGACCTTCGCAATAGAAGATTTGAACAGTAAGTGCATCTTTACAGTTTATTGCTTTTCTTAACCTTTAACCATCATGCATGGTAGTAATTTGGTGGAAATAAAATGTTGAAGAACAAATTATCTGAGTAACTTCTTTCTGTAAAGAGGAAAGTGTTTATAGATCATTACAGCGTTTCTTTAATTATTCAGACTACAAAGCTACAAGATAATGACTACCATTACTCTGAATGTGTACATTTTTTTGGCTGATACTATAGCCCTTGTTTCCCAATAGTTATAGCGCCATTTTACTCCTACTCCAAATTATCTTGAATAAACTGGTTTGTTTTTTTTTGGTTTTTTTTTTTTGTAATTGGAGGAAAAGTGAAGTATCATGTGTAGGTATCATGGAGTTTACTGTTTTTAAAAATCCTGTAATTTTGCTTGTGAAATTTTGCTTTTGTGCAGAAGTCAGTAAGATTAAACTAGTGATTCTCAACGTTTTAGCACCAGGACCCACTTTTAGAATGACAGTCTGTCTGGGACCCACCAGAAGTGATGTCATGGCCAGAAGTGCCATCATTGTGACACCAGAGCTTGCTGCTTTCCTGGGAATGCAGAAATAAGTTGCGTTATTTCTCAGCTATTTTCCAATAGCAAAGTGATTCAGAAACAAAAAAAAGGCTATTTATAACGTTGACACAAGCAAAACAACCATGCAGCCATCTCCCTTTCCAGCATCCCATCTTCCCATATTTTTTAGATGCTCTAGAAAATATTTTCATATGGTCTAGATGACTTGCAACCCACTGGTGTGTCCCAATCCACAGTTTGGGAACCACTGGTGTAAAATATACAATTTGGCCGTCAAACTGAAATGTTTGGAGACCCCTGGGTTAGACAGTGAGCATTGGTCAAAATCTAAAACACCATTTACAGAATTATAAAGAATCTTCAGTAGTTTCCACTCCATGCCTGGGTATATGAGTAGTCCCACTAAATGTAAATGAAACAGTCATGTGCATAAAGTTAGACATTGCAGTTGTCTGCATGTGTTGAAGTATGTGGTAGATGCATGAAAAAGCTTAGCAGGTCACTTAATGTTAATTATTTTTAAGAAGGCTGTATTGAAGCTTAATGCAGCATGAGCTGGTGTACATATGTAGATTTTTTGTCCTTTGTGTTAGAAATTTTTGGTGTGTGGAAAATCACAAAGTCAATATTTATAGTATGTTTTAAAAAGAAAATCAAAATTTATGTTGCTGATCAAGCGTGTATTTAGAGAAGAAAACCTTTTTAAAAAAAAAAATGTGTTGACCTAATAGACATATACTTTAGAAGAACAAGAATTTGAAACAGATTACTCCCAGAAAATCTGTCTCTTTAGTTTACAGTTCAATTTCAACAATATGTCTGTCATCTCATGAAGCCTAATTAACATCAGTAATTATGCTTGTAATGTCTTCTAGTCTGCCAGTCTTAATTTGCTAATTTTTCCTTTCTTTCTGAAACCTAGAGCACAGCATATGTTTCGTCAAGCCATGCGTACACCCATTATTTGGTTCCATGTGGTTCCAGCGTCAAAGAAAGAACAGTATGAACAGTTATCTCAAAGTGAGAAAAATGCTTACTATTCCAGTCGGTTTAGCCCTGATTCCCAATATATTGACAATAAAAGTATTAACCACACTGGACTTCATACGTTGCAAAGAATATCTCGAGTTAGCAATCCAGCGGACCAGACAGACTCTTACTCACAACTACCTCATAGCATGAATTCTTCAGGAAAACCACCCTTGGGCCTCGTACCCTCACCACAGAAAGTTTTCACTGCTACTACAAACAGTGGATATAACACCAAAAGGATAGGGAAAAAGCTTAATATTCAGCTGAGGAAAGGTAAGCAGTATGTTTCTCTGTTTTGTTTTACTGGGGAAATAAAGGGGCATATACACAAATTTCTGTGAGCTGAATGACCGTACAACCTTAAAAACACACCCACTCTGACCCTCAGACTTCTCCACATGGGGCTATTTCGAAAGAGACAGTATGAAACAGTTTGGTCTTGGAGCAAAATTTGTTAAATCATGGATGAGAAAAGGGTTGTGGTTTTTTTTTTTCCCCCTTTAAAAAATGTTCAAGTAAAGTACCATCTGTGAACCGCTTCCATGATTTCCGACTTCCATGCAAACCATTTGTGTTAGCAATTGGATCCTAGTCATTGTGTTGGACAGGTGTATGCCTGCTAGGGAGCAATTCATGTTGCTTGAATCAGGTCCACACGGCCTGGGGGCAGGAGCTTGGATCCTCCACCCCCCCTCCCCGGGCCGGCGCACCTCCTGGCCCGCCCACCTTCCACCCAGAATTGCTCACCCCTGCCCAGAAATACCCCTGTACCAGCTGAACTCGGCTAGCGCAGGTGTGTTGTGCCGCAGTTTGTGCTAGTGCTGCAGCAACGACACAAGCTGCTTGCGTTGGCGCTGCAGTATCACATGCATGATTGTGTGCAGAGCCGCTGTCAGCCCAATTGTGCTGTCAGTTGTGTCAGACTCTTGGCGCCTTTTTTATCAATAGAAATTTTTTGAATTGGGGTTTGCATTTGGCTCTGGCTAAGCCAACAAAAGCTAATAATATATTTATTGACCACAATATTTGTTGGTTTTGGCCTTCTCATTTATTTTTCTTGTGAGTTCTTTCATGTCCTTACATTCTATGAATGCATTTTTTCAACCATCTTTCTATTTTTTTTTTGCCATTTGTGTTCAGTACAGTTTTATGAATACAGCAAATAATAATAAGTGAAATTAAATAAGCAAAAAAGATACGTCTTATAATGGGGTGTATATGAGAAGTAAATTCTCCCAGGGGTACATGAGGCACAAAAAGTTAAGAACTTCTGGTCTCAGCTAAATATTTCTTCACCGAGTTAAAAAAAAAATTCCCATCAGTGAGTTGTGAAATAAGGATGTAAATTGGATTTGTGTGTGACACATTCCACCTCTATGTGTGGGCATAATAATATCTGAATACACAGTACATTTGTCATAATATCTGAAAATAACTTGTCACCTAGTTACATTTATAAAACCAGTTATTTTCGTTCTAATGATGGATTAACTAGTACCTTCATGTCAGTTCAGCGTAGCTGTTGGCAAACAGTGCCTTTCTATTTACATGACATTTAATGGCTAAGTTTAGTGCCAATCATATTTTTAATTAGCAAGAGAATTTTTCACATGCAACACGTCAAAGGGGACTCTTACTGTGGCTTAATAATGATCAGAGTTGTTATTTTCCTTCTATGATTACGCTCTATTTTCTGTGAACTTCATGTGAACTACCAGATTGCTTGTTTCTGGTTACTGAGTTTTAAGCTCTACAAACTTGGATGACATAAGGTTGAGCTGACAGTTTGCTTCTGTTGTTGATGCGCCTTCAAAAATACTTAAGGCCATCAGCTTAAGATGACATGCTTGGGGAAAAAAAAATAAAGCACTGTTACTGGATGAGTGAGGAATTGCTGTGCTTACAAACATGAACTTAGTCACAACACTGATTTACCAATTTCCCGTCTTCAATGGAACAGATAAAGAGGGAATCTACAAAAACCCTACTGGGCCATTGCATAGGCTTCTGGTTTTCTTAGTCAGCAATGGAAATAGCGATCATGCTATGTTTATAATTGCACCAGTAATTTCGACTAAATAGTGGACTAAATAGCATTTTATAGCTTCTCTGCAGTAAACGGTTAGTGCAAATTGCCAAGTCACATAAGAGATCAAGAAGAAGTGAATATAAAATTGAAACCAGCAATTTTGCGGAGAACTCAACTTATTGAGAATTTTCAACTTATCGAGAAAATTCAAAAATTAGGGAAGCCAAATTAGACAGAGAAATCCTTGCTGCACTCTGAGCTGCCCCCGACATTGGAGAATCATAATTATGAATGAGTTTTAAGTGTGGTTATGGCTCTCTTGAAATCTGCCTTGACTCTCTTGGTTGCATACTTGAACTCCATTTGGGTAGTTTTTGTATGCAAAAAAATGGATTGCTCCATTTGAGCAATCATATGTATATCCAAGCCCCATTGAATTCATTGGAACTTACTCCCAGGTAAGTGTGTATAGGATTGCAGCCTTAATGTATTGTTGCAGTTTTTAACTGGATCCAATGTTTCACTTGTAAAACCAAACCCCAAAATAAAATTCCTCATTATTATAAAGCTCCATAACCAATTAAAAGACTATTGTATAGGTTTAGCTTCACTTGCTGAAAATGTTAATAAGTTACCCTTTTCACATTTGTGAAGAGAAGCTAACACTGTGAAATCCTGTGCACACTAGAGGCCAAATCCATAGCTCAGAACCCACATGTTGTTTTAAAAATTAAAAATAGCTTCAGATGAGAGCAATTAAGATTGGGCTTGCAATGCTGGATAAGGCGGGTTTAAATATTTCCTCACAATCTTATCCTGATGGAGGTCCCTGTACAAGGATATGCTGTATCTGCCACATTCTATTTTGTTTAGTCCTTGCTAAATGGGACTTTCTGGTGAGAAATTTACTACCAGTTACACTTGCTTCGATCATGCTGCACGGTCCTAATGTGACGATTAGCCATGATGGTTTTTTATATAGAACCTCCAAATTCAGATGCAGTATGCCACTGTGTGTATGTAAACTAAAAGCAGTGTGTAAATAATTAAACAGAAACTACAATTTTCATTGCTTGGGCACAACAGTGGGAAGAGCTTTTCACTCATGCCCTTCCTGAGGTAACCACAGGAAGCAAAATGCTGTACTGGATGGCTCTTTTGTTATATCTAGCAAAAGTGATCTTTATGTTCTTATAGACTGGCATTGGTGAACTTTTCTATTGAAATTAGTATGTCTTAATTAACTGAAGCAAGAATATGTTGTTAAATCAATCAAATAGTATTTATATACCGCTTTTCAACAAGAAGTTCACAAAGTGGTTTGCAGGCAAAAACAAAACAAAAAATTAAATGGCTCCCTATCCCAAAAGGGCTCACAATATTAAAAAAAAATGGAGAACACCAGCAGCAACAGCCACTAGAAAAGACACTGCACAGGGACAATTACTCTCCCCCTGCTAAATATAAGAGGAACACCACTTGAAAAAGTGCCCCTTGCCCAGTTAGCAGGGGAAATTTGCACAGATTCTCAGAATGTGATTTGTAGATTTCTTTTTGACAGGCAGCTGGAGAAAGAGAGAGCTGGTCGTCTATTGAATTCCTGCTTTTTTTCTGGAGTTTCACATCCTGGCTTTTGTGGTGTTCTTTTTTTTTTTTTTTTTAATGAATAAAATACTTTCAATTTTCCTTAAGTCACTTGTGTAACTAGTAGCAGAGGTCACTGAAAGGATGATGTTTGTTCATGGACAGCCGGATGGTTTGCACGATTGGAAAGGTCACCATTGGGGCAGTCTTGACTTTGAAAGGAAAGCAGTGTTGCTAAACCTATGCAGATAATAGCTGGAATATCAGTCACGGGTGAATTCCCCTTCTAGGGGATTTCATGCAACTGAACAAAATAGTGCTTGAGCAGTTAATGTCGTATTCAGTTTTGAGAGGTCGGGAGGGCCGAAGCTTCCAAAATGTGTGTTTCGAGAGTAGCCAATTGGTTTTTCAGGAAATTCCATTTCCAGTTAAGTAAGAAATCCTGGGATGAGATACGAGCCAGAGGGGAGGGAGATCTCTGCAACTCAAGCCTAAATTGATGGGTGTGTCCAGCCTTTTAGGTGGAATAGTGAATCAGCCTCAGCTAGAAGGAGGAAAAGAGTGCTGAATGGGAAGGAGTTGCAAAGCTTCTGTTGCATGTATCTTCGGGCTTTAGTGAGTCTCATGCATTTGGACGCCCCAGCCGAAGGTGTAGTTTATCAGCCCACCGACCATGGTCTTACTGTGCTTTCTTTAAAGTAAGCAACTGAGAGGTGCTCTGCCACGTGAAGCCTCAGCAGCAGTGGCTCTGCTGAAAGGGTGGCCCATGTGATGATTACGTTCTTCCATCCCAATTATCCATCTCCTTTTCTTACCTCCTTCCTTTGTAGTCTGCCTCTTCCCTTGTACCGTGCATGCCTTATGTTCTGAGGCCTCCTTCTGCCGCCTTCTCCCAGCTCTTTGGCAGAAACTGTGCTGCTGAAAGGGCAGCCTGCATGATAATTGGACTCTCCCAGAGCCGTCCTCTCAGGTGGGAGATCCTAGTTGTCATGAGAGCTGGGTAAAGAACTTCCAGAGGCCATTTATTTATTTATTATTATTTATTTGAAGAATTTATACCCCACCTTTCCCGTGCCGAATCAAATGCCCAAGGCGGCTTACATGAGCAGGCTAGTCTAAACCACCATTTTTTTCAATGGGTTTTTTTTTTTACAAATCTACAGTATTCTTGTGATCTGCCAAACCTCAGGCCCAGGTGTTGCCTTCACAGTGTGGTTCTCTCCTTTGGCTGCCTGGCATCAAGCCTCAGCAGGCAATCGCAAGTCAAGCCTGGACAGGTCTTCAAGGTTGTATTCCGTTCGTTTGCCGACTGGCCTCCTCACACACTCCCCTGCAACTCTCACTTGCGGTGAGTTAACCAGCTCCACAGCGACTCTGTTCTGCCACCACAGGTACTGCAGCTGGTCACAGCCTGGCATTCATCTCCCATCCAAAAGCAAACTGCAGGTTTTCCTGCTTAGCTTCAGACAGTATCAGCAGCTCAACCATCAGTCCACACCTCCTGCACCATTTCTGACCAACGAGCCTGACACCCCAGTCTAGAGAGTTGAGAATTCTTACATATACCCCGTGCCAGGTTAAGAGTTCCCACCAATGCTTCCTTTTCTCAGCTTCCCCTTCCCAAAACCACTAATTTAGTAGGCACTAATGCTGATGTGGATCTTTGGATCTAGGTTGCTGTTGTATATACTATATTGCCTTGTGGCTGCCATGTGTTTAGTCTATGATGCCATCGCACATGATGTGAACAGACAGGATTCCCTTTTCCATCAACTGCTTTTATTGTTAATGTTCACCATGAAGAGGCACGTGTCTCGTGCCTTGGTTCTCATTTGATTATGCTGAGAATGTGCATGTGGTGCAACAAATGAAGCAGAGCACTTAAGTATACCCCCAAGTAGTTTATTACAAATATGAGCAGAATGGAGATGTTGATTGTCTTTGATTATTTTTAATGAAGGATATTATAATACGACATGCTTTCCGGAAACCTAACAAACGTGCTTTCTTTTCAGCTAACAGGCAGCAGTTATTTCACCAATTATCATCATTAGAGTAAAATTTCCTTGCGGGCGCGTTAATGCATCTACACACACGTATGCTATCATCATGAAATTCTCATCTTATTTAGCTAGTCTATTTGGAATAATGATTTAGAGTGCGTGCATGTTGCCCTTGTTTGATATAAAAGGAAAAGACACCGGAAGAGGGAAAAAAAAAACCTTTCTTATTCAAGCTGTTCATTTTGCAGGCTGCATGAACTATGTCCTAGGAAATGACAAAGTGGGATAGTCCTACAGTAATCGTACTTGCTTCCGTTATGATTTCTTAATATTTATTGCCATTTTGGCATTTTCAAATAACCCGATCTTTCATAGGAATTAGCTGTTTAATAAAGTCAGAAGAGAAGGTCAGTCGTATGCTTCTGTCAATGCAGAATGTTTGTTGGCTTTTTCTAAATGAAAATTGATATCTTTTGGTAAAGGTCTCGGCTTGAGCGTCTAGCATACAGATTTAGGGGTTATTGCTGATGTTCTAATATTATGGGGCTTTTTGCAGTTCATTCAGCCACTGTCATTCATATCTAGATTAAGGCTCCATTTCTGAAGCCAGTTTAACACATGCAACAGCCCCTTAATGCATTTCAATTTTTTAATGCATGGATTCCTCTCTACATTGAAAAGTGCATGAAAGCCCATTATTTTAACATGTTTGTATCGCGTATTTTTGGGTTTTACTGGCCAGGTAGAGACATTTTTCTGATCACCTAAACATGGCTAGTACCATGGGTTCATAAGCTCCTTCTCCCATGTGGACGCCTTCTCTCCCATTCTGTGTTTAAGGAGCTTTAACCCTAGTTAACACTATCTTAAACCCTAGTTAAGAGGTAAAGAGATTGCTGAATCATTTGGATGAAGTAGTGATTGTCCTGGGGGTCTTCCCTGAATCCCGTTGAAATCTGTGCCATTTTACCACATTGTCAAACAGATGTGTTGTTTTGTGAATTTGCCATTTTCTCATATTGTTTCCCCAAGTAGAAAAGGTTCTAGCTAGCCCGCTTGCTGGCATGCAGCAGTTGATTGTGCATTCAAGCACACCTGACCAAGTCAAAGGGCAGTTACGGATGCCCATGTGTTCATAAACCCTCCTCTGATGTCTTAGGGCAACAGAGGTCTGGATGCTCACCCCATTCCCCTATCTGACATCTGACTTCAACAGTAGTGCAATGTTGGAAAGAATGGTGGAAGCACAAAATGACAACACTGCAGAGTAGAAGCAGGAACTGGCTAAACTGTCTTTACAGCAAGCCGGTTAAAAAAAAATAGGGGGCTACTTGTCATTGAATGGTTTGTAGACTTGGAGAACGTGCCCTTTGCTGGGGATCATACAGGATGGCCCAAATTCTCTGAATGACTTCAGGAAGCATTCCAAATACTTTGCGTAATTACATTGATTGCACATGCAGCTGCAGTAATTTCATTCTCAAATGACCAGTTCAGATTTCTAACTGGTCATTTCTGCATGCAATTACTGTGATTGTGTTTGCACAATTCTAGAGGTGTGGAACTCCGATATAAAAGGATCTTAAAATCATAGCATCTTCATACTCTCAAAAAAAGATGTAATTTTAAGAGAATTAACTTTGTCTTGATCCATGTGACATAACCATGTGTAGATTGTTTCCCTTTCAAGAGTTTTTTTCTGTGTATAATGGACTCCTAGTGAAGCACATCGGGCAATTGTTATTTTTATATGATAAACTATTTAGTAAATCAGAACAGATTATCAGAGATGAAACCTCTGGGAAAAAGAAATGTTAACACACAGAAATGACCAGGTAGGGATACAAATGAACCCATAGTCCTCAACCTTTTCCTGCTGTCTTTGCTCTATTTTTAAGTGGTTATCTTACATTATTTTCCAACTATTATGCACATTGTATACAGTAAGTTAAAAGTCTGCTAGTTAGCAGAATCTAGCAGGTAAGACTCTGACAAAGAATTGCTCTAAGGACC
Source organism: Lerista edwardsae (assembly GCA_029204185.1). Lineage (NCBI taxonomy): Eukaryota > Metazoa > Chordata > Lepidosauria > Squamata > Scincidae > Lerista > Lerista edwardsae. Next base: position 20,117,139 of record JAJKFI010000009.1, read on the forward strand.
CCCCTAAAAGTCAGCAACTTGTATCCCGTAGACTTAAAAAACAGACAGTGAAACGCTTAAGGGTCACTTGTGCAAGCTTATAGTAGCATCCAAGCATCCTGAATTCTATTGTTGTTGTTTTAAGTTGACAGCTGAGAGAGTTAAGTGCAGTTGGAGTTAATGAGCAGTGATTTAAGTTTTACTCCCTCCACGCATACATTTTGTGCAGCCAAACTGTATACAGTTAACAGACGTAGGAAGGAATTACTCTACTGGCTCATTGTGTGAGAGTTTTTTTTTCACTGTTAAAAGACTTGGTGGCTGGGCAAATTTGTGTATTTAATGAAAGCATTAATTTTAAAAAGCTAAAATTTAAAGCAGTGGGAAGTGGTTAAAACCGTGAAAAGTGTTTCGGGCCAAGTGCTGTGGCCTAAATCAAACACAAATCCTAATTGTCCTGGGATTCTTTCTTGCATCCCTGACGAATGTGCCATTTATTTATGCTTTGGGCAGGGCCACATTAACCAACGGCCTGCCCCCTGGACTTTCAGGTATGTTGAGCCCCTTCCAGCACTCCAGGGCCTCTGGCACTTTTGGGCCCCCTGCAGTACTAACCTGGCCATGGGTTAATATAGCCCTGGGCTGCCTCCCAGAAGAAAAAGGAGGGCACACCCCCTAGTCCTTGTTACAGCACAGCTCCAGGTTCTCTGGTTGGGAGCTCTGCATCACCAAAGCTTGGCTCCCTGTAGCCTGCCGCGAGGAATAGGGCACAACTCAGACCTTGTGTCCCTATATCAGGGCAGGTTAGCAAGAACATTGACAGGCCCTTATTCCTGTAGCCTCCTATACTAGGCTTAAGCCTAGTCAGCCTTATGGATAATACATCCCAGCCTGACTCCTCAGCAAATGGTTATCTTTTATCTAAATGCCACGAAAGGTCTAAAGGTGGGCAGGCGGGAATTGCTCAGAAGCAAGCAATGCTTGCAAGCACTCTGACCATGTTAGCAGCCAACACTCTTTTCTCTAGAAGGTCCCAGCAGACAAGAGCCAGAAAAAAAATTAATTAGAGACAAAACTGCAAAGAACATTAATTGCAACAATGTATCACTTTTTATTGTTTGTAAGCACTTAAGTGAAAAGATGATGGGAACTTGGATGAACTCCAATTTGGCCCACATGCAGGCATTGAGAGCTAATAACCCGCTAATAGATGAGTGCTGGGCAGAGTCCCTTTCTAACATTAGCACAGCAGTTGTTCAGCAGAGGCTAGGGAGGATTTTGGGGGGCCCTGTCAGTACCCATTTTTCAAAACTGATTAGCATATAAACATCAACACCCACTGGATCCATGGGCATGAACTGGGACTTAGAAGGCCTTGTGGTTCATTCTAACTCAGAGTTTTGTAGCAAAGCTCGTCACAAAATTCATACCATTTGCAGAGTTTACAAAATGCACGTCCTTTATAGTAAAAAGGGGTAGTTCATCCAGCTGGCACACAAGAATACCCATATGATGAAAGGTAATCCAGTTTCAACTTGCAATCACTTTACATTTTGATTTATTTCAGAAATATCATCTGGTATAGTGCTCCTGTCTGGTGTGCTCCTTAAGAGGCCGTTATACACAGGGGGGAAACATCTTCCTGGGAGGGGAACAAACTACATTTTGCAGTGTCACATCTATCAAGACTAAAGTGTGTTTGGTTGTTTTTTGTTTTTAATTAGTGTTGTGTTGAAGGCTACCCCACATTAATGGAATTCCCATTAGTAATAATGTCTGGGAGTTGGCCTTAGCAGTGTCCATCGAGAGGGAAGTGCTGTCCTCTTGTATGGAATATTGGCCAGGAGAAGAAAAAGAGTGCAGTCTCTAGTAGTTAGTGCCCTGTCATTTGGACAGTGACCACGGTGTCGAAGATGGAGAGTGGTTAAGATAAACATTGCTGTTTTATTGGATTTTGCTCCGTAAAATTGTCTTTGCTTTCCTATCTTAATCTACAGTCCCTTGAAATTGTCAATGAAGTATCTACTTGGGGATTAATATAAAATCCAGGTGTGCTGTTTATTGAGAGATGATGCTCTTGCAACTTTGCCCTACAATGCCTACCTGTTTATGCTAGCGCTTCCAGGATGCCCTGGGGGACTAGGATGAGGTGGCAACAAATACACAGTGTGGGTAGGTGACACACCACTGCAGTTTAAACTGGTTGGAAAAAGCGGTCTAGTTTAGCCTTCTTCTGGATGTGCTAGGTTTGTAAACTAGAATCCTTCTTGCTTACCAGAGCAGGAACAACCTAAAATCTAGTATCTACTTCACTCTTAAAGCTTTGTTGGGAAGGAGCAGGCTAGACCAGGAAGTTATGGATTTTTGTGGATTGCTTTCAGTGTATACTGATTTCTCTTAAGGGTTTAAGCATCCACTCTTTCTGTATATTAATAGGTATGCAGTTGCTGAACTTGACACTGAATACATTGGAGCTTGCCATATGTTTTCACCAAGTAACTATAAATAATAAATTGCTCAGGGTAGTTGTTGTTTTTAAAATGCCTTTGAAAATCAACTAAATTCAATACCTGCAAACAGCAGGGAAGTATAAAGCATCGTTCTGATTACTTGGATGGTGCAAGTATTTATTGCTAGTAGGACCTAATTAGTGGGGCAGCAAAGAATGTACAAAGCATGAAACCCCATCAAGACAAAAAGTGTGGATCAACTAAATCCACTACCAATTGCAAAGACACACTACTGAACTGTTTTGCCAGGACCTAGGACAGTGGTCAGGGAACAGGGGTAAATTACCCCAAATGGGGTAAAAATGAAATTCCTGGGGGTAATGGACGGTCGTGCTGCCGAGTCACAGCCGGGCATGCGTATGAATCTATATACATGCCCGGCTGTGTCTTGGCAGCGCGACCATCCATTACCCCCGTTCCGGTTCCGTCGCTGGCTGGCTGGCTTTGTTTTGTTTTGTTTGTTTTGCTCCGCCCTTTACAACTTCATATTTACATAGCATTAATTAAGCTCATTAATTAATCAAATAAAAAGCAATGGGTTCCAATATGTAATTTTTTTTTCTTTTGTTTGGGGGGGGGTAACGTTGGTGTATCCAAATATATTTTGGGGTAAAAGGTAAAAAAGTTCCCTGACCTAGGAGGAGGGGAGTTCAGAGGCTTCGGAGTTTCTTTTGCCTTCCACAGGCTGAAGGACTAGCAGTCTACAATTTAGGGATAGTTTTTTCCTGGTTTTGTGGTCAATCCAAGCAAATCCTGCTTGCCCTCTCAGCCAGGGCTTGCAGGATTTTTGTTTGCCCCTGCTGGCCAGTTGATGGGCCCCATGACAGCACAGCTCTGGAAAACATTACATTTTATAATCCTGGTAAACAGACCATTCCCCAAGCAAGAATTACATGCTCCTGTAAGGATTAAGACTTAATTCTTAGGTCAGGACAATCACAAGACTCTTATACTTTAAGGGAACAACAGGTATATAGAATGTTTCACAAGGAAAAAATGCAAAGTTAAGGTCTGAACCTAACACAGGCTAGTCTCACTGGGAAATGTAGCTCCTGAGCATGTAAGGAAAGTTGAAAAAACCATCCCACTGTATGGTTTTCTGCTATGCTGGCTCCAGCGATGGGAAGCAACTACTAGTCATACCCCAGGAAGGGTTTTTATTCCTGAGATGCTGTCTTCGAGATTATAACCAATCAGAGGTTGAAGAGCCCTAAGAAAGCTTGAATGGTAATACAGTGTACCTAGGAGATGACACCAGGTATCTGTTCAAAGGCTCTGGCCACCGAATATTCTAGATGGTCACTTACCAAAAGGTTGGTCCAGGAGCAAACGGCCCTATCACTTCCTGTAGCACCCAGCAGATGCCAATTTCTAATTAGCAGGCCCATCACTTGACCTTGAAGGCCTAACAGTTCTGATAATGCAGGTGCCTTCTCATGAGAACCGTTCCAATTTGCAGCTGTCCTTTTCTACGGCAGCAAGTACAGACTTTTCCCTCCAAGATGGATTCCTGAGGGCTTTAAGATAGTCTCAGCAAAAAGATTTCACAAGTTCTTTAAAAGTGCTTCTCAAACTACCTGATGTGGCGGACCAGCAGTTTTTTGTCCTCAATGTGCCAGTGACCCATACGGTCAAAAATATGAAGGAGAATGTGAGGAATTTTGAAAATTCCTCGCAGAAAGTTTGATTCTATGAGAGGGTAAGGCTGTAAAAAGGAGCAATGAGAGCCAGTATGAAACAATATATGGATATGGAGCCAGCAATTCTTAAATTATACTATTATATCTTTTATACCAAATGGTTGAAAATGAAGGGCCGTCAGGGACCATAGCTCAGTGGCAAGCACATGCTTAGAATGCAGAATTAAATATCCCAGGCTCAATTCCTGGCTGAAAGAGACTCCAGACTGAAATGCTGGAAGGTTGTTGCCACCCAGTGTAGACTATACCGAGCTAGAGGGGCCATTGATTTGAATTGGTTTACCTCAGTTTCCCATGTTTCTGTGGTCAGAATGTTGCAACCATTGTTGTGGACTGCAAAGGCTTTCCTGTAAAGCATGTGGCACATGCATGCGCAAAACAAATGGGCTGCGCAGCAATTTTCATTCGTACACCTGTGAGAATTGCTGTACACGCCTTTTGTGATCGTGCCATTTGTTGCTTTTTTCCACTAATGACTCTCTGGAGGCAGGCTGTACACTATGCATTCCTTTGAGGAAAAGCCTGATTATGTTGTTATCTAATTCAAAGTCTCTGCTCCAACGTAATTCTAGCTCAGATTTTAAAAGGTGAACTATTTGAAGGGGCTCCCCTCCTGAGATGTTTAAGCCATCAATCATCTATGTATTGAGTCCCAGCTTAAATATCTTAATCTATATTATTTATTATAACATGGGGTGGGGAGGGATGAGTGCAGCGTCAGCATTCAGCCGGTACGCTGGGTGAGTGTCAAGGCCAGGAAGGGGACGGTATCACCATCAGCAGTTCCACTTATATTTTATCCCCTTCCCAGCCTCGAGCCACCTACGTGTGACTGCTCAGATATGTGCCAGCAAAATAGTTGGTGCAGATCTGCATAGAACCAGAAGGGCAGTGAAAGCCCTTACCTAAGGGAACAAAAGTTCCCTTACTTCAAGGAGGCCTTTGCGGCTCAAAATGCAGCCACAGGATGCTGCATGTGACTTGTTGTCATGCTGCATCAGTACCAGGGGAATTGCGCTGGATGGGGCAACTGTCTGTACTTCTATGTACCCACATAGGCAGAATACAGAATAGTAGAACACAGATCCTTATTTCTAAGAAAAAATAGCAGTATGCAGACCCACAAAAGATGGTTCCTTTAGATTTTCTTGGGTTTTTTGAAAACATAAAAAGATGGGCCAAAGGCCCATCTAGTCCAGCTTCCTGTATCTCACAGTGGCCCACCAGCTGCCTCAGGGAGCACACAAGACAACAAGATGCCTGCATCCTGTTGCCACACCCTTGCACCTGGCATTTTGAAGTAGCCTTAATATAGGGAGGTTGTACAACCCATCAATGCCTATAGCCTTTTCCTCCAGAAATCTGTCCAATCCCCTTTTAAAGGCACCTAGGCCAGATGCCATCACCATCTTCAGTGGCAAGGAGTTCCACAGATTAATTACCTGCTGGTTAAAACAGTATTTCCTTCCATCCATTCTAACTCTCTCAGCACTCAATTTTAGTGGGTGTCCCCTGGTTCTGGTGTTGTGAGAGAGGGACTCTATCCATCCCATGCATAATTTTGTGCCTCTCAATCATGTTCCCCCCCTCAGGAGCCTTTTTTCTTGACTGAAGGAGCCCCAAAAGCTGCAGTCTTCCTTCATAAGGGAGGTGCCCCAGCACCTCAGTAATCCTTTTCGTTTATTTAGCCCAGTAAGATTAGCCCAGTAATCATTTTTGTTTATTTAGAACATGGCTCTAAATAAAAGGACACTAGGATTTGTATAATGTCTGAATGTCAACAAACTCATAGGAGAAGATTCTAGGATATTACTGTTCTTATCCTACTGTTGCACGCTATGCTCCGTTGACTGAGATTTACTTCCTTGCCTCAGCTTTTACATCTTCATCTCAGCAGCTCCCAAGATACTTTATAAACGGTACAAAAAAAAATCGCTGCTGCAGCTGGAACAGTACAAAATTTATCAACACTATGAATTTCAATTGTGTAAAACGTTGTCCTGTTCCAGAGACTGAGGAGGTTTTCATACAATTTACGAAATACCTTGGGAACTGCTGAGAAGAAGTAGTAATTTTACGCTGTGGGAGCATCATGTGTAGCAATAAGATCGAAACTGCGGTGCCTGTGTATCTTTACTCTTACGGGTCGTTTGCATCCTGGCTGTTTTCTGCATCTTGCTCAGACGAAGAAGAAACATCATTTCATAACGATCGTCATCATGGGCTTCAGTCTTCCGTTAAATTTTTTAGAAAGTGTGTGCAACTCCATGCTCTTTTGCTCACATTTTCAGGGCGGAAGGCTGGCCATTGACACAGTGCCATGAATTGCTTTGCTTGGCGTCTGCATCAACAACCATCTTCTTTTTCTAGCCCGGCACCTCCTCGTGCATGTCCTTAAAAGTGCTGTCACGTTTAATGATCCGTATATTTTGGCAGCAGTTGCCATTAAGAAAGACTCCAGTCCCAATAGATAGCAGCTTGATGCACAGTCAGTCCTCTTTATAGGCAAATTTGCATATCTGCGAGGGGCAGAATTGAGACTTATCTTGTGATCTGCACCTCTGTCCTTGTTATCCACTATCCAGAGACTTTCCAAAGGCAAAAGATTTCTGAATGCTGAAGGGACCTTCCAGAGGCTGCAGGAACCTTCAGAATGGCACCCGTGACCAGTGCAGACTGCTTTAAGAAGGCTGGTGGATGCTTCCATGCGGATCACAGGTGCCATTCTGAAGATCCCTGCAGCCTCTGGAAGGTCCCTGCAGCATTCAGAAATCTTTTGTCACTTCCTGCTGCACTCCACTGGCTTCCTGAGGGGGTCTACTGGATGCTTCTGATAGCAAAGGTACTCCTTGTATCTAATCCCACTGATCTCATAGGATCAGTGGATCTGCAAATTTGATATCTGTGAGGATTTCCAGGAACCCAACCCTAGCGGATAATGAGAATTGACTAAATTAAGTACTGCACATATTTATTAAGTTCTGCAGGATTTAAGATTATACATATGGGCTAAGTTTTCCAGAAGCAATTAATTTCGAGAGCTATGCTCAGTTTGTGTGGGTCTGGTTGGCAATTACATGCACATGCTATCAAAGGCTGAATAGCATGCCCATGTAAAGTTTTGAGTGGATCCAGAAGTGATTGGAAAAGGGTGGAGTCCCCTTCTCCCAACAATGTTGAAGGAGGAATGTGTAATATTTACACATTCATATCCATCAAGAAGCATGTGTAACTGTGCCAGTGTACAATGAGTGCTGGATCCCAGAAGTGGACATATTATTATTTTTTTCATTCTGACATCCATATCGAAGTCTAATGATTGGGCCTCCATGAAGGAACTGTGGGAAATTATTAGCACAATCAATACAACTTTGAGGCTCAGTGGTGGATTGGTAAAGTGTCATGGTTATCAGTATGGAAGAAATCTGGCAGTTTTAAACTAATATACTTTTAGCTGGGGGAAAAAGATGTAATTGTAATTTTACCTGTATTTCATTGTCACGTGTTCGGTGTTTCAATCACATTACGAAGCTTACTGATTGATAATACAGTTGGCCAGCCACAGATTTGTTTCACCTGTGGATGAAACGGGTGAATTTTTTTTCACTTCTGGTTCCAAAAGCCTGGGTTGAGCCCTGCCCCCAAACCTCCAAACCTGAAGCACAGGGCTTTCCCGGGCCTAATAATGCCTTATAAGGCATTAAAAATGTCATTTCTAGTTTTCAGCAAAAACCGGACGTAGCTTTTTTGGTGGCCTTAAATGGCTGTTCTGAGACCCACTAAGGTTGCATGCAGATGCATGTGGCCTCGGCAGGCTTCAGAAAGCCCTCCAGACCTGACTGGAGCACAGTCGGGTTTGGAGGGTGGGGTTGTGGGCAAAATCAATGGGTTTGATTACCCACATTTTTTTTTAATCCATGAGGGTTCTGTTCCCTGTGGATTATAAGATCCTACTGTACAGTTGTTTAGAGTTTGGCAGACTACAGCATTGAAAGAGAAGTCAATCTTGATTTCAGTATGTGTGCATGTGTGTCTGGGTATTTACAAGTTAAGAACATAAGAAAAAGCCTTGCTGGATCAGGACAAAGGCCCATCTCGTCCAGCTTCCTGTATCTCACAGTGGCCCACCAGATGCCTCAGGGAACACGCAAGACAACCAAATACTTGTGTCCTGCTGTGTCCCCTGCATCTGGCATTTTAAAGTAGATTATTATTACCCTTGCACCACCCCCAAGGAAGACACCAGACTGAGGTTGGGGTTTAAATTTATTAAGCACAGTGTAACTCATATAACCTACTGAACACCCATCCCTCCCTCGCCAGTCTGGGGTAGGCAAAAAAACTGCCATCCATACTTGGCCAATTTGGATGACAGAAACAAATTCCTACCCGGCCCTCATGATGAGCAACCAGCTAATCTCAGACTGGACACACCCATCATAGCTTGTAACCTGTAATGGAGTTTTCCTCTATAAATTTATCCAATCCCCTTTTAAAGGCATCCAGGCCCAACGCCATCACCACATCTCGCGGCAAGAAGTTTCACATTCTAATTACACGCTGGGTAAAGAAATAACTTTCTTTTGTTTGTTCTAACTTTCCTAACACTCAGTTTTAGAGGATGTCCCCTGGTTCTGGTATAGTGTTAAAGTATAGTGATGGATTTAGTTGTGTTCTGATATTCTTCTATCTACTGATGATCTAAAATATTGGAGCGTGTGGTTGAAATGAATAAAAAGTTATTTATGAGTCATGTTCATCTCTTATCAAGAACTCATCACATGTTTAAATCACTTATGCAGGTACAGAAGGCCTAGGATTTAGCATCACTTCAAGAGACGTTCCTATTGGTGGCTCAGCTCCAATTTATGTGAAAAACATCCTTCCAAGAGGTGCCGCTATTCAAGATGGAAGATTAAAGGCTGGAGACCGGCTCATTGAGGTGATGAAATATGGCGGTGCTGTTGATAGCTTTACAAGTCTTTTCAGCGGATAGCCTACTTCTGTATGAATTATTCTAGCATTTTCAGGGAGTTTTTCTGCCACTCTGCTGCCAGCTTCCTGGGGCATTGTTTTCTGACGTTTGCGCTCTCTCTGAATAATATTACTAAATACTAGTATTCCTCACAGCAGTTTCATTGGCCATGTAAACCCTACCAGAAAATACCCCCCCCCATCTCATTTTTAGGGGTCTTTTGTTTGCGTATGTGTGTGAATGTTCTGCTTGCAGACAATATTGGATATGGTGGCCATTTTTTTTAAATAAGGGTGTATTATGCCTCTATTGTAGCAACAAAATTAAGAAGAGATTTGATATAGGTTATTTTAGGATAAGGGATAAGATTCCTCATACTTCCTTCAGTGCTATAAGCCTGTTTTGTGGCATGATGGATTTTTTTAATGATATTCTCTCCAAACTGTGTGATATTCATGGCCGTTGCAGTAATAGCTCAAAAGCAGCTGACACTTTTCAGCCTTATCAGCAAAATGCATTTCTAGTGATCTGCTGGATTTTGCCTGTTATCAGGTACTATCTATATAACATCTTTTAAGTATGTTTTTTATGCATTTCACAAACTGAGAATGTATGTTCTCCTGGCCCATAGAAAAGTACAATTCAGCCATTTCTATCCTACGATAGCTGTTTTGAAAGATGGGTAAATTTGCAGAGGTTGAGAACTTTGTAGGCCAGCTGAAGGAATAGCATACTTTTTATCACCAATCCCTAATATATTACGTTTCGGAAAGCAGCTTACCACTTAAATCAAAAGCAGGAAAGGCAGTGGTGGTCTTATGAAGTAAAGGATCCAGTAGAAGAAGAGGACACAAGCTAGGGACCTCTCAGAGGTTAGGTGCAAAGGCCCCCGCCGAGGTGGAGGGGTCCAGTATCCTCCCTTGTGGAGGGGCAAGCACAGGGAAGAGCAGCATGGATCTTTCTCATGGCAGGTATGTCCATAAATAACTGGAATCCCCACAATCAGAAGGTGTATTCTATTGAAAGCCAGTTGTTGAGAGTGACAGTGGAAGAGGACTATTTCTCCTGGTTGCCATAGATATGCAGTTGGCCCCTGTGGTAAGCAGGGCTAGATTGACTTTTGTTTTGATCCAGCGAGGCTCTTCTTATGTTGAGCAGGTATGGCTGCCTGAGACCTTGGTCTTGGCTGGCCTAGTGTAGTGGGACCAGGTGAATAGAATATTTAGAGCTCCATAACCATTGAGGGGACGGGGTGGCGCTGCGGGTTAAACTGCTGAGCTGTTGAGCTTGCTGACCAGAAGGTTGGCAGTTTGAGACCATGCAATGGAGTGAGCTCACATCGCTTGTCCAACTCCTGCCAACCTAGCAGTTCAAAAGCATGTAAAAATGCAAGTAGATAAATAGGTACCACTTCGGTAGGAAGTAACGGCTTTCCATGCGCTATGGCGTATAGTGATGCCGGCCACATGACCACGAAACTTGTCTTGGACAAACACCACCTCTTTGACTTAGAAATGGAGATGAGCACTGCCCTCTACAGTCGGTCATGACTAGACCATTTGGTCACAGGGAAACCTTTACCTTTTTTTTTAACCATCATGTGCTATCATGAGAGTAGGCGGAATCTGGTGTAGAGACCCCAGAATTAGGGAGCAGTGATTATAAGGGAAATGCATATAGAAAAATGGTGGTTGGGAACTTAGTAAGCACATGGTTTATTTGCACGTATTCATTAAGTGCAACTGTAATGAAAAATACGGAATGTACCAAAAGACTATCAGCGGGTAAAAATGTAGAAAACTATTGTTTTACCAGAGAAAATTAAAGGAGGAGAAACTAAGGCTGCAAAACATTATTCTACATTAATGCTAATTGTACGTTTGTTGTATGAGATTATGCAGGAGACATAGATTTGTTTGGCTTTCTTGGTTATATGCATATATTAAACATGTTTGGCTTTCTTTCAAGGTTATTTTTAAGGAGGTTTGCAATGCTTTGGCTTTAAGATACTTGCAGCATTCCATGCAATGCTTTGCTTTTCATTTAGTGAATCTGTTCTTTGCTTTAACCGCATCCAAACTTTTGTTGTGGTTATACATGCACAGTCAAAACAAAGGAAGGAAGTGTATATACATTTCTATTGGAATGGGCAGATTAGAGACTGGGAAAAAATTGTTGCTATTTATTGTCATTATTAAGAATATGTATATACTGTTTTTTCAATTAGAGTTTTCAGGAAGCAGTTTACCATACAGATCAAAATAAATAAATGGTAAAAATGAGCAACAGAAAAATTGTTAGTGAGTGAGTTTCAAGCTATAAAGACCTCCTTGGGGTAAGGGGACATTTGTTCCCTTGCCACAGCGTAAGTCTCCTCTGCCCTTCTGGGACTTCATGGACCTGTGCCAGTGATTTTGCTGGTGCAACTCTGAGACGACCTGGGAAGGGGGATATCGGAATCACTGCTTCCACCTGTACAGCCCCCTTCCCAGTCTCTATCTTTCTTCCTCGCTGCCTTTTTCTGCCTCCCCTATTTCTCCCACTGTCCACCCTCCCTTATTGACTTACTGGCACCAGAGCTCCTGTTGTGGCTGCCAGCAAATGAGATTAGGAATGGTGCAGGGAGAGCTCTTTCCCCCACAGTCCATGCAGCAAATTCCCTGGTGTTCTTAAATTCCTCGTCCTGCTTTAACTGCAGTCAAGTGATGCGCTACGTATGGCACACCTGTAAAAAGGATGCAACGCAGCCAGGATTACTATAGCCCAGGCCCTTTGCAATTAGGCAAAAGGAGACAAAGATTTGCAGCTGCACTGCATTGTTGTAGGCCATCTTGCAGGAGAAAGAGCTCTGTGTTATAAGAGGGTTGCGGAGAGCCAAAGCTATTGAAATATGTGGAGACTTCACCTCATTTGGGAAGGAATATTTAACTATAATATCAAATAGTAGCAGTAATATAATAACTATAAAATTAAATAGGTAGCTTGTGCTACCCGGTATCACCCCTTTTGTTTGTGAGGCATGAAGCAAGGAAGATAGTGACTTGCTGTTCTTAGGAGGTAGTTTAGGGTGCAATCCTAACCTGGAGTTTGGCCAGCACAGTTTGGCCAGCAAAGTTTGGCCGGCACAAGGGACACTGTAAAGTAGTTTGGGCCACTCTTGGAATCAGAGATGCCAGCACACAGACAAGCGCCATCCTCCCTGACGCTGAGGGTGGTCCAAATGTGATTTAAGGTGGTCCTTATGCCAAACAAACTTTGCTGGCCTAACTAGCGTAACGGGTTAGGATTGGGCTCTTAGCCTCCTGTATCTTTTAAAGTGAACGTTAAATAATGAAATCTGGATATGTAACTGACTTTTTCATTGCTAAGATACTTTATACGTAGAAAGATAACAAATCGAGGGTTTGCAATTTAAGCTTTAATGCACTCCTGTAATAATATAAGTGGGACAAAAGATGCAAAAGGTTTTTGTGTTGGGTAACATCATCATAATTAATGTCTTGCAAAGCCCTTTCTTCGTGGTGGACCAACATTTTATGTTTTAACTCCTGCATGCTCCGTTGCCTCTGTAATTTCTAAAGAGGGATATGAAATGACAGCCTCCCCCATGCTATTCAGTCTGAGAATGTTTAAACAAAAAGTGGCAAATCCATTTACACATTTTCTCCATTTTTTTCACCATAGATTTTATACTGCTCCAAAGAGTCTGCCACTTTGCCTTACAACCTACAAGAAAAAGTGCAATAGTTCCTAATGCAGTCGTCTAATACTGTTGTCAGATTACAAACTCAGGATGCTTTCGGTTCCATTACCCATTGAGAGCTTAGAGTTGGGAGGATTACAGGAGTTATCCAGCAGGACACTGCCCGAAGGCAGGAAATTCTGTATTCAGTGTTTTCCTGACATGTGCCCACTTAGATTTTTTAAAACGTTCCATCAACATCCCTTAAGCACACAATTCCTGTTAATGTTTTAGAATTTTCCTTAATACTCTTTCTAATCTCTGCAAATGCAACGTGCATTGGTTGCCTTTTTCTTCATTCCATGGCCATCGTTTTCCGCTTGCCCAATTTGGATGCTATCATCCAAGAATGTTGTAATTTGGGAGCAGGGGTGTCAAAACATAAGGCCTGTGGGCAGTGGTGGGATTCAAATAAATTAACAACCGGTTCTATGACGTCATAGCCGGAGCCAAAAAACCCCCCGAAGCCAGCCGAGATAAGCGAGTGGGCGGGGTCCGGCCATTTAACAACCGGTTCTATAGAACCTGGGCGAACCCCCTGAATCCCACCACTGCCTGTGGGGTAAAATCAGGACTATAGAGCTATTAGGCCTGTGTGATGCTTGCCTCATCTTCCAGGCAGCAGAGGCAGCACAACAGCAATCTCTGCTTGCACACAGTAAGAACAATTGGCCATACTGCCAACAGGGAGAGCCAAAAAGAAGGTGGTGAAGTTGCCGGCAGCAGGAAAGGGAAAGGTGCATAGATACATCTGCACGCATGCACAGATGGACAGAGCAAGCAAGACTGAGGCTGCTTTAGTTAAACGCCCGTACACACACACACACACACACACACACACACACACACAGCCTGTGTATATGCTGGTAGCCTGACTTCTTCCTCCCTGGCTCTCCTTGTCTGCTCACAGCCAGTCAGAAGCAACGGGCTTCAGCTCAGCCTTTTGCTTAGGCGGGGCGACAGCCATCCCCATTCTGTACTTCCTACCTTATTTCTCAGCAAATGTTTTCAACATGCTTTGCTTGGCACTGGGCAAGACACCATCTCTTTGTGTGAATGTTTACCCCGCAGTTGAGGACAGCACCCCATGCATCTGATTAACTGTTGGTTTATCAAAGCTTATGCTGTTAGAAATGGAAATAAGTGTCTTCAGTGCTGGAAGACTCATTGTTTTCAGTCTGTACAATTTTTGTTGAAAGCCTGGGCAGGAGAGAGAGAGAGAGAGAGAGAGAGAGAGAGAGAGAGAGAGAGAGAAGCGTGTGTGTCATTGGCAGGGCACTCACTCATTTGCCTCTGCCTGGAGAAAGTTGATGAATGTTTTATTTATTTCTCTGTCTCAAGAATAAGGTCATGTCTGCATACAATGGAGAAGTAACATCTGCTCACAGTATAGGCACGGTGTTAGAGTAACATGTAATTCTTTTACTTGGGACACAGAACAAGACTTCTAATATGCCCTCTTCAGCAAGACGAGAGTTTCTTTCTCTGTACTACTGAACATTTTTGGAATTGCAAGCATTGCAGTGGTGGGGGGCAGTGGTGCAGCTAACAGGAGGATGGCACAGTTCGTACTACAGGTGTCGCAATGCACTGAGTAAGTGGCCCCTCCCATTCATCACTGGAACCATTCTGGGCAGTGATGGGAACTCACAGGCACAGAATCACATGGCTGTAGCAACTTAGAATGGCTCTGATGGCCAATGGGAGGGTCCGATTACACAGCACATCGCAACTGCACTGCCCCCATAGCTATGCCGCTGATCAGGCATTTTTCCCCTGTTGCCGAGTCAGTCCTTGGTTTACAGAAATACACCTCCAAGAGACCAAATGATTTGACATGCGGCCAGGTTTAATCAGAAGTAAGTTCCATTGATTTTTGTGTGGGCTGAATCTCAAATCAGTGCTCTTAGGATTGCATCCTCTGGCACAGCTAAGGGTTTTTGTTTGGCCTAAAGTTATCATTTCTGTCACCCCTATTTTATTCACAAATCTAGTCTGTGCAGTGTCTTTTCTAGTAGCTGTTGCTGGTGGTGTTCTGCCTTTTTCTTTCTTTTTTAGCTTGTGAGCCCTTTTGGGACAGGGATCCATTTAACTTTCTTATCACTATTTGCCTGTAAAGCGCTTTGTGAACTTTGTGTTGAAAAGCAGAATATAAATACTACTGATTGATCTGATCTGCTGCAACATAGCAGCTACAGGCCAGGGATTGGATTAAATGACCTTGCAGGTTCCTTCCAACTCAGCATGTGAACCCTCAGTTGCTGTTCACAGGCCGTTTATGATCTGTTTATCTGTTGCAGGTGAATGGAGTGGATTTAACAGGGAAAACACAAGAAGAAGTTGTCTCCCTCCTGAGAAGCACCAAGATGGGAGGGACAGTCAGCCTCCTCATTTTCCGCCAAGAAGAAACATTCCATCCCCGGGAACTGGTGCGTATCTTTTTTTGCTAAGGTATTTCAGACAAATAGGAGCTAATAATCGGATGACCTGCTGTTAAACATGCACAGCCATGAGGGGAACACGAGAAAAAAATAAGTGTCTATTATATTTTGCATGGACATTTCCTTTTATTAATGGGCTTGGAATTGGATTTTCACATTAGCATGTGAACTAATGTTTTCAAATTGTGCGTGACAGCAAATGCAAATTGCCAACTGTTGTGTGAACCTTGCTTGAGTGCCGACAGATAACTGGTTTATTCTCTGTGTCTTGCGCTCATGTGTACCTGCGCTGTTTGTCACACTACATGAGTATTTATTTATTTATTTATTTATTTATTTATTTATTTATTCTCATAGCATTCAAAATTAATCCAGACCAGGATGTAGAAATGCTGTGGGTTGGAAAAAAAAAGGGGGAGGGAATTTGCAAAGGCAAGAATGGAGTTTTAATACAATAGCTATCCCCATGTGGTAGAGGTACCCTGCAGTTATTAATTTTGCAAGGTAATTTAGAGAATGCTCTTTGTATAGTTTAACCGAAATACAATAACCATTGTATATAGAATAACTGTTCCACAAAGTGGATACAAATGTTTCCTTGATAATAGCACAAGGTAAGGTTTTTTTTGTTGGTAAAGGTAGGCTGTGAATGCAGCAGAATGTAGCAGCATTTCCTCAAAAAAAACTATTCTTGCATTTAGACCTTAAGGTGAACTCCAGACTCTCTGATTCCCTGAATTCAGCAATGGCAGCATTCCAAGTGCTTAAGACCCTGGGAAATGTAGTTCCCAAGACATTTGATGCTCATACTGTTGGAAACCTATTTTTCCAAGGGTCTCTGGCATCTGGGAAGCTGCAGTTGTTCATTTAAGGTGCCAGAGAAGGAAGAATGGAGACCCCAGTGATGTCTCCTTGTCATCTACATCACTAACACCAAATAATAGACATTGTGGCTCTGAGAACAAATGAATAAAAAGTTTTGCATGCTCAATGGCCCATAGAGGCTATAAATAAGTACAATACGCAGTCAGCCTGCATTTCATGTACTACTGACTTGCATAAATTCAAGTATATTTATTTAATTTGATTTATGTGCCACTTTCCTAAAATTCAAAGTGGTTTACAAAAAAGTTTTTTAAAAACCCATTAAAATAACGTATTAAAATTAAACAATTTAAAAACCCTTAAAATGAGATGGAGCAAGAAGAAACAGCCGTAAAAGAGCAGATCAGCACCAAATACAAAACAGCATAACAATTAAAAGGTTTTATGCACTCACAACCGCCCAAAAAATTATGCAGACAACTCTGCCCACCCATGTACTCTGTTTATGCCCCAAGGTGAGGCTGAAGCAGGAGAAACTACTGTTCCCTCAGTTCCGCGTGTCTCTTGTACTGAACTGAACATGTACCGCATGTCTCTAGTTCTATTTATTTGTTGGCTTTAAGGGAGCTTTGATTATGCGCATTATGTGCTGACCTCAGAATGTAACCCTCATGGAACACTGTGTAACCCTCATGTAAAGTGTGTGTGTGTGTGTGTGTGTGTGTGTGTTTTCAAAGCTCCTAGGAAGAGCTTCCTTGTTCATCTTCTCAGTCTGCCGCCCCCAGAAGCCTGATTTTTGTCTGGGCTTCTTTATACGTGCCACCTTAGTTGAACATGTTGGATCTGATACTCTATATGCCAGTCTTCATGGCTATAGTTATTTTACGATGTCTTCAAGAAGAGGTAGTGTTTCAACCTCCCTAGGTCTCTGAAGGCCTTGTGGTTGATCGTGTGGCAAGGCAGAGAGCCCTTGGCCAAGGGGGTATTCTCAATGGGGAAGAGTTTGGGTGTCTGGGCTGTGATTTTTGAGGAACATTGCCAGCACTTTTTCACTTCCACAGTTTAACATGCTCTAGATAATAATCATATAAAATATCCTTCAGATTAAAACCTCAGTACTTCGGCTGTAGCAAGCTGCCATAGTAGGATAGACGAATTCTTCTCTTTTTTATTCTTCTACCTAGACTGTGAAACAGTAAATGAGCATTTAATTTGCTATCCAAGTTTAAATTTGACTTTGTTGACACCTGTGTCAGTAAAATGCCTGTAATTTGAGGTTTGAGTGCAGATTAACTAGTTTTTATTAAACTCTTACTCATAGGTACCATTAATTCACGTCAGTAATAACTTAATCTAGGAAGTCTTAACTTTCCTGAATTATCGGTGCTCCCTGATGTCTTATGACACAGAGTTTCTGCACTTAAAGATTAAGTTAACCACAGCCACACTCCCTATTCATATCTGCAACTAATAAGGAATATAAGTAGAAACTGGTTGTGAACGTTGCCTTTACTTTTTTATAATTATCAATTTCTCATCTGTTCTATTGATAAGAAAGAATTAGTGAAGGAAAAGTTCCTTGCTTTATTCCATCTCATCAGGAATTTGAAGCAACATTACGTATACGTATACAGGTTGTGCCTCTTTATCTGTGGATTTGCTAATCTATGGGTTCCGAAATTGTCAGGTTGTCGACCAACCTCTATCCTCCAAAGCTGTACTTCGGTCATGTCCAAAGGGTGTTATGAGGGCCAGGGAGGCCACATATAGCTTCCCCAGCACTCAGAATGCCTTAAAACATCACTTCCAAACATTAAACTCCAAACAGGAGTTTGGGGGGAAATACAGAAACACTGAATTTGGTTTGAATCAATTTCCTGGCAGTAAAATCACACTCAGTCGCCCTGAATCACACTCAAGTATTCCTTAATTGAACAGGGACATGGTGGTGCAGTAGGTTAAACTGCTGCTGCTAGCTTTTCTGACAGGAAGGTTGGGAGTTCAAGACTGCGCAACGGAGTGAGCTCCCATCGCTTGTCCCAGCTCCTGCCAACCTAGCAGTTCGAAAGCACCTAAAAATGCAAGTAGATAAATAGGGACCACTTCAGTGGGAAGGTAACGGTGTTCCGTGCACTATGGCGTATAGTCATGCCGGCCACTACAGGCTTAGAAACGGAGATGAGCACCGCCCCCTACAGTCGGTCACAACTAGACCATTCGGTCGTGGGGAAACCTTTTCCTTTATTACTTACTACGGTAGTTTGAATGGACTGTGGGGCTGAAATGTGTTTAATTTTGTGTAAGCTACTTTGGGTGACTCTTTTTTAGAGGGGAAATGTGGGATATAAATACAGTACCTAAAATAAATATGAATATATGTAGGACATGGTATGCATGGTCAAATAAGTGGTGGCGAGATATCATATGTGCTTAAACTGTGATGTCTTTATAAGCTATGGGCTTGGGTTATACGTTTTCCATGAGAGTTGAGTTAGCAAGGACAGGCACCATTCAAAGATCACTATTTCTTTGCTGTAGATGACCCAGTTTTCACTTTTCTTCATGGTCATTTTGCCAGATGTATTCATTTGGATCTGAAAGGCCAATATTTTCAAGATCATCATATGAAAGCCCCAATAGTTAGTTAAGATCCTGGACTGGGGGATTATCAGATAGGTTTACTGCATATACTTTGTAGTGTCAACAAAGAAATCTTTTTGTCTTTGATTTTAGAGGAACAGGAGTTCTTGGCTCTGTTTTCTGCCTTTGTTGACTAAGATGGTTTTAGCAAAATATTTCCCCAAGGCTTGCCTTGGATGCCTTTGTGTGCTGGATATTAATTAAAATGGGCCATCTCATAGGAGAGTTGTTGTGTTTGGTTGATTGTCTTTGAAGCATGTCAACATTGTTTGATTGGCAGGAATTGTAAAGCTTGGATAGTGCTGTGAATAACCCTCCCTTGTATGTATGCCTCTGTGGTTTGTTTAAGGAAAGTTGCTCTTTCTTTGTGGTAAGTTCTGTTAAATTGTCATCCAGTATATTGTAAGTGTTCGTTGCCACCGTACAATGACTGTCATTCTGAAATTATATACATACTGATTAGAAGCCACATCAAGCTGTCAGGGTTAATGGCTGTTCCATATCTGAACGCTTTTTTATGGAACGTAATTTTAATTGTGGTCTATTTAAGTTTATTATGTTGTATTGTTTTTATTGTGTTATATTAATTTTTTAGTATCGTTTTATCTGTAAGCCGCCTTGAGTGCCCTTAACAGTGTAGAGAGGTGGGGCATAAATTCTTTAAACAAATCAAGCAGAGAGAAGACTGGTGGTTACCGGGTAGGCAGGCTGGGGAAAGAAAGGCAAGAACCAGGTGAACTGGTAAACTAGCATGCAATAAGACACATGCATGAACAGAATGATAGCAGCTTGATTTGGTGAGTGATAGGTAATCTCCCCCATGTTCAATTCAAATTCAGATCAGCATACAAGCAACAGTAGAGAAGATTTGAGGGTATTTTTTTCCAGTTTTGTAGTTGGCTTGTAATTGTCAGAGCCAAACCATGAGCCTTCCCAACCTGTCCTTTACCTAGTGCATGTTACAGCTGCACACCTGTCCCACCTCTTCTCCCGCCTCTTCTTCTGAGCAGAGCCTCTTGCCACTGTTTGTAGTGTTGCTGTATCACTGCTGGTTGGCTAGCATCCCGCAACGCCCATACATGTTCGCCGTGCCACTCCTGGGAACTCCACCTTACAGACTGGCGAACACGGACCCTTTCTTTTGGAGATATTCACTTAAAATAGCATTATGCCAGTCTTGATGGTAGAGAGCATATAAGGTACAAGTGAAGACAAAGGAAAGTGAGTGCTCTTCTCCCAGCCCTCCAGAACTCTGCCTGCTTAGCTGCTACTAGACAATATGATCTGTGAGTTTTGCAATGTTTTTGTGTCAATCCAATTTGCAATTCAGGCCACAAATTTCTCAAGTGGATGAGCTGCCACTTCCAGCGGTCCTGTATCCCACGCACCATTTTGAGAACCAAACTGTTTGACTGTCCTCCTCTTAATAGCGAGCGAATGTATCTTCTAGAATTGTTCTTATTTAATTTTTTTCACTTCTTCTAGAATACTGAACAAAGCCAGTCACAAATTCCAAAGGAAACGGTAAGAGTTTTGAATTTGACATGTCAAGAAGAGTTGCACGATTTTTTTTCGTTTTGCTAATGTTAGACATCAAAGGCAGTTTTCACAGATAATTTCATTCACTATGTATGCTGTAGGTGGCTCTCTCTGGCCTGAAATTGCATTTCATTTATTTCTTGCACTTGCTTCTTATCTTATGTACTTCAAAAATGTAGGAGGAATAATAATTTGCCTACACACACACACACACACACACACACACACACACACACACACACACA
>JAJKFI010000009.1:20144140-20162554 GCA_029204185.1 Lerista edwardsae
GCAACGGGCGGACTGCCGCTCAAAGGTAAGTCCCACCCAGCGTACCGGGTGAATAACGCCACTGGCTGCAAACCCCTCTGCAGCCCCCCTGGCCGTTTCAAACTAATATTAAAAGTAAAAGCAAACCCACTTGCTGTTCTTGTTAACAGCTTTGTGCCTTACTGACAGTTTGTTCCCAGAACCCAAACTCATTTCCCCAGCATTTCGACCCAATCATCCCAGACAGTTTCTTATCTCTGTGCCTGGTTTACTTTTACTTTGAGTTAGTGCTTAAATGCAGTACACTGAAGAATTAAGTTTCCTTGGGAACTGCTGCATCTGTATTTCTGAAATTTTGCAGGAAACTTTCAGAGGTGTCTGCTCTTCATTCTCTGTAACTTTGGTGCAAATTTGGCACCAAACTCCCAAACTCTGTACCTACCTTTTAAAAAGTTAGCACTTACCCTAGGGCAGCCGTCCCCAAACCGCAGCTTGCTGTGTCCCCAAATTTCCTGTCTGGGCATGTCATAGCAGTGGTGGAAACTTTCCATTCCATATCGCAGCCTCCACTTTTTGCCACAACTTGCATCGGGCAAGCTGTGGGCCCCAATTCCCAGCCAGAAGTGGCTAAGTGTTTCTGCAAAAATCAGAGACAAAAAGTGGAGGCTGTGGCATGGGGTGGAAAGTCTTCACCATCACCGAGCCTAGATGAGTAATTTTGGGATGCTTGATCCAGGCTGCGATCTGAGGTTTGGAGGTTACTGCCCTAGGGTACAAAGGTTCTTAACAGTAAATTACGTGTGCCTCTCCGTTTGGGTTGTGGTGCTTATAATTTAAAATGTGGGGTGACTTACAGTGCAATGTTTTGTGTAATATTGGAAGTAAGCTCCATTGTATTCACTCAGATTACAATATTATAGGATTCAAGTGACTTGAGGTTTCCCAAATGTTTTATTAACATACCTATTGAACTTTGTTCAAAACCTCCTTACAGGTATTGCATGTGCAATTTTTGACTTTGATGAATACTTTCCTTAGTATATGATTGTATTATTTAGAATTGAATTGCTATTACAGAATGGAAAGAAATTTGATGCTGATGAGGTTGACAGTTATATTCTCTGTGTTGATTGGAAGAATTGTGGATACGGCTTATTATTTCTTATGAATTTTAGTGAGATAAAGAAAAAAATCAGTCTCTGTCTTCTAATAATGCCAGACTAGTCACGTTAAACACAAGGGTGATTGCCTTCGGTTTCATAACCATTTGGGGGCAGTTTTGAATGGGTTCAGATTACATTTTTTAATAAAGATGCAATCTAAAAATACTGATAGCCTTTAAAAGAAAGAGCGAATATGTAATCTACCCCAGGATACTGCTGCGTTTATTTTTTCTTCCAAAGAAAAAATAAGCGGTAAGCGGTTTCTGAATAGTTTATTGGGAATAATGATGCCTGGAGTGAAAGCCGTAATCTATAGGGAATAGTTTTATATAACACACAATCTCTTTCTCTGTTTAATTTGAATATCTCTAGATAATCAGAATTAACCATTTTAGTGGTGGTGAGCAATTCTTTACTTGTGGCTAATTCAGAAGCAGTTTATTGAAAATGGAATTCTGCAGGAGATGGGAAGTAAAGCAGTTTCATAGTTTGACTGTACATGTATGTTCTTCGGTTGTAGTGCAATGCACGTTGGAGTTACAAATGTAAATTTTAGCCGGGTTTAGCATAAATTCGAGAAGTGTGGATCTTTTTCAATATTAAAGGTGCCCTTTCTTGTTCCTTACTGAAGAGTTTTGTCTTGCTTGCATGCAACATTAGTTTAAATAAGCATTGTAGTCTTTCTCTAGCAAAGAAAAATGTTTTTGCTAACCATAGAAAGCACAGCTTCTGTAGCTTGAATCATTGCGCAGAAGAGGGAATTTCAGCTGGTACATCTTTTTCCATCCTTGAATGTGAAGCTTCACCTGCTGAAATGTACTCTTTTACATAGTTATCAAATGTACAGCAGCTGACGTTATGTTGCAACCCACAACCAAGTGGGTTCCAACCCACAGTCTGAATAATAATAATAATAATAATAATAATAATAAATAATTAATAATGCAAGTATTTATATACCGCCTTTCTTTGGCCATTAGGTTGCTCCTCTGGCTTTAATTCAAGGTGGTTTACATAGGCAGGCTTTATCTCTAAACCTGCAAGGGTTTTTTTACAAATTACAAAAGAAGTTCTGTTGAAAGAAGTTCTATCTTTCAAGAACTACAACAACATACAGATGGAACTTTCGTGGTTTAGTCCTTCTTTCTGGCCACACGCTTGCCTTCCTGCTGGCTGATAAACGGCTTCTCTGCTCCCACCAAAGAAACAGCTGGCCCAGCACAACTCCTCTCTCACAGGCAGCTGGAGACAGCTCTTATCAGTCGCACTTCTCAAGGTCTGCCGCTCAAAGAGACTTCCGGTGTTGTCGAACTGGCGACCTTCAGATTTTATCTTCAGGCAAACGGAGGCTTCTGTGTCCTCCACATCTCTTGACATCTTCCCTATGTCCATTTTAGCTCTTTCCCTTCCCAAACTTCTCTGCCATTTCTCAAGTTTCCTTATTCACCCATTCCTTATGTCCCCGTTTCTTGGCCCATTTCTAACTCTGCCATGTTCTCCGGTTGCTTTACTCTGTCCGCTCCACTCCTTAGCTTTCTTATCTGCTGGAGCTTCTTATTGGTCCTCAGCCAGCCCTCAAAATCTGCTACTGTCCTTAAAGGGCAATGCCAATTAATGGACAATTACCACTTCCTGCTGATAATGCCAATTGTGAACATTCTGTGTTCACTGCGCTGCTGCAATACTTGTGAATATTCCATCTCACCTTGATTAATTGATGTAAGAGGATTTATCCTACAAGCACAATACAATAAAAGGTATACAAGGTGGAAGGGATATGTAAGCTTATGAGAGAGAGGTTTCATACCTCCAATGTCAATATTGCATTAGCATATAAGTAGTAGCTTAACGATGGGATTAAAACTGAAGCAGATCCCATCTCCCATGGAATTTCAAACAAGTTTCTGCATATTCTCTCTGATATTTAGCAGCTACTGTTAGATTTGTACTAAAGTGCCAGATGTGACATATTAACTTGGCTAATAAGAATAATGAGCCTCAGTATATATGTGCAAATAAGATTAATTAATGTTTACCCTAACATGTGGCTGAAATTAAAATATTTAACTTAGGCAGATCTGAAGGAAAGAGAGGAGTATGATTTTTTTTTAATGGAGGATCAGCTGAAGTTTATAGCTAAGCAGTGGATGTCTGTGCCTCCACCGACAGAATCAAAGCTATAATCCCAGATCTAAAGGGCGAAAAACATGTAGCAATATGCTCCTAATGACCTGATGAGATGGAATGGTATTACCCCATTTTCTCAAAATCTGTGCATCTGCACCCTTCCATCAAACAATGTTGATCATCATGAGAACATAAGAAGAGCCCCACTGGATCAGGCCAAAGGCCCATCTAATCTGGCTTCCCATATCTCACAGTGGCCTACCAGATGCCTCTAGGAGCACCCAAAACAACAAGATACTTGCATCTCATTGCCAGTCCCCTGCATCTGGCATTATGAAGTAGCCTATTAACCAGCACCACCCCACCACCCCAGTGAAGACACCAGACCGTGGCTTGCGTTTAACTTGGACCATTTTATTAAACACAAGTGATCAATTTTTAAAACATGAAACCTACTGAATGCACTACCCCTCCCTCGCCCGTCTGGGGTAGGCAAAAAAACCGTCTTCCAATGCACATGACAGCAACAAACTCCAACCCGGCCCTCATAATGAGCAACTAGCCAATCTCAGACTGTACATACCCATCATGGCGTATAACCTGTGATAGAGTTTTCCTCCATAAATCTGTCCAATCCCCTTTTAAACTCATCTAGGCCAGATGCCATTGCCTCATCCTACAGCAAGGAGCTTCACAAATTACACGCTGGGTAAAAAGAATGTCCCTCAACATTTTCAAGTTAGACAGGCATAATCCAAGTATTTCCCCATTTTTGCCCCCCCCCAACATTTTTTAGAAGGAAACACCACAATTTGGCAGGCACACCCCATCAGCAAGATCTCATTCCTGCCCTCTTCCTAGGCTTACCTTCATTAGATGGCCCTCAACTTCTAGTATCATATACGTCAGAGGCGGCCAACCTGCAGGACACCACTTGTCACTTTAAATGCATAGAATCGTTTGACGTTCCACTCTACCTGCCTCCAGGGATGTCCCAACTGCGTTTGGTTAGGCCGGAACGCAATCCACTGTTGAGAGGGGTAGGCACATATTCTGCTTGCCTCTGGTGGTGGCCAGACCTGCTCCACCTCACCTTGCCCCGCTGCACCAAAGGTCCCTCCAGGTTGCCAATGGTGGGGGCATTTTCACATTCAACAAGTAGTGAATGTGAAAATGTTATTTGGTTTCATGGAGGGGGAAGGCTTGAGGAAGAAGGGTACCTTTAAAAGTCCCTGTAAAATAAATTCATGTCACTTGCTATGCAATGATGCTACATTTGAATTTGAAGGAAAGAAGTCACCTATGTAGTTTATCACCCATCGAATTTTTATTGCAAATTACATCCTTGAGCAGCTTCATTCATTCCGCTGAAGTCATTTCAGGTGACCTTTTCTTCAGTACAGCAGCTCTGAACAGGGTATTGTGAAGTTGCTAATTGTTTTGGACATGGTATGCAAGAACTCTTGAGGGAGTTGAGACTTGTTGTTCGATCGCAGCACACAAATTGACTTGGGTATTTATTTCTGGTGTATACAAAGCAATGAATTTCTTCCACAGATCAACTAATCATGAAAATAATGTTGAGGTATTTTGATTGACACCCTGAAGCTGTTAATTTGGAGCATATCAAGATCAAATGGAAGTTATTGCAATTAGTCTGTGATTGTGTTATCTTTTCATTCTCAGTTTTTAAATGCCACATTTTACATATTTTCTTGCATGTTTAAAAGCTGTGATTCGTGATCTTGGGTTTCTGGTGGATCTTAACTGGTGTTTTTAATGCTAAATATGGGGACAGTACTTCACCTCTTCTGTTTCTCCTTTAAAAAAAAAGACTTCCCCCTCATTTTCATATGATTCAGTCCTAATACATTATACTGCAATTTGGTGCTTAAAACCCATTTTGTATCTTAGGGCCCAGTCCTATCCAACTTTTCAGCACCGTTGCACCTGCAACAACAAGGTAGGGGAATAAGTGTCCCCTTACCTTGAGGAGGCCTCCATGACTTCCCCACCGCCATAGAATGCAGCACACACTCCATTGGGATGGACACATCAGGACTGGAAAATTGGATAGGATTTGGCTCTTAGTTGCATTTGAGCAACGTTTGGAATTGGAATACATCTGTGGAGCAAAAAAGTGGTGTGTTCCTATTGTGCATATCCTGTAATTTTTGAAGGAGCTTCCTAATTCTGAACCGGAATAGTAGACTGACTAGCCTACTGTTATTTATCCAGAGAACTAAGATCTCGCTGTGAACCCAAATTACTCATCCTCAAGGCATGTTGCCTACCACTGAGTTCTGACCTAAGAATAACATTCCAAGGATATCCAGAATAGCATTCCAAGGATATCCGGCATAGCATACTCATATAAAGACTCACTTTTGTGGTCCTCTGTATATTCTTCTTAAACAAGTACAAATATTATGTATGTGAGTTCTGAATGTTACAATGCATTTTTAAAGACCAGTGTAAGTGGCCACTGTGTCCCACAGATCTGTAGCATTACGCAGCACCCCCCAAATAAAGCGCTGGACAACGACTAGTTTGGTATGAGGAAGTCTTTATTGAACAGTAATATAAAAAACCTGCAGCAGAGAATAACTAACACCCAAAACGTGCTGGCTCTGGTGATTCAGGGGAAACGGCCCTAGCCGTCTACCTCCCCCAGACTTCCCCTCAGAGTGTCACACCCTGGCTCAAGGCCTCCCCCAATCCAGGATTGGGCTCGCCTATCACAGCCAATCAAAAGGATCGAGGCAGTTTGGCTGGCACAGACCTGCACAGGCAAAGCCTAGTGTTGGCCTTTGCTCAACCAGCCAAGGGGTTCACCAGCCAGCTTCCCAAACCAGAAATGAATTGTCAGACCGGTACTGGCTTGCCCCTTGACCTTTCTTACCTACAGGATGTACGCGAGCATGACCTACCTACCCAGCCAGATGTGACTTGCCAACCCAAGCAGAAAATATAACATAAAAACACCGCAACCACAGCGCCAGTCTGGGCTAGGCAAAAAAACTGCCAATCAGATATGACAGCAAAAAATTCCTACCCGGCCCCAAAACCGGCGACCAGCTAATCCCAGACTGTATACAGGGCAGGTGGGAGGGGCTCCAAATCCGGCGTGATTGAACTGGATAGCGCTCCGGCTCCAGCTAATGGTTGAGCCGAGACCCACAGGTGACTGGGACAGCCAGTTGCCGTCCCAGCATTTCCCACCCTTGCCCAGCTCTTGGGAGGGGGCACAAAGGGCAGAGAGGCTCCAGAGCCCCACTGGCATTCTCAGGCTCTTAAACATAGTTATTTGGTGTAGGCTGCAGCAAAGTTTGGTTGGCACAAGGGCCACTGTAATGTGCGTTTGGACCACTCTTGGAGTCAGAGAGGCCAGCACACAGGCATGTGCCATCCTCCCTGATTCCAAGAGTGGTCCAAACACCACTTTACAGTGGCCCTTGTGCCAGCCAAACTTTGCTGGCCCAACTGTGCTGGCCTAACTCCAGGTGAGGATTGCGCTCTCTCTCTTACACTGCAGGAGCACACTAGTGGCTATGTGTAGGGTTACCAGATGCAAATTGGGACAGAATGCCTATGCCTTTGACCATGGTATAGAAGAGGGAATTTGGGCAGGTGCAGCTCAGCGTGGAAGGGTTTCAAAAGCTGCACGTGCCTAAATTCCCTCTTCTATATAATGGTTATAGGCACTCTGTCCCAGTTTGTATCTGGTAACTCTAGCAATGGGCCTTCTGTTCATGATTCTCAAGATCCTGTAATTTGGATCCAGAGCTGTATCTCCATCTCTGGATTCCTCTGAGATCTGCCCACAATTTGTTAGGAGTCCAGGTAACCTATTGGAAGGAACTAAGGTGGGAGTGAGAAAAAAAGAACAGATGTAAGAGGCAGAAGTACAAAGAAAGAGTGCTCACAGCTGAATCCCATGTGACTTTTCTGGCACCCAAGAGCGAAGAGGCTTACCGTGACCTACTCTCTTCTGTAATGCTTTACACAATGTTTCTTTGAACATTATTAAGAATCTCAACTGTAAAACACAAAATAAAGCCAATATGGGCAAATGACTAATAGGTATTTAATCCATTTGCCTGCTGTTTGTATTCTCCTCACTGCTTAGAACACATAAATACTCTTGATGTCATTATTTTAAAGAGCAACTGAGCTTGCCACCGAAAATGCATTGATATTAATGCTTCCAATAATGGTTTCCTATGTGGAGATTGTATTAATTATGACAGTTCCTTACTCAGTCAGTCAGATCACACACACACACACACACACACACACACACACACACACACAGATTTCCCCACAGAATATCAATTGGAATTATTGCGATACTGCAGTTTGACCATGTTTTCTTTTAATAGTTAATCGCTGTAGCTAGAAGATCATTGCAAGCAAGACCTTTTTCTAAATCATGCCATGTTTAATCTCTTCTTGACAGAAAGCAGAAGAAGAAGATCTTGTCCTTACCCCTGATGGCACCCGGGAATTTCTCACTCTTGAAGTTCCTCTTAATGATTCTGGGTCAGCCGGGCTTGGTGTTAGTGTCAAGGGGAACCGGTCAAAAGAGAACCACGCAGATCTTGGCATCTTCGTCAAGTCCATTATTAATGGAGGAGCAGCCTCCAAGGTCAGTGGGACACTTGTCTGTGTCTAAAAGGGCTTAAAAACTTCCCCAGTTTGATCGTTATCCCCCTATCACAGCATCTGTGGCTGGTTTCCTAGCTGAAATTCTGAAATTAACCCTTACACTATAATCCTTCCAATTACCACGTTCTTTCTTTCATTACCTTCTTTTTATAACCAGTGTATATACTGTTTCCCCGGACTCTTTCTTTGTTTATGCCAATAAAGGTTATTGGAATTGAAATTGAAACTTCCCCAGTTGTTTTTTGGATTATCCTCCTGTTCACTTCCTCTTTGACTTCCTTTCTAGGTTTTAAACAGTTCAGCAGTTTCATGCCTTTTTATTATTTTCTCTTGCTTTGGAGTATCTGCATTTCTATGATTGTCATATTTGGTTCCATTTGACCCTTTTAAAACTTAGCCCTTTAAAACTTAGCCCACATAGACCTGTGTGGGACTTAACTTCTGGGTAAAAATACATAGCTTCAACTTTTTTAGGATTTAGGCAGGAGGCACAGAGATGCCCCCTTTCCCTCCTGCCCCACCAGAAAGAGAATAAAGCATGTGGGAACTTCCTTAAGAATAAGCTCATTGAATTCCTGGAGGTTTTCTTTTGATGCCTATAATCAACGACAAGAAGCACAAGCTTTCCTCTTCCTTCCACTGTTTGATCTGGCTGATAAGATTCAGGTGCCAAATGAATTATGATTGTGAGGATTGGAAACCAATTTAATACTGAACTCGGCAGACCTAATTCTGCACAGGATTGAGTTGTTTGCACAATGATAAGAGCTGGAGGCAGAAACTTGTTGAATTGGGAAGGAGATTGTCAATGCAACCCTACCTAGTTTACCCAGAAGTTGGCTTGTGTCATGAAAATGCCCTGTCCCACGTAGGGTTTTCTGTTTTTTTTTAACCCCTGCTTTGTAGTAGAGCTTTGCAGCATACAGGGGGAAATTGCTCACATGTTGGTGCTCTGCTGGTCCTCTACAACGGATGCTGTAAGGTTAAAAGGAGGATACCCAGGTAGGGGTTGTAGTTTACTGGCAGAGCATCTGCTTTGCATGCAGAGAGTTCCAGGTTTGATTGATTCTAAGCACCTCCAACTAGAGCAGAGATTTATGCCTGTTTGAAACCCTGGAGGGGCATTGCCAATCATTGCACCAATACTGAGCTGGATGGACTAATGGTCTGACTCAGTATAAGGCAGCTTGCTGGGAAGTCCCCTCCTGAGCACCGTGTTACCAATCCCTGCTTTAGAACAGCTTTCATTTGTATGGCTCAGGAATTCTTTCTGAGGCCTTCAGGGAGGAGGGAAGCAACTGTACTGGCGCATTTCAGTTAGCATGCTGTTTGTGTAGACAGATTATGATAATGATGTGGAGTTCAAATATGTAAATGATTTGAGAAAGGCCCGTGTACAGAAGGATTTCTTCAAAAGCCGCCAAAATGTTGCTCACTTAACCATAAACTCTGAGGATTAAGATTTCTCTCTGTAACCAAAGATGCCCCCCAAAAGTCCTTTATTCTTTACTAACTAACGTCGTCTCTTGCCAGGATGGAAGACTTCGAGTGAATGATCAACTAATAGCGGTAAATGGGGAGTCGTTATTGGGCAAGACGAACCAAGATGCCATGGAAACCCTGCGCAGGTCCATGTCCACAGAGGGAAATAAGCGTGGGATGATTCAGCTCATTGTGGCAAGGCGGATAAGCAAGTGCAATGAGGTAACAAGCATGCCTGTTTATTTAGTCCTGGGAGGGTTTCCTTTCGTATGCCAAATTACAGAGTGGAACATGAGAAATCATTTCCTTTCCCCGACTTTAAAAGTAGGTGAGATTCTAATTATCTCATTTAATTAGCTATACTGTACAAGCAGTCATTGCTGCGTGGAAGGACCAATACTGAAGCTGAAGCTCAAATTCTTTGGCCACCTCATGAGAAGTGAAGACTCTTTAGAAAAGACCCTCAATGCTGGGAAAGATGGAAGGCAAGAGGAGAAGGGGGCGGCAGAGGATGAGATGGTTAGATAGTGTCACCGAAGCGATGAACATGAGGTTGGGCGAACTCCGGAAGCTAGTGGAGGACAGGGAGGCCTGGCGTGCTGTGGTCCATGGGGTCGCGAAGAGTCAGACATGACTTAGCGACTGATCAACAGCACAAGCGATCATGTGTGTGCATGCATGCACATATATACACATGGAATGGCACACCGGTTTTGGGGGAGCTCAGTTCCCACAATTGAACTTAGGAAGATTCCTTATACAGAGTCAGGCCATAGCCCTTCCTTGTTCAGAATTTTCTTTTCAAGCCATCAGTGGCTCTCCAGGGCTTCCGGCAGGGGCCTTTCACTTGGAGATCCCTGGGATTTGAACCTGGAACCTTCTACATTCAAAACTGCAACTTTGCCTCTGAGCTCTGGCTGCTCCACTGTGAGTGCCCTGGATAGACACCATGGGTGTATTTAATGTACATTCAAGTAAATGCACACATCTAACTCAATTTTACTTTCCATAAAACTCAATACATTTTCCTTGTTGGTTTGGAGGTGGTGGGTTGACTTCCTTCTTAAGAGTCTGTTAGGGCCTGCATTCATCAGATCAGTAGCATTCTGGTAGTGTTGCGTTCCCCTACGACCTGCCCTTGAATGTAGACCAAGGCATGTCTACTTGCTAGCAAGTAAATGCACATGTGTTGCTCCATTTCAGTTTCCATAGGGCTCAATACATTTTCTTTGTCTGCTATTAACTTTACGATCTACCAAAAATTGGGCCATGATCCCCAGTGGGTCCTGACCCACAGTTTGGGAACCACTGCGTTAAGCCATAGACCAATTCACTGGAGAACCTTGACCCATGTTATCATTCTTTAGCCATGCCTCTCTCTGCGCATGAAGACCTCCATCCCCAGACATGTGTTCAGAATTCAGATGCATGGCACATCCCACCTATCAGCTTAGAGATTGATGCAGCAGTTGTTTATTGTTGAATTGTGTGTATATGAGTATTAAGTGTTTAAATGAATGCTGAAGGAAAACGGTTAGGCTCTGAGAGAAGGGATAATGATTTTGAAATATAAGTTAAATCCTCCAGGAACTATTTAGAAGGCTGAAATAAATCGTAAATATATGCATATGTCTAGGGAAAAAAAGTTGTAGCTCAGTTCATACAGGAGCTGTAAAGCATCGAATGCAGGAATTTCTATTTCTCCAGTAATGACTTTGTGACATGATTTGTATATGAATGCATAAATTATCTCTGTGTTCTCATTAATAAGCTCAACATGCCAAAACCAGACAGAGATACAGACACTCAAGTGTGTCTGTGTCTTATTTTGACATGGAGTGCTTGCTAATTAAGAAAACGTATCTACCTGAAAATCATTTTGCTGCGTATGCAAAATAGCAAATGTAATGCTGACATTTCCCTGCTTCGGAGTTGCAACCAATTTGGAATCCTGAGCTAAGCAGACAAAACATATAATAAGTCATGGGAGTCTGCTAAGATTTTGTTGGCTATTCCATAGTGGGCAGGAGTTGGACTTGTTGGACTGTGGTTTGCCTTTCAAATCTATTTATAGCTGTAGGTTGTAGGGATATCAGTTTGTTTTTCTGTTCATTGAACGTTGGAGTGGGAAGGCACTTGAGAAGTCATTGAGTCCAACCGCCTTTTGACGGTTAAAATGTCTGAATAAAAACACAAAACACCGCATTTTGGTGTCTTGAGATATTTTCCAGAAATTAAAATAGACTACTTTTCCAATTAAAAATAATACTGTGGCTGCCTCTGCTGACACTATATCACCGGAATCATTTACCTAGTACACTTTTAAAGCATTTAAAATTAATAAAAATGAGAACTCGGATTGAGGATGTAGAATAAATGTAAAATAATACCACAGTTTGCTATTTTAATCAAGAAATTTGTTGTCCTCCTAGAGGTGCAGAAAGCCTTGGAAACTTGAAGTAAAAGTTGTGACCCACTTCCAGTTTTCAATCGCAAACCCAGAAGTGGGTCGCATTAGTTTTATTTCAAGTTTCTGAGGCTTCTGCAGGGTTTTCTGCACCCCCTTGGAGGTCAGCGCTTTGACTGGTAAGGTGATCAAAGCCCCTGTCGCCCCAGGCAATGGCGCAATCCTGGGATCCCCTTGCTCTCTTCTCCCTGCACACACTTACAGCAGTTGAGTTTAAAAACTGCTGCCATGGAAGGTTTCATGGATTCAGAAGAATCCCATGCAAAACTCAGTGTGCATTGAACACGCTCATGATATGCATGCCATGAGGATGCAAGTGATCATTTAATGTCTGGCAAGCCTGTCATGGCAGGTTGCTCAGCTTCCACTTATATCAATTCATGGCCTCAATAAAGAATGTTTAAACAAGTGCCTTGAACTTTGGCCCAAGCAAACCATCTAGACGCCAGCAAGTCTCCTGGCCTATAAATAAATTGTGTGGCAGGAGGAAGGCCATTGAGAACTGGCTTGTGTGCATCGCTGTTTAAAGCAGCCTTTGGTTAGAGTTGAATATAGCGGGGGTGGGCATTGGCTGCCTTGCTTTTCTCCAAGCATGTGTCCAACATATTTCTACCCTGAGAAGTGGTAGCAAACATTCAGTGGATCTGTGTTGTTGTGGACCAGTTTCAGCTTCAACCATGTTACTTGGTTTGTTTAGTATCAGAGAATAGTATTCTTCCATATTATAGAGCTACTATACTACTGTTTTTAACAGAATATGAAAGATTATGTCTGGTTTGTTCCCTCTCATAATTGTTTTCCATATCAAAGTGCAACAGTTTACAACTTAGTAACTCTAGATTTGAATCATGAGGGATGTTCACAGGAGTGTTGCTGGAGGTGGAATTTCAACTGGAGAAATCATTGCAGCTGATAATAGGTTGAAAATTTCCTTTTTCTGCTTTTAACCTAGAGGCTACCTTTTTCTTTGTCTAGCTGTTAGAATAATAACAGTACTTCAGAGTAATGCGCTCTGGGATTTAAATTGGAATTTTGTATATTGGCTTGTAATAAAAAAGAGATAAAGAAGATTTTGAGTAAGGAGGGTCACTAAGTTGACTTTTGTGGGGTTTTTTAAAGGTTCTCAAAAATTGCTTTCTTTTGTACTTTAAAAAAGCTATCAGAAGGAAGGCCATGCAGGACGTTCTTGTCATTTAGTGGCATCATATTTTAGACTACAATGGCCTTTGAAAGGCCAGTTTCTGCATCCATTGACCCAAGCACACTTTGGTCAAGTAGTTCTGCTGTATTTCTTGTGATGCCTGAATTGTTGTACAGTGCCTCCAAATTCAACAACTTTGAGAGTACAGTAGGTGGATTCTCTCCAGTCTCAGCCTGTCAGCTTTGAACATTGAGCGCTATCTCACTTTAAGGTGGTGGTTCCCAAACCACGAACTATGGCTGCCTGAGTCACATGGAAACTAGCCAGCCGATTCTGCGGAATATTCGCAAAAAGCCCGCCACTCTATAAAATGTACAAGATTATAGCTCAGATGGGGATCCAGTGGTCTAGTAGGTCAGGGGAGCCACCAGTTGACAAAGTTTGGGAACCACTGCCTTAATATAAGGGAACATGAGGTGGTGGTGGTGTAGAAATCAGGTGGATGATAGATGAGTTGCAGGAGCTACTGGGGCATATTCAATTTATGACTGCAATCCTAGTTACCTATGCCAAAAGTAAGGACTCTCATACAGACTCTGATTTGTTTCTGAGTAAACATGCATAAGTTTACCCTATAGGTTTATTTTTATTATTCATATTTCTACTGCATGATATAAACATACTGATAAACTAGTGTGATTGACCATTTCCATTGTAATCCACTGAGAAATGAATAAAGCCCAGTTTTCTACAAATTCATCCACTGATATTCCTCCCCTTGCGTATTTGCAACCCAAAGTCAGGTAGACATCAGCAAGAGATGAAGATCTTTTAAATATCAAAAAAATACTACATCTGGAGCATTAAAGACATCACACACAGTTATGTTTTTTGTTCCTTCTAACATTTTTCCCTAGAGAGTTTTACTGATTAAGTTCAAAATATATGAAAAATTTCAGGCATTCGACATCTCCAGCAACTATAATTTTGCAAGGTCTACTTTTAATTCACAGTAGTCAACTTCCAATTGCATTTGTGGGTTTTTTTTTAAGACTCTTGGTATTACACTAGTTAAATGCTTGCAATGTTGTTCTATAACCGTCCTGGTCCTAATAATTCCTTCCTGAAAATATTTGTTCCCAGGTAGTTTACGTAAAGTAAGGCAGACCCATTTACATTCAAAAAGTTAATCTTTTCATGTCCATATTTACACTTAATCCTTTTAATTTAGGGGAAAAAATTATCAGTTTCTCAATCCCCCATTACAATTTTTTTCTATTTTTGGATTGCATGAAATATAATATTCCTGATATACCGAGATCAGGATCAACGTTCGCCTTATCAATCAGAATGTTAAAACATCCTCTTTCAAGGTCTGAAAATAATTGCCAATGAGAAATAGTCTCTGATAGTTTTGCAGTGAAAGGGGAAATGGGTATTGTAAAATGCCATTATTGGCTTTTTAAGCACTGTGCACACATGATCTAATAACTTTAGAAGGAGTTTGAACAGTGCCCTGAGAAGCACTGGGTTAGAGGTCTTAGAGTCCAATCCGATGCATATCTACTCAGAAACAAGTACGGGACGTACTCCCAGTTAAGTGTGGATAGGATTGCAGCCGTCATCGTCATTTGTACAGTACGCATTTGTCATGCGTAGGTAGTCAACAGAATAGTGGGGAGTGCTTACAGAGAAACTGGGAGCAGCCCAATGTTTCCTTGATTGTGACTTATAGTAGATTTCTAGTCCAAGTTCTCTGCAAACCACAAATTGCCTTCTTGGCACAATTTATAAACTTCATTCTGAGAGTTTGAGGCAGATGATAATTAAGTTCCCCTATTAGTATTGCTTGAATTTAACTGCTTTTGGCAGGGTGTTTTTTTTCCTCTCTGCACATTTCCCAGTGCTTATTAATACATCACCTGGCAGTGATATTGTTGAAGTGCCAGCGGCCACTTAACTGTCCCTTTATCATTTGTTCAGATAAGGACCAAACTGGTTTTAGTTAGAGCAGGTAGTATTTATCATGTACCGACTATTTATCGAGCAGCTTGTTCTTATCTGAACGATAATGGACCGTACAGCTTAAGTCCTATCCCTGATGTAACACACGTCACAGTCTGCATAACGAGAAAGGTATCCTGTAGTGCAGACTGCGCTTGTTACTGTCCGATTTTGTATAATTACATTAGAGCTTTGCCTGAGTGGCTAAAGGTGGAACTGTGCTATTAAGCCATGTGGCTTGCTAGCTGTCATCCCTTTGATGAAAGTAGCAGACATCAGTACCCTTGTCCTTTCAGCCGAGGCTCAATTCAACAATCTCAACCCTGCTGTAGACTCATGGATGCCCTCTAGCAAATAATTTATGAATGAGAGAAGGAAGGACTAGAAGAAAGAAGTGCACAATTAACAGTCCCATTGGCGTTTTAGAAGTGGTATAAAAAGACAGCACTACAAATACTTTTTACTGTGCTTTAAAATCCCTGACAAGGCAGGGCGAGCCTTTCAACTCATTTTGCCTTGACTATGTCAGTATTAAAGGGGATATTTCCTTGCTGTCAGTTTTTCTGACTCTTTGCTTGCCTTGAAGTTCTGAAAAGGAGGGCGTAGCTACTTATTCTGCAACCCGTACAGTTACTGCTGTATGCAACTAACAATGCGTGCTAAGGGCACCAGGCAGTGGCGTCATTCACCCGGTATGCTGGACGGG
This sequence comes from Lerista edwardsae, assembly GCA_029204185.1. Classification (NCBI taxonomy): domain Eukaryota; kingdom Metazoa; phylum Chordata; class Lepidosauria; order Squamata; family Scincidae; genus Lerista; species Lerista edwardsae. The sequence goes on from JAJKFI010000009.1 coordinate 20,159,878, forward strand.
AATTACCTTTGAGCGGCAGTCCACCCGTTGCGTCACGCCACATTCCGCTGCTCAAAGGTAAGTCCCGCCCAGCGTACCGGGTGAATGATGCCACTGGCACCAGGGCACCAGTGCCCACTCCCTTCCCACTGAACCTGCCCCACACCGCCCATCCCCAATGGCTTGTAATCAGACTGTGCCAGCTTCACCTACCAAGACACGTCTTGCTGCTTGAGGCTCATGTATATGTTCTAGTTCAGTGTTACTCAAACTGTGGGTCAGGACCCACTTGGTGGGTTGTGACCTGATGTCAGGTGGGTCGCAGAAAGCTGGGAGAAGTCATCTTGGAAACTCCAGACCTTACTCTTGCTATGTTCCTTTTGTGAGTGTTAATAGTTGACATTTTCAAGTAAGGGTTTTTTTTAAAAATTTTGTTTTTAGTTCAGTGCTTTTACATCATATTTTGTTCTAATCTTGCTTTGTGTTGGAGATGTTTCATGGTAGTGCAATTGCTTCAGTCCAAGAATGCCAGTTTATTTTATTTTATTTTATTTTATTTATTTATTTATTTATAAATAAGATTTATACCCCGCCTTTTTGCCCCATGGGCACCCAAGGTGGCTTACAAGATTAAAATAAAAGCAATACACAAGGAAACAATTAAAACAGTATTTAAAAACAATTTAAAATGGGCAGGCCCCGTGAATCCCATGGTTGTTGTTTCAAATGCCAGCCAGCATGTCAGCAGTTAAAAGCTTGTTTAAATGAAAAGGTCTTCAGGCCCCGCCGAAAGATTGTCAAAGAGGGAGCTGTTCTTAGTTCTAAGGAGGTAAGGGGGTATTCCACAATTGTGGGGCCACCACCAAGAAGGCCCTGTTCCTGGCCGCCATCCCCTTCACCTCTCTTGTTGGCGGCACAGTCAGAAGGGCCCTCTCAGATGACCTGAGAGTAGAGGTAGGATTGTATGGAAGGAGGCGGTCTAGTTTGCATTCTAGATGTGTAATTTGATTACAATTTGAGTACATATTACAATTTGAGTACAAGGAAAAAAGTTTGTACAATTTGTACAATTTGAGTACAATGACATATACTGACCGCACTTCCTGCTTGATCATGTTACTTTTGGCTATGACAGATTCCAGGTTAATGACATCACTTTTGGTGGGTCCCAACATGAGTGCCATTCTAAAAAGTGAGTCCTGATCTAAAAAGTTTGAGAACCACTGTTCTAGTTATTTGGAAAAATGGTACATTAGGAGTGAGGATAGCGCATAAAATCTATTTTATGGATGGGCATCTTGGCCTTGCCTGAGTAATTCCCATCTCTATCGTGGGGGTTGATGATGATCCACTTCACATGATACAAAGCAGGATAGACGAGAGCTTACACTACAATAAATGTATTCAACTTTAAGTTGCAACATGACACTTTCCTTGTGTTTACTGGAATCAACTGTAACATAGTTACCCCTTTGAAGGATGCAAATGATATTAATTTCTACTTAGCACAATTTTCTAGGCCTCTGAAGTGCCCTCTTGTACATCACCTGAGTGATAGTTATTACAGAGGTCATGTGTGTAAGTTTGGCTTTATACATATAAATATAATTAGAACATCTATATGGGGCAGATGTACATGGGGGCAAGGCTTAGAGCAGGTTGCATACCTGTGGCTACTGTGTGAATTCTCCAATATGCTGAGATTTGAATTGGTGACATCCTAGTCTCAGCGTGTGCTGTTAACCACTGTGCTCCATAAGCTTTGAGGGAATATTGGATGACGATACCCCCAGTAACAAAGTTGCCAGAGCTGATAATGGGACAGAGCGGGCCATAATTGATTCTTCCCCCTTCCGTCCATCTCTTTGGACTTGTCAACAGGGCTTGCCCTCACTGTGACTTTATTTATTTATTTATTTATTTATTTATTTATTTATTTATTTATTTATTTATTTGCAAACATTCCTTACAGAAGAACCAACAGAAGTGTTTTCAATTGGCTTCTCTGCAGTCTTCATCCTCCCCTCCTGCATGAAACTTTCTTTTTTTGTTAGTTTATAAAAGGCATTGTGTCTTTAGTTAAATATTTGTGTGGCTGACTGTTGATGTCTTGATTTAAATCTGGCTTTTGATATGCTAATTAGACACAGAAGAAAGACTTTTTCCCATGAAAGTGGGAAGAAGTGCCAGGCCTCTTTTGGAAGCGCAGCCGCCAAAACAGTGGGGCTGTTGTTTATCTCAGCTGTACACTGTGGTTTACCAGTTTACCTGGGGTGCATGCCCAAACGCCAATCTAGGTTCCAAAGATGACTTTCTCTATACGCCTTTAAAAAAAAAAAAATTCTGCTTAGAGCATGATAGTTTTTACATGTGTTTCACCTCTTGTGAAATGGCTAGGTCAAGATCTAGGGCCGGATCTGGTGTCCGGGGAAAGCCTTTCCGGTCATGAATGGCGCAGATCGCTGTCATGCAGCGCTCCGTTTTCTAGCCGATTCCAGAGATGCTCTGAGCATTCGCATCCAGGGCCGGCTTTAAGCCAGTGTGACCAATGTTGTCACGTTGGGCCTGCTTAGAGCTTGATAGTTTTTATATGTGCTTCACCCAGAGGCGGCATTCAGCCGGTATGCTGGGCGGGAGGAACGGGTGACCGGCAGCTCGTCCGTAGCTTACCGCTCCGTTTCGCCGTCTTCCCCGCCCC
>JAJKFI010000009.1:20162654-20175721 GCA_029204185.1 Lerista edwardsae
GTGTGTGTGTGTGTGTGTGTTTTGAAAGGATTGAGTCCCTAGAAATTCTTTAAAATCAAGATAGCTGCAAAGGTTGCAGGCCCCAATCTTGTCCAAGTGGCACACCAGCAGAACACACATTCTGTTGGCAAACCAGGACTTCACAGTGTCCCGAAAGCACTGTAAAGTGCTTTGCAACAGTGTGAAGGCTAGGTGTGCCAGTGAGAAGGCCAGAGCCTTCCTGCTGGTGCCCGCACACATAGGGACACTGCCCGCGGGGGTGGGGAAGATGGCGAAACGGAGCGGTAAGCTACGGGCGAGCTGCCGCTCACCCGTTCCTCCCGCCCAGTGTACCGGCTGAATGCCTCCACTGGCTTCACCTCTTGAGGAATGGCTACATTATTTGGTTCAATATAGATCTAGTTCCATGGGCCAGAACTAGCCTCCGGAGAAAGCCTTCCCCATCATGAGCAGCGCAGATTTTCCAGCCAATTCCAGGGACGCTCTTAGCATTCGCGATCAGGGCTTTATATTGTCACGTTGGGCCCTGCGCTTGCCCCCCCCCCCGCACCAGCTCAGAGAGCATATTGCCTGTTGCTGCGGTCAGAATCTCTATGGGCTGTAATTCAGTGGGGTGAGCAGAGCATTTTTTCCTTGTGCCCCCCATCTGCTCCTGCCTCTCAATGGCCCAAAATAGGCCTTCTGGAAGCAGTTGGTGGTGATTATGTCACCACCAACTATTTCCAGATGCCACACTTTGTGCATAGCATCAAAAGGGGTCTTCTTGGTGAGTGGGGGCCCCACAGACAGGGGCCCCCACAGGAATACTCAGCCTGGTTCGCATCTATGCCTAACTGTCCCAGAAGGCTGTGGCAGCAGGATGCCTGGCATAGATGCAAATGCCTAGAGCGTCCTTGCCAGCCGATTGGCTGGAAAATGGAGCAGCTGCATGATGAAACTATCTGTACCGCTCATGACAGGGAAGGCTTTCCCTGCGCACAACTGTCCACGGTTTGTGCGTGAGACTGCTGATCTAGACATTTGTTATATCAACTCAAAGATAGCAGCCTATCTCTCTGGGAAAATAAGTCATGTTAGTCATTTAGGCTCATTTTCACCCTTTGTTTGAAGAAAGTTATAACAAAGTATAGTTCATCTGCGCGAATATACTTAGCATGCCACTTCAGTCCTTGGGTAGTTTTTCTCCTTTCTTTTTTTAATAGCGTTCGCAATTTTAATATTTTTATTCTTCTTAAATTTGTCTTTGATTCCTTTACATCAGAGGCTTTGAATATTGTTCAATTTACTTTTCAGTGGAGCTGTCAGTTGTAATCTGCAATTTAAGGGGAAAAAATTCTGAATAAAACAAATCCTCATTTCACAATTTAAACCTTATTGAGTCTAATTCACTTGCACGGCAAGTTTATTATTCTCCTGCAGCCTGACGTGCCTCCAATTGTAATTGTGTTGACCCTTCAATGCAGTAAATCTCCCCAGTGCTGATCAAACTGGGAAAGATAAGACTGCAATTCAGAACTTCATTAAATATCTCATTTATATTAAAAAGACGATAGCTTTGAACAGAAATAATACTTCGTGCAGTGTCCTCCAATTGTGTTTCTCCCACTTTGAAGTATTGAAAATTTTGCAAATTGTTCCTGTATCCTTCATTTTGGTACAATGGGGTCCCTAAACTTAACATGGCGCTAGTCCTTAGGTTTGGTTTTTAAAGCTTTTCTCAAATATATTCCATGCATGAGATCACACCTTAATGATTTGCATCAATTTGAAGTTACCTCCAACCTGGTTTCATATTTGCAAACTCTGAAGGGGATTAAAGTTCCCACTTTATCCACTAGCAAGCATAGAATTAATCGGAACCCCAAAACCATTTTACCACCCTGGTTGATAAAGGATTAACAGAGGGATCTTGACCTGCATATAGGTTTCTTGAGTATGCACCTACGTTTTTCAGGTAAAATCCTGTTCTTGACTATTATGACTTGCTATCAGCACTTTCTGGATTCAGGGCACAATCCTAACCAACTTTCCAGCAGCGGGGTAAGGGCAGTGCAGCTCCAAGGCCTCCGTGACCACTACTCCACTGCAGGCTGCACCACTTGCTCCATTGGCATGGTTACGTCAGTGCTTGAAAGTCGGTTAGGATTGTGCCCTCGGACACATGCACATTTCATGATATGCATTGCTGTTGTTGTTCAGTCAAGTCGTGTCCGACTCTTCGCGACCCCATGGACCACAGCACGCCAGGCCTCCCTGTCCTCCACTGGCTTCCGGAGTTGGCCCAATTTCATGTTCATCGCTTCGGTGACACTCTCTAACCATCTCATCCTCTGCCGCCCCCTTCTCCTTTTGCCTTCCATCTTTCCCAGCATGAGGGTCTTTTCTAAAGAGTCCTCTCTTCTCATGAGGTGGCCAAAGTATTGGAGCTTCAGCTTCAGTATTTGTCCTTCCAGGGAGCAACCAGGCTTGACTTCCTGGAGGATTGACCAATTGGATCTCCTTGCAGTCCAGGGGACTCTCCAGAGTCTTCTCCAACACCATAATTCAAAAGCATCTATTCTTCGGCGCTCTGCCTTTCTTATGGTCCAGCTCTCACAGCCATACATTGGAATCCATCAAATTATAGCTTTTGACTTGGCTTGGTCTCACAAAGGATATTATGCCTGTGGTTGGATAATAGGTTATAGAAGCATCGACATCAACTTATTACAGTAGTTCTAATTGGTCAGGCTATACATTTTAAGTGGGATTTGAAGCTGGTTTCAAAAATCTGAACACTGATAAGTGTTAACCATGATTAAGGCTGTGGGGGAAGGGAGATTTTTTTGCAAGATAAGGCTGTTGGGGGCTAGGATTCTATAGCCTGCTCCTCCTTTTAAAATGATAATTATGAGATTGGGCATGTCGGGTTCATGCCAGCCGTTTGCATGTGGCATGTAGGCAATTGGAAAGGCAAAACAGAGGAAAGGGAAACCATTTTATCTTTTCATCTTTATTCAGCCAAGCAATCACGCTGCTCCCCTTCTCTTCCACTCCACACTCTTCATGGCATGCTGACTGGGAGCTCCCTGCTGGGACAGGGACTTTGAAATCCACTACTAGGCCTGCAGGGGGTTTGGAGAAACTGGGACAAAATTCATTGTGTGTGTATGCATGTGTCATGAAGCTGACAGAGATGCTGCCCAGACCTTGAAAAGATGAAATCTGGTTCTCTTAGAGTCAGAAGCATTGACTTATGCATACATAAACCAACTCTCCCACCACCAAAATCCACAGGCAATTCATTTCATTTGGGTACATGCAAAAGTGGTGTTGATTCCAAATCACAGCATAATCCCGAATGTCCTGGATATTTTGTTTGTATTTTTGTGTTTGTAGTTGTGACACTGTCATGCTGATTACTTGCTTAAGCCAGTTGCTCCATGTGGAAAAGGTTTCGAAGAAGCCATACTCCAAACGGAGTGTGTGTTTCTGTTTGGGGCTTTTTATTTCTCTTCCTCTCCCCCCCCCACCTCGGTCTCCCACAGTTCTGAAGGTTCCTGTCCTGACAAGCTGTCTGTCTGTGAAAAAGGTCCAGGCCATCTGCCAGATAATTTTGCAGCATACGAGAAGGTCTGCTCGCTCAAGGAAACGTGCAATACAGATAAACAGAAACATGGTGCTTTGTCTTTGCGTGTTTGCTCTTGAAAAGGGATGGAGTCCGACAAGGCTCCGTGGGAGACATAGTGCAAAGTGGCAGAGAAAGTTGGCCATTAAGCAATGCTGTCATTGCAAATTATTGTGGTCTGGGATGAAAAGTTCTAGCTCATTTGGTGCCCAGCCAGGTTCGGTGCCTACGGCAAGTTGTTATCGTGCCCCCATGCTGTTAAATGGACCTTCAGCACTGATTTTTCCTTTTCATGCAGCTGGAGTCACCTGGGAGCCCCCCAGGGCCGGAGCTGCCTATTGAGACAATACTGGACGACAGGGAGCGTCGGATTTCCCATTCGCTCTACAGCGGGATCGAGGGGCTTAGTGAATCGCCCACCAGGAATGCCGCTCTGAGTCGGATAATGGGTGAGTCCAGCCGACTTGGCTAATCATGTCTTGTTTATCAGCCTGGGGTGGGTGGATGGGCACATTGTACAGTTTTTGCTGTTGGATGTATTATCAACGTGGGCAGCATCAAACATGGACAACTGCAGGGACCAATTTCAGAGCCAGGGACCAATTCCCCCCCCCTCTATCAAGTTGGACACACACGTTTCTGAATACGAGTCAATAAATCGACAAAGTAAGTCTCGGATTGTGGAGCAGGTGATAACCGCAGGAACGTTTTGAAACTTCCACGGTGGAGAGACATGCTTTGTACTACTCCCGTGTCGGTCTGACTAGTGCAGCTTCATTAAATACAAAGTCAATGAATGTTATGATTAAGGATGTATTGGCTAAGTTTCAGCATTGATTTTTTCCTCCGTTTACGTCCCCCCTTAAAAATGAGATAAGCTCCTGTGAACCTTATCCAGCCTGTGCTGATGTGTGTGTGTTTGGGGAGATTTCTTTTGTTTGTGTTGCTGCTTTATATGCCTTACGGATCCCGTAGCTAATTTTATGCATCTTTTTTTTCTGATTCAGTACTCTACTCTCTGCATAGCCCCCAGTGGATAATGAGGTTATTAGTACTTGCTCTATAGCAATTCTGTGTGTGTTTTTTCTCCTTACTAGGCAGATCCAGTTAATAAAGATTTGCCTGGCCACAGAAATAGCTCATAATGGAATGTTATTTCATGCAGAATGTTTACATTTTAAAACATGAAGTTTTTTTTAAGTGGTATAGCACCTGACTGAGAGTGCAATCCTAATGTGGAGTTAGACCAGTAAAGCTTGGCGGGCACAAGGGCCACCTTAAAGCACGTTTGGACCACACTCTGAGTCAGGGAGGTCTGTGTGCTGGCCTCTCTGATGCCAAGAGTGGTCCAAACTTGCTTTACGGTGACCCTTCTGCTGGCCAAACCTTGCTGGCCCAACTGTGCCGGCCTAACTCCAGGTTAGGATTGCGCCCTGAATAAAGTACAGTCAATCTCCAGTATCCGCTAGGGTTTGGCTCCTGGAAAACCTAATGGATGCCAAATTAGTGGATACCAAATCATTGACCCTATAGGAAATATGGGGCTAGGTGCAAGGGGTCTGACTTCACTATACACTCTATGAACTTTATGAATCTGAACAGGAGGCCCATAGCCCATTGCCACTTACATTCACTCACATCTGACATCAGAGAGAGGTTGCTTCTAAAACCTGGAGACTGGGTACAGTTTTCATGACTTGTAACCCATGATGGCCTCCTCCTCATAAATCTGCCCCATCCCCTTTTAAAGGCATATATGCCTATATGCCAGATGCCATCACAACATCCTGCGGAATAAGTTCCGCAGATTAGTTATATGCTGGGTAAAGAAATATTTGCAATCTTTGAGCAGTGGTTCCCAGTGTGAAGGAGACCATGAATCATATATCAAACAGGCACGATTAGCCTTGTAAGCATGAATAGTTCTAGAACATTTACTTGCATGATAATGGAAGAATGTTACCTAAGCAGTAACTATAGAATGCTTCATTCCCTTCAGGGTCCCTCTCATGTTCTGGGAAACTAATATTTTCTCCCTAATTATAGGATTCCTGTTTTCTTAATCCTCCGTTAATAAATTTTCTTATATTGCAAAGCAAGCCCTGAAGCAGTCAGTGTGGCCACTTAACCACTTGCCCAAACCTGCAGCAACGCAGAGTACAAATACAGGTAGTAGTATGTTCCACATCTCAGTAGTGTGAATCTGCCAGGAATTTCTCATGTTCCTGTGACATTTGACCTTGTTAGGTGCCTGCGCATAAAATAAATAGAATGTAGAGTAAAATTATATTGCTAATTAAGTTTTATAGTAGAGTTTGATTTAGTTTCTAAAATTGAGTAAGCTAAGTATAGCTAATTATGATTTCTGGCTTACCTGGCACGTGAGGATTGTGCAGATCCATTTCTGCTAAGAATTCTCACGTGATTTTTCAAAGGCTGCATCTTTTAGCACAACATAAGCAAACACTTCTGTTTTGCAAGATCTATGTTAGTTTCAATTGCTCTGTCAAATGTAAAATCAATATAATACTATACCATGCCATTGTGCTGAGGACTGCCTGCATATCTAGCTTTTTATTTTTGATAAGTCGGTATTCTGCTTTTCCTCCCAGAAGCTTAGGGTAATGTGTGGTGGGATTATCTCATTTTACTCTCACAACAACTATGTAAATTAGGCCAAGAAACAGAAAGACACTAAGAGAGAGTCACTGTCCCACCAAGCAAGCAGGACAGAGCAGGGACCAGTGACCAGGTGCCTCTAAGTGGAGCAAACAGATGCACTGGCTCAGCAACTTTTGGAAGTCAGAAACTCTTGCTGATCGGTTGCAAATATGCTAGAGCAGTGGTTCTCAAATTTTTTTGCACTGGGACCCACTTTTTAGAATGACGATCTGTCTGGGAAACACCCAGTCATGGTTAGAAGTCCTGTCATTGTGACGCTAGAGTCTACTGCTTTCCTGAGACAGCAGCAATAAGTTGGGTTATTTCTCAGCCATTTTCCAATAGCAGAGGGAATCAGAAAGAAAAAAAGCCTATTTACAACCTTGAAACAAGCAAAACAACCACACATCCCTTCCCCTGTCCTGCATCTTATCTTCCCATATTTTCAATATGGCTGTTCTATGTGCTTTGCAACCCACTGGTGGGTCCTAACCCACAATTTGGGAACCACTGACCTAGATATCTTCTGGTACATCCTTCTACCTTCCACTTGCCTGTGATCTAGCCTACTGTTTTTGTTTTGGACTGGAAGCAGCTTGTCTTAGGCAAAATTCCTTTTTGAGCCAGGCAATCAATCAACAGTATTTATATACCACTTTTCAACAAGAAGTTGAACCACAAAGTGGTTTACCGGCAAATAAAAGCAATAATGAACTTAAATTGCTCCCTGTCCCAAAAAGGCTCACAGAGCCCCACCAGCAGCAAAAATGCAGAGCCCCACCAGCAACAGCCACTAGAAAAGATACTGTGCTGGGGTGAAGAGGGACAATTACTCTCCTACTAAATGTAAGAGGAATACCTCTTTAAAACGGTGCCTCTTGCCCACTTAGCATGGGTAGTCATTTACCCTGAGATTCTTTCAATGAAAGGGGACTAGAGATGGAAATTAGAGCCTGCAGCATCAAAAAGCTCTGCTCTTGGCCGTCTTAGCCAAGTTTCAACTATGGATTTGAGTTGATTTAAACTAGAAAATACCATCTTACAACGTTATGGATCACCGTGTTCGGTTGAGACCAGTATGGTCCTGAGGAGCACCTTCTTCCTCGGTCGCCCTAGCTGCAGTCACAGAAATGTATTTTCTTTTATGTTTTCAGTATAAGTACTAAAATGTCATCATTCATTCTTTTTGAAACATTAAGAAGCGCAGAGAAAAGCTAGACAAGCCACAGCATTGCTTTTGCCTTACCACCTTGGAGGCTTCATCTGTGAAATGCCATAAGGTTATACTATTTCACACTCAGCTCTTTGGATACAACCTTATTTAGCCATAGAGTTAACAATCTTGTAGGCATTATGTTTGGAAAGGACTGCATTACTAGGCACAACATTAACCTGTCCATCAAAGAAGCTTTTGCTGGGCATAGAATTAGCCACTATGCAAACTTGAACACATTCATTTCAGCTTGACAGTGATGGGTCTACATGCCACAGAGTAGTTTTTTTTTCCTCTCTGCTTCTGATCTTTTCCTCAAAACCTTTTAGAAGAACTAAACCTCTTTACAATTCTATTTCTGTTGCTTTAAAAAGTCTCATAAATTAAATTCTCAGGTCTTATTTTGTTCATTAGTTGGATCAGGGGCATGATGTTCCCTGTATGGCAGGAATGGTTCTCCAAAGTTTCTATCCATCTTTTGGCATGGATAGGCATTTGATATGCCAGGCCTTTGTAAAGAACGTTGACAGTCTGTGCAGTGATATGATGGCAGAGTTGATCACTGTCTGAGGATCTAGGTCCATCAGAGGGCCAACCAAGCCAGACTGGCCCCCCAGTACTAGTGATAATTCCCAGTGTACCATCAGGGGGCAGGTGGAGTGCCATGGGGTTAATCTTCTTCCATATGTCAGTCCAGCCCTTGGCTAAATAATATGACCTTTACGTTCATGTTTCTTAACCAAGTAGAGGTGTTTACAGAGCTTCCATTCCCCACAGAGGCCTTGTGTTGTGTCTGCGTATTGGAGAGGAATGGAACTCTATATGTTATGCCCTTCCTTGAAGGAGCTCAAGCATGCTTCCCCAATTTTATCCCCACAACAACCCTGTAAAAGTAAGTTAGACTGTGGGCCCCATCCAAAGTGGGCCAGCATTGGTGGTAAGTCCTTACCGCCAGCGTTGATGCTGTGAAAGTGCCGTAAGGTAAGGCACTTCCACCACTGGCAGTAAGTACTTACCACTGGCGCCAGCCCAGCGCTGTACCCCAGCACCTGAAGGAGCCCACACAGAGCCTGTGGGCAGTAACACTACTTCCAGCAGTGCACTCTTTCCCGGCAGGCAGGGAGGGCAGAACTGGGTTGAGTGTGGCAGGACCGGTGGTGGTCTCCACCACCAGATCCTATCCTCCATGTTGGGTCCTCAAACTGGTGCTGGCAAAATAGATGGCGCAGACTTGGAGGCCCATTGGTGGACCTACACCCTTAATAGGGAAAGGGGACAAACATCCCCTTCCCCCAAGGTGTCTCCAGTGGATGCCAGGCACCCCTGGGATGCTGTTTTGCTACCACTGTGCCTACGGCAGTCAGGCAGCTTAGAATTTGGCTGCGAGACTGTTCCCAGGTCACCAGCATTGTGACTTCATGAAAGCTTTCCCCGTCCTAGTTCAACGCTCTCCTCACTACCCGACACCTGCATGGAGAGTCCTGCATTCATGGATTCTATGTGGTGTTAAAACACCGTGGATAAAAGTTGTGTGTTTTTTTCCCCCTAAATGGAGCAAATTAAAATGGATGCAACTAGGTCTCTAACATATTAGTAGCTATTTGCAACTCTGAAATCTGCATTTGATGAAACACTATCAGGCTATCCAGTACAAGACAATTCATGAAGGTAGATTGTAACCTATTCATGTTGATGGTGGAACAAGTCTCTTGACTAGTGTTTTTTTTTCTAAAATGTATCCTCAGAGAGCTTGTATTAAGTATTGTTTATCAGCTTAGTTTGCTTGTCCTCCCATGTTATGCAGGCAAATATCAGCTTTCTCCAACAGTCAACATGCCCCAAGATGACATGGTCATTATTGAAGATGACCGATTGCCGGTACTGCCTCCGCATCTTTCAGACCAATCATCTTCCAGCTCCCATGATGATATGGGCTTTGCAACAGTAGATACTGGAGCCTGGAATAAACCAACCATCAGTGAGTCTGCAGAATGGTAAGGTATACTTCTTACGTTGTAAATGTTTGTCTACCCTCTTCCTGAATTGTTTTTTTTCCTACCTGCCAAGTGGAGCAGCAAACTCAGAGAAACCTTTGCTTGACCAGGGGCCAAGAACTTCCCAGTTAGAGCTGTGCTGGTTTCTTGAAAAGCAGTCTCTGCTTGCTGAAAGGCTGGTGAAACTCATAGAGCTACAAAATGGAGCTTTCAGGTGGTATGGGTGGTGGTGGTGGTCTGCTGTTTCAAGGGGAAAAAAATCAAAATCCCACAGGAACAATGCAAGCTTTTGGATTTATCCAAAGCACCTGTTCGTATTCTGGTCGCCATTGCACCACCCTCCTAGAGAAGGAGATATAATTCCATATGTGAAGCGTGTGTAACTGATAGGCAAGGAAGGCCTCCTTACCCAAAGGAGGAGCGTCTACGTGGTGTGGTGTCGTGCCTGCCATGGGTGCCGTCGGAGGGGTGAGCGCTTCAGCAAAGGAGAGGATGGAAATGCTGGAGCACAGGTCCACCCACCTGCCTGCCCCTTGCTCCAAAATGGAGCAGTTCCAAGTGCTGGGGGTGTGGCAAGGCAGCGCAGGGAGCATGGCGGAGGTGTGACGTGATGCGTTACATCATTGGCCCGCTACAGCTCTGCTCCTTACGTGGTACTCCTAACACAGTTTGTTCATATTAATGTGTCTTAATTGCTCATAACCCCACCCCTGCAGTTAATCAGTAGTCTATCGTAAAAACTTCACAGTTATTCTTAAGTGGCTGATGGCAGTATATATAGATTTTTTTAAAATGTTTGACAGATGATCAAAACGAGCAGAATTTCACACCTGTGGTTGTCATTGTTTCCTTAAGAAAGGGCAGACTGATTAATTTTTGACAGACTCCTGTGTGGGTTAATTGTATAGTCATGTATGCTTTCTAAAAACACATTTAGGCGACGTATTACAAGCTAATTATTAAGATCTGCTCAGTATTGCTGTGCTAATTTAATTATGCAGTTTTAATTCATTTGTAAGTGGAGGTATCCTTGCCTTGAGTAAAACTGAAGTATTGCATCTTCCCATGTTCAGAAGGTGTTAGAAAATTGTATTAAGATCCTGGATTATATAAGACATTATTCTTATGTATTATACTTGTTTTAAAGCTCAAGTCTAGGAGCTCATGTTTATTACTCAAAAGTGGAAACTTTCTGCCGTCTGCCCATAGAATTAAAGGATGTTGTATACAGTTTGAGAACAATGCCATGGGTCATCAACACGTACTGATAAATATGAAATAGGTAATATTAATATAATATATTAATAATGTAATTTTGTTTTCTAATAAATTATTACTTCCTAATTGACTCAGACATGCCTCTCAAGACCTGTTGTTGTTCAGTTGCTAAGTCGTGTCCGACTCTTCGCGACCCCATGGACCACAGCACGCCAGGCCTCCCTGTCCTCCATTAGCTTCCAGAGTTTGCCCAATTTCATGTTCATTGCTTCGGTAACACTATCTAACCATCTCATCCTCTGCCGCCCCCTTCTCCTTTTGCCTTCAACCTTTCCCAGCATGAGGGTCTTTTCTAAAGAGTCCTCTCTTCTCATGAGGTGGCCAAAGCATTTGAGCTTCAGCTTCAGGATTTGTCCTTCCAGGGAGCAATCAGGCTTGACTTCCTGGAGGATTGACCAATTGGATCTCCTTGCAGTCCAGGGGACTCTCCAGAGTCTTCTCCAACACCATAATTCAAAAGCATCTATTCTTCGGCGCTCTGCCTTTCTTATGGTCCAGCTCTCACAGCCATACATTGCTACTGGGAAAACCATAGCTTTGACTATGCAAACCTTTGTTGGCAGGGTGATGTCTCGGCTTTTGATTAAGTTGTCTAGGTTCGCCATAGCTTTTCTCCCAAGAAATAAACGTCTTTTAATTTCATGGCTGCAGTCACCATCTGCGATGATCTTGGAGCCCAGGAAAATAAAGTCTGTCACTGCTTCCATTTCTTCCCCTTCTATTTGCCAGGAAGTGATGGGAGTGGTTGCCATGATCTTAGTTTTTTTAATGTTGAGCTTCAAGCCAATTTTGGCACTTTCCTCTTTCACCCTCATCAGAAGATTCTTTAGGTCTTCCTCACTTTCTGCCATTAGAGTGGTATCATCTGCCTATCTGAGGTTGTTGATATTTCTCCCAGCAACCTTGATTCCAGCTTGTGAATCATCCAGCCCTACCTTCCTCTCAAGACCTAGTTCTGTTTTTATTTTCTTTCTAAACCCTAAGAATGATGCACAGGATGTCCTTCCCAATGCATCCTCGATTAGCTTTGCCTTTCACCTTGGAAGGACCTATTCATTCTGTAAAGCTGTGAACTTCATTCTCTACTTTGATGAGCCCCAAGAGATCTGCTAGATCTGCTTCCAGGGCTTACCTTGCTGGGTAATCTCTATGCTTGGGTTATGCTGTGAGCCAGCAAAACATCCTCTTTCTTGTAAAAGGGCAAAACAGTAGAGGCCCAGCCCACTCTGCCTGAGCTCTGCAAAGAAATTACAGGGCCCAACCACTATACATTAATTCTTCCCTGCAAATTAGGTATGCAGGCAAAGCTCAATGCGTTTTATTTAGCAAAGTGGTTCTCAACAGATTCCTCTTCTGAGATCACAAATATCTACTGCTAGGAACTTCAGGTTGCCAGTCATAGCTTTCTATGGTTTCTGCACAGAAACCATGATGAAAAACCAGGTTCCTTACCTATAACTAGCATTCCTTGTCACTCAAAACATGCCAACATTCTTTGCTGCAGATGCATACCATCCTTCTCAAAGCATGCACAGAAAGAAGAAGACTTCTTGAGAGGAGGATTGTGATTTCCAATTCTTAGGGTCCGAGCACCAGGTTGTGTTCTGCTTGAGTTCTGCACAGACACAAAACCTATATGTGTGACTGCACAGATGATCACTCAACTCATGTGCTATAGGTGAGCAGGCCCCTACCCCAAATTTAAACAAAAGTCATCGTTGTTTTATGAACTTCATCACCACCATGTTGCAGTTTCACACCACACACTCCAGAACTGGTGGAAACTGGCATTCCGTCTCTCCGTCTCCAGATCAGATAGAGCACCTGCGTGTCCTTGAGGTGGTCAGCTTCCCAGCTTGTTAGTGCAACCTGCTACACAGTAGCTGAACTCCCTTTAGATAGTGTAACATAAGCAGGCAATGTTGCTCACGGGAAGCGCTGGCTAGCAAACATCCACTTTCTCATGAGATCATGATGTTCAAAGGGTCACCCCATTGGTTAACATGGGGCACAAGGGTCTTCAGGTATCCACCTACCAGATATGCTCTGGCTACACCCCTTTGTTCCTATATAACTTATATTTTTACTGTGTGCGCACTGAGACTGAGACTGAGACTGAGACTGAGACTGTAACAACATGCGTTGAAAAGCCGCTTGTACGCGGCAAGCCTTCGCCGGCTTTCGCTGACCGGCAAATAGAACTTCTCACTTTCTAACTATCGCTACTGTAACCAATAAAAGACTTTGTTATTGAAATGTAGCGATCGCTTCGTTCCTCCGCTCCGATCGCGCTAGGCAAGCGCTGAATGGGTCC
>JAJKFI010000009.1:20175731-20329069 GCA_029204185.1 Lerista edwardsae
GGTCCACAAGCCCCCAACTCTGCTATAAACACTCCAAATAAACAACACACCACTTCATCCCAGATTCACTATGTCCAAATTTTGATTTAGAGCTTCCCTGGTGCAGTTAATTGTATGTGTGGTGAGGTGGTGAGTGGTGTTGGTTGCTTTGATTTAGACTTGTTTATCATCTTTTGGAAGATAACTATGTCTCTTCTTAGGGCACGCTATCTGTACTCATTTCAACAGAACAACATTAATTTGTAAACCTTGCAATTAGGCTCAGCAATACGCAAAATAAAAGACCGCTCTATGGATCTCCCTGCTAGGGTTGTGGTGATAATTAGCACAAGCAGGATGAAGCATGAGAATTTTCCCAGAGCCTACTCTCCTGGGTCTAGTATAACGGCGTCAGCAATATCTTAATAAGAATTAGCACCAGCAAGTGTTTCTTTGTTTAGATCTGCACCACTCAGCTCTTTCATATATATCAGTGTGAGTTGGTGATCAGTGGCATTGTTGTTACGCTGACCAGAATATGCTTTAATTATTATCTGAGAAGCAACTTGCTTCTCTTTCCTGTTTGCTTCATCTCCGGATTGTGCCCTCTTGAAGGAGGCTTTCAATGTCAGCCTTTCAAACAGCCATTGCTATATTTGTATGGAAAACACGTTAAAGCTAAGTATATGAGATCTGGAAGGGGAAAAAGATTGAACACTCTTCAAACTTTCACTTAATAGCTTGTGTCAGTCTGGATTTTTCCAGCTGAATGTCGTGCGGAGACTGCAGCAGAATATAGAAGTTTGTTTGTAGATAGTTTTGCATGTGTTGCTGCAGAATATTTTCCAACTAGTATATTTTACCAACATGGGATGGAATGATCAGGTATAATGATAAACTGTGTGTGGCTCACCCTTTATGTCTGTTCTCTCCAGGACAGAAGTATAATGATTTTATGAAGAGGCACAGATCAGTTTTGGAGCCTTATTTGTATTGATTGTGTTCTGTTTGTTTAACACACACACATGCGCGTGCACATGCACACACAGTAAAATAAAATAAACAGCAGTTGAAGTGGATTTTTGTATTAATTTCCTGCTGCTAATGGACAAAGGAAGTATTGTAAAATGAAGGTGTGTTCTATGGTTTTGCTGCAAGGCACCAAGGGGTGAAGTTAAGAATATGGATGAAGGGTTATCCAAACAAGAATGGCAGCTGTTCTGAATCACAGCTGAAAATGTAAGCTTTTTCCAGCCTGACAATATCTTCCTAATCCTTGATGAAAATGTTATGAAAACAAAGGGACAATGAGACAGGATTAATAAGTGGAATTTTAATAACATTGAGGGTCATAATACGGTTACATTCTTTAAAGAGTCAACTAACATTTAGGGACCCATAGTTATAATTTTTTTTGCTGCTTGTTGATTTTATGAATTGCAGTATTACTAGGCGGAAAGTTAGAATCAATTTGAAATATTTTTGAAAAGTTAGTTGTTAAAGTTATACTGCTAGACTCTATGGCTTCTCATAAGAAAAGTTTTGCTGGATCAGGCCAAGGGCCCATCTCGTCCACCTTCCTGTATCTCACAGTGGCCCACCAGATGCCTCAGGGAGCATGCAAGGCAACCAGATCTCACTTCCACTCCCCTACATATGGCATTCTGGGGTGAATTTCTGAGGCATGAGGGAAATAATTCATGAGGGAAATATGAAGTAAACAGAATCGTCTAAGAACATAAAAAAAAGCCTTGCTGGATCAGGTGAAGGGCCCATCTAGTCCAGCTTCCTGTATGTCACAGTGCCCTACCAGATGCCTGAGGGAGCACAGAAGACAACCAGGTACTTGTATCTTGCTGCCACTCCCCTGCATCTGGCATCCCCTGCCTTGCATCCCCCAAGGAAGAGACCAGACTGAGTTTGGGGTTTAACTTTATTAAACACAAGCGTAAATCATGAAACCTCTGTGTACTTGTGGGTGTACTTTTTGGGTTCTTAAAAAACATTGAATATGTTTACATTGTTACCATTTGGTGCATTTTCTCCTTAATAAAAGACACCACATCTCACCAATTATATAGTACCTTTTCCCTAAATCATGGGCATGAAGGCTGCTATGCAATATCTATGATGAGGCAAGTTTAAGTATGGGCGTGCCCCCATATCCGCGGGGGGTCCATTCCAGGGACGCCTTGCAGATATGGAAACTGAGGATATGAGGGACACCTATATTAACAGAGGTCCCCGCATGGCCCCCACGCCCATTCCTCTTAGTCTTGGATCCTTAGTTGCAATGGGAGTAATCATGCTGACTTCCTTTACAAGGTTGTAGTAAGGATGACATCAAGATAATGCATGTGAAGTGCTTTGCCCACCTAGAAAGCACGACGTAAATTATGTTTTTAAGTATAAAGCAAAGCTGCAACAGAAGCCAAAATTTAATAAGCCCTTATATCTTCAGACAGGAACTGATGGAGGAGCCTTGTCCGCTCAAGTCAAGTTGAAGGGATTTTAAACTATGGAGCTCTGGTTTGGAGCCAAGTTCTATTAAATAGCCTTAAAGTGTGATATCAAATCTCCTTCATAGGCCTTTAGTATTGAGTGGGTTGATTCAGACTTCTTACACAAAACATCATTCAGATTTCTGAGTTGGTACTCGAAGTCATCCTTGTGCAATTTTCGTTCTTCAAGGCATGAAAAAGTTTGCAAACTGCGTGGGATGTATGTGATCCAGAGTACACAAATAAAGATGAGCAGATAAAGGGAAGGGCACACTTCTATACTCGGAGAACCCCCATCCCCAAAGCTGTTTTTTTTTTTTTTTTACAGTAATGGACAAACTGATATCGGGGCACTGATGACTTGATGTTTAGTTAGCTGTTCCAAGGAAGTGAATGCATGAGGTTAAATTGGACGCTGAGTGTGAACAGGTTCTTGCAAAGAGAAGCGCACACAAACAAAACCAAAATTATATTCTCCTCCAGCCACATCACTGTGCTTTCTATTTAACAAGATAAAGCTGATGTTTGCTGACTTCTGAAAGCTGTGTTTGTAAACGTTACTGAAGGAAGCATCCTTTAATGCCTCTAAAAGTACAAATTGGTAAACCGAGAAATTGTCTGCAGTCTGACGATCAACATTGTGGAGAACCTATAAGAATAATTGGAGCCATTGAAATGAGTGGGAGTTCATGTGAAAAATGTGCTCAAGTCAGATTTTGCTTACAGCATTGAAACAAATATTGCTTGCATCACTTGGTTGTTAAGTAGCTAGTTGATTGCTGTAAAACCATTAAGAAGAGATTTCAAAGAGTCTCTTATGTTGGGGCTGCTGTTCATATGATGGTTGTATATTCTGATATGGATACAAAACACATGTTATGAGGGGCACATTTGTGTGTTAAATGCTGCAGTTCCATCAAAGAAACATGAATCTAGTGAGCCAGGATCTGATGAGTTTATCTTGCTCTAAACGTTCATTTTTTAGAAATCTTGAAAATATCCATGAATGTCATTTTTCTTCTATAACAGAGGTGATCAAACTTGTTTAATGTAAGAGCCACATACAGCACACTTCAGTTGTATAGATCCACAAGACAGCCACAAAATTTAATAAGCACTTACATTCTTAAATATACTTACCATGAACATTAAACTTACGTTTTAATCCAGTGGACTCTCAGTTTATACCCGCTAAATAATCGCAAAGCTTGAAACTTTTTGGTTTACCTTTTATATTAATTTGTGAAGCAGAAAAGAGCTCAGCCAACATATTTCAGCGAACCACACATTATCTGTCAAAGAGCCAGGTGTGGTTTGCGAGCTGCAGTTTGGCCATCTATAAAGTATTTTTTTGTGATATTTCAGTAGAAACTATTGTTGATTCATCCACACTTTATTCATCACATTTATTTCCTGTCCTTTCTGGAACAGGCTGAGAGTGGCATACATGAGTGTTCCCCCTTTTTGCCTCTTTGCACCAGTCCTGTGAGGTGCATTAAAAGTGGCGACATGTCCAAAGCCACAGTGAAATTTATAGAGATGCCAACAAATATCTGGACCCAAATTTAGGGGGATTGTAACGGTCACATCAAAGAACAAATGAGCAGTATGTGCCCTAGATACTTCTGTTAATCCTTGGAGCCCAGATTGGTAGTTTCAGCAGTAACCCATTCATAAAATCCCACTACAAAAATGCCTATCATATTTATAGCAGCCTTGTGTATGCTATATGCGACTAACTTGCTTTGGAGTTTAGAAGAAGGCTGATACTTTTATGCAAATTTTATTAGCAAATTGTGTAAGTATGTTAGATACATATTTGCATGATCTTTTTTTTTCTTCTGCCTACAGCACTCTAAGTCCAGATGTTGATCCGGTGCTTGCCTTCCAGCGCGAAGGGTTTGGACGCCAGAGCATGTCAGAAAAGCGCACCAAGCAATTTTCAGATGCCAGCCAGTTGGATTTTGTTAAGACACGAAAATCTAAAAGCATGGACTTAGGTATTGAGTTTGGGCTCTTTTTTCAGTATTGCATTTCAACGTGTTTCTTCAGGTTGCAATTACATTGTTTGCTGTTTCATGTTGCAGTTACATTACTTGTTTATGCCAAACATTTGATTTACACAGGCAGCTGGATTCAATATGTGGTCTGAAGACCTCTTCATCTGGCCTGCCCGAAGTGCATTATATGTACCTAGTTGGTTTTAACATTTATATACTTTGGACATTGCGATTGTGCAGACTGTGTGGGTTATATACAATGGTTTAATACGTTTATGCACATACCAGATACATTTCAAAGACTAGTGAAGCCAAATAAGTCAAGATTGTATTTTGAAATAATTTTTAAACAAATGCTTGCATGGAATTGGGTTTTTATTTTAAACAAGAGGAAACCTCCCCACTTTGGCTCTAGATTCAGGAATGGTTGCAGACAGTCCTAAACTTGCCTTAAAAGGTAAAGGTTTCCCCACGACCGAATGGTCTAGTTGTGACCGACTGTAGGGGGCTCATCTCTGTTTCCAAGCCTGTAGAGCCAGCATTTTGTCCGAGGAGAAGCTTCCGTGGTCATGTGGCCGGCATGACTCCACGGAACGCCGTTACCTTCCCACCGAAGTGGTCCCTATTTATCTACTTGCATTTATGTGCTTTTGAACTGCTAGGTTGGCAGGAGCTGGGACAAGCAACGGGAGCTCACTCCATCATGCAGTCTTGAACTCCCAACCTTCCGGTCGGAAAGCCCAGCAGCAGCGGTTTAACCCGCTGCACCACCATGTCCCACTAAACTTGCCTTAGCACTGACTTTTAGGAGCATATGCATAGGCAGAAGCATTATATCACAACACACTGTGTAAGTGGCTCCTCCCACTCACCATTTGGGACAGCGATGGCAACATGTTGGAATGGCACTGACAGTGAGCGGGAGGGTCCGCTTACGTGGTGCGTTGGCGGGCATGCAGTACTTACTGCACTGTCCCCCCTCTGGCTATGCTACTACACTTAGGATTGCAGCCTCACTACTTTTCTGCTGGCAAATTATTTTATTTGTTGGTTGAAGGACAATGAAAGGAGAGGCTTGTGGCACATTAAGGGTTCTGATTTATCGTGGCATAGGTTTTTGTGGGCCACAGTCCACTTCATCAGATGCATCAAGTGGTCACTTAAGCGGGTTGATGTTACATTGTCATGAGAAGATGGGGCTAGATCTGTATAAGTTGGTGTTGATGTGCCCAGTTTGAATTGTGGTGTCCAGAAGTGAATCTGCTGTATGGAGTGATCCAGAATGTAGATGCTGTGGTGGAAATAATTGAGCACACTCTTTAGGTATCTGTTTGCACTTGCCATTTTGCTAGGTCTGCTCATCACCAGGGGCTTCTAGTTAGGAGTAAGTTGTACCTACTCTGTTGAGTCTTGTATATTTGTGCTCTGCATAGTCATTTGACATACCTATCTCTGCCTTTTGCATTGCTTGGCTTTGTTTCGCTAGGTAAGAAGTTTTCTTTTTGTCATGATATCCTTGTCATGACATATTCATTTTTGATCCTTGTCATGATATATTCGTTTTTATTTGGTGGGTTTGTAGGTTGCTCTTCAGCATGAGAACATCAGATCCTTGCTGGATCAGACCACAAAAGTCCATCCAGTTGTCCTCCCTACTTAAACAGATTCCTCACTACCTAAACAGGAGCCACAAGCATGACATGGAGGCAGTATCCCTCTTCCAAATCATTCCTGGAAATGCCATATCTGGCTACCCATTTAATATACTCATCCATGCAGTGGGCTTTGGCCACTTTAAGGTGCCACAAGACTCTTTGTAGTGGGAAGCTGAGAGTATACTGCAAGTCTAGGAATTAAGGACATGCAGTGCCCCTTCTTGAAACTCAGCAAGCTGGTAGGAGAAGCTGATATAATATACCTGCTTCTTTTTTAAAAGAATAGGTTTAAACGATAGTGAAATAGAAATTGTATGAGCAATGTTCTTTAGTGATAACCAACAGCATGAAAATAAATTATGTGAATTGGTACAAAACCATATTGTAAGGAAACATGTGCCAGAATCTGAGAACCTTTCAGTACAGTACTGCTCACTAATTGGTAGTTTATAGTAAATTGCTGCCACCACCCCTTCTATAATGTAAACAGTCTCATAAAGGTTTAATGTGTCCCAAAGCAGAAGTGGTAACTAACTATGTACTCCTGCATATGCATGTGGTCAGAGAGAACGTTCAATGAAGGTAACTCAAGCACCTTGTTTAAAAGTTAGAATAGCCGGAAACAAGCATTTCTAACCCAGCCTTTTAATCGATCCTATTGGGGGATTAACGTGCTAGCACTGTGGTGTTAAAACAAAGCCACCAAGAAAATGTTATGCATATGTAAATATGTATTGCTTCTATAACACCTGTGAGGCTTTAAAACTCAGATCATCACTATCAGATATGTGGTGGTTACTTGTCTTAGCTGGTTGTGATAGCATGTAAATAACATATTGTATTTGCCTGCAATATGGAATGACTGACACAATGCATGAGAGTTACTGGGTTTGTTGCTGGGTGATTTTTTTTTTTTGTTTACCCCCCCTTACAAGATTGTCTGCAAAATATTGCATATTTGCATGAAGAGTGATATTGCCAGTGTCACCTAACTTTAAAGAGATTATAAATAGTGGATGCATGTGGGATGTGGGCACTAACAGGGCTAACGGTTATACATTTACCTTTTAACAGTAGCTGACGAGACTAAGCTCAGTACAATGGATGACCAGAAAACAGGTAAGAATTGACTGTAGGGTGGTTGCCATAGAAACCTTGGTTAAAGTAGCTTACCACAATTACAGATCTGCCAATCACAACACATGGAAAAAATATTTCAATAGTTGCCTGACACTTGTTTTTATTGTAGTGAATAATTCAGATATTATGAAATATAATTAATTTGCAATATACGATAACATGGATGAGAAAATGACATGTAGAAACGTGAGTCCAAGGGTCTTTAAATATAATCATTAAAGGCAATATTGTGTCTCCTAGAATAGGTGTGTTCTTCAGATAGTAAAGCTGAATTAGAGTTAAATGCCTTTAAAATCTAAATATTTCTCTACAGGAACTGTTAATGTCAGATTTCAAAAGATGTGTTTTTTTGCCATTGTAAAGTTCTATCTTCCTTGGATATTTACCTAAAATGGAAGCTGTTTTTTTGCAATGAGTCGGCAGTTAGATTCATGGAGCTGCATTCTGGGCTATTAGCCCTTCTTCCCTTTCACTTGCTGAGTATGAAAACGAAAGAAACTAATAAGCAGAAGACAGTGCCACAAGCTGCGCATTGTGAACATTTTGCTTTCTGTGTAATGGTCATGATGCCAGTTTTCAAAGCATGAATTTATTAGCAATTAAAATAATGCACCAGCTGCAATTATAAGCCTTTATAATTTATTAATGCAAGTTAGCTTTTGACCTTTGGAATGTTGTTTTAATTAGGGTAGATCTAGAGGACACAGTAACATTCCATACACTGGAGCAGGAACATTACTTAGCTCTAATTAGGGACAATTCACCTTTGGAACCCGAAAAATATTACTTATTTTTAGCATGACTCATTGAAAGGGCACCCCATGTGCATAGCGATGATTAATTTTTTAAAAAAATAATTGCCTCTCTGTTTAATCACATTGTGGAGCATAAACAGTCAACTGGAAAAAAATATATTGGTTACAGCAGAAGACAGCATTATATAGCTAAGAACTAATATACCTAGCTCACAAATCCAAATAAGCGAGATGTCACAGCCTTGTAGTGACTTGCATATATTGTATACTGAGATAAGTAGCATTTACCAAAGAGTGTGTAGTTTAAATGTGCACCGTCTTATAAGATTGGTTGAGCGCTATAGAACTTAATTTATGTTACAGTGACTGTTGTGTTGGCTGACTGGTATGAGTCAAAGAGCTGTGATAAAATGTTAAATTTAACAAAAATGAATTTTAGCGGGTGGGGGGTTTGCTTCTTGATCGGAAACATGTGTTCTGTTTAGGCCCTCAAGGCTGTTACAGTGGCCTTTTTAACAGCCCGGCACATTAGTTTTGTGACATTGTGCTTGTTGCCACATCCAACAATTAATAGGACTGCCCAATAAGTCTTTCTTTTTTAATTCGTATTTTATAATAGGAACTTGTATTTTTTTTAATTCCCCACTTTTCTCCATATGGATCATCTGTTGGCTTACTTTCATGTTTTTAGAACCCTGCAGCTAAGTGATGGAGCCCTTGGCATGTTTTGCATGCAGATGTAGGACTGGAAAGAGCTCTGTCTGAAACTTTGGAGAGGTACAGGTCATCCCCCATACCTGTGGGTTCAGTATCTGCGATTTCATTTATCCCTGGCCACCTGTGTCATTTAATGTTTTAAAGCTTACCAAGAGAAAATATTCTTGCTTAACAAGGTTGCCATAAGCGTACATGCTTATAGGGGCATGCAGGCTGCCTGAACACTTAAAAAAACTAGATTGACGTTAACAGGAGGCAGAAGTTAACCTTCCTGTTAACCTCAATCTAACGACTTTTAAAGCATTCAGTCTTCCGGATGGCATTTTGCACATTGCTATAAGCGTTATGCTAATATAGCACATTTAAATAACATTAGTGGGCCAGGGGTGAGTAGGTGTTCCGTATCTACGGGGGGGGGGGGGCTTGGAACGGATTCCCTGTGGATATGGAGGCATGCTTGTACTTCCAATCTGTTTAGGAAATACTAGGGTGCAATCCTAAACTGAGGCCGGCATAAACTAAGCCAGCAAGTTTGGCCAGCACATAAAGGGACACCATAAAGTATGTTTGGACCACTCTCTGAGTCAGAGGGGCTAGCACACAGATGTGAACCGTCCTCCCTGATTCCGAGAGTAGTCTAAAAACACTTTATGGTGGCCCTTGTGCCGGCCAAACCTTGCTGGCTTAGTTTATACTGGCCTAACTCCAGTTTAGGATTGTGCTCTGAGCTGGATAGAGCAATAGTCTGATTTTGGTGTAAAACAGCTTCATATGTTGCGGGGGGTTTTCCCCTCAAAACACTCTAACAAATTGATCAAATCAACTTTGATAGAATCTTTCTCAATCACTCCTGGTTTTGTGTACCATTTGGTCATGTGCTACAAACGTAGTCAGATTCATAACTCATGGGATTAGCACTCCTTTGCAATAAAAGTGTTTGGTGCAGTCCATGCTTATATTAAAGGAACTGACCACTTGCATTTGAAAGAGCACATAATTTCTGGTTTTATTTGTGCATATGCCAACCACTCCTAGTAAAAGCCTCTTTTAACACCCATGCAGGTGCACTTGGATTAAAGGACAGTGACCCTCAGCCCCACCTGGGCCAAATAAAATAAATATTGGATGGTTCTTTAAAACATACACACTCCTCAGTGGGTGCACATGACCACATGCAGATTTTTCATAGAATGCATTGCATTTTTGGCACAAGGTAGGATACTGGCCGAAATTGATCTACCAATTCCCGCGTAATTCCATCGCACTTCAGGCTGTAATTGTTTAATAAGTGTGGTAAAACCTATTTCACATACGTATATAAACTAAAAAGGCGCAGAGCATATTTGTGCTGGCATACTAAAGTTGAACCTGTTTAAAACCCGTACTTGGCTTTAATTTTATGACCCCAAATGAAAAGTAAGGTTCTCACCAGGACAGAATTTCCTTGAGTGATTAAAGAATTATTTTTCTTGCTTCAATTCAGTTGAACTGCCTAATCCTTGTCGGTGTTTACAGTTCATTCCAAAGGTCAGGAGTAGAGCAATTGAGCATGGCTCATTTATTCAGCCTTAAGCTACAGTAACTATGATGCATTATTTCCATATTCACCTTGTGATAATCTGAACAGTAGGTCTTGGAGAACAAAAAGGCGTATTAAACTGACATGATATTCATGATGGCCATTCCTGGTTGGGGGTGCGGGGGGGGAGTTAATGATATTTTTTTCTATAATGGATGTAATTACAGTGGTAGGATTTTTTTCCCCCAAGTCAAAATACTATTCCTTTATCATGTAGACTATTAAAGACTATCGTGTATCTATTAAATAGAACAGGTTGTTTAGAACTCGTTGCTGAACAATACTAATAGGCTGCTCCCACTGAAACCATTGAGAATGACCCAGTGTGATGGTAAAAATCAAGGAATTGTCTGCTGTGGAATGCTAGCATGCAGCGGTGATGAAGTGCCCTTGCACTGTCTGCAGACACCGTGGTTCGATTCAAGCAACACTTGTCTGGCTGGCCTCTTGCCAAACAAACACAGAAGTACATGTAAGAAAAAGGGCTGGTTGGACAAGTATTGTTTAAAATGGTCCTGCCACAGCAAATCTCTGGAAGCTGTCTGCACTTGTTGGTATAATTCATTCCCACATACAGTCAGTCCTATTCTGTGAGGAGCAGAATTGCTACTTTCTTCATTATTTATTTATTTATTTATTTATTTATTTATTTATTTATTTATTTGAAGAATTTATACCCCACCTTTCCCATGCCAAAGCAAATGCCCATGGGCAGGCTAGTCTAAACCACCATTTTTTTTCAATGGGTTTTTTTTTTTAACAAATCTACAGTATTCTTGTGATCTGCCAATCCTCAGGCCTAGATGTTGCCTTCACAGTGTGGTTCTCTCCTTTGGTTGCCTCTGTCCTCGTTATCTGCACCTCTGTCCTCGTTATCCACTAGGTAGAGACCTGCCAAAGGCTGCAGGGACCTGTGACCAGCACTGACCCCTTTAAAATGGCTGGCAGAAGCATCTGCCAGCCATGTTTAAGGGGATCAGACTGGGTTGCAGGTGCCAGTCTGAAGATCCCTGCAGCCCTTGGAAGGTCTCTGCAGCATTCAGAGATCTTTTGGCACTTCCTGCTGCACTCTGCTGGCTTCCTGAGGGTCTCTTGCTGGATTCTGCTGATGGCAGATAAGGTACTCTTTGTGCCTAATTCCATTGATCTCGTGGGCTCAGTGGTTTGTTATCTGCTAATTCACTCTCTGCGAGGTTTTCCAGGAACCTAACCCTTGCGGATACTGTGGATTGTACTATGAAAATGCAAGTTGTATTGCTAAAAAGGTATATAGCCTGTCACGTATGATGATGGTGCAGTTTTAGCACAGGAGATTAGTAGTCGTTAATCGCAGAAAATTATACAGCTGACCAGGGCTTACGCTATAATGACTGGGGCAGCCACCTGTGGTCGTGCTGATGCCAACCTGATGACGCAAGCTCAATCTCCTCCCAGACAAACATTTTCCTCCCTCCTCTGCCTGAGTTACACCTGACCATTCTTGACCTCTGCCTAAGTGAAGTTAGAGATGCTTCTGAGCTCTATTTGGAATCCAGACTTAACCAGAGTTCTGAGATATCATTTAGGAACATCCCTTAGAGCAGTCTGTTTTTTAGCCTTGGTCACATAATCATAAACCTGAATAGAACATGTGTCTGCTTTCTTTAATATCGTGGTGTTAAATGTGTAGCTGGCCATGGACTTTGGAAAGTTGTACTGAAGATGACTGTGTACCCTTTCATTCTTTTGATCATGTCATAGAACTGATTATTAGGAAGTAAACTAATTGTGAATGGTCATTACTTCAGTCACAGCATTTTATTTTCCATTGTATTCACATTCTTTATATGCTATATATGTTATTAATATTATTAGAAATACACATATTACTTTTCCCAGAGCATCCTTCAGGAATAAGTGTGTGCTCAATTATTCAGATGAGACCATTTCAGATTCATGTGAAACGTCTGTAATCAGGGAAACAAAGGACATGTTGCACTTGGTAGTTTCAATTAGAGGAGAACTTCTTGAATTAGCAACTGCACATATTACTTTGCAGATTAACCAGAAATTATGGCATTGCATAAATACTGTCCATAATACAAAAAGAGAGGAGTGGTTCCCAAATCCACCTAGCTTTAGGAGGAAAAAGTTTCACAGCCACTGAAGCCTATCTTTTTTTCTATAGGGGGGCCATTGCCTTTTGGAGCGGTTGAGCTCCACGTTCATTGGATTGGGACCGTTCTGGTGGTCCTGCATTCCCGTTTGTCTGGCCTTCAGTCAAAGCCATGGCACGTTCACGTACTCACAGGTCAATGCACACATGTGGCGCAGCTTTGCTTTCCATAGGGCTCAATAGACTAGGCTCTGCATTTGCACTTGGCCATTTTTTTACTTGTGCCCTTGCTCTACCCCCTAACCAGATGTGGAAGTCCAAGGTATGCCATGTCTCAGAAACAGCACCTTAAAAAAGACTCTTTTGCACAGTAAGGAAAGTGCTGTTGTGGACCTTGGAAAGAATCTACGCGGTCCTTGTATTCTGGACAACTGGCTGTGCATCCCATTTAGCTGTCCCTTTGAACCATTTGTTTCAGTGGGGCTGGGGCTGGCCAGGATTCCAGTGGATTATTACCCTTTTTGAGGAGCCACTGGAAATGTAACATTAGTAAAAGGCCAAAGTCCCAATCTGGAGAAGGTTAATTGTGTTGCAGTCACGAACTTTAATTGAGTTGTTCCCATTCTCAGGATTGGATCCTGACAACAAGCCTCATGTTTCAGAGAACCGTTCCTTTTGCTGGGAAGAGTTCCCTGAAACACTGAATATAGAAATGGCTTTTATCATCACAGTGTGCACTGTATTATGCTTATGCAGGGATATTGCTCTCTTTCAGAGTCTGCAAACTGTCCTCATTTATGTTGATGGCCACCCAAGTTCAATAAATATTCTTACAATTTCTGCAATCCATTATTAGTTTTACAGTACCCTGGGAACATTAGGTCATATCCCATCTCACTTTTCCTTAGGGAGAGCGCAACTTACATAAATATTGTTCTCACAATTATCTGTATTGGGTAGCAGGAAATGGGGCTTTTCTGCAGTGTCCCTTATGAGCATAAATGGGCGCATAATGTAACTACTGTTTACGTTGTAGCCCCTCAGTAATTCGAAAAAGATTGATGGGTCTTGCATTGAAAAGAGACATTCGCAGGCAGAATCTGAGAGAACCTGAAGTTGCCTCGTAGTAGGACAACCTCTTTCTTTCCTTTTGGCTTCAAGGAGTAAATCTATTCAACATCTGCCTTGTGCATGGCTGCCTTGCCTCCTGCTCTTTCAAAAAGGAATTCCTTCAAATGTTCTTCTCTCTAAACAATTGGTTTTGAACAGACTTCAGTCTTGAAAAATAAACCGCTCATCAAACTTTCTGTAAGGTGGTGTCTGTACATGACTATAAAGTCACTGTATAGCACAAGGCAGTCATCCACGTTGAAACTTGTTCTTAATAATGCCAAAACTGGGAATATACCTCTTAAAAAAAAAAAAAGTCCAGCGTGTCATGCACCAGACATTATCCCAAATATTTTGCAAGCAGAGGCTGAGGATTGTTGATACAGCTGGTAAGAGCTGGACCTTATTTTCCTTTCTTGCTCATCCTCCCAGCTGGCCATTGCCTCCAGTTATCCCCAGGTTCTTTTCCCTCTTAAAACATTGGGGACCTGGGGGATAAGAGGTGTTTCATGGAAGTGTGAATTTACTGCAGTTATCGTGATCTGTGGGTCTATGGACAATGGGCAGTTTCCATGCTTCCACTGTAGTTCCTTCCTGTGCTGCCTTATATCAGTGTATCATGAGATATCAAGCGTATCAAGAGATATCACCCGTATCTCTTATATAGGAGTGTAGGGATCAGCACTATTTAAGAATGAAATGGCACATGCTTGGGCTCTGTTGCAGGTATTTCCCTGTTCTATCCTTTACTTCGCTTCTTATTCACATACCTGTACAAAGGACTGGCATAATTGTGATTCTGGCTCCATCTTAACTAAGATGGCAAGTTGAGAGCTGGTTGGGGAACATGTGTTCCCGCCTAACAGCCCCTTCTTCTCTGGAGCAAATATGTTGCTGCAGGTGCCAGCCCCACAATTAAGGGGCCTATTTCATTTTCAGATCTTGGTTTACTGCAAACCCTAGTTAGACAGGCAGCCCAATCCTATCCCCCTCCAATCCATAGCATGTAGCACTGCTAACAGAGTTCACGCTGCGGTATGTGTTGGAGTTAGGAGAAATCCTGGAACTTTGAGCCCATTCATTCATTCATTCATCTCAATTCCATCTTTAATGTATTAATTTAAATTTTAAATTTAAATTGAATTAGAGCATTGGGTAGTAGCCTGGAAAAGAGCTCTTCCTATTGGACTGGAAAGATGCTGCAAATCAGAACTTATACTAAGCTAAATAGTATAAGCAGAATTTATATTAAGTTAAATTATACCGGTGGATACAGTAGAAGGTAGATACACATGTTCTCCAGATTATGCCATCTCTGCCCACGAAGCATGTAGAAAAATATTATTAGAAGACTACTAAGCTTCAATGTTGATTTTCAAAGTACACTTTGTAAGCGTCTCTTCGTAATTTGTGCTTGCTCTGGAATCTGCGGTTATAGAAATATAGTGGGAGAAATGTTGATTACAGTGAGAAAAATGTGGTTCCCTAAATCTGAAACGTGGATCATGGCAGGGAAATCAGCAACATCTGCCACTTCAGCAGCCATTGGGTGACTGCTTTTCCTTTTTCAGCAGATGCCTACATGATGGGAAGATATTAGGATTCTAATTTAAATTTAAGATTTTTTTCAGTTATTTAAGTTAGAGCTCAATCCTAACCTGGAGTTAGGCCGGCACAGTTAGGCCAGCAAAGTTTGGCAGGCACAAGGGGCACCTTGAAGCGCATTTGGATGACTCTCGGAGTCGGGGAGGATGGTGCATATCATTGTGCTGGCCTCTCTGGCTCCGAGAGTGGTCCAAGCATATTTTACTGTGTGCCGGCCAAACTTTGCTGGCCTAACTGTGCCAGCCTAACTCCAGGTTAGGCCCTTAGGTCTGTTTTAGGCAAGTACAACATCAAATATTCCTAGAGTAAATTTTCTTACTTTGTTCAGAAACAGGGATTGTTTAGTAAATTAATTGCATGAATAATGTTTAATACATGTTTATATATGAAATATTGACAAATAACATCAATAAACGCAAGGGAAAAAAAGTCGATTAGAATTAACATACAAAAATTATTTTTTACTGGTCATGTTCCTGACCTTTTCAGTGTGATAATTCATCCATTAACTCCACTGAAGGTATTTCTGTGTGTGCCATTTGAAAATTAATTTTGGATGCTATTCTAATTAATAGAGTAATTTTTCTTGGGTTTATTAATGTTACTTATTAGCTAATATTCCCTATGTAAACACTTATTAGAGTTTATTAGTGCTTTTATCATGCTGTGGTAATTCCTGTTTCTAATCAAGGTAAGAAAATTTATATTCACATTTAATCCATAAGTATCTACATGAGTTTTTATGTGTAATAACCATATTAACTAATATGGGTTAATTAATCCGAGGGTAAAAATCTGTATAGGCAAACCCCCGGGAACACTGTAATATTTAAGTGCAGCTTATTAAAATTCACTTCATGAAAGTAGCTAGTGAGGAAGAATTTTCCCTAGATGTTGTTCAAAGAATGCAGACTAATTTTAGATTAATAAAATCTTCTTAATCTTCCTCATTTCTAGTGGTTACATAGGATTGTTTTTGCTGTTTTAAAAAGAGAAAATTAACCGGCTCTGCCAATCAAATATATAATGCTGACATCCTTAATATTTGGGTTCTGGGTTGTTTTTAACAACTAGATAATTATTTTATTCTCATTAAAATGGTTGAAATAACAGTGCTGTCTTTAACTTCCCACCAATTTCAGAAGTGGGAATGTTGCTAACCTTGTCAGTTTCATTGAGTGTAACTTGACACGTTCATAGCTCCAACCAACAAATCTGCCTAGAATTCCCTACAGATTTATGGAGATAATGTGAATAATTTTAAGTGTGTCCCCGTAGACTTACACTGTGGATGTGAATAATCAAGCATGAGGGTCCTCTTTGCTAATCTTAATTAACTTTTTTTAACCATCAAGGTTCCCCAACCAGAGATGTGGGGCCTTCGTTAGGCCTAAAGAAATCCAGCTCATTAGAAAGTCTTCAGACGGCAGTTGCTGAGGTGACTTTGAATGGTGACATTCCTTTCCATCGTCCACGACCGCGGATAATTCGAGGGCGAGGGTGCAACGAAAGCTTCAGAGCTGCAATTGACAAGTCATACGATAAACCTGTGGCAGATGAAGATGATGAGGGTATGGAGACTTGTAAGTAAACCCTTCTTGTAAACTGCTTTCTTTGACGTTCCTTTTTAAACATATTTTTGTCATCTTTGGTTCCCTTAAATCCCCCTCCTTCAGAATGACCTTTACAAGGCCTAGTCTCAAATAATTCCAACACAATCATTTTCCCACCTTCCACTTCCACATAAGTTCACAACTTTTGTGGTAAATATAGTGGCTTTCTGTTTTTGTTCATTTCTTTCTTTCGGTTTTTTTGACCAACCAAGGTTTTTGTTATCACTCTACCAAAGTTCTCATCTGCCTACACTTTATCTCTTCCATGGTAGATTTTCAGTGTGCCAACAGTAAAAAGGTAAAGGTTTCCCCACAACCGAATGGTCTAGCAGTGACCGACTGTAGGGGCCGGTGCTCATTTCTAAGCCGAAGAGCCGGCATTTGTCCTAGGACAAGTTCCTGTGGTCATGTGGCTGGCATGATTATATGCCAAGGCGCACAGAACACCATTACTTCCCACCGAAGTGGTACCTATTTATCTACTCGCATTTTTAGGTGCTTTCGAACTGCTAGGTTGGCAGGAGCTGGGACAAGCAACAGGAGCTCACTCAGTTGCATGGTCTTGAACTGCCAACCTTCCAGTCAGCAAGTTCAGCAACAGCGGTTTAACCCGCAGCGCCACCACGTCCCTCTAAAAATGGTGCCTAAAGTACCATTGCCCAACAGTCCATCACAGACCAAAGTCCTTCAGAGGAACAGCCCAGTCCTGAGCTGCTTGGCTCTCGGGGGGGGGCAGTACTGCTGCTTCCTGTGGGAACTGCGGCAGCCACCGGGGTCTCCTCGGGGGAAGGAGTAAAGCCCCGGTCCCAGGAGTAGCAATGGGCCTGTACTCTCCACTAGCTATTTTGTTGGCAGAGACTGGCTGCCCCATATCCCCCAGCCCAACGTGGGGGATAAGATCCGGCAGTGGAAGCCACTGCCTGTTCCACTCCCCTGCACAGGCTCGTCCTTCCCTCTCCCCGCCCAGCTCTGCCTCTTCCCCCTGCCTCCCACCCACTCTGACGTGCCAGCCGCCCATACTGAGGTGCAGCACCGACTGGTGCTGGACCCAGTGCAGGTAGCACCTACTCTCCGGGTGCCATAAACATGCTCCATGACACCTGGAGCCAGTGGTACTCAAGTACTGCTGGCATTAAGAGCTCTTAGGATTGGGCTTGAAGTCAACTTTGGGGATATAAGTGCTAGTATTAATGCAATTAGATATTCATTTAATACAGTGGTCTGGGAACAGGGGTAAATTACCCCAAATGGGGTAAAAATGAAATTCCTGGGGGGAATGGACGGTCGCGCTGCTGAGACACAGCTGGGCATGCATATGAATCTATATGCATGCCCGGCTGTGTCTTGGCAGCGCGACCATCCATTACCCCCAGGAATTTCATTTCATTGCACCTTGGGGTGTTCATGAGGTCGGTGGGAAGTCAGAGGAGTGGCATGCACATTCCTCCCCCATTACCTCACACTCGGAGAAGGGGCCGCTGGGATAGTGGAGGACCTTATTTGTGCTGGCGTATTCATTTCCTTTAGAGCAGTGGTCGGGGAAGCGGGGTAACGTCGGCGTATCTAAATATATTTTGGGGTAAAAGGTAAAAAAGTTCCCTGACCCCTGATTTAATACCAATGGTGTGGCACCATTCCTGCCCAGACAGCCTGCACAAGTTCCCTTTTTGTTCTATCCACGTTTCTCTCTCTACTTCAACAAGCTCATGTTGCCTTCTCTGTATTTCAAGCTGATTTCTTTTTTGAGACCTATTTCCTTAAATAGGATTTCTTTAGCAACTTGAACTTTTCCTTGCTACTTCCTTTGCACTTGATTTTTCTCTTCTCTATCCCAGCGATGGAGTAGCTTTTACTGCTTCCATGGCAGCTGGGATCCATGTAAGGCTTGTAGCCATATGGTTCCTTCAACAGTGTAATAGCCATATTATGCAAACAATGTACCTCCCAGGGGGCTAGACATTTTTGTGGCATGCTAAACATGCTGAAACGGGAATTATGTGGAGAAAATCCTTTGCGTGGATTCCAGAAAGTATAG
Organism: Lerista edwardsae; assembly: GCA_029204185.1. NCBI lineage: Eukaryota > Metazoa > Chordata > Lepidosauria > Squamata > Scincidae > Lerista > Lerista edwardsae. Next base: position 20,194,516 of record JAJKFI010000009.1, read on the forward strand.
GAGCACAGTAGCATTGAACAAGCATGTCTTTGGAGTGTGTGGAAAGGTCTTGATTTCCTGTATTGTTAGTAGCAGTGATCTATATCACATGCCAATTTGCATATGCAAAGTCTAAAAATCTAGGATGTCAAAAGTATGGTAACTACCAGGTCATGTTGTTCCTTGTCATATGGTTTGGATTGTCCCTACACAGTGATTGCACAGTCATTATGAGTTGCTTGGATCACCCTTTAGGTTATTTTTCTGTCTTGTCCTATTTTAGTGGGGGCTCGTGTTCTTTCAATAGCTCACGTTTTACTTGTCTGAAGGGGGGTGTGTGTGTGTGTGTGTGTGTGTGTGTGTGTGTGTGTGTGTGTGTGTGTGTGTGTGTGTGTGTGTTTTGAGAGAGAGAGAGAAAGGAAATAAGTTCAGTGGAAAGGATGGAAAAATTACTTTTATTCTGAAGTTCAACAAAAGGAAAAAGAAAAAGTTGAAGCTAGAATGAAAAATTTCAGCTTTGGAAGTTCATCCATAAAGTGAGGAAAAATTACCACTGCTCTTTAATTAGAATATGTATAGCTGGCAGATCTATTAAAGTATAAAGTTAACGATAAGCTATTACCCACCCTAATGGATATTCATTTACATTTTCAGTTCTTTAACCCTAAGAGTGACCCAAAGTGTAAAGAATGTCATTGACATAAAACAAAAGAATGTTCAAATTTAACATTATCATTATTGAATTGTGCAGCAATGGTAAAATGACAGCCCACACTGAATAGCAGTAGCATGAACATCAAATTAGCTCAAATGGGGTAGAATTAGAGGGGCATTGCTATGTTTTTGAGCTTTAAGTGTAGTATTTTCAGTTTTTCCCCAGCAAAACAATTATTTTGTACAATAATTATGTACAATAATTATTTGTACATTTAATATACAGGTTGATTATCCTTTATCTGGACTGCTTGGGACAGGAAGGTGTCCAGATTTCAGATTTTTCTGGGTTTCAGAAAAGTTGCATAAATATAATGAGAAATACTTCCTCTTGTTCTTTTCACTGTTTCCCATTTGGGTGTCTGCTGGCCTCTTTGACATTTTTCAACTACGTCTGTATAGGCACTCACCACAGATCAGAAAATAAAATTTACAGCAGAGATCTACTGATCTACTGTTGGATATCAGTACTGCTCTCCTGCTCTAGATAATGATGGGGAGTCTTGTAGCATGCTTGTCAAGTACTGGCAAGGAAGAAGTTAAATGGCTCCAACACAATGATTTGGGGTGTGTTTCTACTTCATTTATTTTATCGTTGTTTAGGATTTAGAAAGCTGTTTTCTTGCATTAAAAAATAAAGTGTATGTAGAAATATTGCTGCTTTATTTGAAGGAATTACATTTCTTCTTACCTGCCAGTGACCTTTCCTGTATCTGCAGAAGAGTCACATTAAATCTATATATATAAAGAAGAGCGTGTGTGTGTGTGTGTGTGTGTGTGTATGTATGTATGTATGTATGTATGTTTCGCATAGGCTCCGCAACGCCTGGAGCGATCAGCATGAAACTTGGCACACATACACCTGGCGGCCTGGCGACAAACACTGCGGGGGTCGGGGGCCCCCTAGCACCCCCGGGGGTGGGGGTACGCGGGGGTCCCCGCGTGAAAACAGTCAAAAACGGCCAAAATCGGCATCAAATCCACAGTTTCTGGGGTCGCCGAGATGAGCGGTGACGCTCCCAACACCATCGGAGTCTGGGTTCAGCCCCCCCTCGACGTGGGGGGGCGAGAAGGGGTGCGAAACACAACATCCGCCATGCCCTGCTGTAACGCCTGGACTGATTGGCACCAAACTCGGCATGCGGAAGCCTAGCAGCCTGGCCACAAACACTGTGGGGGTTGGGGCCCCCTAGCTCCCCCAGGGGTGGGGGTATGCGGGGGTCCCCATGTGAAAATGGTCGAAAATGGCCAAAATCGGCGTCAAATCCATAGTTTCCGGGGTCGCCGGGATGAGCGGTGACGCTCCCGACGCCGTTGGAGGCTGGGTTTGGCCCCCCCTTGGCGTGGGGTTCGAGAAGGGGTGCGAAACAAAACGTCCGCCATGCCCTGCTGGAATGCCTGGACCTATCGACACAAAACTTGGCACGCATACACCTTGCGGCCTGGTGACAAACACTCCGGGGGTCAGGCCCCCCTAGCGCCCCTGGGGGTGGGGGTGCCCTGGGGCCCCCGCGTGAAAACGGTCGAAAACGGACGAAATCGTCGTCGGTTCTGTCGTTTCTGGGATCACCAAGGCGAGCGGCGACGCTCCCGACGCTGTGGGAGTTCGGGTTCGCCCCCCTCAACGTGGGGGGGAAGGGGTGCGAAACGAGACATCCGCTATGCCCCGCTGCAACGCCTGGAGCGATTTGCACCAGACTCGGCATGCGTATGCCTTGCGGCCTGGCGACAAACACTGTGGGGGTCAGGCCCCCCCAGCGCCCCCGGGGGTGGGGGTACGCAGGGGGCCCCATGTGAAAATGGTTGAAAACGGCCGCAATCGGCATAGAGTCCGTAGTTTCCGGCGTTGCCGAGGCGAGCGGCGACGCTCCCGTCGTTGTTGGAGTCCGGGTTCAGCCCCTGTTGGCGTGGGGGGCGAGAAGGGGTGCAAAACTCATAAACTCTGGAAGATCATTTTGTTACCCGGCAACGCCAGGTAACAAAAAGCTAGTTGTTTATAAAGAAATCTTAAGCATGCGATCAGGGGTTGCAAAGAGTTCTAAAAATCTAACGATATGCCGTGTGATCAAGGACTGTGTGAACTTTGAAAGATGTATCTAATTACACACACCTCTCTTCACAACAATCGGCCATTCAAACTCTGTATAATATAACAGACGGGAAGGCCTTAAATTTGGAAGAAGGGTACCTGTATATTTGGATGGCTATAGTCACAGCTGAATGCTTGGGGTATTTAGATCATATGAATCCCAGTGCTTGTTTTCAAACTCTTGGAATGGTTGATAAGAAACAGAATTCCTTTCTCTGGTGTGTTGTCTGAGAGCAAAGCATTTGAATCTGAATAAATTGGCAGAGCTTTCTAATCTCTACCGAGACTTAATTGCTAGTGCCTCTGCTTGCATTAAATAACACAATAAGCAGACAAGAAGCTCAGCTATGGAACAGCTTCACATTCAATCATTACAGTTTCTCATGTGCATCTTGTCTGTTTTATGGCGTAATTAGGAGAGTAGCGACAATACTTTTTCTTCTAGTTTTCAGTGTGGTATATTTCTGCTCTTGACTGCCCAATCCACAAGAGTAGTGTGTGGGGAGATCCTTGCATGCAACAGTGATTTGTTTCTGCTCTCTCCCATCATATCATGCCCTGCTTTCAAAAGTGAGTTGAAAAGGGTTAAAAAGCAGCTTATAGTGCCCATGAAAAAGCTGCTGTTCAAGGAAGGAACATTAAAAACTATGCTATATATACACAAACCTATGTAAATGCATAAAGGTGTGTGTGTGTCCCGTCCCCCCCTGGATAATGGCATGTGAAATTCATTAAATCAGAGTTCTGTTCTTGCATGGAAATAGTAGAAATGAAGTTATATGAGTGCTGCAGAGTACAAGAAACACATTTTAAAGCATTGGGGAAACACAACAAGCACAGCAATGGGGGGAAGAGGGGGCAACCTTTTTCTCTGTGTGCACACTCGAACCCTGCAGAACTTTGGATTTCAGTCAAGTGTCTGAAGTTATTGTCCCTGTTTAGAGGCTGATTTTAGAAATGTCTAAAATGCTTTTAGCAAAGACTGAAAGAATGTGGTCTCTGAACCTCAGTGGGATGTGAGCCTCCACTGAAGGAAGGAAGATGAGAGAACAAAAGAAGAACCCCTGCTGGATCAGACCAAGGGTCCATCTAGTCTAGTAATATTGTATATTTTGCATCATTGCCAGCCTCCTAAATTAAATTTGGGTCTGAGCCAGTGTTTGAACCTGAAGCAATGGAATTGTGTTGAATGTGCAGATGTTTAGTCCTTCAAGGATGACTATTGCATAATGCATTTTTGCATCTCTCCTCTTCCAAGCTGAGCTGCTTTTGGCATGTAAAATGGAGAACTGTGTTATGAATATACATATAAAGTGTCATTGTGATATCCAGTCCAAGATATTGTGTAGCGTACATGCACGCGCACACGCAGAAAGAGGTGTTAAATAGCGAGCGAAAAGCATTGCATCTTACAGTGCCAACAGAGTGAAGCCTACACACGTGGCTTTCCAGAAACAGAGGTGTCTATGAGGAAAGGCAGCTTATCAGTAGCCATCAGTTGGCTACTACTCAGAGCGCAGTCCTATACTGGCGTTGCACCAGCGCTGCGCTCCTGCACCGGTCCAGCGCTGTCGCAAACGTGCCATCAAGCACGTCTGCACCAGCGAGTAGGGCGCTGGACCGGCACAAGAAGCAGTGCTGGCGCTCAGGCGCCACTGCGCCTGTCATCTGCGCCGGCGGCGCTTGGTCGGTACAGGACTTCGCAGAGGGCGTTTCAGAGGCAGGGCAGTGATGGGGGTGGCGGCGGCCAACAGCCGTTGCACCAAAGCCTAAACCCCGTCCCCGGCCAAGATGGCCCCGATCCGGGCTGCTGCTGCGCATGTGCACCTGCGCCTGCAAATCTGCAGGCGTAGATCCGAGCAGCCCCATAGGGATGGCTGGGGCTTACCCAGGTACAAGGGGAAAACCTCACCTTGCCCTGCGCTAAGTTGCTGCTGCCTCCTGCTGGGCTTAGGATATGGCCCTGCTGTCCAGCCTTGCAAGGCCAGTGCTGCTCAGGATTGGGCTGTCACTCAGCATGTACAGCAAGCGTCGCACAATAGCCATTACATGTGGCTCATGGTAAATCCTGATTTGCCTAACAACGGGTGTAGAGAAAGCATTTGCATCTTGATTCCTTTGAGCTGCTACTAAAATGATCTTATTCTTTCAGTGGAGGAGGACACTGAGGAGAGCTCACGATCAGGTCGAGAATCTGTGTCTACGTCTAGTGACCAGCCTTCCCATTCCCTGGAACGACACATGAATGGCAGTCAAGATAAAGGGGATCGGAAAAAAGTTGGAAAGGACAAGAAGAAAGATCGAGATAAAGAGAAGGAGAAAATTAAAGCCAAGAAAGGAATGCTCAAAGGCCTAGGGGACATGTTCAGGTAGGAATTGTGTAAACACCAGCAGAAAAGTGTTTGAATCTCATTGCTTGCGTGGTGCTGATGATCAAATGTCACAGTCAGGAGTTGCAACCCCATTACGAATGTGTATTTCAAAATGCTAACACTTGAAGCGTATTTTAAATTCTCCACTTTGTGCTCACCATTCCGTTATCATCTGTAACACAACAGCTGTTGTTCTACCAGTGTAGGTTTTTAGAGAGACACAGGTTTATGTTACGTTTTAGTAACATTTCAAGACAGCCACTTAGAAGGTGGAAGGAAGCAAATGACATCCTTGCTGCATGGGTCAGCATGGGTCAACATTTTTGCAAAACAAAGGACTATTCAAGTGGTGCTTGATATTTCTGGTGCGTATAATGATTCATTACTTGAAGCACTGCGAAGACCCAGTTTGCGTAACATAAAATGCAACAGTGGAGAGGCAGCTTTCCGTAGTGTTGATGTTCTCTTGCATCATGGGGATTGTTTATCATGTTGACATAATCCCTCAGGACTTGTCCTTTACCACTTTGAGATGGTGAAATTACCCAAGATACTTGGGGAGCTCCAGTGTATTACCAGAAGCTGTTTCACAGAACCAAACTTACAGGATTTGGTTTCAATCAGTTACCTTGCTGCAGGTTGCATGTGTGAATTGGGTGTTAGCAATGAAGATTTACTGATCTTCCTGAATCATCAGTGACCTTGCAAATAGTTACTGAAGCAGTCAAGGTGTGGTGACTAAATCACTTGATTCATTTAGAATGTGTTACATTTTTTAATGAGACAAAACTCATTCCCTCCAGCCAGTGACCCTGCTCCCCAAAACCATAAGCTAGTTATGCTGCAGGTGGCAAGGCTATTTCAGTAACACTCTCCAGTCAAAAGTAGTCTTGGACAAGTTAATCGTCTTTCAAACGTACTGCACGGTGTGCCATGAGATACAAAAGGTTGATAATAGCTGATTTAAAAGATTTGTATACCACTTTTCCAGTGTTCAAAGTGTGTACAGCAATAAAAATGCACCATAAAATACAGTTGATAAAAACGTTAAATAAAATAGACAGTGAAAATGACACTGGTGCAATATGAGGATCTATTGATTTTGTTTAATTCTTGGTGGATTTATTCATGAGTCATAATTCTGTATCTGTCATAAGAACAGCCTTCAATCATTTTCTTTTCTTGTACTATCTCTGATATGAACTTGGGTGGATTTGTGTGTATTGCAGTCATTAGGAATCCAATCTCAGCGGTCCCCACAACACTTTTTTTTATATTTCTAGGCAACTAAGTCCTGCCATGTCACCTTCAGTGGTCAGGAACCAAGAAATGCACCTATGAGATGCCTTTCTGGCACAGGGTGGCTCATTGCTTTGTAAAAATCAGGTTTCCTTTTAGAGCAGTGGTTCCCAAACTGTGTTTGAGTGCCACTGTTCTAGAGTAATAAGCAGTCAAATTCAAATGTGGCAGAAAGGCTATGAACTAACGTGGTGCTAATATTTAGTTCCAGTCAGCTGTTGTGTCGACAAGTCCTGTGTCCCCTTTTCTTTATCTGCTATTGCATCATGTCACATAAAATATTGAAAACTCTGTTTCTGTGTCCTGGAGATCAAGCTGTTCTTTTTTCCCCTTTGTGTGTGTGTGTGTGTGTGTGTGTGTGTCTTTTCTCCATGCTGTTTCACAGTTACAGATGTCTGGAAGACTGAATTGGCATTTTAGATCTGGATAGTGTTTTTCTAAAGGCAGGTAGATATAGTGTTAGCCAGTCTTTGGAGGAAAAGCCTGTTGAATTGTGCGTTCCCTCAGCGGTCCAGCCTTTTCCCCTATTGCAATGCATGTCTACATCAACATTAGCCACGGTTCACAAACCAGGATTCACCTCTGAGCTAGAATTTGGACCCCTATTTATAACCCTTGATTTCAGATGCTAGGACAGGTGTATTCTGGTTTTCATTAAGCAAATTAAGGAGGAGTGGGTAGGAGGATTAATTAAAGGTGGGAGGAGTATTCACTGGGGAAAGGGAAGGCTCAGTCGTGTACCCTGCTTCCAGTTCCTTAACTAGGGCCATAAGGATGCAGTAAGATATCTGCAAAGATGCAAGGTAGTATCATTCCTAAGGACAGATGTAGGGAAGTGTTTGCAGGCTATATAAAAGTCAATTGCAGTGGAAAATTAATTACAAATGCCTTGAAGTAAGTGCCTGATGTGATTAAAGAAAAAAATTACAGATGTGCACTAATGCATGCATGCTTTGTGTAAATCATAGTACAAAAAGGGTTATTGAGGTGATCTTTTATGGATCCTGTATGGTTCCTCTTGGCACTGTGAATTTATTCAGTGTGTGTATGTGCTGGTGCACATCGGTAGCTTGCAATAGAAAAGATCCTCCAAGTTAAATTAGAAGGTTAGAGGAGTGGAATGAGGTGCGGAGAGCAAAGCCACAGAATAATAACTGAAATGAGTGTGTGCGTAAGAATCATAGTGAAGCAAACTTGGAGAAAAATCAGCCTTTTAAGTCAGCAGTGGCTAATGTACCCTGCAGTCCTGCTGTCACTCGCTGTGTTTTCTGTAAATTCCACCTTACTGGAGAGGGGTCCTGTCATCTCCCAGTACTGGTTTTGGCTGGCTGATGCCTCTTTGGGGCTTTTCCTTCTCTTCACTGCTGTGTTGTTCTGGCTCTTCTTTCAGTTGCAATGAGATAAGTCCCAGAGGCTTCTCATGTCCTCTCATTTTTGCATGGGAATTTGCTGGGTGAGAAGTAGAGCCCCTGAGGTGGTGAGTACCCTATGTTGAAATGGCAGAATGATTCACACATTTGTGGCTCCAAAGCTAGTCCTCATGCAAAATTAGAGGACCCTGCCCTTTGATCATAGAGGAACACTGTGGCATCAGTGTGATTTGCCCCACTCAAAAAGGCGGTGTTGATTTCCACTGAGAATGCAATCCTAACCTGTAGTTAGGCCAGCACAGTTAGGCTAGCAAAGCTTGGCCAGCACAAGGGCCACTGTAAAGCACGTTTGGACCACTTTCAGGGCGCAATCCTAACCTGGAGTTAGGCTGGCACAGTTAGGCTAGCAAAGCTTGGCCAACACAAGGGCCACTGTAAAGCACATTTGGACCACTCTCAGAGCGCAATCCTAACCTGGAGTTAGGCCAGCACAGTTAGGCCAGCCGAGTTTGGCTGGCACAAGAGCTACTATAAAGTGCTTTTGGACCACTCTCGGAGTCAGAGAGGATGGTGCACATCTGTTTGCTGGCCTCTCTGACTTCAAGAGTGGCCCAAATGTATTTTACGGTGGCCCTTGTGTCGGTCAAACTTAGCTGGCCTATCTCAAGGTTAGGATTGTGCTGTCAGTCATTTTCTTACTCTAAAAAATTCCCTAATTCTTTAAATGAAAAGTAGTGTCCAAAACTTAAAATTTTGTTTAAAAAAATAAAAATAAAACTCTTAGGTTGGTCAAATCAGCTTTTTGTTTGAAAATCAGGCCAGTGGTGTCATTCAAATGATTTAGGAATAGGAACTCACTTTTGATTGGCACTTGTCGGGAACCCGGAACCAGCCACGGAGCCCGTTAGGATCCGGAACGCCCGTTCTGGTCCGTTCCCCCTGAATGACGTCACTGCCTCCGGCCCTGCTCCCCCCCCCAGTACCAATCAAATTAGACATGGTATTCCTTCCTCCCTCTTTGCAACTTATCAGCAGCGTGGACAAGATAACAATGTCACTATGCTTTGTAACCTCTCCCCATAATTCCTTTCTTTTCAGTTCTTGGAGTTAAACCAACTTAATTCCATTGGCCTCAGTGGCACTAAGTTCTCATAAATGCATATATTGTGACCAAGTGGGGCTTGCAGGTCACAGCCTGAGAAGTTGTAAAAGTGTTTTTACTTTTTGCAAATTATTCTTGAATAAGTAACTTCTTAGATGAGTATTTGATTTTGAAAGAGCTGAAGCTAACAACTCATTCTGTAGTTAGGGAATAAATTGAGGAATTCACAGAGATCAGTGTATCCATACACTCAGTTACAATCTTCTAATAATTTACCTCAAAGCGCACAGTACAGCCTGTATGTATTTGAAAACAAGATCTCAAGAAACCATTGAACTCCTTAAAAAAAATTAAAAAGGGTAAGAGATACTAAGCTTGAAAAAATTTCAGAATTTAAGTAGTGTAATATATTCCATGTTATTGCTCTTGACATCAGTAATGACCATTTATACAGGAGAGCAATATTCTTGGATTTGGGAACCACAAATTTCAGATTCTTTGGGTCTTGAACCCTCTGGGGAGGGACCCACTTGGACCAGCCATGGGATCTACAAACGACTTGGGGGAACGGAGGGCGGGACTTAGGCGAGACTACCGTTTGATTGGCAGTCCGTCCATGCACTTCCGCTTTCGTTCCACTCGCCCCGCGGCCGTCCCTGGCCTCGGAGGGGGTGCCTGCTCCCTTCCCCCCAGGCGCTCCTGCTCCCCGTCCTCCGTTCCCCCAAGTCGTTTGTAGATCCCATCGCTGACTTGGACCCTCCAAAAGGCCTCTGCCTGGACACCGCCTCCAGAGGCTTTTCTGAGACTTGCTGAGACCCTACACCACTGCCCATGGCCTCTGCAGACCTCAGAATGGCAGTTTTGGCTGAAAAAAGATTGAGGGTGCAATCCTAACCTGGAGTTAGGCCAGCAAAGTTTGGCTGGCACAAGAAACTCCATGAAGTATGTTTGGACCATTCTCAGAGTCAGAGAAGCCAGCACACAGATGTGTGCCATCCTCTCTGACTCCGAGAGTGGTCCAAATGTGCTTTACAGTGGCCCCAGTGCCAGCCGAACTTTACTGGCCTAACTGTGCCATCCTAACTCCAGGTTAGGATTGCTCTCTGACTTCTGGTTTCCCAGGGAAAACCGGAAGAAACGTTTTTATGCCTCATAAGGCATTATGAGGCCTGGGCAACCCTGCACAGAAGGGCAGAAGTAGGTTTTGTCAGTTATTTGGACAGTACTTGAACTTAATTACAGTAGGGTATGGAGTCAAGAGGGCTTGTGCTTTTTCTTTAAATAGGAAAAGTGGATTTTAAGGAAAGATTGTAAGGAAGTCAAAGATTGTGGCATCATGGAAGCATTATGAGTGGTGGCAGTAAGAGAGAAAAAGCAGAATTGTTTGAAGGAACAAGAGTCCAGGTGTCATGTTTATACATGTTCCAAAGGATTTTGCAGAGTGTAAGGTCTGTATACTTAAAGATTTGGTTTACGGCATGTAAAATGTTTACTGAGCAGTGCCTTGCCTTCATCTCCAGATCTGTAGAATTACAGAGTACAGGTGGGCAAGTGATCCTATTGGAAACCAATGCAAATGAAATATTCCCATATTACCATTAAAATTGAATCCTACAATTGCATTTGGAGTGATTACTGGGGGAGCCTTGCAGTGTTCCTTCATCCAGTCCTGCAGGAGGAAATAGATAATTTAGTTTAAAAGCCTGTTTAGCCGAAATCAGATATACTGTTGTCTCTTCTTACACAGCCGCTTGCAAAGTGCACAGAACACGTCCAGATTCATAAACATATTATTTGGAGCTCTGAATTGCACATTCCAACCGCATTAGCCACCTGAGACCTCTGACTGGGCATTTGGGAAAACAATACGCACAGACTGCACTTGCCTGTGGTGGAGCTTGGAGGTTTTCCTGTCTGCTCCATGGTTCTCATTTACTGTGGTTTATGATGTTGTAGCGGAGAGTGATTCAAAAGCTGCTAAAAAGTGTGTGATTGTATGGGCATGTTTTTTTAAAAAGTAAAATATGGGTGAAAATCAGTTTAAGGTTCATAATTTTCCACTGTTTTAGACACTAATCAACCTGTGATTCCAGCAGGTTTGTTAACGTTATAATTTTTTTCTTGATTGTGAATTTTATTTATGTACCCTAATTGGAACTATTTCTCAACATTTAAACAAAGGAAGTAACTAGAAGCTCAGTGACTTAATTGTCCTTTCCTCTCATGCTGCCACAGAGTCTGTGTTTTTCTGTGGATAGATTTTTACCCAGCGGTCCTTTTTACTGAGACAGGAGAGAAACACCACAGTAACCTGTGGTGAGAATAAAACCACAATAAAACCTGTTTTATTTGAGAATAAAACAGCCAATATTATCATGCCATTGTGCACCTGGAATATTGCAGTGATGTCATTCAGGGGGAACGGACCAGAACGGGCGTTCCGGATCCTAACGGGCTCCGTGGCTGGTTCCAGGTTCCCAACAAGTGCCGATCAAAAGTGAGTTCCTGATCCTAAATCATTTGAATGACACCACTGGAATATTGGATACAGTTCTGGTCGCCGCACCTCAAAAAGGACATAGTAGAGCTGGAAAAGGTGCAGAAGAGAGCAACGAAAATGATTAGGGGCTGGGGCACCTCCCTTATGAAGAAAGACTGCAGCGTTTGGGGCTCTTCAGCCTAGAAAAATGGTGCCTGAGGGGGTACATGATTGAGACATACAAAATTATGCACGGAAGGGATAGAGTTTATACAGGGATGTTCTTTTCCCTCTCTCAAAACACCAGAAACAGGGGGCATCCGCTAAAACTGAAGGTTGGGAGAGTTAAAATAGATAAAAGGAAGTACTTTTTTTACCCGGCGGGTAGTTAATCTGTGGAACATTTTGCTACAGGAGGTGGTGATGGCATCTGGTCTAGATGCCTTTAAGAGGGGATTGGACGGATTTCTGGAAGAAAAGTCCATCGTGGGCTATAGGCAATGATGAATTGTGCAGCCTCCTTACATAAGTAGTAGGCTACTTCAGTGTACCGGGTGCAAGGGAGTGGCAACAGGATGCAAGCATCTTTTTGTCTCATGCCTCCCTGGGATACCTGATGAGCCGCTGTGAGATACAGGAAGCTGAACTAGATGGGCCTTTGGCCTGATCCAGCAGGGCTCTTCTTATGTTCTTAACTTCCAATGTGAGGGAAACACCTGTTAAATTCTCAGAGAAAATATATTCTTCTACAATGCAAGCAAAACAATGCTTAGAGAAGTAGCCAACATTCATCCCATGCATTTATTTTAATCGTACCCTCTTCTTCTGTAATACCACTCCCAGGACAGTTTAGAATAGTGCTTGATCCCATCAAATAAAAAGTACCAATCAATAAAACATATTAAAAACATCACAACAATAAGAACATAGCATTTGATGCAATACTATATAAATCCACACTGGTCTTAACTTCCTCAGAGGAGAAATGGCAGAATCATCACTCAGGTGATTCCTTCATATATACAGTATATTTTAAAATAAATGAATGTCCCTGTTCAAGTAGGTAACATTCCATTGGCTAACCAAAACTAGCTATTCTACAAACAAAATTTCTTATTGAAGTAAAATCCAGTTAGAACTGAAGAAAATGAAGTGGAACAATGGCAAATTGTGATCTCTGATTTTATATGGAATATGGAAAAAAAACCACCTAGAATTTGGATTGCAGAAATTCAGGATGATATAAAAAAGGCAGGTCTAGCTATTTCAGATGTTGACATTTCATTAATATGTGATTTATGTACAACAGATAGCTTTTTGCAAATATTTATATACTGCTTTTCAGCAAAAAATTGTTAATGGAGTGGTTTGCCTAGATCGGTAATTGTGTTCCCTGTTCTCAAAGGACTCAAAATCTTTAAAAAAATATGCAGGATGTTGTGATGAAGGACTGTTGCTCACCCCTCCCCCAGTAAATGTAAGAGAACAATGTTTTAAAGGATGCTGAGCACCTAGTGCAAAAAATCATATGACACCTGTTTCTTAACTTAAGGAGATACACACTCTAGTGGGGTTGGTTGTATTAGATGCAGGAGTTAATTTCCATGGAGGTAACTAGTTGTTTAGTCAGAGGAAAAGCTGGATTTCTGATAAACTTGACAATGTGAATAATTGCTCATCCCTAATTTCTAGGGACGTGGTGGCGCTGCGGGTTAAACTGCTGCTGCTGGGCTTTCTGACCGGAAGGTTGGGAGTTTGAGACTATGCGATGGAGTGAGCTCCCGTTGCTTGTCCCAGCTCCTGTCACCCTAGCAGTTCGAAAGCACATAAATATGCGAGTAGATAAATAGGGACCACTTTGGTGGGAAGGTAACGGCCTTCCGTGTGCTACAACGTATAGTCATGCTGGCCACATGACCACAGAAGCTTGTCCTAGGACAAACACTGGCTCTACAGGCTTTGAAACGGAGATGAGCACCACCCCCTACAGTCGGTTACGACTAGACCATTCGCTCGTGGGGAAACCTTTTCCTTTTACCTAATTTCTGCTGATACCAATCTGCCCAGTGTTGCTTTTAACGTGACAAAAATCTGTTGCCAGATGCCCATATGACCTAAAACGGAAATATTCCACTTGTTGTGCATTTTTGTCAGGCATGTCCTTCTGTCAAGATGCCCAACCTAGACATCGAATCCTGCTTGCACTTCTTTGCAACATGCATCTTGCAGCATTTTTAGCTTCTTATAACCAGATGGATAGTTCAGTTGCCTTCTTCCACATCCTGACTGAGCATATGCTGAAGGACATTTGCTGTTCTGGTGTTCTGTGCCTATTTTGGGCGTATCAGCATAGTCATAGCAAAGTATACTTTGCTTTCATTAGAATTCTGGCAGGCTGCGCTGTGCATTACTCATCATTCAAGGCAACATTGCCTGTTAAACTGCGGGATCTATGAGAATATAGGTAGAACTTGGTTTCAGAATGAAATGTAAGCATCCGTCCTTGCTGTGCTTTAAATGTGCAAACAGTATTATATGTCTCAGCTGAATCTCAGAGTTAACTGAGGCATTTAGAAGGCCTGTGGTATAGTCCTTTCATATGACTGCACCTCTTCAGAATGCAGGAACAAGAGTGCTTATGTGAAAGGACTTCTACACTACCTCATTATTTCTCTAATCCACTGTTTCCCAAACTGGGTCGGGACCCACTTGGTGTGCCATGACCTGAGTTCTAGTGGGTCCCGCAATCATGGATGCTGGAAGAATAAGATAACTAATTGCCTTGGGTCCTGAAGCTATTCAATAATCAGATAGCTGCTAATTGCCCTACAAATAGCTGAGCTCCTGCAGTTTACAAGCAGCAGATAGGACTTGGTCCTTTATTTTTCACATTGTTTATACCGCCCTTCCTCCAAGGAGTTCAGGGCTGTGTACATAGTTCTCCTCTTTTGTCCTCTTAACAACTCTGCAAGGTGAGGCTGAGAGATACTAATGACTGGATAGTTATCCAATAGACAGCCCAAGTAACAACAGTGAGATCTGGCTGCACTTGTTAGTTCACTGTCTGGTATGGTATTTGCAAAGTCCGCACTATCATGTTCCCAATAATTACATGTGGCTGTGAAAGCTGGACGAGATGAAAACGTTGGACAGAAGGCAAATAGCTTCTTTTGAGCTCTGGGGTAGCCCCTTGGTGCTTGTCTGATCATTTATTATTTATTTATTTATTTATTTATTTATTTATTTATTTGATTTGTATCCCGCCTTTCCGCCACAAGGCCCTCAAGGCGGCATTTACAAGGTTAAAAACACAGTAAAAAACAATTAAAAACAGTATTAAAAGACAATAAAAACAATATTAAAAATACAACATACAACAAATTAATCCCTAGGATCATAAAATATATAAAAAGAATGCAAAAAAGCCAGCCAGCCAGCCTGTCAGCAACTAAAAGCCTGCTGAAATAAAAAGGTCTTCAGCCCCCGCTGAAATACCGCCAAGGAGGGAGCAGTTCTTAACTCCAAGGGGAGGGTATTCCAAAGTTGGGGTGCCACCGCCGAGAAGGCTCTCCTACTGGCCGCCACCCCTCTCACCTCTCCTGGTGGCGGCACCGTCAAGAGAGCCCCCCCAGATGACCTCAGAGTACGGGTCGGATTATATGGGAGGAGGCGGTCCCTCAAATACCCTGGGCCCGAGCCGTAAAGGGCTTTAAAGGTCAACACCAGCACTTTGAATTTGGCCCGGAACAGAACCGGCAGCCAGTGTAGTCGCCGAAGCAACGGCTCGACAGAGTCAAACCGACGTGCCCCAGCAACCACCCGAGCCGCCGCGTTCTGTATTAGTTGTAATTTCCGAACCGTCTTCAAAGGCAGCCCCACGTAGAGCGCATTGCAATAGTCTAATCTATATGTCACTAGGGCGTGGGTCACTGTGGCCAGGTCCGCGCAGCTCAGGTACGGTCGCAGCTGGCGGATCAGCCGAAGCTGAGCAAAGGCTCCCCTGGCCACCGCCGACACCTGAGACTCCAGGTGCAGCTGTGAATCCAGGAGAACCCTGGATAACCCTATAATCTCCCCGGCAGCGACTTAGATACTGGTGTTGCTGCCAAATGTAGTCACTTTGGGGGGGGTGCAAAGGTGGTAGGAGGTGTGCTTTTCTGTTGTTTTCCTCTTGCACATTGTTCCCTGTGGGTTTCCTCCTTTCTGCGTCAGCTCTGTAGTTGACGTAGCATTTTTCCAGCAAAGGGGCACGTTCTGAAGGTGGCGTTAAGCTAGAGTATGTTTTGGCCCCCTCATCTGTCTTGCATCATTCCCATGTTTATGCCCCAATCTCCTCCATGTTTTGCCTCTCTGCCAGTGGATTTCTGTCGGGCTCGGTTGGTGCTGAGTTTTTCCAGCATTGTGCTGGTGAAACTGGCACATCTGACAGTGGGAGGTTCTATCCTTGCCCCGTCATACATGGATATGCTGCACATTTCGAGAACAGGATTGGACTCTAAAGCTTTATTATTAATGGAAATCAATTTTATGGAGGAAGATCTTAATAATACAAGTTTCTTTGCTTCTTTCTCAAAATCCAACATTATAGTGAGTTATGACTATGTTTTGATTGGTATGTTAAAAGGATTCTGGTGGCTGGGCATGTTAAATTTTCACTACTCCGCTGCAACTTCCTCCTCAACCCAGGCCTCCTGCAAACCAGGCAGTGATTTTAAAGAATGCTCTTACAATAAGTAGATAGCAGCAAAGTTCACGCTTTTGAAAAATGAAATGCAGAAACCATTGGTGTGTAATTGTGAACGATGGATTTAAAATGAGAGATTAACATAATCTTCTGTGCGTTTCCTGTTTGTCATGCTGACAGGAAACAGTGCTGTGTTATAACCCTTCCCAGCTGGATTTTCCCAGAGTAAATCTTCAACTTGTATATCCGATAGGGTATAAAGCATACGCTTTTTAATCTGAAACAGAATCATACTTTTGGGTCTTTGTGCATTAAAATAAGCGTAAGACGGACCTGTTACCAAAGACAAGTCCACAGCCCCTGATAACATATTCTCCCAGTATTCTTCTTTGCTTGTCAGGGAGTTTTAAGCAGAGACCCTCTGACATCTACAGCACAGGATCTGACTGCAAAGCAAGTCTGAAGAGGCACACAGTGTGACAGCTGAGCCTTCTAAGACCCTTTCTGACGTTTCGTAATGTTTCTTTTCCAGACCTGCCATCTGAATATAAAATGCAAGTGTCAGGGATGACACCTACTTTATAATCTCTGTAAAGCAAACCTTTTTGTAAGAGAATTTGTTGACAGTTCAGAGATTCGAAGTCAATTTCAATTCGGGCCTGTGTACAAGATGGGATTTTTTTATTTTTATTTTTTTTTTGCCTTCCCCCATCTGCAGCTGATGTGAAAATTGAAGACTGGTGACTATTCAGCCCATAGCAAAGTGTATGGTAAATAAATATAGTCTTGAGTGTCAAGGAATCTGCTAGATGAAAGAATATGTTAATGACATTCCTTGCTGCCTGTGTTGGAAACATTTCTTTTGAGATTTAATTTGCTATACTGATAGTGGTTGGATTTCTGCAATAGTTAGCATAATCTTTCAAAGCTGCTTTTGTAGGTTTTTTTTTGTTTTTTGTTTTATTAGCTTTGTAAACCTTCTGGAAATAGCCTTGTTGAAATTAATGTTTGCAATGCCATATTTCTGATTTTAGGAGAAGACATATATCTCTGTGTGGGTGTAGGCATTGATCATGCCATAAATAAATTAAAGGTTGAGTGCTTTAGATTGACACATGCTTGAATGATGAGCTTCTGTGGGGAGGGGGAATATAGTGTTAACTTTTAATATTTCATTTCAGCCCATTTGAGCAGGAGTCTTGTGTTCAGATTGTGTTGGAATGCTAATGTCTCTTGAAAGAATGTCCTTTCATTAATCATTGCTTAGGAGTAAAGAGTGTTTTGTGCAGGAAGTACCTTTGCATATTACAAAATATGGCTCTGTTAACCAGTAGGGCATAGCTGAAAAGCTTTACAGCTATAAAATAACCTACACAGTCTGAACTCTTGGATTCAGGTGTGATCCCCACCCCCACCCCCCGACTGAACATTTACTTCGAATGGCTAGGATCAGAACTGTCATAATTTTGTTGTGAACAGTTGTTCAGAAACCACAAGTAAACCACATGCTTGCTTTGATTGTCAAATGGCTGATATTTTGGTTACCAGTACAACTCATTATTAACCAATTATATATTATTAAGGCAACTTATATTTTGTCTCTAAGTTACATAAACTGTTCAAGGCAGCTTGCTAATGAGATATTCTTAAAACAACTTAAAAACCAAGGAGGGCGCAATCCAAATACTCTATTAGGCCGGCCAAAGTTACTTGTGATGTCATAAATGTGCCGTAAAGCATGTTGTGCCCGTTTTAGGAGACAGAGAGGCCAGCGCAAGGACGTACGCTGGCTGTCCT
Organism: Lerista edwardsae; assembly: GCA_029204185.1. Lineage (NCBI taxonomy): Eukaryota > Metazoa > Chordata > Lepidosauria > Squamata > Scincidae > Lerista > Lerista edwardsae. Next base: position 20,212,401 of record JAJKFI010000009.1, read on the forward strand.
GCGCCTGGTCCCTGCCCCATGGAAGAAAAGGTAAGGCTAGCCTTGCTAGGCCGTCACAGGGGCTTAAGGCGGGTAAGGCAGAACGGGGCGGGAAACGGGTAGATCCATGAGTGGCCCAGCCCAGGAAGGGTGCTTGAGACAGGATCAGGCCATTGGGCCAGATTGTAACCCCTGTTCCCAGTGGCCCTGATTTAGCTGCTTAGAGTTCAGCACTGTAGCTCCAAGCAGCCACATCCAGGCCTCTGTGCATTATTCAGGGGAAGTGGAATGTTTTCCTCTTTCCCCAGGTTGCGCAGCAGCATATCCATGCCCCCAGCTGTATATGGGGCAGGAGTGTCAGCCTGCGTATTCCAGCCTGGGGGTTGGATTGTGCTCTGAATGAAATAAAATACCGGAAGCAGAACAAAACAGCATAAAAACGACCACAGCTTAGGAAGAAACAGCGTTAAACTTAAAAGCAGAAGAAAAACTCAGTTGCCAATCTGCTTAAAGCTTGGACAGCGGAATTGTTTTGACTTGGCATGTAAAGCTCAGGCAAGCTGATATCAGGAGAACCTACTTCGTTGTTTTATAATTATGGTGTCACCACAGAGAAGGCCCTGTCCCCAGTAGCCACTCGTCTAATCTCCACGGTTGGAAGCACCTAGACAAGGCTTCTGAAGAAGATCTCAACATCCTGGGTAGCTCAGATGACCATTCATAATAATCAAGAGCTAGGTTGTGTGGTTCATGGAATCACCACTTAGACTAAAGATTGCTGCGTATATGTGACCATTACCATTCTGTCTCTCTCTCCTGCTTTATACCTTAAGTGTCAGGATGTTAATAGTTACACAGTTAAGACCCACAGTTGGCCCTGCAGTAACATCTTTGGGTGAATCTAAGGCAGAACATAGTTCCAGAACAATATTTTCTGTGCTGAAAGGTGACTGAGAAGGGAAGGGATCTTGCTTTCTGTTCCAAAATTAACAGTGATGAGACAACAACCAAGAGAAAACTGAAATAAGAAATTATCTCCTTTGAGTGCAAGTAAACTATAGAACAACCAGTAATTTGAGTGCAAGTAAACTATAGAACAACCAGTAATTTGAGTGCAAGTAAACTATAGAACAATACCAGTAACAACCAAGGTATTCGTTAATACCTTTTGAGTGCTCTAAAAGTAAACTTTATTAGGGCAACCTAAAATGCCACAAAGCGGTGAGCAAGGTTTTCCCAACCTCTTTTATCAGGTTGGAGATTAATCTAAAAACAAAACAAATGGGAGGCTGGGAATGATGGAAAAGCTTCAGAGTCTGCAATTTGTAACTGTCTCAGGATGGAATGTAGGAGGTTTTTATGTGGGCACAAATTGCACCCAGGTCTACTGGGACAAGGAAAAACAATGTCTGTTCCTCCTCAAAATGGCAAACAAAACTCGGCACTTACTTGAATTTGTTTTCAGTGCTAGTCAGCACACACAGGGCCCATTTTGGATAGAGTGGCTTTGGCAAGCCTGTGACAAAGAAAACAAATCTTGAGTTTTCTTTGTCAGGGGGAGGGCAGGGACCATTTGTGGAGTCTTGTCAGTTCTGGCCATTTAGGAAAGAAAGGGGGCTTATCCCAGCCACCTGTTCTGATCTTTAATAACAGCAGTATTTTAAAGCACTTACAGCCCGATCGTAAGCTGCCCGGCTCCCAGAGGAACAGTGGTACTGAAATGGCTACCATTGCATCCTGTTGGAACCACAAAGGCAATCCTGGGGGAGGTGTCAGTGCCCGGGGACACACCTCCAGTGGTTGCCACCCCTGCGAACTCGCACAACTCTGAAGGGCTGCCCCCCTCAGAGAAGGGGCTGACCGACCCTTTGGAGCCTCACCTGGTTGCTCTGAGTAGCGGCTTCCGCATTTGTCCTTCTCCCCCGGGAAAAGCACACACCCCACAATTGATTTTCCACTAGAGCAATCCAGAGTTCCCCTTTGACTACAATTCCTTGTGCTGCTCTTCCAAAGGGCTCTCCAATTGTATCTATAGCAGCATTTCCAGCTTCCTGAGAGGCTGTACGTTGGGTATTGTGTGGGAGGGAGAAGAAAGTGCTACAGAGCTGCATGCAGGGTGCACTGAGGCAATTCATCATTGGACTTTTCCAGTGGTGATGATGGCAGATCTGGAGAGTTCACTTATTGTACCATTAACTGTATCAGAGCCATTTTCTTGGACTCATCTTGTTGCTCTGCAGGGTCTGCTATTTTCTTCCATAATAATACGTATCTTTGTTATGTATACTATAAAGATGCCTTCCTTTAAAAAGAAAAAGAAAAAAGATCACTACAAACAGCAGTTGATCCCTGGTGTATGTGCTGTAGCGCATGAGTCAATGCCATTGTTTTCATAGCTCTCAAGTAAGTAGTTTTGCAAAGCGGCAGTGAACCTTTGGCTGTGCAGTAACTTTTCAACAGCTGATGGTGAAAATTTCATTGCCATTAACTTTTATAACCTCAGCGTCAACTTTCATTGGTTGGGAATGCAAGAAAATGCTACTGTTCATAAAATGAAATGAAGAACATTATGGGAGGCTCCTATACTGGGAAAACATTTGGGTACTGCCTCTGGCTTCCTTTTCATTTCAAAATTAACATTTCAAATTATACCTTATTTATTTATTTAAAAGATTTCTATGCTTTTTTCCCCCTACAACGAAGGCGACTCAAGGCGGCTTGCAACAGTTAAATAAAACAGTATTAAAACAACATCTTAAGTACAAACATTAAAATAACAAAACATTATGACAACACAAAACCAGGAACACCACTTCTTGAGCCGTTGAGGGAAGATTCATAGCTCAAGTAGTAGAACACCTGATTTTCTTATGTTGAGGGCCCTGGTATCTCTAGTTGAAGACACCTTCCTTACACCTTGGACCACAGAACTTCTGCAGCCAGAATAGATAGCACATTTCTATATGGAAATGTACATATGTGGCATGGTGTAAGTGAATTTCAGGTGTGTTGTGATGTTCTTCCATTGATCTCTCCTTTTCACGCTATTTCACAGATTTTTCAAAATGGCATAAAACCAATCCATATTAGTTCCCCACAGTTCAACATGAACATGAGATCAGTTGACTCGTTATCCGCATGCACTTATTTCATGATGTATATGCAACAGCTGCTCTGTAAACCTGGGAAGTTTGTCTAGATAAATTTGAAGCAATGGCTTTTGGTTGATTGCTTGACTTGCCAAGGGCAGATAGTACATCATTGCAGACCTTTTTCAGGACCAGTCGTCTCAATGCACCATGTGGTTCAGTAGCATTTCTTATACTTTTCCAATGGAAATGAACCCATTGAAATGAAGCCTATTAAAAGAGGCATGGTCTTTATGAAAATATATCTTTGCCATCTATTGAAAAGTGTTGGGAACCATTTCCTTCATGGAAGTGTATTGCAAAAGCAATACATGTTGGTGGAGCTTAAAAACTGGAGGGAGCAAGAAATGTTCGATGTATTTATTCTCCGTAAAAGAAGTTCCTAATGCATCAAAATTGAAAGTACAAATCAGATTTCAAGGTATGAAGTAATACCGTGTATTGCTTAATTTATTCAGCAGAGGATATTCCTTAGGAAACTTGCATCAACAAAGGCTTTTTCCATTAATTGTCAGGAAAAGTGCTGATGGTATTAATCTTACGGATAATGAGGTCTGCAGGGAAGTTTCAATCTTTGGGAGGTTCCAAGTGTGAACTATCAGGAGTTTGGTTAACATCTTATGTGCCTATATAAACCTTCACTGAAGGGTTTTTAAAGCATGGATAGGTAAAGTAATAGGACCCACTGTCATAATATAACTGTTATTCACAGAGTTTGATCTTTTTCATCCTACAAAGTTGGCAGTTGCCAACTGTTTGCCATCCAAATTGCAAACTTTCCTGACTCAGTTTTGGGAGGTTGACCTATACGTGGTGATTTCTGTTTTTGTGTTGCAGTTTATGCCACAAACCTGTGTGTGAGGGGGTCTCTCTTAATTGTAAGAGGAATATTAGGGCCTGACACAAGTATGCTTTCCAGAAGTGTGATTAATTGAGGCCAACATTTGCAATCCTCTTAAAAGGGGGCTGCCCCACCTCTTTCTGCCTGCAAACTGCAGCATATATGCCTCTCCTATCTGCAAAGCCTCAGTAGATTAGGCTTCTTTCAGCTATTTTACAGGAGAAAACATTTTAGTGGCCTTTTTAACACTTGGGAAGCATTCAAGCCCTGCAAAAGCAATACATGTAATTGTTTAAATAAAACTGCTATCAAGTTAGACCTATCCACAGAGGTAAACACACAGCTGCTCTTGCACCTGCTTTCCACTATGGGAAATGCAAAGACCGAGGTATGTTACAGGCTCAGTGGATCACACACCCATAATGAGTCTATCCTAGGGATGAAACAAAAGGAGAGTGCTTGTCACATTTCGTCAGCTGCAAAAAAAAGGCTTCGGGAGATTTTCAGAGGAAGAGCTGCAATCACAAGGACAAAAGTGTTCCTCCATTCAGAACTCTGTCCACAAAGGATGGAACTTTGTGGTATAGTGTAGCCAAAAGCTTATTCTGTTGCTTATTACAGGGTTGGGCTTTTTGTTTTCTTGACTTTCAGTACTGTGTGTGTGTGTGTGTGTGTGTGTGTGTGTGTGTGTGATCAGCACAATTCAACCCAAACTTAGCTCTTTGAGCTATATCCAGGTGCTGCTTTTAACAATGTTTCATTTTGAATTCTTTCATGTGCTAGCTCCATGTCACTGGAGGGAATAAGCTTATTGATGTGACTGCAAGGTGTGTTTCATCCATGGCCACCAAGAGCATGATGGTCCCCGTCTGTTTCCTTTTGTCTATTTTACTGCTCTTAGAGCTGAACTAGTGTTTTGGCAGACCCCTTTGGCAAGGAGAAAAACACACCGAGCTGTTCTTTAAAAAAAGGGGGTGCAGCACTCCATGTATGGCAGGCATAGAGAAAAGTACTCCAGTGTTAATGCATTGACCACGATTATAAGACACCACCAGTGTATTTGGAAGGGTGTATGTTGAAGTGTTGCAATACAGTGTTAATGCTCCAGCATCTCTTACCAATTCGTCTTTTTCAATGTGAATGCCTGGGATTTCTGATTAAGGGTGCAATCCTAATCCATGCCGGACAGGCGAGGCCAATGGGCCAGCGCCTTATCCGATGCTGTTTAGGAGAGGCTGGAGCTTCCCCATGGCAAGGGAGTGTGCGCTCCCTTACCGTAGGAGAGGCTCCAGCCTCCCCTAAAGAACGGGTGCAGATCCAAGGAGACTGCGTGGCCCGCATCAGGGCCTCGCTGACGAGCTCAGGATGTGGCTGTACAGCCACCTCCCAAGCCGGCCCATGTCCCGCCTCGCCCCTCCCAGCAATCATTGTCCCAATACGGGACAGAGAATCCCTTGCGCTGACTGTCTTCGGTCGGCGGAAGGGAGGCTCTCCGTTGGCGCTCTGATGCTGACGCTGCGAGTAGCGGCAGCTTCAGAGATGGAGCTCCGCCCCTTGCGTCGACACTATGACAAGGGACATGCTAGGATTGCGCTGTAAGTCTGCAAAGGGATGAGGATGAGAAATCCTCATTGCCATCTTCACCTTCATGCAGTGGTGTTATTCAGGGGGTTCTCCCAGGTTCTATAGAACCGGTTGTAAACGGCCGGGCCCTGCCCACTTGCTTACCTCAGCTGGCTTTGGGTTTTTTTTTGCTCCGGCTATGACGTCATAGAACCGGTTGTTAATTTATTTGAATACCACCACTGCCTTCATGTCATTGTCAGATGTCTTTTTGGGGCATTATCCCTTTTTGTTGTTTGAAATTCCATTGTATTGTTTAAAAGCTTTTAGTCTTCTTCCTTGGAGAAATAGTGATGATGAGCCCAAGCACAGTCCTTTAGGTTTCAATCCTATATACACTTACCTGGACATAAGTCCCACTTAACTCAGTGGGACTTCCTTTGAAGTATATATGCCTAGAATTCTTAAACTATGGCTTCACACACTTTATCTCTTAAAACATTAGAAAAGTGCTGTAGATTCCATCAATATTTTTATCCCCGCATTGTTGAGCTGTTAAGAGTAACTTCTTTTAAGAGTTGACATTTGAGCCAGGGGCAATCTGGTTCACAACTCAATGGTAACCTGGAGTTAGGCCGGTTAGCATTGCAGCCCAGAAGTATTGCAAACACACTGTAAAGTGCGTTTGGACCACTCTTGGAGTCAGGGAGAATGGCACATGTCTGTGTGCCAGCCTCCCTGACTCAAAGAGTGGTGCAAATTCACTTTACGGTGCATTTACCTGCTCCTAGGCCAGCACAGGGGACTTGTTCCTGCCTAATTCCAGGTTAGGACTTTGCCCCCAGTCTCCTATCTCCTGCAGGCTGCACCAGTGGTTCTTTGAGGCCCGAGAGGCTGCTGCCTGGTTTATAAATGTCACAGGGTGTGGACAGAATGGTGATTTGGGCAGCAGTGCCCCCCTGTAGCGGATCGTTTAACCTTTGATGTGCAGCGCCTAATCTGTCCTGTCAGCTTCGTGAACAACTACAAATTAGGTTGTGACCCACTGGTGGTGTCCCAGACCCACAGTTTGAGATTTTTGTTGCATTTTTTCAACTATTAATCTAATGTATTATGAGAATTATGTCATTATATCATTGTACTACTCTTCAATATGGCCCATAATTTTTTTAAAAAAAATAATGAATATTCTCTAGTTCTTCCATTCATAGGGTCCCCTCCTGGGACAGTACCCATATTTTAAATGCTAAGAAAATCATGACAACCAAATTTTGGAAGGTTTGTTGGCTTTGACATGTCAAACTGTTGTGTTTAACAAAAGAAGCTAATGGCAATGTTCGAATGGCCTCTTCTCGTCACAAAGCTGCTTGCAGCTCAATCAGTCTCCTCCTCTTATTATTATTATCAGCGTTATTCAAGCAGTGGCAGTCGTCCTAGTATTTCTCATAATCAGTCCTGGAGCCAGATGCAATTTGCAATTTGTAGTATTGTACTTTGAGATAATAATGCATTAAAATGTACAGAGCAGTACATTAGAAGTACAGTAGTCAAGCGGAAATGTCTGAGAGCAGCAACTGCCTGCATGCTCTCTTCTAAATATCCACAAGTGGCCACTACTGATTTTAAAAGGCTTGGAGTGCTGTTTTATTAGAATCTAAATTAATTAACACTTTTAGCCATCAAAATCTACCTTACTTCACTGACTGCATAGTTGAATGGAATGGGAATGAATACAATATTAGCCATCTTGACAAATGGTTTTTTGGTATCAAGCATATCTTGAACATATCTAAATTGTGGTGTGTTCTTCATATTGCCTACATACAGTATAACCTTTACCACTAATGGCAAGGCCAGTGGGATGCCATCAATAAATGTTCAAATGTCATCCTAAGTTTGTTCATTTAGTGGGTGCATCAAAAACAAGGCTGATGATACAAACCGTTTCTGACATTCCCTACTCTGCTGGCCCTCCTTAAAATCATAAGAATTACTGGGGAATATCACCGGTTTGACATTTACACGACACATGCACACTTGTGCATCCCATCAAAGTGTACTGGGGTGTTCCCGAATGAATGTTGCATGAAAATAGCTAATGTTTTACAGGCTAAAATTGATGCCCAAATTGAGTCTGTTTTCTCTCTCTTATTTACAGCTGTTTAATAGCTGTCCTAACATCCTGCTGTTTGGATTTCTATAGAACTCTTAAGTGTTTTGTTAGCTAACAAAGCATTGCAGCCTTGATTGGATAATACTGACTGGAAAGAGACCATTTCTGAGTGCATTAAGTGACAGTAATGTAAGGATATGTTGTCCATTAAGGCTGCATTACCCATTAAAAGCCAATTTAACTTGTTCAGATCTCCAAGCTGTTCTTTTTTTTTTAAGGTATAAAAAAAGATCGGCAGCTGTGTGCTGCGCATACTTCATCCTGTGCATCAGAACTGAGACCCACCAGGCCTACTGAGTGTCTGCGTATGTTAAAATGTGTAGTTCTTGTTTGCGGTGGGCATACACGCTCCAAAAGAACTGTTGCATTCCTAATCAGTCTTCAAAATGCGCAGGGATTTTACAGCATCTCAATTCAACTTCAGTGTTCTTTTTCAATGGCTGCTCTCATCATTGCTGATTACCAAGACCCTTATGCCTCGGTAGAAGTTTTTCTCATGTATAATCTGCCTCCTTGATTCTGTCATTGAGGCAGCAATCCACTATTTAGCATATTACAGTTAAACCTCTTTTCATGTAATTTATGCAAATTTATTACAAAAAAAAATTGATAAAAGCTTGAATGGACCAGAAACACAAGCACAGTGGCAAAAAGTGCTAGTTCTGCACCTCTGGGATTTATGTACCGATTAACACCTTTTAGGTATCCTAATTTTGGGATGGTTTTGACAATGTATTCTACCAAACGTATCCTTAAGAGTCCCATCATATAATGACTAGGCTAGCCCATCTGTTGTTGTTCATCAGATGGGCTAGCTAAGTCATGTCCGCCTCTTCGTGACCCCATGGACCACAGCACGCCAGGCCTCCCTGTCCTCCAATAGCTTCCGGAGTTCGCTCAATTTCATGTTCATCGCTTCGGTGACACTAACCATCTCATCCTCTGCCGCCCCCTTCTCCTTTTGCCTTCAATCTTTCCCAGCATGAGGGTCTTTTCTAAAGAGTCCTCTCCTCTCATGAGGTGGCCAAAGCATTTGAGCTTCAGCTTCAGGATTTGTCCTTCCAGGGAGCAATCAGGCTTGACTTCCTGGAGGATTGACCAATTGGATCTCCTTGCAGTCCAGGGGACTCTCAAGAGTCTTCTCCAACACCATAATTCGAAAGCATCTATTCATCGGCACTCTGCCTTTCATATGGTCCAGCTCTCACATCCATACATTGCTACTGGGAAAACCATAGCTTTGACTATGCGAACCTTTGTTGGCAGGGTGATGTCTCAGCTTTTTATTAAGTAGGTTCACCATAGCCCATCTATGAGGCCTTAAACCAAGTCAGATCATTGGTCAATCTAAATATTAACCACACTTCCTGGCAATGACTCTCTAGGGTTCCACACAGGAGTCTTTTGTGCTCTACTGAAGAAGGATTGAACTTAGGAGCATCTACATGCTAACACATTTTTTCGAGACTGAGCTACAGGCAGGCTGCCACCATGCATTGATGTTCCGCAGATATCATTCAATCTACACCAATGGTTCTCAAATGTTTTAGCACCTGGACTCACTTTTTAGAATGACAATCTGTCCAGGACCTGCCAGAAGTGCAGCCATTGTGGCACCAGAGCCTGCTGCTTTCCTGAGAAAGCAGCATTAAGTTGGGTTATTTCTCAGTCATTTTCCAATAGCAAAGTGAATCAGAAAGAAAAAAAAGTCTATTTACAAGCTTGACGCAAGCAAAACAACCACACAGCCCTCCCGCTTTCCAGCATCTCGTCTTCCCATATTTTCAATATGGCTGCTCTAGGTGCTTTGCAACCCACCTGAAATTGGCTTGTGAGCCACTGGTGGGTCCCGACCCACAATTTGGGAACCCTTGATCTACACAGAGCTTATGTGAACTTGGAAATCCTATAAAGCTGCTGTTTCACTTTTTGGATAGGATTTAAAGTAAAGGTTTCCCCACGACCGAATGGTCTAGTCGTGACCGACTGTAGGGGGCGGTGCTCATCTCCGTTTCAAAGCCTGTAGAGCCGACGTTTTTGTCCGATCATGTGGCCAGCATGACTCTACGCCGTAGCGCACGGAACGCCGTTACCTTCCCACCAAAGTGGTCCCTATTTATCTACTTGCATTTTTTAGATGCTTTCAAACTGCTAGGTTGGCAGAAGCTGGGACAAGCAACAGGAGCTCACTCCATCACGCAGTCTCGAACTCCCAACCTTGCGGTCGAAAGCCCAGCAACAGCGGATTAACTCGCTGCACCACCACGTCCCCTCATGCAAATGGATAGGATTTGCATTCTTTTAAAAACCAAGGCACTGAAAAAGAAGTTACTGCATCTCCTTTTTACACTGGTGGAGATCACTGCATCTGACAAAGGTTTCTCAACCAAAACTCAATATCAATGGTGCAGGAGCCCATTCTAGAGGTGCATCTCCAGAACATTTGAAACTGATTGCTTAGTCATTAGAATTTTTTGCCTTTTGTGTTCTCAGTGGGAGCTTGACTACACATTGCTGTTTCCATGGGGATGCTGACAAAAACAGCTAACCCAAGCCAAAATCATTCCCAACTTGGCTGTAATCCTATTGATAGTTGCTACATCCTCACCTCATGTTTCTGGCCGTCATTGGTAGGTGTATGGAGATTTGCAGCATGACGACTCATGTAGTGTATATTCCTCTGTGGTGTCTCCAGGTCAGGAATGATTGATATGTTGGGGTGGGGGGACAGAATATTGCTGGTAGCAGGCTCCAGCTCTCAGAATGCAGAGAGCTCCTTTTCACACTTTTGTGATGAAGCAGGAATTCCAGTTCTGATTGCAACACTGCTTCCTGTAATACCATTTTGTTACAGTGCTTTTTGTCCTGGTTACAACTTCTACACTAGTATAAAAAACATGAAAATCCATAAAACCATTCAAATCTTCATGGCAAAAGTGCAGCTGTCTGTGTTGTACATATTCAAGAAAAGCTAGTGTATTGTAGCTTATTGTAGCTAGTGCTACAATAAGAGCGGTGTATTTTGGCTAATGTGAGGCCAATGGCTTGCTACCATGGGAGAGGGAACAGCAGGAAAGACAATTTACCCTCGATGCCTTCTTCAGCACGAGGCTTGTAGTTCCCAAGGATGAGTTACAGCCTGGCTCGTCCTTCTAGGAGTAGCTCTTCCCATCTTTTCCTACTACCACAATGTTGGAAAAGTGATGACAGTAGCGATCAGTTACGCAGCAGGCTCCTACCTAATGCATGAGTGCATACAGCACAAGAAACACATTTCTATTAAAACAGTGTTATGATGACCTCCAAAGCATAGTTTCACACAGTACTGTTTTCCTAGGGAGATAAATAAATATAATATGCCCACAGTGTTCTAGAAGATATTACTTATGTGAATATGCAGATGGCAGAGAGATATTGATAAGGCAATCTCATAGGTATGTTCAAGCCCCTAAGGGCCCAATCCTAACCCATGGCTCCCTTGATGGCGCACTTGTTCCACTGATGGAAGTGCCACTGTGACTATGCATGCAACAAGGCTGTCAGTGTGCATGGGTAGTGGTCATGTGTGCACATACTCCAGTGGTGGAACCACCCATCTCCAATACCAGTAAGTTATCAGTGGATATCAGAGGGACCAATGGCACCAACCAGGATCATATTCCCTTTCCCACTCTCTTATTTTCCTTGATTCTGCTCCAGCAAAATGCTGACCCAGATCCAGGGAAACCCACCAGGGCTATGAAGGCTTTCCCCATAGTATAGAAACAAATGTTTCCATGTGACTGTCTTGCCTCAGGATGCTTCATGTGCTGTGTTGGCAATGACTAACCCCTGCTAAGTGGGCAAGAGGCACTTTTTCAAGTGGTGTCCTCTTATATTTAGCAGGGGGAGAGCAATTGTCCCTCTTCACCCCAGCACAGTGTCTTTCTTGTGGCTGTTGCTGGTGGTGTTCTCCATTCTTTTAGATTGTGAGCCCTTTTGGGACAGGGAGCCATTTAACTTTAATGTTGTTATTTGCCTGTAAACCGCGTTGTGACCTTTGTGTTGAAAAGTGGTATGTAAATACTAGTGATTGATTGATTGACTTCATCGGCAGGGTTAAGTTAGGATTGGGCTATATGCTGTTTTTGAATATGGCGCTGTGCAGGTGGTGGTGTTTTGAGTTTGGTAGGTCTGAGAGACTGAGATTATTCATAAACAGAAGAGGTGGTCTCTTAGATACAGTACTTTGGATCCAAGTTTGGCAGCAATATCCTGGAATTCTTGTGCATTTTGGCCAAGATCTTAATGATGCAAACCAAAACAGAATTATGCCACACTTCTCATTGGGAAATGCTGGCACTGATTTCTAGTGTCCTTTGGATGTGCTGTGTAGGTGAGAACTCTGGCAGTCTTCAGAGAAGTGTCTGGTGGCTTTCTGACCTCCCCTCATTTTCCTTCATTCAAAGACCAAGAGGTGGGATAGGGTGTGTGGGTGTGTGGGACATCTAGGTAAGTTGAAGGCAGGATGCAACAAGTGGCTCCATTACGAAGATATTTCACACAGCATCAAAGCCAAAAGTGGGCATCTTTTTCTCTTGGCAGCTTCCACAAAATAGTTTCTAATACTGCAACTGCACTCTTACTGAATTCTATCAAATTCTCCACAGGTGTAACTGTAAGATGTCCTGACATGAAAGAAGCTAGGCTAGAATGTCCATGAGGAGATGTAAGGAGAGCATAATTGACCTTCTCGGCATATCGAATGGCCTTGTCGTTACACAATCATTATATTACAGATCAGTTGAGCTAAGAATTAAAACGGCATATGGCTTTGCAGAGTTCAGAGGTATCTTGGAGCAGGCTCTGAATCTTTTTTTTTTTTTCCCCCCTGCAAAAGGGATGGGGGATGTTTCATTTAGCCACCTTGGAGTATCTCAGCAATTAGTGAATAGGATTTCAGCCACTTTCCCTTATCATTTCTTCACCCTTTTGAAAGTCAGGATATTTTTAATTTGCAATCGTTATTTCCAATCTGTCATTTAAAAAAAGCACAACTCCCTCAAAAATTGCTTTAGTTCCAATTATATGACTTGGTGAGCTGTGCCTCTTTTAAAATTAATGCAAAGTTAATGCAAAGCCTCCATCAGGGAGAAAAGAAGAAGAAGCCTGACAAAACTCTGAGTGTGATATTTGGTTTGTTGATATTTAATGGTATGATATTCACTGGGAGTGAAAAATATATTAAGCAGAACAAAAATGACATTTTGAGGTATCTGGGGAGAAGGAGAAGCTTTACGTTTCTCTTGGATATATTTTCCTTGCGGAGGATTAGATTTAGAGCATTCGTATTTTTCATTTTCTGATGTGGAACTGCAATTTGACAAACAGGTAGATTTTTTTTTTTAAAAAGGATTATTAGCTAGGTGGCTCGTTGAATGTTGGTTGTAAAAGTGAGACATAAAGCAGCTGTCACAGAGTGTAACCTGAGGTTGGAATGTGATTATCGTGTACCTCAGTTTTATGTTTCTAGTTACCTTATTATTCCTTTTTCTCCCATCTTGTATCATTAATTTCCAAAGTCACCTACCCAGATGGGTAGTAACCCTTCTCAGATGAGTTGTATTTGAGCAGTGTAAATGTGCCTGCTCTGGGCCTTTGCAAATGAGTTGTAAGCAATGCGAAGTTGAGTTATTAGAAGGATGCTAGTGTGTGCTGCTATGCTCATGATGTGTGGGTGGTATTTTGTTCGCCATTGTAGTCAGAAGCAGCATGCCATAGAATGATGTTCAATGTGTATGAGTGACTATAATGGTGATTGAGCAGCAGACCTCTCCCCAAGTAGCAGGCTGGTTAACCCTTGATGCACATAGCCTAATCTACTCGGTCAGTTTTGCAAGCCACCAAAAATTGGGTCATGATCCACTGGTGGATCCACAGTTTGAGAATCGCTGCACTAGAATTAAATAAAGATCTAACATTAACATGAATGTATAGTAGTGGGCTGTCTCTTACACTTTAAGGGGTAACCTTTGGTACATTGCTTTAAGTATATCTGCAAGTTCCATGGATGAGCAATTAAACAGGAATGGCAACAAATTAGTTGGGCATTCATTTAAAAATAGGATTCGCATCAGGAGTGCTACTAAAAATATGAGCGTTTTCAAGGATGAACTATCTAAACATATATTTGGTTCATAATTGCCTTGGCATACCAGTCCCTCCCCATTGTGTGGGTATCATTGTATAATGAGCATGCAATTTCCTACATAGAGAACTAGGAACCCACACAATTCTGGTTCATTTTGACAAGTTAGCATTTTTTTGTTTTGTTATTAACAGGTTTGGCAAACATCGAAAAGATGACAAGATTGAGAAAATAAAAGTTCAGGAAGCCGTTACTTCAGAAGAGGAGAGAATACGAATGAAGCAAGAACAGGAGAGGTAGACTTCAGTATTTTGCTTAAACCTTGGTAGAGAATATTTTTACACTTGGTATTTTTAGCTAAAAAAAATTTACATTCCACTGGAGTTCGCTTTTGGTCAAATGACTTGGATACAAATGTGTTTGTAGAACTCATGTAATGGGAGGAAGCAGAATTTATATTGGACATGAGCAAAGATAATTTGACTATATTCGGAGGCTGTTATGGCAACCAGACATCTGCTTCACAATTTGTTTGGTTTTTTCCCCCTCCCTTCTTTTTGGGGGCAAGCAGAGTAATACATACACCTGTGCTAGAACTGAATGTCTAGACACTTTCAAAAAACATTAATATTTATATGAAATTGGAATAAATTTTGTATCTTTTCCTGAAAAAAAGAACTTTTGCATATCGACTTTTGTTGCAAGTTGATTTTATACTGTGTCATAAATTGAATTTAAAACTTGATCACTGGAAATAAATTTTGTCACTGGAGATAAACCTTTTTCTGGTGTCATGTAGTGTTGTGTAGCTTTAACTAGTTGGCTGTAAAAGTAGGGAGTGGGTTTGGGGGACTGGGTTATTTTCCCCACATTAGATTTTAATGATTGTGTATGTGTGGTTCAACACTGCAAGAATCCTATTCTCCATTAATCTATGCCAGTGTTATTCAAACTACGGGTCGGGACGCACTTGGTGGGTCACAACCTGATGTCATGTGGGTCGTAGAAAGCTGGGAGCAGCCATCTTGGAAACTGCAGACCTTACTCTTGTTATACTCCTTTTGTGAGTGTTAACAACAGTTTGAATGTTCAAGTGAGTGCTTTTCTAGTTCAGTGCTTTTACATAATATTTTGTCCTCATCTTGCTTTCTGTCAGGGATGTTTCATGGTTGTGCAATTGCTGCAGTCCAAGAATGCCAATTTGCATTTCAGGAGTGTCATTTTATTATGTGATAATGACAGCACTTCTTGCTTGTTGATGTCACTTCCTGCCACAACATTACTTCCAGGTTAATGGCATCACTTCTGGTGGGTCCCAACATGAGTGCCATTCTAAAAAGTGGGTCCCAGTCTAAAAAGTTTGAATACCACTGATCTATGCATTGATGGACCAGGTGGGGGAGGAAGCATATTTGGGCCTGCTGTCCCTGTTCCCAGTTTCCATGTGGAAGGAGTAGAAGGAACTCTAGGCATATGAACCCTTAAATGTTTAGGCTTTTCCACATGCTTGCAAACCCTGCATAGTCAGGGCTCCCTACTGCACATACAGCCCTTCCACACCTTCTACTGAATGTGCAGATGTTTTTGATGGAGTCCAGCAGGCACAATTCTGCTCTTCCTCCATGTGTTTTGAAAGTGAAAACAGGGCTTGGTAGTTAGGGGCTCAAAGATATCCAACGTTGAGTCTTATTCTATTCTATTCTATTCTAGTCCTGTGCCCCCTATTCTTCCCATAGAGTAACTTGCTATCACAGGCTTCCCCATTTCGTGCAGTGTTTAGTGTAGCTCTGCACACACAGCTCGGTTGTGTGCATGGAATACTCTTCCTAGACTGCAGTGAATGTGTTTGTACATCGGTGCTTTCATGCCTGTGGACCCCATAGACGAGGTTCATGGCTAGTCATGCACCACGTAATACAAACTTAATTCTTACTCCAGTTAGTGAAGCATAAATGGAGGTGTACCTCTGAAAAATGGACTACACTCCAAACCTGCAAAGACGAGAGCACTGCCAAACCATATTGAAGTCCATTGTTCTGGTTAGCTTTTATGATGTTACCGTTGGTTGTAAAATGCTGTCATTAAACCCAAAGCATTTTACTTTATTACAGGGTAGCTAAATACTAACAGTGGTGGCTATTTATAATTATAAAAATATTAAGAGAAAATAGGTCACTGACTAATTGCAATGTGCTGCAGTGTTGACAGTAATGAGGCCAACCCACGTCGATTGTATTTTAATTGCACATTGAAACACAAATCGGATCCTTTTTTTTATTTGCTCCATTAAATACCTTGGAATATAAATATGCATTTAATTTTGTAAGCAGGATTACATACATCTACTTATTAGATTGCTACTTTCGATTAGGAAACTCTCAGTACTTTGTGCTGGATTTAAGCCAGCAGTTTTAAAATGATTTCAGTTTCAGCAGAAAGTGGTTTCCTAGGCTGGAATCCAAAGAGGCCTGCATAGATAAATAAGGTCCCTCAGTATACATTAGAGGGCTGGCCATTTTTTTGCTTCCAGCTGTAGCCCTTTGCACTGCATGGGATACTACTCTAGAAGGCCTCTACTCTGGGGAGACTTTGCAGGGGAAATGAAGGCTGTTATGTAGGAGATAGGGGAGTCCCCATTTTCTCTCTTCTGCTGGAGTTACAGCTTCAAATTTATCTCAGTTTGAACAAAAAACTCAAAGCAACACAGAACACAATCCTACCCTGGAGTTAGGCCGGCACAAGGGACGCCATAAAGTATGTTTGGACCACTCTCTGAGTCAGAGAGGCCACCACACAGACGTGCGCCATCCTCCCCGACTCCCAAGAGTGGTCCAAATGCACTTTATGGTGTCTCTTGTGCCGGCTGAACTTTGCTGGCCTAACTGTGCCGGCCTGACTCCAGGTTAGGATTGTGCTCACAAACAATGAAGAGTTGCTTGCTCCTTGTGGATGTTTAATGCATTCATTACTTTGTGGTATTGTTCTGGGAGGTTACACTGGACTATTTTTAAACATAATCCCAGCGATAAAGATGGATTCAAAGCTCAGTAACCAGTCCTGGTAAAGATTACCACCTGATAACTTGAATTATTGAATAGTTCCTTGTGGTTGATAGAGACAGTAATCCATCTTAAATTATTTTGTAATACATAGTTATAGCTGTCTGCATTTGTTATCAAATAACGGTATTTTGTGAATACCTTAACATGTTAACTTGCCCAAATGTCTCAGCTCTAACAAAAGTTTCATATGTTTTGTGGCAGTAAACCTTGTTTTGCCGCTGAATGTGCACTCATATCAGTAGGAAGCACCTCTTCTTGCAAACATGTACATGTTTCCAAGCACATGCGTGTTGCAATCAAACATGAAAATCTTAGGTGTATTCCTAAAAACGTAATGTGTGAAAGCAGCCCTACTAGGTGACGTCTGCATATCTGTTTGGGGCTTTCCTTTTTCCTGCTGAGTTGCATTTACAGCAAGGAACTTCACATCAGTGTGCCATTGCCCAAATGGACTATACTGTATTGCTGAATGAGGCTTACTATGGCCAAATTGCTTGAATGATTGCATGAATAGGGAGGGTTTTTATAAGGAGCTTCTGTGCTACCCTTTTCCTTCTCTTTGGAACCTGAAAGTACCTTGCAACCACAATCCCATGGCCTAACCCCATAGGCAAATCACACGTGCACATATAGCTGCAAGCACATTTAACTTTTTTGGTGTGTGTGGGTAAGAGGGAGCTTACAACAGTGCTTCTGAACTGGCTGGTTCAACGGTATATTACTTACTGTCATGCATAGATTTGCTTGCCAAACTTGCTAGCTGTGTTCTGTCCTCATAATTGCTTCTCAAACTTCAAGCCAACTTCAAGCCTCATAGTTGCCATCTAGGGCTATCCCCAGATTTTGGGGGACACTGGCCCAAGAGGACATAAAAGGTGGTTTCCCTTGCACCCCAGTAAGTCTTTTCCACACATATACAGGGTGAGTTGATGGACTTGAGGCTGATCTCCATGCGGCGTGGAGGAGAGGGGTGGTGTTGGTTAGAAAGATGGCACAGCAACACCAAATCCCAATTATTGTCAACTGTGGAGCCACTTTGCAGGGAATGCTTGCACAGGGGTCTGGAAGGAGAAGATTCTGGCTGTTCTAGCATCTGTTGTTGGTAACCCTCTGAGCCATCTAGGAGTAAGGAGCAGAAGTGCCCATCAAACAACTGGAGTCTTCTGACTCTGGGCCTCTGGATGTTTCCTTGGGAACCCAGATATTCCAGTTTCTGCAACAGAAGCTGCTTCTGCTCTCCCCAGGTCAGAGATGTGATAGTGGCTGATGTTCCTTTCCTCAACCAGCTGTGAGAATTGTTAAGGCCTGTTAATATATGGTCTAATTCAGGGGTCTCCAGATTCCGACCCGGGGGCCAGATGCAGCCCTCAGAAAGCCTCTATCTGGCCTACGGCAAGCCCCTGATGCCCTATGAGCCTGTGGCTCTCCTGACCTTGCTGGCACAGGCTACACCCGCCAAACAGCGCTCTGGTTTCTTTGGAAGGTGTTGATGGCCAGGGAGATCCTCAGAATGCCTCCCGAAAACTGTCACTTCCTGGTTTTCCCAAAGACCTGGAAGTGAAGTTTTTAGGCTCTTTAGCCTTAGATAGCTTTCTGAGGGTCTGAGATATTTACTCCAGCACATTTAAGTAAGCTGCTTGTGGGGTGGGGGAATGGGAGTCCATTAACGGGTGTGCTGTGTTTCTCTGGTGTGTGTTGGTGCTTGGAGGAATCCTGCAGCTTTGAGCCCATTCATTCATTAATTCAACAAGTTCTGTCTCTAATGTATTCAAATTTTATATTTATTTATTTTTTGTATTTTTCCAGCCCTTGACACTGTGCCAGATATTTGATGTGGCCCTCTGGCCAAAAAAGTTTGGAGACCCTTGGTTTAGGGTTAGGCTCTTTATGGAGCATGTGCACAAGCTAAAGAATGTTTTGGGGACTCCAACTGATGATAGGTACCACAGCAGCGGATTCCCAATCAGGCAGATCACTAACACCATAGTTATCACCACCACCTTCGCTCTCCTGCATGACGACTTTGTGGGCTCATGAAAACTTGGTTATAACCTGAGCTAGATGATACTATACATTGCATGCAGACTTTTTTTTCTGTTCTAATTCTTGGTTTTCACTCACACTTTTGTCACAACTACTGTTAACACTTGAGATTAGGGTGTATGTGTGCATGTTTGTGTGTGGGTGTGTTAGATGCATGAATGCAGAGAGCCCCTGAAAATTACAGGTGGGTCAGTACTTCCAGCAGATGCTTTCTATGGAGGATCTTAATTTATGTAGGATTGTTCTAGAATGTTTCGTATGTTTACATGCATTCTTGTGACAATGCTGTTGTGTTTAGGCCAAGAAGACAGCCATATACTTCAGGTTTTTCTACAGTTTGATTGTTTGCTTCCATGGCCTTTGATGCCCGATTGCTACCAGTTACTGATAACTGTGACACACAGTCCGCCTGCTTCACTGGGGCCTGAAGGCATCTTGCAGTTTGATTGTTCTAAAAGAAAGTTGTTTTTTGCAGTTAGCTGGCAAGAAGCAGGCAGATCAGCACCTTTGGGTTGTTGAGCTTCTTCTCTCTGTGCCCAACTAGTGTGTTGATAAATACATAGCTATAACATAAAACTGACGGGGCGCACGGATGGTATCAAGCGCAAGATGCTGACTGGCGTAAGCCCTCCAAGTATCTAACTGCAGAGTTGTACAGACCCACTTGCTCTACCTGGGACAGAGTCCCCTTTTGTTCGGAGATGCAGACAGAGGCAAGGTCCACAAAGCTTAAGGTTCAGGCTTCTTTATAGCATAAGGATTCTGCGAGGGAATCAACACACAAAAGTAGATTCGCTTGCAGTACATACAAGTAGAGTTCAACAGATGAACACAGTGGTACAACACTGGATGAAAGCTTCACCTGTGGCGCAGTCCAGACAGAAACCAAACACAAAGTCTTCTGTTCCTGCACAGAAGTCTTCTGCTTGAATAGGTCCTCTCTGGCACACAGTCCTCGTGCTCTTCTCTCTGCCCGGGTCCAGCCTCAACAGCAACGGTTCCCCAAACAGATAGGCATAGGGAAGAACGCACGCAACGAGCGACTAACACGAAGCGAGTAGCAGCAACAAGAGCACACAGCAAGTGACACGCTAGAAGCTACTAGGAGCTCAAAGCTCGAGGCAAGAAGCTACAAGCCGCTAGGGCAGAGCTTCGCTCTCATCTATAAGCCACTCACGTCTTGATTGCTCACAGGTGGTGGAAAAACCACCTGCCGGCTGCACCGGGAGAACCGTCTCCCTTAAAGTGACAAAGTTCCTTTCTGCTTCTTTCTGCAGCCTGACACAACCTAAGCCACTAGTACTGTCGTCAGAACAGAAGCATGTAAAAGGCTCCCTGAAACGGGGAAGATGAATTTGCTGTTGGGTGGGGACGTACATCAGGCACACACCAAAATAACCATCTATGCACCTGCAACTTTGGATAATACCTGAAAGCCAGTTAGTTAGTTGGGATACAATTAACTATCTCAATTGGTTAGGTTCGTCTTATAAAGCATTCTGTTATTGTTCTCTGTGTTCTTAATGACACACGTCACTTAATTTCAGCTTCACTTGGCTTTTGAATCACTCCACCTTTGATGAAATGTGTGGGGGAGTCAGGCTGGATGTAATGAATTTACTGCGTGCAACAGAAATGCAACAAAAATCCTCAGGGGTCAGAGAACAAGTGGATGCTCCATTAAAAAATCAATCAGGGCCACAATTATATAAAATTATTCTGCCCTGACTCTATAATTTTAATGGTATTTTACTTGCATTGTATTTTGCTTGAAGTCTTGCAAGTATTTTGTTCACATTGATTAGAAGACAAGCGAATTAACGTAGCTTAATTTTTCCATTGAATGAATTGAACGGAATAAAGATTTCCATTTTAGACATTAGCTCTGCCTTGGCTAATACCATCTCGTCAGCCATTCCTGGGGCATCATTGGAAGCCCAAGAAAAGGACGTTATTTAGACAAGGGGGATTATAAGAGAGCCCAAATACGTAGGAAGCATTCCATAAAAAATAAGTCCTGTAACTGGAGTAAATGCCCAGCATGGTTGCTGAAACTGGCAGTTCCAGATGCTCACAGATGAATATATGACCCCATCCTGTAAATGTTTTCAAGGAATATATCAATCTTTTGACTGAAGATGAATCTTGCATTCAGTGCATAGCAAACATGGTAACTCTTCAGTCCACATCAGCACATATATACTGAAAAACTGATAGCTTTTTAGGTCACTATTTACAGAATTGAAGCTGAAGCGCCAATACTTTGGCCATCTCATGAGAAGAGAGGACTCTTTAGAAAAGACCCTCATGCTGGGAAAGATGGAAGGCAAAAGGAGAAGGGGGCGGCAGAGGATGAGATGGTTAGATAGTGTTACCGAAGCGATGAACATGAAATTGGGCGAACTCAGGAAGCTAGTGGAGGACAGGGAGGCCTGGCGTGCTGTGGTCCATGGGGTCGCGAAGAGTCGGACACTACTTAGTGACTGAACAACAACAATGTACAGAATATCCAACAGAATAGGAGAAAGGAAGACAGCACCATTGATTTTTTTTTTTAACTGTAGGCTTCTCTCCAGATAGTACAAAGCATGCTTTTATCATATTTTAACAGGCCAGTAATGTAAATCTCTGTTCAAAAGCAATAGCATGATATCTGATAGATATATAATGGATTGCGGCAGTGTTTCTCAAACTTTTTAACACCAGGACCCATTTTTCAGAATGACAGTCTCTTTGGGACCCACCGAAAGTGATGTCATTGGCTGGAAGTGCCATCATTGTGATGCCAGAGCTTGCTGCTTTCCTGAGAATGCAGCAATAAGTTGGATTATTTCTCAGCCATTTTCCAATGGCAAAGTGAATCAGAAAGAAAAAGCATATTTCCAGCTTTGACACAAGCAAAACAAACAGACAATCCTTTCCCTTTCCAGCATCCCATCTTCCCATTTTTAAATATGGCTGCTCTAGGTGCTTTGCGACCCACCTGAAATTGGCTTGAGACCCACTGGTGGGTCCCAACCCATAATTTGAGAACCACTGTATAATTACCTCTATAACCATTGCTCCTTACCTCTTTTTAGTAAACTTGGATGATGTGCTTTTGAAAGAGAACATAAGAGGTTATTTGCACAGGTTATTCGCACACTGCATCAGTTTCACCTTTCACAAAAAAGGTGCGCTCATCTCAAGTAAAAATCTGCCACATTGACAAGGTGATTGAGTGAACTATGCAAGATTTTGCCACTCCTCTGCAAGCTAGGCAATTTCTGCTCACACAACTCTTTTTACAGGCTTAGTGTTAGGATCTTAACCTGGCAGGCTGATGGTGAACTATGGATGAGTTTCATTTGTCATCAGTGATATTATGGTCCTTAGCCAATAAGTGTTCATTAATGATATTCAAGCCAGTACTCCAAATCACAGTGACTTTTCTCAGTTAAAGGCACATTCTCCCAAGTGGCAATATATTATAGTTCGAATGCTGAAAAATCATGACATTACTGAAACGGAATTGCTTCCTTGAGGGAAAATGTCTGGATCTCATGCAACAAATGAACATTTATTGCACCATAAATTGGTTTTCTGTTAAGGCCCTAAAGAAGAGATTTGAGAGGTAGAAAAGCTTACATTCTCTAAATATTTATAATCTCTGACCTTTTTTAAAAAAATGAACCCTTGTTTACCAGTTCTCTTGGCAATGTGTGTATTAATAAGATAATAAAAATAGATGACAAATAAGCAAATTTTTCTATTCATCATTTTTTAAACCATTTGAATGGTATCATTGTTTAGGTCAGAGGAAAATAATTTGGCAGGAATTGACTCCAAAGCACAAGATGGACTGATATTATCTGCAGGGAGAGCAAGACTTTAGAGGAATGTAATCCAAAGGAAAGAGTTAGGTCATCAAGTTTGTTTATTTTCCTTTTGGCATTTCGGAAGGATTTTATATATGATGCATTTTTTGCACATGTGCTTCTCCAAAATAAGCATCATTGGAAAACAGGCCTATTCTTATCTCCTTTGGCATAAGTTTGCCAAAGACCTTTTATCTGTTTGTCAAACACATTTGCATATGTGTTTGTCCTTGCAAACGTTGTCATTGGGCATTAAGGCAAAAGTGGAAAAGGCAGGTGTCCTTTGCTATTCCGGAACCAGGAGAGGGAGCTCCTGGCACTGGTTTTGTAGGTCCCCCCTCCCCAAGTGCAATAGAAGTAGAAGCAGAAATTTGCCAAGTAAAATATCTGCACCAGCTCATGGAACTCAAAACCACTGCAGTAAAGTTTACCAGTCTTGCTTTCTAAACAGATTGTATTTTTTCAGGACTCTTCAGTTTTAAAGAATTACAGCTCTATTTCTAATTTTTTTAAAAAATTGCAAATCATTCGTAGTGTGATTTTTAAACACTCGCCTGACTCCAAGCTGAAAAACTGTGTAAGAAAAATCCATCCTTGGAATGAGGAAAAAGGTTATGTGCCACTTTAAGAGTTCCAAACTTCAGAGCACTTGTGGATTGTTGCATTTCTGGAAAATTATTTAACTAAGGCCCCAGTTTGGTGCATCTTTGCCACATCTAACATACTAGGACTTACTACTGAAGAAACATGTATAGGATTGGTCTATTAGACTGAATTAATGGTGATTCTTGCTCAATGTATAGAAAAATCTATACATTATATAAAAAAATATGTGCTCTGATTTATGGGTGCATATGAAAGGACTGAAGTGCTGTATGTATATATCTTGGGAAGTAAAATAGTCAAGAGCAAAATATTTGCTTCACCCCATATAATTGTTCTAATAATAGGTTTTTTGATTACTTTGGCAAATATAGCTAGATTGCAAGTATTGAAAATGCTTTCATAAAATGGTATGCTAGTGTTGTACATTTTTCACTGTTTTTGAAGCGTGTGTGTGTGTGTGTGTGTGTGTGTGTGTGTGTGTGTTCATGCCGACTACACACACAGATAACTAATTAAAATAGCCCACTGATACCGTGTCCTAGAGTACCTGGTCATTCCATAATGGTAATTTCCTGTATTGTCCACGTCACCCAGGGGTGTAAGAGCCTACGACTCTTAGAGATAATAAAGCTTCCCTTCATCTTCCTTTAGTGCCATTAAAGCGACAAGCTTTTTGCTGTAAAAAAGTATACTAATGAATAGAAATGTTACAAGAACAGAAGTCTTGTGTTTTCCCTTCATCATGCATCATCCATTTTAATTAGAGAAAAAGGTAGTGAGCACAGTGACAAAAGTGTGGAATTAAAATCATTAATTGATGTCAAGCTGAAGAGAGGCTGCTAACATGAATTTAGTGACAGCAGGAAGGAAATTAACCTTATTACTTTATTTAGAGCATTAGTTTATTTAATATTTTTTGTCTATGCAAATTCAAATGGCTTTATTTATGACAATGGCAAAGGACAAATAATTCATTAAAAATGTGAATATTCATTATTTCACAGCAAAGAGTCTTACAAGACAGGTAGTGTTTTTAAAACATCCGTTAGTGGGGAGGTGTGCTTTAACATGCTTAGATATTTTATTGGCAAAAAAATCCTTTTCTTTTTTAGTGAGAAGGCATTTTTCTTATGCAGTGTGTTCTTTGGGTTTCTGTAGTTGGCCATATTTATTGAGAAAAGTAGCTGATGCAAAAAACATATCAAATAATATTTTCATTTGCTTTAAAATGGACAGTAGTGAACTATCCAACAAAATGCCTTCTTCCAATGTTTGATAACAGTGGCCAGTGTTTGATAACAGTGGCCATTGGTTTCACTGATCATCTTCATTGCTTCATTGAAAGTTTGTTCTGGTAAGAACTAATGTTTAATGGAAAACATACCAACCTGCTCTTAAAAGAATGATAGCACTATCCTTGCAGATAATTTGTGACCTTGGAGGTCATGATAAAAGAATAGTGGGAGTGTTGTCTTCCAGTAAAGGCCATCTGGAGCTATTAAAATATCAGATGGAGTCCGGGTTTGAACAGCAGGATGCTCTCCTGGTGTATTTCCAGAATTCCCAAGGAGACCATAATATTTTTACTGGGAAACCAACACTTTGCTTCTCCTGAGCAAAATATTTTCAAGGGTCTTGTAGACTAGACAAAAAGATCTGGGAGTAGGAACCTTGTTGATTATAATACAAATTAATGTTTTGCCTTTGTGTGTTTTAAAATTTTTATTTAGTTATTTATTGTCATATTCAATGCATCCTGGGGAACACACATTGCTTGCATTTTTGTCCATCGTTGGTATGTCTGTGAGTGTAGAGGCTACCATTCTTTTTGCCATGGAAAAGCAAGATTGTTCTGCTGTAAAATCTTTGGGTACTCAAAGATGTCCTTTCTCCCATAGCCATGTATCTTAACAGAACTACCAATCTATGTTGATATTTAGGATGTGTTTATTCAAGGGTATTATTCAAGGCTTCAATAAGACAATAACCCAGTAGCTACCTGATTGGTGTTTGCCCTGTATCTCACATGTTACTGAAGGTGCTGTTACACAATTCTTCACAGAGATTTAGGCATGCATAATACTATGCATATTACTCAGAAATCAACCCCATAGAGTTCAATTGGACTTTCTTCCAGGTATGCATGTGAGCCCTATTGAACACAGTGGGACTGATGTCTGAGTAAACCTGCATAGGATTGCACTGTTAAATGTCAGAATTTGGCTCAATAATAAACCTTGGACTGCTATTTTGTGACCTCTAAAGATTTGACTCTTGAAATCTCCTGTCTAATTGGACACACTTTTCAGAATCATGGTTATAGAGGCATTTCTGTCAGAACCATACAAGAAATAATGCGAAGGGGCAAACTATACAAATGAACTAAACGGTGAAGCAAAAAGAGTATAAGAGCAGAGAGGGAAACACTCGTTTGAATAGCAGTGCTTTTTAGCCTTTGTTCTGCCAAACCGTGGAGAACCTTAGAAGCTTCTTAGGAGTACCTGAGTATTCAACAACAAGATCAGTAGTGGAAGACAAGTCCCATCCTGTGGTCAGGTATGAAGCTGCTTTATACCAATCCAGATAATTGGCTCATGTAGACTGGTATTGTGTACTCTCCTGAACTGGCAGCAACTATCCAGGGTCTCTAGTAGAGACCTTTCCTGTCCTGCTACCTGAAATTATTTAACTGAAGATGGTTGAGATTGAACGGGACCTCTTGCATGCAAGCACACACTCTTTCATTGAAATACAGCTCTTTGTGGAAGATACCTTGCCCACTCTACGGTATGTCAGTCTAAAGAATGCTGGGCACATTTTAGGTCTGGTTCATGTGGGGAGACAACAAAATCCTGGCCAAATGCATGATAGAATATTCCCCACCATCCAACATGCAGCGTTCCTTGACAGAAAAGCCCCATCCTTGTGAGTGTTCCACCTATACCCTCTTCATTCAAATTGGTCATCCTGGCCATCTTCAGATTCTTTCTCTAGTGCTTTTGGTTTTCCCCACGATCCTTCACCAAAATTGTTACCAAAAAAACAAAAACAAAAAACAATAATTAGCCAAACAGTTAAATTCATCCAGCAAAATCCTATCATAGAAGAAGAATTCCTGCAAGAAAGGTAGGGAAAAAAATGTCCAACCCTGGCTAACTTTAAAATGTCTTAAAGGTTCCAATTGAAGGTATACCAGATAGAGTAGTGTTTCCCAACCTGGGCATCGTGACCCACACTGGGAAACGTTCCTGAGCCATTCACTTTAAGGGGAGTGGCCCAGGAATGGGTGCCTGACAGTGCTGAAGTAATCACGGCGTTGTGGGCACCCCAGGGGTTCTTACCTCATCGAGGGGGGGGTCATGCTGGCCTCTGGCAAGTTCGGGGAGGCCCTCTACATGAAAACACTTCCTGTTTGCATGCGAAAGGAGGAAGTGCTTTGCGCACACAAAACGGGGCTTTTTACCCCAATGTGGCTCATAGAGGCACATTAACCCCAATGTGGCTCGTAGAGAGGGATGCAGGCCTCCCAGAACATGCCAGAGGCCAGCATAACACCCCCATGAGGTAAGAACCCCCAGGGTGCCTGCTGTCAGACACCCTCCCTCATTATCCAGTTTTGCTACTCACAAATTCCTGCTTCCCTTTCTCTTGTCTTCTCTTGTCAGTTTCCTTCTCCTTCCTCATTTTCCCAGTTCTTCTCCCTCCCTCCTGCTTGGCTTTCACCTTTTGAAAGGGCTTCTGCTGGCCATTAAGTCCAGTCTTTGTGAGACTTGCTGTCAGCTGTGAAGCCAACAGTATCTCTTCTCAGCTCAGCACTCAGTGATGATGTCATCACTGAGCTCCGTTGATTCAAGGACCTGGCTGCAGTGACCCCTCTCTCTGGGGACCACCAGAAGTGACCACATGCACAATACATTTTTAAGGGAGATACACAAATCATTTCCTGTTAATAGTTACAGTTTTCTAAAGTATATGTGCTTTGATTGAGATTGCTTTAAATCTTCTCATCCCGTTATATCCTATGGAAAAAAAAAACCCCTGCTAACTGTGGATCACTAACTGTGTCAGGTTTTCATTCCCCATTATTCTCAGATAACAAGGGCCCCTGTAGACACAATGCAAGGGCCAGGCCTCTTTCTC
The DNA here is from genome assembly GCA_029204185.1 of Lerista edwardsae. Lineage (NCBI taxonomy): Eukaryota > Metazoa > Chordata > Lepidosauria > Squamata > Scincidae > Lerista > Lerista edwardsae. Next base: position 20,239,941 of record JAJKFI010000009.1, read on the forward strand.
CCCTCTTGGCAGCCTGGCATCTCCCAGCTGTAGCAATGAGAGACCTTTTAATATCAAATATCAATTTAAAGACGAGCCTTTCTAATATGCAATTATTGGGACTAAGCTGACCTTATTGCTGCTAAATTGAACAGAACTATCTAATTCTATGACTTGCACAACAGGAGTCCAATACTTAGTAGCTAACAGCACTTAACCATTTTGGTTACTCTAATTCTTGAGGACAGTAGCAATTATCTGAATAATCAGGAGGACGGCTGATAGTGGAATTCTCAACATGTGTTCCTGTACCTGTAGCATTAGTTGAGCTGTAACAGGCATTTGTAAACTACTGAAGCTCAATGTCAGTTTGGTATTGTTCAAATGGTTTCATTCCCATTAGATAACTCAGCCCCTAAAGCAATGTAGTCATAGAAATGTTGCGCTGCTGTCTCACACTGCAGCCATTACAAATACCCAGAAATTTACTTATATTAACTGTCATGCCAACAGTGCTCTGATTGGGTCCTGCTTTGTATTCCCAACAGCACATGAGGAAAGAACTTTAGCTGCTAAAAGCAAGGGCTTTGCAATGATTGCCAAAAGCTATGCATTGATCTTCCCTATAAATACCCAAAGCTCAACTTTCTTGGTTGCTTTTAGAAAGAGCTGTTCCTGCACCTTTTGGGGTTGGTCTTTGAGTTGTCAGGATGGGCACTAATAGAAAACACATGATTAGTGTTTGTAGGTATTCAATGCATGCAGTTTTACTCCTGGTTTACTGTTGTCTTTATGGTGTGGTTTTATTAATGTTGTATGTTCTAAAATTTTTGAAAGCTGTTTTGAGCTGTAGAAAAGAAGCCTAGATTTCCATATTTCCTTCTCATTTGCAAGGAACATTTGAAATTAGATCTAGGTATGCAGGCTATGATGGAAAAAAAACACAAGATATTTAACCAATAAAGTCTATGCTACAATAAACTGGTTAGACACCCCCCCCCCCCGCCAAAATAAAAATAGAATAGAGCTTGTGAAAGCACATGCCATAGTAAGTCAACTCTTACTGTTGGGCTCTCTTTATATACACGGCCAACATCATGGGAGTGAGGACTTAGCAACAAAGATGCAGTAGACCTAGTTGTCTTTCTGTTGCTTGAAACTAACAGAGCTAAACTCTATTAGAATGTTAAAGATGGGGGGATTTAAAAAACAAGTGCAAAGAGACAATGGGTTTTTTTTAAGCCAACGTAATTAAACCCATCAGATGCTGTCACAAATCCATAAAACACGTCTTTTGAAGAAGTTCTTACACTGCCGATCTAATTCTGGTCCTCCACCCATTCTTTAGATCTGAACTGGACAACCTGACTTTCTTTAGAAGTTGTGTTGTTGTGTTAAGATCAGGCTCTATTATATTACATACATTTTATATTCAAAAGCCATAGAACATATTGGTGCTAAAGAGCCATTTTCATGCCAATACTTCAGTCGGGGAGGTGGGTGGGCTAACTGCATCATCACACAACATCCATTTGAAATCTCACCCCTCAACCTGTTTTCTGTTGCTGTGTTTCAGCATGATGATTCCAGATACCTGGCGGAGAACTCTGATCTGAGCGATCAGTGAAATAATATAACTGTTCCCACAAACAAAATCATTTAGTTCGCTGCATCTGTTTGTTCCCATGCTTCTTTTCTGACCTCTCCTTAGGAAGTAATGTTCTTTCCAGTAATTATGCTGAACAGTTTTTCTTGTGCCTTAAGCTTATATCCAAAATGATAGCCCTGCTATCATACTGACTTTGAATGTCTCACGGATGCACAGACTTCCACTGCTAGGAAAGGGTCTGTAAGTAGATCTGGTTGTTTCCTTGGCCCTGTTTGTGTATATGTGATGGAAGAGCCTTGTCGACTGCAATTGAGCCACACATATGCAATATTTTCAGAGGCTCTTCTTTACTAAAAAAAAAATAGTTTCCAATGTTTCCAACTATAAGACCATCTCCTGAATTGAAACACTATTGTTTGTAGTGTCAGAATACTTTGGATGTGTAATTCCCAGAAAAATCATGGCTACAAGTACGGAGATGTTGTTTTGCTATTAATTATAAGTAATGCTCAACGAAATGTTCCCTGTGAACGAGGGAAATGCATTCCTCATTGGGTCCATGGGAAGTTTTCTATTGATTTAAATAAGGTCAGCTTTTTTTTCCTTCTGAGGTCTTTATAGAAACCAGAAAGTAGGATTGCTAAAAGCTATTAAATAGTCTGTGAATGGATGAAGGACAAAGTTAGATTTAATATTAGAGAAAGCTTCCACCATGTGCTTTTGATGGTCACAGGATACTGAAGCCATCAGGTTGCCATATGATATCATTACAGGGTGAAATAATCTCCATGCAGACAATGATTAACAATTACCACGTGCAACAGAATCAATGTGCTCATAGCTTTGTGAGCCAAGCTGTGCCTTCCCCAAGGCAGGGGAAGAATTGTCTGACAACATTTATGATTGCATAAATTTTACTAAGTAGCTTGAATATCCAGACTAAGGCGGTTTCTTGGACAAGCTAACATAAAAATCTTCAGTTTGGTAATTATATAGGGTGAACCTGAATCTCACTGCACACTGCGAATCTCACTGAGAAAGGGTGTGGGAAAGATGACTGGTCTCTTTTTGTAATATCAGAATGGTCCCATGAAAATCTTACACATGGAGCTGGCAAAGTTCGTCACAATTTGTCCACCAATTTGGATGTGTCAGCTTCAGCATTACAAAAAAAGTTTTTCAAGCCATTTACCCTTGAAGGTTTATAAAGAATAAAGAAATGTACTCTAGAACAGCCATACTTTAACAGGAGTCAGAAGACCGCCTGGAGAGCCCTGGCATATTCGAAGGGAGCCACAGACTGAAAAATTGATGTTCATCTGTCCATGTTGTGTTTTTGTTTGACTGAAACCAGGAACCTGAGAAAAGTTCCTAAAGGGCTTTCGCAAAAAAGAAGTGCAAATGGCTGCCCTAGAAACCCAGTTCAGATTAAACGTCATCGTTCTGAAATTCCGCAGTGATTAGGAAAAAAAAAAACCTTTTTCAAGCATTGCATCCCCATGAATAGAATTATTTTTGCACTCTCTTTTCAAACATATTTCTAGCTTTATTTCTCATTTCCAGAATTCAAGCCAAGACTCGAGAATTTCGTGAGAGACAAGCTCGGGAACGAGATTATGCTGAGATCCAAGAGTTAAACAGGACATTTCGATGCGATGGTGACTCAATGTATGCCGGAGTTGGTTCATATAATTCATCCGCAAATAGTAGCACAATGAACAATAGACCACAGAGCCCGAGGGACGGACCGATGGTGGAAGCATTGTATGCACAAGTCAAGAAAGCATGCAATTCCAAGTCTTCACCTGCAGACAGGTAGGCACCAGAATTTAGTCAATATTCTGCCTCCAGTGTCTGGTCTGTAATTTCTTTTTCTTTCTTTTTCTTTTTTTTGCCATGGGAGGTGACTGTTCATCAACTGTAAAGCCAGGACTGCATTTTATTAATGGCTTTTTAAAAGCCTTTGTGGAGAAAAATATTGAATTCGCACAAATCACGTCATAATGGAATGAGAGAGACAATCTCTTCAGATGATTCTAACTCGATTCATCAACCTTCTAGAAATGCGTTCGGACCCAAATTGCACTCTTCAGTATAATTCAAAGTAAAGTCGCACTTGAAACAGCCACTGGTTCAATTATCAGCATTCCCAATAGTACTGAAATATTTTTTGTTTTCTGGAGTGGTTCCCAGCAGAACTTTTGAATGCCCTCCTAGTTTTCTTGGGATAATGGGCAGGTGGAAATTCCTTAAGTAAGTGTTTCTGGATTCCCAAGCTGGGACTTTGTAGCAGCCCTTTGATTGGTACAAACCAATTCCTACAGCAAAGGAAAAATAAACACTGAAGTTTCGTTTTGAATGGTCTAGACAAGACCAGTCTGGCAATAGAACAATTCTTCAGTAAAAGTCCATTGTTGCATCTCCTGGACTTGTCTGCAGTGCTTGTTTTTCCTTGCCTATCATTTTTGGTGCCACAAGAAATGACAAATAACTGTACATTCCCAGCAGGTTATCACATGCTGTCCAATTTATAATAGAGTTATTGTGGGGCATTGTGTGCATAATGCCAAGAAAAATCTGACATTTGGACCAAAGCTTGTTTTGAAAGTTTTCATCTGAACGAAACTAAGAAAATTGGTCTGAAATATAAGTATGCCATTGTTGAAGGAACCTGTGTCAACTCTTTTTCTAGTTTTCAAGGGAGTTATTGTGGGGCCAAAGCAAGGATTTGTACTGTCTGTAATTTGTAATTATACGCATGTATTGCTCAATGAGTTGTTACACCCTTTCAACTGTAGTGAATTCCATCAACAAGTTGATACATGCTAGCAGGAAAAATGTTCCTCTCCAAAATGCCCTTCATGATAGAAGGACAGAATGTGTATTGAAAGAGAAGATGTAATTTGAAAGGTCCCCTGAAGGATGCAGGGTAGACACTTGCATGAGTTGTCAATTTATTAGGAACCATTGTCCTCACTACAACAGAGTCCACTCACAGGAGTAAATGCTAACTATTCTGTTACATGGTGGAGGATGGGATTTTGGCGGTTACACAGCCAAGGTGGAGAATAATAATGAGAATGAAGCCTGTTCATCCGTATCCCCAGTCTAGGTTCTATTTCTTGGTCACTATACAGTGATGGAATTTTGAGAACGGGCTCTATAATGTACAGACCATCCTACTAAAATTGAGTTATTAAAATCTCATGCCATTGCTATGAGATGTACTTGCATTCGATCGACATGACATGCAATGATGCATGACAGTTTCTCAAATAAATTTAAAGCACAAATTATTTATTACAGATGAACAGCCCCAAATGAAGGCGCAACAGTAAATAAAGCTAATAAGAAAGGAGAAGTTTTCTTAGCTGAATTTTGGGTTTAACTTCTTATTATTTCAGCATAAAATTAGCATAAGAGGAAGATCTTAGGGTTACTTCGTTGTTAAAATAACAGAGTTAAACCTATTTCCATAACTGTAAGCAATCAAAATAGATACAAGCTGCTGAACTGCTTTACAAATCAGACCTTTCCTTTGCTACAATTTAGTAGGTGATTTTTGAGTGGTTTAAAATTGCTTCAGGATTAGAGGATTTGGGGTAAGGTAAGCTGGTGATAGATACTGTCAACTAGTGTCTTTTACTAATGCAAGTTCTATCTATCAATGCAAATACATGGTTTGACCATGTGAAGAGTAATAACTGGAGTCCTTGTTATAACTATATTTATTTCCTTGCTTTCCTCAGATGAACATATGTAATAAACTTAAATCTCAGCTTCATTCTAGTTTCCTGTTGAAAATGAAAAATATGCACTAGGTCTATTCTGGAGAAAGTACAAAAAACAGTTTTCTGTAGCTCAAAACGGTCTTGTTCTTACCAACATTTTGCATCAAACTCCCTGCTGTTGTTTTCAAAAAGTTGAGTGTGAGATTAGTTTGAGATTTTTCAGTTGTCACTGCCATGTTCCTTCCATGCAGCACAAAGATGTTCGAGGATACTTAGTTGTGTGTTTTTCAAATTGTGGCCTCGCCATTTTTGGCACCATGGTGGTGGTGGTGGCAGGGAGAGAGAGTGTAGCTGGAGTTTTTAATTCGTTTATTTTTCTCTGCCATTCCAAACAGAGTCAGGGGAATTGCATTCCTGTAGCAAAGGCTTTTAGCCACGCTAAGAAGTGTGTGCTGTTATGTTTTACATCATATGGGAGGGGGAAAAAAAACAGTTGATCAATAATGGTGCGGAGCTTTTTCATTTTTGAATGGCAATGGTGCTATACAATCAGTTTTATATTTATATATAACTATGTTATATATAGTTATATAACATATGTAATAGTTATAGTTATATAACATATATAACTATGACCTACCATGCAGACAGAGAGGGAGAACCCCATGAAAAGACAGCTGCTAATGGACATTTACTGGCTGTCGCTATGCCACCACTTCCCACCAAGAGTGCATTGTCCTCAAATACAATTGAAGTGAAATAGGCGCTGTGCTGTTGTAAACCTAAATAGCTGCAAAATAGTAGGCTAGAGTCCCCCAACTTGTTGTGGACACTTTAATGGAAACATAAATACCATAATCATATGCTTTTTGCATTCATTTTGCCATTAAACTAAAAAAAAATTCCATCTGAAAGAAGAGATCTCTATGAACTGGTTTCTGTTTCCTCAAAAATGAAATCAAGTTAGGAAAAATAATTTTTGGTCGAAGTGGAGGGAGTGGAGACACAATCCATTTTGCCTCTTGTTTAGAGCATATAATGTGAATACAGTTTGTTAAAAATTGTTGCACATGAAACTGATACATGACCTTCACGGGACAGCAAGAGATCTTTTTATTTTGCTGTTAACTTTGGTTTACATGGCAATATTTATTTAGTTAATCTGCTCCCACCAATCTGCTGCCTGAGGCGACTAATTCAGCTTAATTTGAGGGTCTGTGGAATATCTTCAGGCATGACCCATCGATGATGCCAGCTGAAGCAGACGCCTCAGGTACAGTGATGGTATCTAAAGCGGGAGGAACCGGAACGCTGGGCGGGACGTACGGTTGATTAGCAGCACGTCCGTTCCGCCGCCTGCCTGCCTGCCCGCTGTGCGGGCTGCCCCCAGTTGTCGCCCCCCCCCACTGCTGCTCGCCCAGGCACCCGGCGCGCCCCCCACCCGTCCCCCCCGGCGAGCAGGCGCCCCCTCCGAGGCCAGGGCAGCCCACGCAGCGGGCGGGCAGGCGGCGGAACTGAACAGACAGGCAGCCAATCACACGTAAGTCCCACCCAGCGTACCAGTTCCTCCCGCTTTAGATACCACCACTGCTCAGGTAGCAGCTTGGTGAGAGTGCTCTGTCTGCCTACTTACCTTCACTGCTCTTCCTCTTCCTTCCACTCCCTGGATTGGAAAAGGAAGCGGGGGCAGTGATGAGGAGAAAATGTGGAAGGGAGGGCAGTGTCAAGCTAGAACATTTGGAGGGTGGGAGGAACAGAGACTAGCGCAGTGATGGCAAACCTTTTGGGCTTGGCGTGTCAAAACTTTGAAAAATGCTTAACTTAACTCTGCTGGTGTGTCAGTCCCCCTCCAAAACAAATGAGAAACATTTGTTTATATTCTTTATAGTCATTCTTTATATTTTTATACACATTCTTTATTTACATTCTTTATATTCATTTATTTAAACAAAAAGTACAGTCCAATCGTGTGCTGCTATGTATTCTATAAAGAAACATCAAATAATTGCAAAAAATGAAAAATGAGTAAAATAAACTCCATTTTTGTCATGTGGCGGTGAACACTGGTGTGTCACCCCAAATGTTGTGGTATGTCACCTTTGACATGTGTATCATAGGTTCGCCACCACTGACTGGACTAGCACATCATTGACTGGACTAGCACATCATTCCGTTGGGGACGGGGAAATATTTGGCATGGCTCAAGTGTCAGGAGGATATCCTTAAATAGAATTTAGAAACACAATTAAAAAAACCTAAAGAGCCTCTCTAGAAAAATTACTTCCTATAATAATCCTAGTTATGTTTTAATAGAGCTGTAGAATATTATACAGCAATACTGGGGTAAATATTTCCTAAAAATGGGAAAACAAGATACTTGCACATTATATTGGACTTCGTTATTTGCAATGTCAATCATGCGAATGATCTTTATTCAATGTTTGAGGTACAACTCACTGCGTAGAAATCCAGTCTTTCTGCCAAACCCATAATAGATGGAGATAAAAGTTATTGCTCAGGATAACACTTTCCATGCTAAAAATGTATTTTTTTCTCTTAAATCGAGGGTTATCACCGTTTTTGAAGTTGGTTGCTGTGAAGTGTAGTACCTCAGGAAGATAAAAAAGGAAAAGGCTGTGGTTTTATTACCACCCCAGCTGCAATGCATTCTGGGATGAATTGCTTTGGATAATATCTGTGGGTTGATTAACTTTAAGGATTTACTTGGGTAACTTATAGGGCCTAAAATGGGCAAACTTGCTTATGTTGAGCTACATCTCTCTCTGTAAGTTAGTCCCACTTAGTTCTGTTTTAATGGGACTGTTAGGAAGTGTGTGCTTTCATTCTGCATACTTGAGAATAACATTGTGTGAGGCTGTTATGTTACTTGTGTCTCAGGGCTTCTGAAAAGTAAGCTCAAGTGTTGATGGTGTCAAGGACAGCAGGCCTCCTGTTCCTCTCAAAAAGCCCCTGGGGGGCATTTCTCCTCTCCTCCTGTCAACCTAGTGTTGCAAAAATAAATAAATTTCGGCAACTTTTTTCGCCAAAAGTTTTGGGACTTTCAGAGATAGCAAAGGCAGCAAGCAACTAAGGACACCACATCTGATATAGTTTCAAGCATTTATTGAAGTACAACAGAGGGCAAAAAGCCTTTTGTAGTTTGAATTGAAATGGTACATCCGAGCATTTATACAGAACTACAGTGTGCTTCCTGCAAGTTAACTGATCGTAAACTTTACAACAACCTTCTGAAGGCGCAGTCCAAACCAACTTTCCAGCACTGACATAGCTGTGCCAATGGGACATGTGCTGCATCCTGCAGTTGGGGGGGGGCAGTCACATTGGCCTCCTCAGGGTAAGGGAATGTTTGTTCCCTTACCTCAGAGCTGCATTGCCATCACCCTGGCGATGGAAAGTTGGTTAGGATTGTGCCCTAAATTAGGTCACTGTTGTAATCCCTGTATTACAAATGGGGGAGCAAAAGCTGAGCGTTTGTAGTTTGGTTCCTGTAGTTGGTTGCATTCTTGATCACTATGCTACACCAGCTCTAATACACAACTGACCACTTTAGAACTGAGAATGATCTTTAAATGGATTGATTTAACTTAAATGTATACCAGGTCAGAATCAGGGTTATGGCTAAAGGAGAAAGTTGGGAGGAAGCAAAGTTCCAGGACTTCTCTCACCGAGTCAGCAAAAATGCTCAGGTGCTGCCTTTGACACTCTTTTCAAAAGAACTTTAGAAGTATTCGCCAGACACAAACTGAGACGTTTCCTAGGATAATTTAATGTCTTGATCTTTCCCAAGAGTGACCTGAAGGGCAGTGTATAGCCCATTACATTAAGGCTACAATCCGATTCAAATTTACCTGGGAGTAACAACAATGCATTCATAGGCTAGCTCTCTGATATACCTTGCATATTGATTTGGAATATTTTAAATCAAATGCTTCCGTTTTCATATCTTTGTATTAGAACTTTTGACTCTAAGAGATAAGGATGAAATAAGTGACATCTTTAAATGAAGCTGTTGGATGGTACTGTAAGCTTCTAAGTAGAAATAAGTGGCAGAAGAATGCACTATAATAAATATAAAATGGATTTTGTTTGTTATGCAGTAGCCCCCTCTCCCATATCCACAGGGGATATGTTTTAAGACCTTACACGGATATCCGAAACCAAGGGTGGTAGGAAACCCTCTGTATATGTTGTTTCTTGTTTACATGCTTGTAATAAAGTCATTTGATTGTTTCCCAGGCCTGCTCAAGTTCTTACCAATTCTACCATGGCTGTACCACAGCTAAAGTAGCTTTGACTTATACCAGGTTCATGGTAATTTTTTCTGCTCTCTTTCTAATAGGGATAGTTGGTTACAGTGAACAGGGCTAGGGGCAGCGGCGTCATGCAGCCGGAACGCTGGGCGGGAGGAACAGGTGAGCGGCAGCCTGCCTGTTGCGTTCCGGTCCGTTTCGCCGTCTTCCCCGCCCCCACTTCCCCGGGCTGCCGCTCACCCGTTCCTCCCACCCAGCGTTCTGGCTGCATGATGCCGCTGGCTAGGGGGGCATTTTGGAAGGATGGAGAGCGGGCGGCAACAGGATCGGGGTGGACGTATCGGGTGCCAGGAGGAAGGCAAGAACAACAGTGGGTCCCCAGTCTCACGCTCAAATTTATTTATGTATTTGGGGTCATGGCATGAAAAAGATTGATGACCACTGCACTAGAGACTAACTGAATGTAAGTCAAGTAGGCCAGCATGAGTACAGAGGACAAAGAGAGTTGAGTTGTAATGGGTCCAGAAGATTTCACCATGTGAATGGCATGCAATTTGAAACTTATGAGTCATTTATTCCTGGAATTTTCAATATTTTCTGGCCACAGTAAGACACAGATAACTGAAACCACAGAAACCGAGTCCATGGATACGCAGGTTCCACTATATGGTTATTAATGGATGTGGTGGTGGTCTGGGATAGTGTCGAGAACCCTGCCAAAATTTACCATCATACTCAGAATGGCCCATTGGCTCAGAATGGACCATTTCCTAGCACTGAATTCTTGAAAAGCTTTTTAAAATGCTAGCTGATTCTTTGTTAGAAAGTACGCCGTCAGATTTGTTTTCCAGATAAATCCTCTTTGTTCCATGATTTTAAAAGCCTATTCTTTATATCAGAGTTACTTGTAAGATGCTTGACCTTGGTTAGCATAAAGCGGATTCTGCACGCACTGTTCTTGAATTAGCATGAGCATTTCATGTTGGTGGAGTCATGCAAAGCAGCATTGTAGTAGAAATGTGACTGATGATTTCATAATTTAAAAGATCTGTAATAGTCCCGGCATGGCCTTGCATACCTGTACAGACTGTAGCGTCTTTACAAAAATTGTGGAAGAGAAGCAATAGCTTTGTGCATATAACACTTAACACTTAAAATAATGGCAACATTCCAGGGGCAACTCGCTTTGTGAGCCTGATAGGTCTTTTGCATTTTTTTCTGTCTTCCCTAAGGTAGCCCATCCATATTACATAGCCAACTGATTTTGAAACTTGCCACAATGTCCATATAGATCCTTAGACATGTCCGATAGAACTCTCTGAATTGTAGTCATTGCCAAGTAAAGAACGTTTGGTGCCCATGTCTCTCTTTACTCTGCAATATGGTCAGATTAGGCAGTAGCCCATTTCAGACAATTAGGTCTGCAAGTTTATTAAGTAGATTAATTAAGCAACTACAGCCTTATCTGACTAAATGGTCAGAACAATATTGATCAATGAGCTTAATGGTTTTCACATTTGTTCAACCTTTCTTTTAAGTTTACATACAGTAGAGAATGAAAAAGTAAATATTAAATGTGATCTCTCCTAATAATTAGGGGTGGCCTGAGATTTTTAAATTGCTTGCTCATATTTCCATATTGTCTACATTGATGCTTTGGTAATATGCTAATTTAAATAAAAGGGAAGTAATGATCAAAAGTTATATCACTGATTGACTGCTGATGGTCCTAGGGCAAGGGTGGCAAATTTTAATCAAAATTTGTTTGGGGTTAGTAAGGGTTTTTGACTCCAGTAACAATAATTGAACAATAGCAATGTTTTTTTTCCTCCCTAATACTATAAAACAAAGACAAGTTGGGGAGAAAAAGAGAAGTAGATTTTTGTGTAAAAAGAGTGAATTCAGTTCTGATGTGGAAAACAATTCCAGGGCCAAAGGCCCATCTAGTCCAGCTTCCTGTATCTCATAGTAGCCCATCAGATGCCTCAGGGAGCAGACAAGACAACAAGATGCCTGCATCCTGTTGCAACTCCCCTGCATCTGGCATTCTGAGGTAGCCTACTTTGAAAACCAGGAGTTTTGTTCAGAAGCATATTCTGTTCCTTAAATATATATGCCATCCTGAGCCATGGTTTTGCACCTGCCTCTGGCTGCTTGATCTCAAGGTTCTAGTGAAAAACAAAATAGATCTGTAGTCTACCTACCTGTGCTCTCGCACATGGTCTGAAGGCATGCAGTTGGCTCATCAAAATAAGTCTGGGTTGAGTAAATCCTTGGATAGGAGATTGCCTGGAAGACCCTATACACCAGTGGTTACCAACCTGGGGTCGTGACTCCCTGGTGTGTGTGTGTCGTGAGCTGATTTTAGGGGATCGCGGAGACCCCATTTACTACTGTAGATGCATCTGCACAACATTAAAAGTTTTTGACAGACACAATGATGTCACTTCCTGCTTAAAGATACCATATCTAGTCTTGGGGTTGGGTAGGTCCCGACAAGTTGTCGTACCTAAAATGTGGGTTCCGTTGCTAAAAAGGTTGGGAACCACTGCTATATCCACTACATTGAGTTCGGTGATAGAAAGTCTGAGTTCTGTGATGGAAGAAAGGCAGAACAGAAATGCATGTGGACACCCCCCCCCCCCGATTTTTTTTCCCAGTGGCACTTTCTTAAGCCATTATTCTTGCACATCATCCTAAATCTCCAGCGGAAACATGCATATTGCAGCTTTTTCTTATGGCAAATGTGCCAGGAGATTCTTCCACCACAAGAAAGTGAATGCTGAGGAGGGGGAAAGATAGCCACTGTGAGAAACAGTAGGCAATTTGTATCAGCCATCCATCTTTTTGGGATGACTCCTGACTTCTCAGTTTTCCATGTGATTGAAGGTCATTTTGTACGCCCTCCTCGGTGTTTCTGTTTTCCTGCTGTCTGCACGGTGATCTAACAGCCCCTCATCTGTTCCCCAAGCACTGATGAGAATTGTTTGCTCTTCCACCGACTCTGAGTAACGGAAGCAAAAGGCACCACTAACTTTGGTATTTAGTGGTCTTAGGTTACTACCTCTCCCTCCTGCCAACATGGATGTAATAAAAAGCCGCTTTTAATATAAATTCATGAGGATTTATGCAGAGCCCCTATTGTGAGATATATTTGCTGTGTCGCTATCCAATGTTTGGGTTATGACTTTGGAGGTGTGGTGGTGGGGAGGATTCATAAAAGAGTTCTATTAAAGCGTTCAGGTCACCCTGGCAGCCTACAAGGCGGTGGAAACTTCCCAATCGTGCATTTACTCGGGGTGCATCATACTAGGTTTGTGCGAGGGTTGGGTTTTTTTTTCTCCCCCTTCCTTTGTTGCCTTAATGAGGTTTGTGCCATAATCAAAGGACTGGCAGCTATTTGTTTGCTTTCCCCTGCAAAACAAGTTCCCGAAGGCAGGCCATTAAAGGGAGAACCTACGGAAAGATAAGAGAGGAATGGGCTTCCCCTAGAAGGTTACCAAACAGGAAGAGAATGAGGGGCCCACCTAAAAGTTCACCTTATAGATAAAATAGTTAAAGGTCACTGAACAATCCTCCTTTGTTACAAGCTCGCAGTCACTCCCTTCATTTCTGCAAATGTTTTGCTTCAGCGCAACAGCTGTCAGTAGTGAGCCAAGAGAATTCTGAAAAGTACCATTTACTTCAGGAGCTATGCAGAACTTGTCGCCCTTAATCAGTGTAATGCCACAATCTCTATGCAGAAATGGGAAAATGTTGCCAAGAGGTGAAAGGAGAGAGCTACTTTTTTTGTTTTGCTCATCTTGCAGAGTGGGGCTTGTTAATAGGTAAAACACTGGTAATCAGAAACACAATTTGAGGCACAAGCAGGCAAAGATTGCTACTTCTGAGTCACCAGGAATTGTCATATGGGCTTAAAAGCACATTAGCTCAAGAATGCAGTTAGCACACTATTCTTTAGTTCCCCTCAAATGGAACTCTGTGCTCTGAAAATCTGAGAGTTTTAAGATGGGAAACTTTAAATGAATACATCGATTTTAAGAAAATATGTGTGTTCCATTTAGGTCACAAAATAAGGGGTTTGCATTTGTTGTATGTGGGTGCAATCCTAACCTGGAGTTAGGCCAACAAAGCTTAGCTGCCATAAGGGCAGCAATGTCATCTTACCGGTACACTGGGCGGGTCATCCGGGTGATCGGCAGCGCGCTCGCTGCGTTCCGTTGCGTAACGGTGAAAGCCTGCCCGCCGCAGTGGGCGGGCTTTCGCCATTACACAATGGAACACAGCGAGCGCGCTGCCAATCACCCAGATGACCTGCCCAGCGTACCGGTAAGATGACACTACTGCATAAGGGTATGTTTGGACCACTTTCAGAGTCATAGAGGCCAGCAACAGACGTACGCCATTCCCCCTGACTCTGAGAGTGATCCAAACACACTTTACGATGGCCCTTGTGCTGGCCTAACTGTGCCGGCCCAACTCCAGGTTAAGATTGTGCCTCATGTGTAATCCCAAGAACGAGTTTGCCTGATAAATTCCGTTTCAATTAGTATATCCCAAGGCTTCTGCCTTTGCTAAAGTTCCCCCAAAACATCATGGGTGAAATATGCCTTTGACCGCCAGAAATATTTGCTTGAGAAAAACAACCTTTTCTGTAGTCAGGTTTTGGTTAGAGGTACAGGATGTCTAATTATTAACGTAAATAATAACTGGCAGTGCTAAAGTTCCTGTGTAAATACTATTTACACATAATATATAATTATAGATCAAAGAAGATGATGTTTGTCAAATGTATGGGCATAGGCTAAGGATATGTTTATCATTTATTATTGGTTTTACTAGATCTCTTGGTCTTGCCCCATTTGTACTCTCATGACCTAGTTTATTAAATTGGTACATTAACTTCATGACTTGTATAATAAAAGGTGCGTCTGGCACTGGATGGTAGCAGGATAAAGGTGACACTACAGTCCAACTGTTTTTTATTTCCAAAATGATAAATGGAAAATAAATGTTTCTACGTACTGTTTTTATGATTACAGTGATACATATCTCACTTTAAGAGATCCTATGACTATTGCTGTACTTGGCCATCAGATCCTCTCTATGTGTACCTTTCCAGTCATTGTTGCTGTCTCCAAGGTTGCTCCTAGGCCAGTCCAGGTACATATAAGGTATATGCTTTGGTTTCCTGGCACACTTACAAACCACACAAGTGGTGGACCTCCCAAGAGCCCAGGTTTGTTAACCCACCCATATGGTTCAACTTCCTGATGTGCCTAGAAAGCTACGCATAGACCCAGCTCTTTGAAAAGTCTGTCACTTGGGCACTTCAGAAGCATGTCCAGAAGCTAAACCACACAGGCAGAGTTTTCTACATGTGCCCCAAGAGAAGAAGGGAAGGCGCACAATGCAGTAACAAAATGAGAGGAGACCTCCAGATGCAGAGACAGTAATTTGTTGCCCTACAGATTGAACATAACCGGGATGGCTCTAATTCACTTTTTTCAAGGAAAGATCTGTACCGTACAACGTTTCACACCTTCTCAAAATAACCCAATTGCTGTTTTGAGATTGGATTAGAGCTCCCATAACAAAGCATTACAATACTTGCAACGTGTTGGTCTATGGCATCCGGAGATCTCTTTTTGTCCCTCTACGCATGCTAGCTGAGCCAGCATTGGAGCAAAGTGTATAAGAAGTGGTAATGACATGAAGAACGGTACATGCAAAGGGAACATACATCTCTGAAGTCATATTACTCCACCTCTTTCCAAAAACAGATAATGCCTGTTGAATAAGGGTGAATGCATCCAAGCTGTGTTAATTAGTGAGATTGATTTAAAGGTTGCTGAAATCATCCATCATCAATAACCACTCTCCTTAATATTTTATCATAACTTGCTGATTTGCAGACCACCTTCTTGTCTTTGATCCATTATGATTGCAGTCATAATTTAATCTCTCCCCCACTCTTTTTTCATTCAAAGATACTTTTTTTATCCATAGAACACTGCTAAAATGTTTTTCACATTCAGAGACCGCTAATAGATCTAATTTACTAAAAAAAAACTGTACTTGAGACTCAAGACATTTGTTCAGAGAAACATTATCTTCCTGAATGTTTGTTATTTTATTTCCTTCTGCTTCCTACTAGTAAAGGTTATCTAAAGGGTTTTTTTTTTTGCACATATTCTGGAAATAAAATATATTTGTGGCTTGCCCCCTCATTTAGAAAAATGAGTTACATTTATAGGTGCGTACAGTACTATCCTTTTCATGGATTTCTGCCTGGTCATGGCGAAGGGACTTGAGTAGCTCAATGAAGCTGTGAGCTATGCCATGTAGGGTTACCCAAGATGGACAGGTAATAGTAGAGCGTTCTGACTAAACATGATCCGCTGGAGAAGGAAATGGCAACCCACTCCAGTACTCTTACCAAGAAAACCCCATGGATTACAGTACTAAAAGGCTAAGAGCTAGTGGAAGACAGGGAGGCCTGGCATGCTGTGGTTCATGGGGTAGCAAAGAATCGGACACAACTTAGCGACTGAACAACAACAGTACTATAGGTGTATACTATATTTAAGTACATATGTGTAGAGAGAAAAGACTACAGTTTACAGATTCAAAGTGACACAAACTGTGGCGCGAAAGCCCATTTCGTGCATAAAACTTGTTATTCATGGTGTTTTCAGTCGCCAGATAGATATGACTCAATTCCCCTCGGGGTTCACAGTTTCATACAAGCTAGCATGGTAAAGATATAGAAATGGAGCAATAGTGGAAGTTAGGAGGCTGGAAAGAATGAAATTCTGAGCTCATTGATTTTAGGGGCTTTGAACCAACTGATTAGAACTGATCAGTCGACATGACATCTCTCTTTAGCTACATTCAGGATACTGCAATTGCTGCCAAATTAAGCTCTTGTGCCTAATACATAGAGCCAAAGACCACTAGTCTTGGTTTCCCTCACTGGATGGAAGGGTGTGTGGGTGTGTACACACATATCCATATACAAGTAGGCCCCCATATCCACAGATTCCATATCCAGGGTTTCAATTATCCACGGATTAGGAGGCCCCTCCTTACCTTCCTTTATTCTTACTTGGGGTTGCTAAAAAATCTTCTTGCTCAGAGGTGGAGGCAGGGGAGAACTCTATACTTAACATAGGTTCCCTCTTAGCCATGGTTTCAGGTATGCACTGTGGGCCCCAGGACCCGATACCAAGGCGTGTGTGTGTGTGTGTGTGTGTGTGTGTGTGTAACAGAAAAGCAAATCACAAGAATTATTTCATGTGGCCCGAAGAAGTAAATTTATAACTGCTGTGATAATAAGAGAAACTGTAGGCATTCTTACTTTATTGTATTTTAAAATTAATCTTCATTTCCCACATTCCTATAAAAAAAGCTTAAGGCAGCTTATGGTTATAAAGGAAAATCTGGCAGTGAGATGTGACTTGGTGTTCCATGAACCCCAAAATGGCAAATTGATGACACTCCAATAAGTTGATAGAATCCAATGAGTGCTTTGCAAGGAGGGGGGGGTGTCTTACAAAGTTTCTTTCCAAAGGGCTAGTTCCGCCCCTCCCTCCAGGTGGTCTATCACTGGCAGGTTTAGATATCCCGAAAGGGTCAGGAGCACAAGTTGCTGGTGTGCTCCTTCCTCCTGACATCCTACCTGTGGAGTGCTAACTGGAATGGATGTTAACTAACTTCATCAAATGTGAAGGGATTGCTCCCCAAATTCAGGGCCCCTAGTTAGTTCAGGCACAGATAATGTGCTACTATTCCCGGATTGTATCAGGGTGAAAGAGTGATAATTCGGCTCCTAAATTACCCCACCCCCATAGTTGCCTATTGACACCCCCACAAAGCCTATTTTCTGTTAAATCTCCTGGGTCGGTCTGGGACTTTGCCTGGGTGATGACAATCTCTATTGTGTCTTGACACCTGGTTCTGATGCTGTGCTCATGACTTCTCGTGTCTGATTCTTGTTAGGCATACCACCCAGCTCTGACAATCTCCCCATGTAACCAAATGCAAAGAATCTGAAACATATGTGTTGCTACCCAGAACAACTCAGATGCTAACAGTTACTGTCTAGGATCTCCACTGAGGGCAGAATCTGCCAGTTGCGGGTGTGCATGTTTTAGTTTGAGTTGGGATTGTCGTTTCTCCAAGGAACTGCTGCCGACATTGTACGTAGACCTCCTGCTTAGCTTCTTGCCTATTCAAACGCCTGTCACGCTTGGCGGTGCAGTCACTGTCCATGCTAGGCATGCATGCTTCTGGTTTAGAGGAGAGCCATCCTTTTTCCGTTAGTATGCATGACGCTTCACCTCAAGCCTCATTTGAATTTCAAAAAATGTCCTCTAAGGTCTTGCATAGATGGTCAGAGTGAAATTGTGCGGCTTCTAAAGCCACATTGAACAGTTTTGCGGAGACGGAATTTCATTAACTGTCATTAGTTGCAGCTTTTCTGATCGCATTTAAAATTGCTGCAATTTAAGGCGTCAGAATTTAATGGGACAATATGTGTAAAAAAAAAAAAACCTAGGTAGGAATAATTTTGCTTCATTGGACCCTAAATTTTTTTCAAGGTTCCTTAGCAGAACCTCTGCCGCCTTCATTATCTAAATAATAGTGCCAAGGCTTTGTAGGTAAGTCCGTAATCGTGTGTCAGTCACTACCAAAGTTCAGCGGAGAATGCTTTGTCTTGGTTTAGTGAAGTAGACATGAGAATTAAATATGCGCAGGTCATTCTTGCAACAGACACACGTATCTGAAGCATTATGTAGCTGAAATGTTGAGCTTTGAGTAGAGTTGAGACCAATATTTTTAAAAGTCTCTCTTTCTTTCTGTCAGAGCTCAATCCTATCCTGGAGTTGGGCCGGCACAGTTAGGCCAGTAAAGTTGGGCCGGCACTAGGAACACCGTAAATCATGTTTGAACCACTCTCAGGGCGCAATCCTATACTGCCCTGGAATGGCGAGGCCGGCTGGCCAATGCCATATCCAGCACTGCTTAGGAGAAGCTGGAGCCTCCCCGCGGCAAGGGAACATTCTCTCCCTTACCATAAGGGAGGCTTCAGCCTCCCGTATGCGCTGCTCGGTCGGCGCGAGGAAGGCTCCCCATCAGTGCTCTAAAGCCAGTGCTACTCATAGCGTCAGCTTCAGAACATTAGCGCTGACGTGGGGGTGCTGCTTGCTGCCCCCGCGTCAGTGCTAACGATGTAGCACCAATGCAACAATGTTGCATCAGCGCTACATCCTTTACAGGATTTTGCTGTCAGAGAGGCCAGCACACCTCCCTGACTTAGAGAGTGGTCCAAATGCACTTTATGGTGGCCCTTGTGCCAGCCAAACTTTGCTGGCCTAACTGTGCCAGCCTAACTCCAGGTTAGGCTTGCACTCTCAGACACACACACACACACACACCATCTTTATATATGTTCATTGTTTGTATTTCAAGGTTCATCTCTAGGTTTAGCTTGGAAAAGGAGGGCTAGGGTGGAGATGGCCTTCATCAAAGCATGTAGAAGGAACTAGAGTTGCTTTTGTGGGGGGATGGATAGTTCTGTCATGTGATGGGTCTGGGTTAGGGAGACAGAAGGGGCAGGAATTTCCTGCTGACCTTCCTGAGCACTGCTGTGATACAGGATGAGAGAAGAAGCGAGCCAACCATTTATTTCCCACCCCAGACCTCAAAGTCCGGCATGCATGAATGATATGGAAGGCAGGTGCTTTGTGTAATGAACCATGAGATATTTCTGGGCCTTTTCATCTCTGTTGCGTAGCATGCACACCTTTGACCTCGAAAGATAGTCCCAAAAATGTAAACAGAGGTACCAACTGAATAGCTTTCCCTTACCCCAACAATGAACTCATCCTTTGAACCTAGTTGGGGAAAAAAAAAGCCAATGAGAATTTTGGTAAACCTTAATCATCAAAGGGAAATGTACAGGACTTAGGCTATCTTTGTATGTAAAAACACCTTGAAATTCTGGTTGAGTACCATGAACACTTGTTACATTACAAGCACCTATCTAAACAAAACAGAATGCAACCAGACAACTTGGTTTATAATCTTGGTCTTTAAATATCCTGCTCTGAATTTTTCCTTTCATAAAAATTTTCCTTTCCTTCCAATCATACTTTATGGTGTCCCTTATTCTAGCCAAACTTGGCTGGCCTAACTGTGCTGGCCTAACTCCAGGTTAGGATTGCGCCCTAAGGGGAGTAAAAAGATGAAGTTGTTATACTTTGTCCTTCTATTTGAAAGAATTGCCTTTTGCTCTCATATGTGTAATAGGACAGTGAATGCCATTTCTCCATTAATGTACTGTATATGCAATGCAAAAGTAGAAGGTGGCTGCTAAATGATTGCCAATATGGCAAAACCCTCCAGGTCACAAATCCTGATATGATGTTCCAAGCAATTGCAAACAATAATATTATCCTCCTAGCACACATCTCAAATTTACAAATGTGTGGCTGAGCTTTTTAAACATTGTTTTCCACTGATGGTTGATTTCCCAGGAATGAGTTGGCCAAAGTTGCAAAGGAGCTGAAACAAAAAAATCCGCCTGCCAATTCTCCTTCCATTTTAATTCTGCCTCTTGTTCCTTTTCCCTCAGAGCCATTTAAACAAGGATGACACAGCAGGAGAAGCCATATAACTTGTTTAGATTCTCGTAGTTCAATCACGTCTGTTGCACCATGTCTATGAGAGTGTTATAGAAGTTGATTAAGGAAATTAATGATGAGAAACAAGTGGGAAGAGAGCAGAGAGCAAAGCAGAAGGGGAAAAAGTGAAATTCTCTGGAAGAAATTAATTGTGTAAAGGTCATGTAAAACACCTTCTAAAGTGACATTCCCTCAGATCTGCATTTTCTGAAGCTGTTCCCCCCCCCCCGAAAAAAATCTTAAACTGAATGGTACTTCCAGAGATGTGCTATTTCTATGGTGTTCATACAAGGACAGCATAAACTGAGCTTTCATTTATTCACACAGCCTCTGTCAGGAACCCAGGACATTAGAAAGGTTAAATTTTGGACACATTCATGGTGGAGTGTTAAGAAATGCGTCTGTGTGCTAATGCATGCCTTTGTCACATAGCTATTCCCTCTCCAAGGGCTTTGGTTCTGTAAAATTGTCCCATTAAAATCCCAAGGAATCCTGGAGCGGGGAAAGTGTGAGAAACATTTCTCTGCAGGGCTGCAAGATAGCAACCTTTAAGAAAAATAAACACTTTTTCAAAATCAAAAGGGAAAATATTCCAGAACTATTGTCCCGTTTAGCTTTCTAGTGCTAATCACAGGTCACGGAAGGTCTTTTGTGATCTTGTATGTTTAGCCCTTATTAAAGCACTAAAGGAAGACTGACCCCTTCTTTGAACTGCTTTATGCTCCACACAACTTCCTTTGGTCTCCTTTTTTCACTGACAAAACAACTTTTCCCTTGTTCGTAGGGTTACCAGATGTCCTTTCTTTTTAATGGCTGCTTCTTTCAGCAGAACATCACAGTTCCATATAACTCATTTCCGTAAGCATAAAGAGTACCCCATGTTTGTGATATCACAAACAGAAGGATATTTGCTCTGATTAGGAGATATGGTAGGAGGGAGGAATTTGTGGAGCCAGGAATCACAAGAAATTTCCGCAGCCTCCATTCAAATATACTAAAACAGTGGTTCTCAAACATTTTACCACTGGGACCCACTTTTTAGAAAGACAATCTTTCTGGAGCTCGCCATGGCTGGAAGTGCCATCACTGTGACATCAGGGCATTCTGCTTTCCTGAAAACGCAGCAATAAGTTGGGTTATTTCTCAGCCTTTTTTCAATAGCAGAGTGACTCAGAAAGAAAAACAAGCCTATTTACAACCTTGACACAGAGTGAAATCCTAACCTGGAGGTAGGCCAACACAAGGGCCACTGTAAAGCGCGTTCGGACCACTCTTGGAGTCAGGGAGGGTTGCACATGTCTGTGTGTTGGACTTTCTAACTCCAAGAGTGGTCCAAACATACTTTACGGTTTCCCTTGTGCCAGCCAAACTTTGCTAGCCTAACTGTGATGGCCTAACTCCAGGTTAGGAATGCATTCACAAGCAAAACAAGCACATGGCCCTCCCCCTTCCCATATTTTCAATATGGCTGCTCTAGATGCTTCACGACCCACCTGAAATTGGCTTGCAACCCACTGGTGGGCCCCAACCCAGTTTGGGAACCACTGTACTAAAACAAAGACCTCGTTTCTGGACAACAGTCTTTGAATGGACAAACCTTTGCTTGAGTACTTTGCTTCCGTGGGCCTACCAATACAACCAATCTCTCCTCCTCCTTATTTTCAGAGGGCTCACTGAGAGATGCAAGCCCTCTTCAGACTTTACTCTGCATGTAGAAAATTCACGTGGAGGGAGATCACAACAGCAAGCCTTCCACTAGTGCACTATGGAGGCCCTGCTCCCCACGTGTTCAGCATTTTTGTGTAACTAGTGTTCCTCTTCATCAGTGCCATCATGGATTTTTCTACACACAGAACGAAACGATGTCTCTATTGTATCTCCAAATACAGCTGGTGCAGAAAGGAGCCCTCATTCCCCCCCCCCTAAAAAAACACACCCTCTTGAGTTCCCAATTATCCATGAATGAATGATTGAACCAGTTACCACATTTTGTGTTTGGGGGTTTGATTCCCGTTCAAATCGAAAGCAACCAAACGATTTTAGGTTTAGTTCTGGTTCACCGAAAGTGTTTAAAAAAAATTCCTCTATGTCAATTGTCTTTCAGATTTGGGTTGTTTGGCCCAACATCTTCCTTCTTTGAGGCTGCAATCCTATGCACACTTTCCTGGGAGTAATTTCTATTGAACACAATAGGACTTACTTCTGAGTAGACATGTATAGGATTGTGCCCTCAATTTCCCAAATATCTCCATCTTCTCTCAGTTCAGCTTTTACTTAGAATAAGTACTGTGTAATTACTGCTGGGAATCTGTATTCCAGGACCACCTGTCCAGGGGTTTATTCACTGGGGTGATGTGTGCTTGCTTTTCTGGGATTCTAAACAGCTCAAGAAGCTCAAACAGTCTTGCTTTCATTGTAATCATCTGATTTAATCAACCCATTATCTCAATCTGCCACCATTGTGCTTGCAGAAGACGGTTAAGCTAATGGCATAGATTTCCTTCCTCCTCTTCCTCCTCCTCCTCTATTTGCTTGACTTGTACGAATGCTTTTTACAGTAACAATTAACATGTTAGGATTTTTAAGCTGAGAATATAATTATGTCACTTCAGGGACTGCTGCGTTTCACTACTGCTGACGTTTGCCGTTTTCCAGAACAGGGAGGTGTGTAAAAATAAAAGCAGTTGTGATGGTTTATTTTGAGAATCTGTAGCACTTCTTGGTAGGTCTTTAGCATAAATCTCTGCATAAGCATGCAGTCACTGAGGCCTGGTTTACTTAACTCTTAATGATTTCTGCTGAATTTGTTTCTATGCTAAGTAAAAATCATATTATACCTTATTCAGCTTTTTTCTAATGACTTTTTTCTAATGACTATTTACATTTACATCCTTCTTCAATTAGTGTCCACTGAAAAACTGAATAGTTAGAAAATGTATTTTGCCTTATGCGAATAAACAGTTGTGATATCCTAGTAGCAAAGCTGGTGTTCCTCTGTAAGAAGCTAGGCTGAAAATCCACGGCTAAATAAGTGATTCTCATGTCAGTGTTTCCTAAGAGCAGTCTGGGGCAATTCCAGACTATCAGCTGAGAGTGACAGCCTCAGGATGTGACTTGAGTACTGTTAAGAAACTAGTAGACCAATGAATTAGTTTAACAAAGTCCACTGATAAGGTCAACCTAATTAAAGATGGGGCACCAACCTGCATCCAAGCTCTAAATATCCTAACATTCTCACTTGGATGTCTCATGGTGCCTGCTGAGATTTGGACGCTCCACATCCCAACTCACTTCCAATTTCCTAAGGTTTTCAGGCCACGAAGATGTCCAGGCATGGCACCTACCTGTGATACGTTGTAAACCAGGGGTCACTGTCCGGCTTGTGGCAAGCCTCTGGTACCCTATGAGCCTCCTGACTTTGCTGGCATGGGCTGCACCTTCCACGTTGTGCTCTGGTTTGCGCGGAGGGTGTTCTGCCAGCCAGGGAAGCCATGTGTAGACTCCCTGGTCCTCAGAACACCTCTAGAAGGCCAAAAATCATCCTGGTTTTCCCAAGGACCAGGAGCAATGTTTATAGCCCTCTGAAGGCTTTCTGAGAGTTGGGGAAGCCTCCCAGGCTCTCAGAACATAGAATAATAAATAACATGTAAATGAATAAATTTTACCTGAGATGCTGGAGAGTTGCTACCAGTCAGTGTAGATCAGAGGTGTCAAACCCGTTTCATACAGAGGGCCAAATAGCATTTATGATGGCTGCTGAGGACTGGAAGTGATGTCATATTGCAGGAAGTGATGTCATTAAGCAAGTCATAACCAGAAATAAGCACTTTTTTCTCACTATCTGAAAATGAAAAGAAGAGAAAATAAGCAAATCTTGATATTTTCAACATATGGATGAGCCCAATTATCAATGCAGGCAGCCTTTTCAGCAGTAACAGCTCAGCAGCAAAGATTAGCTGATGGTAATGCTGGGAGAAGCCAAGGCCTAGAAAAATACTTTCTGAGGACCGTATCTGGCCCATGAGCTTTATGTTTGACACCCCTGGCGTAATTCTGGGCTGGATAGACCACTGGTATGATTTCATATGTATCAATTTCATATGTTCACAGCATGGTTGCTCAGGAAGACAGATGGAAGTGACTCCATGTGCAAGATTGTGCTTTAGCCCCACTGTATATGACACTCTTTGTCCTTTGGCCGCTATGCGTCAAAGGCCTCATCTTTTTACTTTGCCTTCTGACATTACAATTTTTCAACACTTCTAAAACAAGGTCTTTAACCCATGTCTGTTTCCCTGATGAGTTCTGTCTTACCACTTCTCCTTTCCTTTGTGATGAATACCTTTTTTCTTTCTCTGCTTATTTTCTAGTTTGTGCTTTTCCAAATCAATACTGTCTTTCACATAATGCTGTTTTGCTGTGATTTGCCTTTTTTCATCTAAAGCATACTTTAAAATGAGTCAGAGTGAAAACTTTTTATTTTGGCATGTCATTTTTTTTTCCGCTGCATGCCTAATTTTCAAATTAATCTTAAGTCAGTTGTGAGCCAAAGATTTCATTTTATGCTCTTACAAATTGCCATGGTCAAGTGTGTCTGTGCTTGTGTGTTACCAAGTTGGCATTTATCTTTGTCAAGTAGCTGTCTACATTCTGAAGCATACAAATGCCATAGACCTCTGACATTCATTCATTAGATATATTAAGGGTGTTGACCAAATTATAAAATCAATCAGTCTCCTTTTGGCTGGGCCTGGAGATGCTAAGACTACAATATGCGCGTGGAGTTCCGAGGTAAAAGTGAACGCATTTCTTTGTTTAATTACTCATTTGGGATACTACAATCTGTTGCCAAAGCTGGTTATCATCAGTTTTGATTAGAAATCATGGAAGACAGCTGCTGAAACACTGAGTAGGGAAGATTGTATTGAATTAGAAGAGAGTTCCTTAGAATTTAAAGCGGCAGAAGGAACCTGTGGGTACGCATTTATTTTAATAGAAAAGCTCGGCTTCTATGGTGATTATATTAACTATCGTTTGTGATCTCATTTGGCAACTGCAGTCTTCCCACTACTTCAATTGGCCCAGTTTTTTGACTAATTTCATTTACAGTTTTGTGCCCTTTTGTGCAGGCAGAGCTTTTTTTACTTGTTTGTGGATTTGAATAGTTTCTTGTCTACCCTTAAGTGCTGTTTGGTTCTCTCTCAGCAAGAACAATGGTTTTCACTAACTATTGTCTGACAATAGTGCAATCAATGGTGAAAGGTATTTTTTTACTCCATCATTTCCATGTCTTTGCTTACAATCCTTATAAAGAAGACATACAACATTATATAAGCTTTCCGTCAAATTAAGTAAATGTAGACTAATCCAGCACTTCTCAAACTGTAGGTTGTGGCCCTGGTAGGTTGTGGCCTGAGGCAGTGGCGGCATTCAGCCGGTACGCTGGACGGGACTTACCTTTGAGTGGCAGTCCGCCTGTTGCGTCACGGCACGTTCCGCCGTTTTCCCGCCCGCCCCGGACTGCCACTCAAAGGTAAGTCCTGCCCAGCGTACCGGCTGAATGCTGCCGCTGGCTTGAGGCCTGGTGGGTTGCACACTGGGCCCACCCTTGCCTCCATCTGGCTTCAAATTGCACTCAAACGGCCACAACCAAACGCACTTCTGCATTGCAACCCAACTCCAGAAGCTGGCCCTGTGTGACACCAGGCCTGGGATGGCCTCCGTGGGCCTGGGAACATCTCTGGAAGTGACTTATGGGTCAGTTAGTTTTGTGAACACAACTAGTTCACAACAGATTTCATCTGGAGGTGTTTCTGAGGCCTGTTTCGGGTTGTAACAGCAGTGCGTTTGGCTGGCACAAGAGCCACAGTTAAGCGTGTTTGGACCACTCTCGGAGTCAGTGAGGATGGTATATGTCTGTGTGCTGGCTTCTCTGACTCCGAGAGTGGTCCAAACATACTTTCTGGCCAGCCTAACTGTGCTGACCTAACTCCAGGTTAGGATTGCCTAAGAATATTTTACAGAAATGGTTAACCACAAACCTGGGTGTTTACACATCCTTGACAATAGCTCTGTTTTTACGTGTCTTAAGATGAACAGCAATTACATATAATAACAGATACTTTTGTTGTCACATAGAAACAGGTAGAGAGTTCACAAATATTCATATAATGACTTGTACCCTCAGGCACATATAGGGTACCTTAGCAACACTGTAAATAATTAAAAAAATAAAATTATTTGTTATTGCAGCAAGGAATATTGATGCCAAAATACAGGAAGAACAAAGCTGAACACTTATGAATAATAACCATGCTGGTGGATTGTCAAAATATCTGTGACTCTAAATAGATACGTAGACGAACACAGCATTCCAGCTTGTGCATTATGTTTCTAGCCCAGTGCAAAGTTCTAACCTGATGTAATGAAGACAGACATGCTTCAGCCACAAGTTGCAACCAAATTTATGGGGAACATTATTCTTGGACTTATAATGAGGTTTTGCTGCAATGTCAAAAACAATTTGAGTTCAGATGTTTTTATACTGCCCGAACTGTATAGGCCAGTTTAGACAAAAGTTTGTTTCCAATGATGAATTAAAGCCATGCAAACTCCAATATTCTGTCATATCCTTAATATTGGCAAGAATGAAGACGGTCCCAAACTGAGATCAGTTTAAAACACAAATCATAGACTAAAGAGCATGTCCGTTTTCCAGCAACAAGGAACAGAAGTATTTAATCGTCACAAAGGTCAATGTGCATCATAAACTATTCATCTTATTTAAACAATAGCATTTACGGGAAAAGTAGTAAAATGTTTCCTTGCAAGCTGTCGATTTAGAATCCTCAGGTTCTTCACAAAATTAACTACTCACAAGCAACTTTGGCTCAGCAAACATTAAACCCTGAACAAAGCATTATTTTGTGCTAACAAATGATAAAATCTTACAAGAAGTGGTCAAGAGGAAACCCCCATTTCAGCAGTTTCAGTTCCTAACGCATTTTTCCTAAAGATTTCAGTGTATTGGGTCATGTCATGCCATGATCCCGATTATGGTAACCTATCATTTACTGAGTTGCTTAATGTACCCTGTGGGTGCCAGAGGGAAGAGCTCATTATATGAAGCTTTCTGAACTCCCTACTTCTTATACTTAGTAAAGAAAATTACCTACAATTGTTACTTTGCATCTTAGAAAAATCATATAAAAGATATAAAAGAAACATAAAACATATAAACATAAAAACGTATAAAAGAAAAATATCTGTGTGTATTGATTGGCTAGTGATTGGCATGACACCCAAACTTGACGCCTTGATTGGCCAAGTGGTCCAAAGGGAAATCTTCTTCAAAGTGTTGTTTTGAAAGAGTGTGTGTGAGTGTGTGCACATGCATTTTTGTGTGAGATGAAGAGACACAGTAAAAACGCTCTTGGCTCCAATCCAGAGAATCGAGCTGCTGCCTAGTAACCTAGTAACTTAATCAACTTAGGGCACAATTCTAAACTGGAGTTAGGCTGACGCAGTTAGGCCAGCAAAGTTTGGCTGGCACAAGGGACACCGTAAAGTATGTTTGGACCATTCTCGAAGTCAGAAGGGTCAGCACGCAGACGTGCACCATCCTCCCTGACTCTGAGAGTGGTCCAAACATACTTTATGATGGCCCTTGTGCTGGCCTAACTGTGCCAGCCTAATTCCAGGTGAGCAGGTGAGTCAAATTCCTGTGAAAAGAGGTGTGCTCAGACAGCAGATTTGTGGCATGGCTACTGGAGTGCAGTTGTGTGAATTTCTTTGCAGTCAAAAATTACATTTGAAGCAGAATATTTATTCCACTGCACTCATTATTAAGAATTTTTTGGGTGGAGAAAAAATCAGCGTAATTTTTCCTTTCTAACCAAGTCCTTTATGTTATATATTCCATTAAGACAGGCTGAAAACTATTCTGTGCATAAGGATGCTGGTAATACTATATTGTTCATATGTGACTGGCAATGTAACCAAAATTTAGTTCAATCTGTTGCGCTGCTTTTGAAGCAAGTCAGTGACTTCACTGCATTTAGAGAGAAAATGTGTTGAATAAAGGGATTTCTCCTCACATCAGACAACATCTGGACTAAAGCCTTTGCCTTTTGCTACTTGATGGATGCTAATGCAAGGATCCCCATTCTACATCCTAGTATATCCCAGCCCTTGAACATCCACTGTCACATACAGGTTTTGGTAGACAACAGCTCCTATCCCAAACATAAGTGACAATTAGTGGAGTCAAGAGAATGGCCATTGGGCTGCAACAATATGTAGCCTGGTGTGAATATTATTGGATTATACAGCAAAAATCCAAACTACCATAGTTCACTAATGTGTGGTTTAGGGCTAATTTCATAATATGTTAACTTCCATTTGTGGGTTGATGCATTACAATGTGTACAACACACACTAACTTTTCAAGCACATTATTTCCTTTTTCTACAGATAAAAAGTGTAGCCCTTAATTATGGTGGTCAACTTAAATGAAACCAAGATAACATTCTCTGGCCTGAACAATAGTTCCTGCAAAATGGTTTCCTTCATCCTCACTTTTGACCATCTGTTCTAAAAAGGAACTCCAAAATAGCCCCACCACAGGAAGCTGATCTGTAACCTGCGGTTAAGAGTTTTTGAATTCATGTATATTTTCACAAGTCAGATATGTGCACCAAGAGCTGCAACAGGGTTTAGTTATAGTGTTGTAAAAATGTGGGTGGCTTGACTTTAGCATCTGGCCAATATGTGTATTTTTCTGTCGTTCTTTTGTAATGCATGTAATTTTAATTCATCTTAAACTTTTTATGTGTTGGAAAGCATAGTATTTCAGAAGCATTTTTTTCTACTTTTTAAAGTTGTTGATTGTGTTCATAATCAGTGAGCTACACAGTCCAAATACCGCATATTTCTCCCTTCTGTTTTAATATCTAAATCAGTGTTCTTCAACCTTGGGGTCGGGACTCTAATGGAGTTGCAAAGTCTCAGTTGTGGCAACTTATAGGAATGAACAAAGGTTGAAGACCACTTGACTAGAGCACCACCAGGTAAAGGGGGAGGCATCTGATGTGTACCCCTTCAGGTATCAGGTGATTGTGTCCCAGTCCTGCTCAGGTGCTTAGAAATTGTGCTAAAATAGCTTTCACAAATGCCAGGCTTCATGGTAACTTTTTCTGTCTAACAAGAATATTTGGCTACAGTGAACAGTGCTGGGAGGGTGTTACAGGGCAGGGAGCAGATTGCAACGGGGGCTAGGGTGGGCAGGTGGGGTCCTGGGGAAAGGCAGGATCAACGCTGGGTCCCCAGTCTCATATTTTATTTGTTTGTTTATTGGGGTCAATGCATAAAAAGGGTTTAAGATCACTGATCTAAATTTCTTTGACCTGACATCTTGGATATCGCTTACCTGGCTTTTGATCAGGGGTGGCCTATCCATTAGGCCAGGTGATGCAGGTTCCATCAGTAGCAGATTGCCAGGTGTGTGTGTGTGTGTGTGTGTGTGTGTGTGTGTGTGTGTGTGTGAGAGAGAGAGAGAGAGAGAGAGAGAGAGAGAGAGAGAGAGAGAGAGATGGTAGTGGATTAGGGTGCCCTTTACCCAGCGTTGTCATGCAGCCGGAACGCTGGGCGGGAGGAACGGGTGAGCGGCAGCCCGCCCGTTGCGTTCCGGTCCGTTTCACCGGAAGACGTTCCTCCCTCCCAGCGTTCTGGCTGCATGACAACGCTGCCTTTACCCCATCTCTGCCAGTGCCCCCAGTACTGATCCACACTAAAAGCGAGCGGAAAGTGGATCACGCGCCTGCTTACCTTATTCCTGGTTTCTTTAGATATGGGAGTGGAGGACATCACTTGTTTCATTTACAGGAAATGAAGGAGCTCCTTCGTTTGCATGGTCCCTTTAAATCAAATGTGGAAATCCCACTCTTCAAAAATAGATGGAACTGTGAGATGAATGGAGTAAGCAGCTTTTTTAAAAAATATTGTGCAAACGCAATGGACCCGAGTCGGCATTGAATGGCATTCCAAATCATGCTGCTGCTGCTGCTTCCAGTAATGCCAAGGAGGGAAGTTTCTTGTCCCTCCTTGGGAAAATGGCATTCATTTCCTCAGCTGTTGATCCCTTTTTCAATGTATCCTGTATATTTTATGGTTCAAGTAAGTGCCAACTTTATATAAGCTTCTGCTACCAAACCACATCAGACATAAATATCAAATTGTTATCTGCCACGTCCAGACAGTTTTAAACAGTTGGTCAAAAGTTAGAAGTTCACTTCCAGACATTTCTGGGTGAAGAACGTTTTCTAGACCATTTTGAGTAGAGTTCAGGCTAGAGTTTGCTCCTTAAAGACTGTTTTTTATGACTCCAGAGATAAAGTGACTCTGTCGAATTGCTTTCAGAAGTTTACATCATCAGCATCTATGGTGGGTTTGATCTTCCTTTGTCAGCCAATTCCAGAAAGTGGATTAGATAACACCTGTTCTATCCTCTGGAATTTGTCACATAGATACTTCAAGGTTTCCCAGGTACTATATGATATTTATGTGATGCTGGTAGATGAGAATAGCTGCAAGCTTGAATGTCCTTACAATGCTCATCAGGGGATTCTGGGGCCAATTTTTTCCCCAGTATGGTGACAAATGCAAGAATGCCAATTCAGTATGGTTGGTGGATTGTTATTATGTATGGTGTGTCATTGATGCGCATGAAGCGAGGAATGTAGCAGGAAGATTTAAGAGACCAATGCACCTGGTGGGCTGCTGTGAGATACAGGAAGCTGGACTAGATGGGCCTTTGGCCTGATCCAGCAGGGCTCTTCTTATGTACACTAGTGGCTACCCGAGTTATGGTATTACGAGGGTTGAACGTGGTAGAGGATGGTAGAACCATCCCTAGAAAACCAACCAGATGATGGTGTAGGAACCAAGTTTGCACACAGATTTTAGGCTGCTTGCAAAGTGCTCTAGCCATAACTAAGCACCGTTGGAATCAATGAGAAGTTAGTTTGACTAACTTCCTACTAATTTCATAGAATCATAGAGTTGGAAGGAATCTACAAGGTACAACCCCCTGCCTGTAGCAGGAAATCCTCCTAGAGCATCTCCAGCAGGTGCCTGTCAAGCCTCTGCTTGAAGGTCTCCAGTGAGGGAGAATCTACGACCTCCCTCAGCAAGGAAGAGTTCAGTAGGAGTTAGTCATGGCTTTACCTTCAACAAAGCTGTAGTAAATATGTGGGGCCGGCCTTTAAAGCTGTGGGGCCAATTGGAAACAAGTTCACAGCCAAGGTCCGTAGAATACCTATAAAATAAATCATACACTTTATATATCTTTATATATAGGTGTGGTAGAATGGAAAGCAATCAAAATGTGCACTTAAAAAGTGTACATGAGTTAATGGATCTAAGCACTTTTTAAATATAAAATTGCATACATGTAAGCCTACAAGCAAGCAAACCAAATATGTAACTTACATTTGAAAAGTAAATTGAAAACCACTTATTTTAGAGACTGTGAGAGAATTTAGTAAAAATATGAATTTTATTTTTTTTATTTTTATCCTACTGTAAGGCCCTCTTAGGTGTAGGGCCTAATTGGAAATAGTTGGTCCAACTGGCTTAAAGCTGACCATGTAACTAAGAATAGATTGTGGGCGCAATCCTAACCTGGAGTTAGGTCAGCACAGTTAGGCCAGCAACGTTTGGCCGGCACAAGGGATACTGTAAAGTATGTTTGGACTACTCTTGGGTTCAGAGAGGTCAGCACACAGACATGCACCATCCTCCCTAACTCAGAGAGTGGTCCAAACACGCTTTATAGTGGCCCTTGTGCCAGCCAAGCTTTGCTGGCCTAACTGTGCTGGCCTAACTCCAGGTT
The DNA here is from genome assembly GCA_029204185.1 of Lerista edwardsae. Classification (NCBI taxonomy): domain Eukaryota; kingdom Metazoa; phylum Chordata; class Lepidosauria; order Squamata; family Scincidae; genus Lerista; species Lerista edwardsae. Next base: position 20,272,109 of record JAJKFI010000009.1, read on the forward strand.
AGGATTGCGCTGTAGGGCAGGGCCATGGAGAGGTTTATAGGCAAAGAGTTTCTACTGGATAAATAAGGGGATAGGAAGCCTATGAAAGGATATAAAGGACTTGGATAGTATCTTCACAGTATTTTTACACCCAAAATCGTACAACTTACATGAAAGCAGATTTCAAATATAATTCTTTATGGCTTTATTATACATTATCTAGTGAGGATAAAGTGAATTAAAAAACCTCCCCCCCCCCCCGGTGAACATACAGAAGGTTAAAAGCCAGAGGTTAGCTTCTTAGTGTACATGTTTTATTAAATAAATACATGTCACTCAGGGCAAATATTTCGTAATAAATTTTGGTGACATATGGTGATTTAAGAGGCTGTGTAATGGGCTGTAAAGCATTTTATAGCAAATGTGTCACCACTATTGCCAGGAATTGGTGTGTTTTGAATCTATAGTGAAATACAGCATTCTCAGATGAGGTGCTGAGTATATGAATTGGGATGCCTTTTTGTAAGTCTCCATTCATTAAATATAAAAACAATTAACTGTTGTCTTTTATTATGTGCTTTTTATTTCATTCATCACAATAAGCAGTAACTTCAAAAATGGTAACAGGAATTGTAAAACAATCATTTTGTTTTATACTCTCGCTCTCTCTCTCTCTCTGCAGCAAAACCTCCATTGTAAATAGTTTTGCCCCCCTCCAATCAATTTCTTTTTACCCCGTTTTTATTTATATTTTTATTGCTTATTTCATTGCTTTATTATTTTTATGTACTGTACTTTTTGTTTTTCCCCTCTCCAATAATTGTAAGCCGCCTTGGGCATCTGCCTTGGCAGAGGAAAGGTGGGGTATAAATCTCTTAAATAAATAAACTGTATAAGTAAGAATTAGATTTCCAAAAATGAATGTTTTTGAAACCATTCAAGATTCTATTGTTATCTCACCAGCCCTATACCTCGTGAAATTACATGGGCACTGAAGCAATTCTTTCAAGTACTGTTTTTGTATTCATACAAAACACATCTATTTATTCACTCTGCTTATTAGCAAGGACCATGTTTTCCACTAAGGTTGTATTAAATAATTAGGCTTTTTTTCTGGGGCCAAGAAGTCAACTATATACCTTTAATGAGTTCAGTGGTATCACTGGGGAGAATCTAGCAATAGCTGCCATTGTCTGAGAATATTGCATTAGCTTGAGGAGAAGTACAGGTCAGGGCATTAATGAGCAAGTAATCTTTGGGCAAAATAAAGACTTAAAGGAAACGACTGTGGCTTAGCCAAAGGAACAGTGATGTGCTGTTAGGAGAATGTGCTCAAAACTCCCTAGGCAGTTTCTCCCAGATTCTCAAATGACCTGACAAAAAGTGGTCTAAGCTGCTAGCTGTCCAGAAGAATCAGCCATGTTAAGGTACAGTAGTTGGTAAAAAGCTCTTAAGAACCTTAACATTGTTCTACATTCAAGCATTAGGCAAATGTTTTCCAAACTTATTCCTGAGACACAGGCTTTTTTTCTGCATTACAATTAGAAACACATGTTGCTCTCTCTGACTTATTTTTTGAACCTTTTCAAATGTAAGATAGCACCATTAATATTGTCTCCTGGGATCAAACCCTCCCATTTGCACAGATAGTCATGGATGGAACCTTGCTTTCTAAGCAATGGAGACCTTTATGAAATGCCACAAGGGGAAAAAAGAGGAGAGAGAAAAGCCACACCAGTATAGGCCAGAAAAAGGAGGAAGACTCAAAGGTGCTGAAAAGGCTTTGTTTATATCATGCTCCAAGAAATGCATTGTGTTTGAGTGACCAGCTCTTCTTCTGAACAAGATGATATAACTGTCCAGCGGTGTCATCCTGGCGGAACGGCCCGGTACGCTGTTCCGCTAGTTCCACAGATGGGCTCGGGCTGCGCCGCCTCTCCCGAGGATGGGCGTGCTGTTTCTGGGCCCGCCCTCCCTCCCGTGCGTCCGAATCGCTCTGAAATGGAGCGATTCCAGGCGCAGGGAGGTGTGGCTGGCCTCTGCCATAGCGGTGGAGGGCTGCCAATCATCTGGGCATTCCGGTTCCTGGCGCGCCCGGATGACATCACTGTAACTGTCTATATCAATCCTCTCCAGACGGTAACTGACCAGATCTTTCCCCTGGGTGACCAGGAACAGGTAACTGTGCTTTGGCCAGCTGCTTCAGGGTTCTGGAACCCTGGCAGACTTTGCGTCCTGATTTCTAGGCAGAGGCGGCTCACTGGAGCACAGTTTGCGGGCTATCGGCAGTGCCATACGGAGGCTCCCCAGTGGAATGGTAAGCCACCGTGGACCTGAAAGTAAAAGCATCAGGGCTGGGCATGAGCTGTCTGAGTGGCCTTGAGCTCCAGCTCGCTCTCTTCTTAATAGAACTGGTGGAGTGTTCTGGGGATTGATAAATAAATGATGAGTTAATGTGACTAGTTATAGACACAAACATTTTTTCTTTTTTTGCTGAGCCAAAACCTGACAGACTCCAAGATGCAATTTAATGTTGTGTGCCTAAGAGACTTGGTAATAGATAAAAAGAAGAGGCTTGTGATGATTCAACAGTAGTTTGGTTACTTGGTTTTTACTCTCAAATAGGAAATGTGCCAACTTCTAGAGCACTCATCAGGTAATCTACATTAGAGGATACTTGCCCATAGATCACCTTCAAATAAGTTGGGAAATGTTGGCAGGTATGTAGGAGGCCAAGGAACAATTAGCATCCCCTGCAAAAATGCCTGTCTCCAAACAACCAGCATCATCAATGTAAAATAACCGTTAATGGACTTCAGTCTGGCAGGTTTTTTTCTTCCCAGTCTTGCTGTTTTTTAGCTGACCAAAGAAAACAAACTGGAGTCAAGCTGTTTTAGCTTTAAAAAGAAAAAGGCAATATGGGCATCTGTTCCAGTAGGCAAAGCAACTAGATCACTTGTGTCAGACATAAGGGCCATAGAAGCCCTTTTCTGCCCCACATGATAATCGAGCTCTCCCAGTGCTGCCCTTTCAGCAGTGCTTTCTGATGAGGCTCTGGGAGGGAGTGACCAAAGGAAGCCTCAGAAGGCAAGGGGCACAACGGAGGCAGGGAAAGGCCAAGAGGCGTGAGAGAGGGAGATGCTGGCAAGTTGCGGGGAGAGCCCAGTTATCAAACAGGCTGCCCTTTCAGCCGTGCTGTTTCTGCCAAGGTGTTACCTAGAGTTACCTCTCAGCTGCTGAGCTGTGAAGTGCCTTGACACAAGGGGCACTGCTGAATGGGCAGCCCATGTAATAATTGGGTTCTCCCATATCTTGAACATATGATCAAGATTTACAAGTTTTCTCCTGTCATTTGCAAGTAATGAGTTCCTACATGAGACCATGTGTTGAATGTATATTCCAAAGGCTATATAGCTTATCTTTTCATTGTGTTACCCCTTTGTGCACATGTATCAAATATGTATAAAAGGATATTGAAACTTTCGTATATAAAAAAAGAATTATAAAATACTATTGCTCACTGCCAGAATTTCAGAGCATTAAAAAGAACAAAGGCAAATACAAACCTCCTTCAGGGTAAGCATGATGTTGAGAAAAGCATATAAATTAATTCATAGTTGTGCCACTAGATAGGATCATTGATTTCCTCACTTTTTGAAGTTGTTTTGTTGTAGAAACCATTCAGACAGAACAGATAAAGGAATAGATTGATTTTATACCATTGGAGAGTGGCTTATCAACTGTTTCAGCATTCCGTTCAACAGATCCACATGTTGCTGGATGATCTCATTGCACCTGTGGATTGTCCAGCTTTAAGATATGGAAAGCAGCTTTTTATCTTGGGAATTATCCGACACAACTATGTGTCAGGCTACGCGGGAGGGATGACATGCCAAGTGATGTCACGCACGAGTTGAAAATCTCAGAGTTGTTTTGAAGGTTGCAAATGGGATAGGAAGGTGAGAAACTTCTCCTTTTGTAACTCGCCAAGATGAAAGTGCTCAATTTTCACTCTGCACATTGCTCCCCCCCCCAAAAAAGAGGGACTCTCAGAAGTTTCAAATGTATAACATGCATGGCGCGGTTTCTCTTCACATCTTTAGTTCCCCTACGGGAAAAAAAATTAATCAGATGTTTTTGTACTCTAAAGATTTTTCATTTGATTTATAACGTGTAGGAGGGAGTTGCAGCAAGTAATCAGGGAGAATGCCACCAGGAGGACAAAAGAAAGGTGAAACGCAGCGTTAATAATTTAGTTTCAATAACCTTAAAAGGTTTGCCAGTCACTTTTAACCTTGCTTACAAAAAAAAAAAAGGGTCCAGCTACTGAACTGAATCATAAAAAATGTTGCGATTAATTTGCAAACCATTCATCTCAGTTCAGCTACAAGCAAAACTGAAGCATCTGCTGGAGGGAAAAGATTAAAGCAAAAGCTGTTTTTCAATTTGAGTGTCTGGCACTTTAAGTCGCTCTGTGTACGTTCTCTGATCGTGGACAAGAAGATGATGTGAATTAATGGAGAGTCTTCTCCCATTGGATGGTTGGCAGGAATAAAATAGAGATGAAAGCAGGAAAGGCAGGTGGGCGAGTCTGGAAAAGTACCAGTTGAAACCGATAGAAGAGCCTTGCATCACTTAAATGATCATGAAAACTGTAACAGATGACGATGAGGACCCAGATACCTGTATATGTATTTGTACATGCCTTTTCAGCCAAGGGCACTATCTAGCCATGGGTAGATGCTCATATCCTATTCAGAATTAATCTACAAATGTTTGACTCTGAAATAGGGTTGCAGAAGCACACACAGTTCCAGTGGACTGGAAAAGGATTCAGATAGGAACAAAGTCTGTTCAGAAAGACCTTGAAGTTAGTGGAGTCACTACACTTGGCAATCCACATTCTGATAATCCCAGTTGAAATGGAGCATATAAATGGAACTTCTTTGTAGCCAAAGAAGTTGACTGGTAAACTGAGTATGTGTGTCCCTAGCAATCTGACAGAGCAGTGCTTCTCTCTTTTTTTTTTTAAATTGTTTTTATTAATTTTTAAGAAAAGAGATGGGAAAGGGTTACAGAAAACAAAGGAATGGGTTAAACAAAGGTAAACGCATTAGGTAAGTACCTTGCAATATATCATATCTTAAAAATATCATCAATCCAAATAAAAATATCATTTCTAAGGTTATCTATTTCATACTCTGTATATCCAAAATCTTCTTTACTTATAAATTATGAAATATCTTAATATCCAACGTTGAACTATGTAATCGGTACTAACCTTTATTACTTTGCAATTCAACATTGCATATCTATCCAATCATAAAACATTTTCCAGTATTGTTTAATCTTATTGATCTTGCCCTCTCTTAATCTTTCTGTTAAAATGTCCATCTCTGCCACTTCATAAATTTTCCCTATTATTTGTTCCATATTTGGGGTTTCGTCATCTTTCCATTTCTGTGCAAATAGTAATCTAGCCGCCGTTGTTACATGAATAACAATATATTTCATATTTATATCTTGAAGAGCAGTGTTTCTCAAACTGTGGGTCAGGCCCAGTGGTGGAATTCAGGGGGTTCGCCCAGGTTCTATAGAACCAGTTGTTAAATGGCCGGGCCCCGCCTACTCACTTACCTCAGCTGGCTTTGTTTGTTTGTTTTTTTGCTCCGGCTATGATGTCATAGAACCAGTTGTTGATTTATTTGAATCCCACCACTGGTCAGGCCCCACCTGGGTGGTGAGCCAATTCCAGGTGGCGCCTGGGCAGCCGTCATGGAACATATGGGAAGATGGAACACTGGAAAGGGGTAGAGTTTGTGATTATTCTGCTTGTGTCAAAGTTGTAAATCGGCTTCCCCCCCTTTCTGATTCACTTTGCTATTGGAAATTGGCTGAGAAATAACCCAACTGATGGTTGCATTCACAAGAAAGCAGCAGGCTCTGGCATTACAATGATGGCACTTCTGGCTATGCTATGACATCACTTCCAGTGGGTCCTGTTGCTAAAATGTTTAAGAACCACTGTGATCGAGTATCCTCGAACCTTGGACCCAGTAGGTTTGGATTGTTGTCTGCATGGTTGCTGGGAGTTAGAGGAACATGCAGAGACAACATACCTTTCCATTGGTCAGGTAATTTAACTCCCTGAGTTCTAACTGACCCATGTTGTATACCAGGTCAACTAGAGGCAATGATATTGTGATCATATTTCTTTTCCTGACCCCAGGGCACAACCCCGATCATCTGGCATGCTGTGAAGTTCAGTGAGATGACAGCTAAGAGCTGCAGTGTCTTAATTGTTCTGCTCTTTTCCCTCCCCCTTGCCCCTTCTTCGGCGAGTGTATTAGGCTGCCACACAAATTGGCTGAATCTCAGTCATTAGGGTTCAGTGGGAAAGCAGCCTAAAGTATTCACAGCATGTGTTTCAATTGAACATAAGAACATAAGAACATAAGAAGAGCCCTGCTGGATCAGGCCAAAGGCCCATCTAGTCCAGCTTCCTGTATCTCACAGCGGCCCACCAGGTGCCCCAGGTGCCCACCAGGTGCCCCAGGAAGGCATGAGACTACAAGATGCTTGCATCCTGTTGCCACTCCCTTGCACCTGGTACCAGTAGCCCATCACCTATGTAAGGAGGTTGCACAATCCATCATTGCCTATAGCCCACGATGGACCTTTCCTCCAGATATCTGTCCAATCCCCTCTTGAAGGCATCAAGACCAGATGCCATCACCACCTCCTGTGGCAAGGAGTTCCACAGATTAACTACCCGCTGGGTAAAAAAGTACTTCCTTTTATCTGTTTTAACTCTCCCAACCCTCAGTTTTAGCGGATGCCCCCTGGTTCTGGTGTTTTGAGAGAGGGAAAAGAACATCCCTCTATCGACTCTATCCCTTCCATGCATAATTTTGTATGTCTCAATCATGTCCCCCCTCAGGCGCCTTTTTTCTAGACTGAAGAGCCCCAAACGCTGCAGTCTTTCTTCATAAGGGAGGTGCCCCAGCCCCGTAATCATTTTTGTCGCTCTCTTCTGCACCTTTTCCAACTCCACTATGTCCTTTTTAAGATGCGGCGACCAGAACTGGACACAATATTCCAGGTGTGGCCTTACCATCGATTTGTACAATGGCATGATAATATTGGCTGTTTTATTCTCAACCCCTTTTTTAATTACCCCAAGCATGGAATTGGCCTTCTTAATTGCTGACGCACACTGGGTCGATACCTTCATTGAATTGTCCACCAGCACCCCAAGATCTCTCTCCTGAGCTGTCACAGACAGCTCAGAACCCATTAGCCTATAGGTAAAGTTTTGGTTTTTGGCCCCAACGTGCATCACTTTACATTTGTCTATGTTGAAACACATCTGCCATTTGGCTGTCCATTCCCCCAACTGGGAGAGATCCTTCTGGAGCTCTTCACAATCCTTTCTGGTTTTTACCACCCGGAAAAGTTTTGTGTCATCCGCAAACTTGGCCACCTCACTGCTTATCCCTGTCTCCAGGTCATTTATGAATAAGTTAAAAAGCACGGGCCCCAAGACAGATCCCTGGGGCACTCCGCTTTTCACCTCTCTCCATTGTGAAAATTGCCCATTGACCCCCACTCTCTGTTTCCTGGCCCTCAACCAATTCTGGATCCATAAGAGGACCTGCCCTCTTATTCCCTGACTGTGAAGTTTCTTCAGCAGCCTTTGGTGGGGGACCTTGTCAAATGCCTTCTGAAAATCTAGGTATATGATATCCACAGGTTCACCCACATCCACGTGCCTGTTGACCTTTTCAAAGAATTCCAAAAGGTTTGTGAGGCAAGACCTACCCTTACAGAAGCCATGCTGACTTTCCTTTAGCAGTACTTGTTCCTCTACGTGTTTTAGGATTTTATCTTTGATGAGGCTTTCCACCATCTTACCCAGAACAGACGTTAGGCTGACCGGCCTGTAGTTTCCAGGGTCCCCCCTTCTCCCTTTTTTAAAGATTGGCGTGACATTGGCTATCCTCCAATCCTCTGGCACCGTGGCCGTTTGAAGGGACAAGTTGCATACTCTAGTTAAGAGGTCAGCAACTTCATTCTTTAGTTCCTTAATTACTCTTGGGTGTATACCATCTGGGCCTGGTGACTTATTTAAATGTAGTTTATCAATTTGATCTAAAACATCTTCTTTATTAACCAGTATCTGATTTAATTCCTTCATTAGGAAGGGCTGTTCGGGCTGTGGTATCTGCCCAAGTTCTTCTGCTGTGAAGACAGATGCAAAGAATTCATTCAATTTCTCTGCAATCTCCAAGTCCCCTTTTATCTCATCTTTCCCTCCCTCACCATCCAGTGGGCCAACCGCCTCTCTGGTAGGTTTTCTGCTTCTAACATATTTGAAGAAGCTTTTATTATTCCCTTTTATGTTGCTAGCCATGCGTTCCTCAAACGCTTTCTTGGCCTCCCGTATCACCTTCTTACTTGTCTTTTGCCAGAGTTTATGTTCCTTTTTATTCTCCTCACTGGGGCAAGACTTCCATTTACGGAAAGAAGCTTCTTTGCTCTTTACAGCTTCTCTAACTTTGTTTGTCAGCCATGCAGGCACCCTCCTGGACCTTGTCAAACCCTTCTTTCTTTGCGGTATACACTTCCGCTGGGCCTCTACTACTGTTTTTTTAAACAGCCTCCATGCAGCCTGGAGGGATTGGACTCTTTTTACCTTCCCTTTCAATTTCTGTCTAACTAGTCTCCTCATCTGAGGGAAATCTGCCCTTCGAAAGTCAAGGGTTCTTGTGTCAGATTTGCTCTGCACTCTATCCTGGACATGCATGGCAAAACCAATCGCAGCATGGTCACTGTTCCCCAATGGCTCAGTAACACTTACATCCCTAACTAGGTCCCGAGTACCACACAATATTAAATCCAGAGTCGCCTGTCCTCTGGTCGGCTCCATGACTAGTTGCTCTAAGGCACAGTCATTCAGCTCGTCAAGGAATCCGGTCTCTCTTTCTTGACCAGAGCAGCAGTTGACCCAGTCAATATGAGGATAATTGAAGTCCCCCATGATTACAATCCTGCCTCTCTTGGTCATTGCTCTGATTTGTTTCCTCATTTCAAGGTCACCTTCAAGTTTTTGATCGGGAGGACGATAGCACCCCCCCACTATTACATTGCTCTTACGGCCCGGCAGTTTAACCCACAGTGAATCCATGGTGGAGTCTGGCCCACCTTCAGTTTCTACTCTGCTGGATTCAATCCCTTCTTTGATATAGATGGCCACCCCTCCGCCAACACGCCCTTCCTTGTCCCTCCTATAGAGTTTATAGCCTGGGATGGCAGTATCCCACTGGTTCTGTGCACTCCACCACGTTTCCGTTATGCCTACTATATCAATGTTTTCCCTAGCCACCAAACATTCCAGTTCCCCCATCTTGGCTCGGAGACCTCGAGCATTCGCATAATAACACCTATATACGGGGTTCTCTAAAGAGGGACTGTTTTTTGATCCTTTTTCCCCTCCTCTCTTTTTACTGGACAAACTGTCACTTACACTCAGCTTAGAAGTTCTATTTCCTAATAGCCAAGCCACCTTACAACAAATACCTTCTAAGCTAGGAAAGCTTTCTGGTTTCTTATTGTATTTAGTAGGCAAGTTGATTATACAGTTGATCATACAGAGAGCGCCCGCTGCATTTGTGCATGCATGCTACTGTACAGGATTGCAGATGTGGCCCCACTGGAACAGAGATGCATGTTCCATATTATTTCCTCCCCCACCCCAAGCACAGCATACTGAAAGCCATGTAGGAATATCACAGCCTTTAAAAGCTCCTTGCCGTGACGCACAGAAAAGTGGGTTGAGAATGATGAATTAAAACCTTCCTGTGGCTATGCGATCCTGTTATTGGTGTATTAAAGGGACCCCTGGATTGGGAGAACCACTGGATTGGGGCCGAACCACAGATTTTTTTCCCCATAATGCTTTCTATAATGTGCATTAAGATACAAATCAGCCTCTTCTGGCAGTTGACTGTGCTAGGACCGCCACTAGTTTGTTCACAGCATTGTCTATAAATGTGTGTACAGTGGGAAGAGGACAGAGGGAGCCTGCTGCATACACACTTTCTATGGGAGTGACACTCCCTGTTGAATTCTGAACCCCGTCCTGAAGGAAGTTTCCTTGAATTTCTTTTGGTAGGTGTCCGAATGAAGGACCTTTTCTATTTAGTCATATTGCTGAGAAAGTGAAACATATTGACTTCTCAGTCAGAGCACAGTCCTAACCTGGAGTTAGGCCAGCAAAGTTTGGCCAGCACAAGGGCCACCATAAAATGCATTTGGACCACTCTTGGTCAGGTAGGATGGTGCACATCTGTGTGCTGGCCTCTCTGACTCCAAGAGTGATCCAAACATCTTGGATCTTGTGCTGGCCAAACTTTGCTGGCCTAACTGTGCCGGCCTAACTTCAGGTGAGGATTGTGCTCTTAAGTTATGATTCCATAGTTTCAGATATACATCAGTAGACCATCTCTTAATCTGACCTTAAATAATAGGTAAACACATTTCCTTTTTACCATGTAATCATTATGTGGCAGGAATGGTCTAAAATAAACAGGATCATCGATACTACCCAAATGATTTCTTATCCTGAATGCTACCATGTGAATAATAAAATGCATTTTTATTTATAGCATATTTAATTTTGGATATTTTTGGACCAAGCCTGTTAGCTCCTTCAGTTTCCAAAGGAAGTATTCTTGCACTTTTGGAATCCTGGAAATTCAATTTTTGTTCCATCTCTGTTTGCTCAGTTGCTGTCTACAGCACTGATCCTGAAGTCATTACTCCTATAAGTTGCACTAACTTCAAGAACAGGATTTGAAAAGCTATGGGAATGGCACTGTTTTATTTAATTGATTTATTGACTTGCCTATTAGATGCTGCACAATCTTCCTTTCGGCACCTCACCGTGTCTTAAGATAGAAGGCATTTTTATGTATGGGAGTGATGGACTTGAAACTCGCCCATCATCTTAGTGTCAACACTGAAAACATTTCCAGCCCAGTACCTTAAGGACTCATTTGGTCCTTCTTTTTCTTGATCCTTTTAAATCAAACTGGAAGCCCTGTACTAGCCATGCAAGGAGCATGGTAAGTGGGCTGCTATTTTGTTTTTATTGAATAATAAAAACCTGACCCCAGGTGGCATCAGACAGTGATTCTGGTCACACCACCCCTGTCTTAAGTGTAACACCAAGTTCAGCCATCATGGAAAATATGGGAAGATGGGACACAGGAAAGGGGGAGGCTGTCTGGTTATTTTGCATGTGGAGGTTGTAAATAGGCTTTTTTTCCCCTTTCAAATTCACTTTGCTATTGGAAAATGGCTGAGAAACAACCCAATTTATTGCTGCATTCTCAGGAAAGTAGCAGGCTCTGGCATCACAATGATGGCACTTGCAGCCAAGACATCCCTTCCTGTGGATCCCGAACGGATTGCCATTCTAAAAAGTGGGTCCTGGTGCTAAAAGATTTGAAAACCACTGCCTTAATAGTAGCATTAAACACTATGTCTTTGTTTTGCCATTTGTTCTCAGCATCACTTGACATTTGTATGAAAACAAGAAGCAAGCTAACTACAGTTGTTCAAGAAAAAGTATCAAAGCAAAAAGAATACGATTAGAGCAAGGAGAGGGGAGAATTGTTATGGTCCTCCCATTTATTCGAGCCAGATACATCTCTGCAAGTGCAGTTTATTGTGAAGTGTAACAGGCTGGTAGTGTTAAAACGCCCCTGCCCACTGCCAAGCAGATTGCACTTGATGGCTTTTCCTACTTAAAGTCACTTGGAAGTGCCTTGTTTACATTACTGCCATTTATAAAACATTTAGAATGGCCGTTCTGCTGAATAAACAGTCAAGGGCCTGGCGGATAAGCATATCGCCATCCACTTCTTAAGACTAAACTTTCTAAACCATTTCCTGCCAGAAGGGACCTCTGCAGTAAAATTGCAAACTCTAGGCTCCAAGATGAGATAGGCAGAATTAGATTAAGCAGCTTACTGTTGACATGTCTATTGATCTGGGTTCAGTGCAGCTTCCTGCCTCTGCTAGCAGTAAGATTGCTATATACAATAACACAGTGGCCTGGTTTATATGAAATTGGGGTCTCCAAGCATCAATTACTGCAGGAAGGCAGTGGCACTGGGAGATAAGGTTAAGCTGCTCGCTGTGTGTAAGAATTCTGAAACCCAGGCAACACATTTGCTGTCTCAAATGCTACAGATACATTTGACGGTGCCCCATGCACATTTTTTGGCTCATTCTACACACCAGCCTTGAGACCACTTTGCATTATTCTCAGTGGTCCTCTGCGAGTGCTTATAAATACTTGTAGCTCAGCAGCCTTCTTGCCCAGCTCCAGTTTTGTCTTAAATAGCAAGGCTATACCTCAAATAAGCTATTCATAGCTATCTACGTATTAAGAAGTCTTAGACTGCAATCCTAAACACATTAACCAGAGAGTAAATCCAATTGAATGTTGAGGTATTTACTGTACTTCTGAGCAAACATGCCTAGGATTGCACTGTCAGTGTGTGCTTGCAAGATGTGCTCATTTCCCCATTTATAAAGGAAAGCAAAACAAATCCTAAAGAACATAGATTTAATTTTAAGAAATGGGTCACAACTGATGGCACTTCGGAGACAAAATGTACTGTGAAGTGCCCTCAGTAGAAAAGGGGAAAATAGGGGAAAGGGGTCAATGCCACAGGACCTGCTTTAAGAACATGAGAAGAGCCTTGCTGGATCAGGCCAAGGGCCCATCTAGTCCAGCTTCCTGTATCTCACAGTGGCCCACCAGGTGCCTCAGGGTGCACATGAGACAACAAGATGCCTGAATCCTGTTGCCACTCCCTTGCACCTGGCATTCTGAAGTAGCCTACTTCTAATGTAAGGAAGTAGCACCACCCACCGTGGCCTATAGCCCATGATGGACTTTTCTTCCAGAAATCTGTCCAATCCTCTTTTAAAGGCACCCAGGCCAGATGCCTGGCTTTTCCATGAAGAAGGCCTCTGGTTCAGTTGCTGGTATTTCCTGGTAGGGTTTGGAGAAGACCCTTCTCTGAATCCTGGGAAGCCACTGCCAATCCCCTGTATACAAAGAGAACAGTGGTCTGATTCCAGGCAAGGCATCTTTGCTTGTTCATATGTATATAGTATCTTTCAGTATGAAGGTTACTTAATCCCTAGGAAAAGGGTATTTGACAGCGGAAGCTCAGACAAAATTCAGGAGTGCAACGTCTTCTGTTGATCGGTTTAGAAAATTCAGTATTAAGACTTTGAGAGTGATAAATTAATTAGCCAGGAATCCTGAGGATCCCTGAAGGATGTTCTCCCCCCCCCCAAAGCATTATCTATTTTTTCCAGAGCTTTTTATTCCATCGCTTCAAATGTTGTGGGACCAGTTCTGTCCCATCTTGTTTGCTCCTAAGGTGACAAAACCATATAATACTGCATTTCAACCTGAAGTTTCTGTCCATCATTATATTGAAGGAGACTTGAACAGTTCCTTGCCTGATGTGGTCATCCATGCCTTAATTTCAATATTCCAAATAAACTGCTCATATAAAATTAGTGCAACATATTCCATTGTTTTGGGGTGAAGAACCCCACCCACCCATGTGCTGTAACCCCAGTGGAAGAAGATACTCTAGTAATGATGTTAAGTTTCTCTATAATGATACTTTATGTATCACCTCTTGATATGGAACTGCCACATCGCCATCCCTGCTGGTGGACCTGTTCTCTGTCAGTTTTTGGATGATGAATTTTAACCAGGATCGTTTGAAACCAAGGTTAAGGCAGCTTTTTAAACAAGAAATTTATACTAGGCCATGTTTTTATACACAAAAGTACAGCAATACACCCTTGATACACCCATTTGAACCAAGGTAATTGTTTGTAAACTTGTTAAAGGGCTCATAGAACCTCAAAGGGACATGTTGTATGGTTTCTCAAGTACACCAATGCTATTGCATTTCTGATGTCAGAACATGGGAAAAGTAATCACATAGCCATGTGTTTAAAATGATTTTTTAAATTCATTTTTAACACATGAATAGCACCACCCCGTGAATTGCACCACCCAACTGTAAATTTACAAATTGCCACAAAAGTCACAAATGTGCTTGCCACTGATGTGTGTACTTTTTGTTCTGGCTGGAGCCTCTGCTGTTTCCTAGAGCACTGAAAGGGTGAGGACTCTTTCTATTCTGATAGTGAACTGAGTCTCAGAAAGCATGGGGACATGTGCACATGCACAAAGGCAAATATTGGCAGGATTTAGGCACACTGCTTCAGGCACTGATTGCTGGCTGTGGCTGTAATGAACAGGGAGAGCCCAAGGAAGACTCCAACCATTTCAAAGTTAAACAAGGTTTTTGGATTCTGTAATTTCAACTGGGTTTCTGTCAAATTCTGAGTTTGTTACCCACCTCTTCATTAGAAAGAATGGAACCCATCCTGAACATGAGACTAGGGAATATCCATCTGTCTGGCCCAGGCCTGATGCATGGAGCAACCACCAATTTGCTTGGAATACTTGATCACATAGGGCAAGATTTGTGTTTAAATGTACTGGACAGTAATAGATGGCCGTGATTGGATGGGGAAAAGGTTAACTTGACTTTTCTTTTTTTTCTTTTTTTAAATAGGTAGAACTAGGGTTACCAGATACAAACTGGGACAGAGTGCCTATACCTTTAACCATAGCATAGAAGAGGGAATTTGGGCAGGTGCAGCTTTTGAAACCTTTCCATGATGAGCTGCACCTATCCAAATTCCCTCTTCTATACCTTTAAAGATATAGGCACTCTGTTCCTCTTTGTATCTGGTAACCCTAGCTAGAACCTGATCTGAGACACAGACTCCCTGGTTTGTTACTTTTTGTACATGTAAACACTTCGTTCCCCTTACCTCTATTTTGAAATTGATTTTCTATTAAATATTTTCTATTTCTATTAATAGATTTTATTAATATTTATATTAATAGATTTTCTATTTAAAACTGAAAATATTATTTCCTCTTTTAACACATAAGATTCTTTGGGCCAATAACCTACACACCGCAATTGTCAACAGCTCATTGCTTTTCTTTTCTGCCTTAGTGATTTAAGTATTGATGACTTCATTTCATCAATTGCTTTTCTGTCACCTTCAGTTGTGCTACTAGTTCATGCAGTACTTGTCCTTATCAAAATGGTGGCAGTATAGGATTCCTCACCCAATCATTGCCACCCTACCTTCCATGCCACCTCAGCTTTGTTCCCAATACATTTATTTTCAGGGGAAATAACATAAATTGGCTTTTATATTTAAATTGGAGCACATTACATATACACTATAATGGACAGGAATGGACTTTAAGCAAAAATCTCTTCCTTATACAATAAAGAATCAATCAATAGTATTTATACACTGCTTTTCAACACAAAGTTCACAAAGCAGTTTACAGGCAAGTAGTAATAATAAATGGCTCCCTGTCCCAAAGGGCTCACAATCGAAAAAAAAATGCAGAACACCACCAGCAACAGCCACTGGAAAAGGCACTGCGTAGGGGTGAAGAGGGGCAATTACTCTCCCCCTGATAAATATAAGAGGAACATCACTTGATGTTACCCAGTTAGCAGGGAGAATCCTAACCCATCAAAGTTTATCCCATTCCTTGATAGTGGGCAAGGCAGAAGAAAATTCAGGATGTCTTCTAGCCTTTTTACCAAAAAGTAGAGGCAATTGTATTTGTGTTTTTCCTTCCTTCAGCTATGCACTGCTATTGGCCTGGGAAGTTCCTGCTTCCCAGGAAACCTTTGTTGGGTATCTCAAAGGGCCATGACAGATGTAACCCAGGAATTCAGGATACACGTTTTATGGTGATTGAGCCTAGGGTCAGTGTGAAATAGATGTAGCTTGTAAGCTGTAGTCAGGAAACTTAACTAGGACCCCTGGACTTGGTTGTAGGGTTTGGTCAGCTTCTGGCTATTAATTGTCATGGAAGGAAAAACAAAAATGGTTTGTTTTCATTTTCCCAACAAAGATGAGGTTTGCAACTCATCGCCCCTAATATGTACGGCAATAGCAAAGAAAGCTTTTGAAGAAACAGGGGTACTGAAGAAAGATGGAGGGTAAGAGCCAGGTGAGGAATAAGAATAGAATAAGGAATAAGAATAGGTGAGACACAGCTTACCTACCAAAGCAGTAGTTCCCAACCTTTACCCAAAGGTTGAGGAACCTCTAAGTCCTTGCAGAATGTGACGGGGGATGGCAACTTGGCAGCGATGACGGCAATGGCACTTTCGGGGTTGTGCCATCGCTGAAAAAATAAAATGGGGGTTGGAGTTACCGAGTGTGGCAGAAAAAACTGGACTTTGCTGTGTGTTCAGCCACCACTTCATCCTGGTAAGTCTGAAAACACCCTTTTTAAAATATTGACAGTGGCATGAACCTGGAAGTGCTGCCACAGCTGGTCACCACGCCCCTTAAGGGGAAATTCAGCATATCTGGTTGCCCTGGGAGGGGAAAGACCCGACATTGGGAAACACCGGTAACTTTGACATGTACAATTTTTAAACATTGCCTAGCTGTAATGAGGCTCAACCCACATTAAAGACACGCATGGCTTATTCTGCTGAGTAGAGATGACTTGCACTTAAACTGCATGTTTTAAACCGATGATTTGGCATTTTATTAGCATGACTCAGGGGGGTACCTTTTAATGAGAAGTTAATTGGCTTTATTCTTTTGTGTGTGTGTGGAAACCAAATGGAACATCTGAGGCAGACGCGTAATAAATAACATTTACTGTGAACAGAGATTAAAACTGTAAGTCCAAAAGCAATATGGAGACTACTGCTGGATGAATCTGATCCACCAAGTTAATTGTCGGTTAAGGTTTCCCATTTTATTTTTGGCTTGTGCAACTGATGCAGGATTTCAGCATTGCCGTGCATTACCTTACATAGATTTGCCATGCTGGGATCTTAGCCTGTAATGGTTTAATTTATTTATGTTTTTAAGAGCTTTAATAAGCCTTTGAATTGGCCACCTTCTGCACTCCATTATCTTTCCCTTCCCTTTCTCTGAAGGAGTCTCCTAGAGAGCCTAAGAATTCTTAAGGGCTTTCCTGACATCTTCCTGCCCTTATTTCCACACACACTTAATCAAGGCAGCCAATCAGAATGGAGGGGGATTAACACAGGGTGGAATTAATCTTGTCTGCTTTGCTGTTAATTATGTCTATTGTTGTTGGGAAAAGTAAGCGCCTGCTGAAAGGGCTCTCTATTCCTTGTTACAAGACAGGCTGAGCTTGTAATACGAGAGACCGTAATGCGAATCCAGGAATTTCATCCTGCAATTAGAAAACAGGTGAATTTTTTTTTGGGGGGGGGGGAGGGGACATTTCAAAACACTGACCTTGAAAGTGTAATGATTTGTTTTTGTTTATTTCTGTATGTCTTATGTTGTACAAGTGTGGCTGGATACACTGATATATGTGGCAGGAGGCAATGCCAAGGGCATCCTTTGTAGCATCCAATGCAAACTTTGAATCTGTTGCCTTCAAATCTAAGTTTAAAACCATGAGGACTCTCAAAACTATTAAAAGAATTAACATTAGTGTGCGTGCGTGCGTGCGTGCACACACACACACACACACACACACACACCCCTCAATCTTTGGAAATTCCCCATGCCAATGCAACGGGGCCAGTGCAGCTTGCACTGTATCCCGTGGGGGAATTTTGCAGCCTGGAGATCTCCTTCAGGTTAGGAGAGATTTGTCCTCTTGCCCCAGGGAAATCCCGACCTCAGCAACAAGTCTACTCAGACCTGCATCAGCTAAATTACTGGTCCAAGTGGATCCATGTCAGTGAAACTAGCCTGCGAAGGGGGATTTAATGCAGCATGCCCCGCTATTGCCGATCCTACCCCCTCCCCCTCTAGGCCCAATCTGCCCACCTCCTGCCCCAATAACCCCCTTCCTGCCCCCAGTCCCCTGGCGCAGAACCTTCCTGCTCCAGTGTACATCGAGGCTTGCACTGGTGCTGGTGGGAGAATCCAGGCCTTCCCACAAGCACTATTATCTTTTTCGGCAGTGTTGCAACATGCTTTATGGCACTGGTTCTCAAACTTCTTTGCACCAGGACCCACGTGTTAGAATGACAATTTCTCTGGGACCCACAAGAAGTGATGTCATGGCCAGAAGTGCTGTCATTGTGACGCCAGAGTCTTCTGTTTTCTTGAGAATGCAGCAATAAGTTGGGTTATTTCTCTGCCATTTTCCAAGAGCAAAGTGAATCAGAAAGAAAAAAAAGCCTATATACAAACTTGTCACAAGCAAAACAACCACACAGCTCTCATCCTTTCCAGTGTTCCTTCTTCCCGCATTTTCAATATGGCTGCTCTAGGTCCTTTGCGACCCACCTGAAATTGGCTCGCGACCCACTGGTGGGTCCCAACACACAGTTAGGGAACAACTGCTTTAAGGCATGTTTGCGACTGTCTGCACCACTGGAGCGCATGCTCCCTTGGTGCAAACAGAGGATTGGATTTTGCCAACAGTTCTAAAGCACAGCGTGTCAGAAGTGGTTTGATCTTGGTGACTCAGTCAAAGGACCTATGCTCAAATAGCAGATGAGCCACAGAAGTTAGGTCTGTTCCAATTGCTGGCATGGGTTCTGCAGCAGTTGCTGGTTGTAAAATATTGCCCTAAAACCCCTTCTGCTTTGCTAATGCTGGTTGAAATGAAAGCCAAAGACCTCAGGGCTGTCTTCCAAAAGACAGTAGTAATAGACTGTGTCCAGACAATATTTTTCTTGGATACCAAGATTAATAATAGTAATCGCATCCTAATGCTAAGTGCAAGTATTTAAGTGCATGTAAATGTTCTCTGTAGAGTATACTGTGCCAAGCTTACTATTGATGCTCAGCAAGCAATAATAAATGACAAAGCATTTAAAATTTCATGACTATTCTTTATAAACAGCAATATAAGCTTTCAGAAATCAATAACGGCTACACAATGGAACTACCTTGTTTGTTAATATGTGTAGATGCTGAATTATATTCTCTGGGGTTCCGCAAAGCTATTTAACTTCATTCTTACTGTTATAGTTGCTTGTTTGTTTTGCATTGTAGGATATTGAGGGCGGACTGTGCCTAAAACAATAGATGTTTACATTTTTGATTAGGCTTCTGAATTCTACCTAAAGCTAATATAAATTGTTTTGGAGACACTGAGGGATGTGTCATTGTCCTGTTTAGAGAACCTTGCCCTGCCCTTAAAATCTGCCCTTCCAAATTAAATTACATGGAAAGAGCCCACTGAATGTAGCAAAGTACTATAGGAACACTGAGTTGACTGCTGCATTTCACTGGCAGGGGAGCTTGTTGGCCTTAGCTTTGCTGTGCTACATTATGTGCTCAGATGGTGACCCCAGAAACTACCGTTGACCAGAAGCCTGGCCAGACCACATAATCTGAAGAGCCAATAGATTTCTGGCCTGCTTCAGGGCCTGCTTCAGGCCTGCTTCCTTTGGCTGAGCAACTCAGCTCTATGGGTTGCTGTACAGGCTACCAATTTAGAAATTGGGCCTCCTGCCTGAAATTGACTACATTTGGGCTTTGGTTCTGTTCCCAACTTCTCTGTTAGCTGAACTGGATCTCAGGTTTTGCCTGATCTGCCTCTGTAATCCGCTGCTGGCCCCTTAAATTACTATTGGCCTGCTGTAGGACCTCACCTAAACCCTACTGGGGAAGAGGGAAAGAATATTATTATTATTATTATTATTATTATTATTATTATTATTATTAGTATTATTATTAGAATAAAACGTACTTGGCTTCTATTGGAAGTAAATGTGGAATTACCGGTATTTACTTCCTGTTTGAAGTAAATGTTGTCCTTTCAATTAATTGATTGATTGTATTTTGCCATAGGCTGCTGTTGGATGAAGTATGCTCATGATGTGCGTGCACACACACACACACACACACACACACACACACACACACACACACACACACACACACCCTACAACATCTCCCTAGACTCAAATTACTCCTGGCATTTGCTGTAATGATGCAGGTACAATAGTTTTTACTTAATTAGAGTTTATTGTCTTAAGCAACTTTCTCCCTTGAGTCCTGGAAAAGTTTTATGGCCACCCTTTAATATGATTATGAAAATTAATGGCATCGCACTATCTTTTAATGTACAAGTGTGAGCAGGAATAAACTGTGTGCTGTCCCTAGCCTTATCCTATTAATGGCAAGTTAAACATATATTGGGGATTCAGAGAGACTCTGGATTCGTTACCTGCTTATTTTAAATATAAATGCATAACTTATTTAAAGAAGCAGCATGCCTCTTTGAGTGGCTGCATATGTCAAAAGTGAAATAAAAATAAAATTCCTTTTTGTATTGCATGTGTCAATAAAAGCCACAAAACTTATTCTTTGTCTGCAATGCATGTATATTCCTCTCTTACTTTTATTAGATGTTAGTTTATCAAGCCCAGGTGTGCTAGCCCAGGGAAGGGGCGGGGCCAGGATGAGGCTGTTAGGCCGCATCCAAGGCTCCGCTGGGAGGCTGCGTGGCCCCAATTTGGGCCATGCGGTTTTCTCAGATCTGCGCCTGCGGTACAGCGATAAGAGGGCTTTGCTTCTTGTGAAGTTCATCAAATCTGAACCAAAGATGAGTGAACTGTCCTTTGCTCACCTAGTATTTAGTAATGAATCAGTTTCTTTCTTGATACATTCAAGAAAGAATGTTTATCTTCTGAGCTAATACAAGTCTCAAAAAAAGTCTAGTCCAGTGGTTCCCAATCTTTTTATTGCCCAGACCCACGTTTTAAAACGATGCTTCTTCTGAACACACCTAGCTTTAGGATACTTTAAAAATGTTTCGCCTTCCCAGCTGCTCATTCCTCTGTTCTTATCCTTTTTACTATTGTGTGGTTTCACCTTCTGGAGTGTTTCTTGAGGTCCAGTTTCACTTTCCATAGGGCTCAATACATTTTTCTCATCAGCTATTAGCCTGACAGTTTCCGTTTCACAACCCGCCAACAATCAGGTCGTGACCCACTGGTGGATCACGACCCAGTTTGGGAACCACTGGTCTAGTCCTTTCCCCCTCACACCACAGTTCTACTTCAGGGTATCCTCTTGGCTCCTGTTTACAAGGGGGGGGACGACTTCAAGCACATTGGAGCAAACACGTTGTCATGTCTTGTTTGGTGATTAGCTATTTTGCTGTGTGTCCTTATATAATAATTATAAAATAAAAAAAGAGATAACATTTTTTATTTAAGCTGAGTTTACAAACCAGCAATCTGAGGCAAAAAGCTGACAATCTGTATGGGACAGTTTAAAAGGAGCCAGATGGCGGCTTTTTTTTCCCCCAGGTAGCCTTGTGATGTGATGATTCTTTCTTGTTTCCTCTGGCAGTTAAATTCACATGATTCCAGGGTTAAGTCCTTCTCTGTCAAGCAATCTTCTGCAAATGGAATATAATGAAAGGGACAGACCATTCTCTTTTGATGTTTAAAAAATATCTTTGCCGTCAACTGGAAGATATGTCTATCTCAGCAAAATGTATTTGTGACTGTTTCCTAGAACTTGCTTTTGTGGTTCAAAATTAAGGAAGCACAACAGCACAGCATCTCTATTTTTCTCCCTTTTGTGGTGAGTTCCCAATTTTGAATGTGGAAGTAATAGAGCATTTTATCCTGGGCTATCCACATTTCACCACTTGCTCCTAAAATCAATACAGTCTAAGGCAGGAACTATGTCCTGAGATCTGTTGGTGGTTTGTGCTTTTAGTGGATTAAAACCTTCCGCTTAGTCACAGTGAAGTCGAAATGTAAGAAAATCAGCTGCTAAAGAGCCATATCTCTTGTCAGATAACAGAAAGTGCCTGTGATCACAATGATATTAATTTGGACAAGTAGTCTATAGAAAGGAAAAAAGGGCACCTGCTTGAAAGACAGAACATACTTCAATGGAAAATTCATGACTATACCTCTGTAATCCTTAATCCTCTGTCTAATCTTTTTCAGAAATACCTGATACTTCATACTTTAACAGGGAATAGTTTTTCCTCAAGAGGCTCTGCTTTGGGGCTTGTATTTTGAGTGTGGCATTATTCAAAACCAGCGGGTCCCTTGTACATAGACAATTTCTATTTATGAAATATTTTGCCTGTGATTTTCTAAGTATATAATGTTGCCTTTTACTGAATCAGACTAATCATCTAGCTCAATATCACCTCTGTTGGCTGGCAGCAACACTCCAGGTTTCAGGCAGAGGTATGGTATTATTTCCTAGCCCTATCTGGAGGTGTCAGAAATTGAACCCGGGACCTTCTGCTTGCAAAGGAGTTACTCTGCCCCTGCTCCTTCCCCCTAACTTGATGCTTATTGGGGCTGCTTCTGAAAATGTGTTTAAGGCATGTGATTAATTTTATACTTGTGATGAGTCAATTAACAGTGCTAATTGGTTTCTGTATTTCCTGTTCCTCAGCCTGTATGCCGATATGCATAAGTGTTGTGCCTACTCTCCTGCACCAGTTATACGAATGTAAAATTCCATTTGTAGTTCTTACAACTGGTGTTTCTAAAATGAGAAGTAACATCAAGTTAAGCCAGCGAATGTCCCCTGATCTAATGGTGTCATTTTCACCTTTTTGTGAAGAATTTGACCCAAAGCCCAAGCCCCCATGCCACTCTGTAACTATGAGTGCAATCCTAACCTGGAGTTAGGCCGGCACAAGGAACACCGTAAAGTGCATTTGGACCACTTTCTGAGTCAGGGAGGATGGCGCACATCTGTGTGCTGGTCTCTCTGACAAGAGTGGTCAAAACATAAGAACGAAAGAACAGCCCTGCTGGATCAGGCCAAAGGCACATCTAGTCCATCTTCTTGCATCTCACAGTGGCCCACCAGGTGCCTCAGGGAGCACAAGAGACTTTGCTGGCCTAACTGTGCCGGCCTAACTCCAGGTTAGAATTGTGCCCCACTTCTAAGTAAGTGAACATGTCTTCCCTAGTCTTTCCCTGCACCGACTTCCCTTTCACTGTTGTCTCCCTGGTGTGTCTCTTTGATTATAACTCTTTGGGGTTCAGTCTGCGTACATGGATGCCGCTATATGAATAATACATTTGAAATTCTCCTTCTGGGGCTCATCAAGTCCACTGCGCAGCAGTCTGCCTGAGCTACAGGTCTTTCACAGCACGTTTGTAACCCAAGCACTCTGAATCTGAAGGACATTTGCTACCAGCTCAAATGATGTGTTAATTATAAACCGATGACTTTCATGATCACAAAACAGAGGCCCTGGGGAAGTTTCAGCCAGTTCTTGATTTGGGAATATTTCTTTCGAGGGATTACTGATCAGCAGTTCCAATGCCTATAGTCTTTCTGCAGTGTGTTTGCATGAGATTCCCTCAAGGGAATTGTTTCATTCAAGTTGAAAACAGGTTACTTCAATTTGCTCTACTTTTCTTTGTCAGAAGCAAGCAAAACTTTCTATCTGTTCCTAGCTGATAATGCAATTCACTGTAGAGGAAACTGTTTTGGAGTTTTCGTAATGTTTTTCTTATGCTAATATTCACAGCAGATTCGTAAGTACAGCATATAAGCAAAGACGCTGAGGGTTTTCACAGAAATTACATATCTGTTTATGGCTCAGAGGAGTGAGTGAATTTGCAATTTTTTGGTTTCCTAACTTTTTTCAACGTTGTTCTGTAAATTGTGTGCAGATAAATGCAAATAAGCAATCTTCACGACCAGGATGCTTAGAAGTGTAAAAATGCATAAAATTAAACTGTTGTTAGAGGAACAAGCTTCTAATTAAGGTACCCACATAAAGCAATGTTAGAACTCAAATGTGATGCCTCACTAGAAGGAATTAGAAGTGCGGTTTAGAGATTAGTTTTTGTTTGCATGCCAGAGAAGGTTCATTTCTTTATTGATATTTCCATTATCTTTTGAAGGGCCTTGAGAGTTCCTCCATCAGCGTTTACATCAAGCCGGTCCCACCATTAGGCAGGGTGAAGTGGCCTGCCTCAGGCATCAGATTTGACATGCCATTAAAGGGCAGCAAACAGTCAATTATTTAGTTTATGATTATTCTTTTATCATCATGGGGGCAGCATTTGGATCTTCTGCCTCAGGCAGCAAAATGTCTTGGTTCGTCTCTAGTTTACACTTTTCAGATTAATCATGAAAGTTCATGCATTATAGCAGTAAGCAGGGAACGTCATGTCTGAAATATATGGCAGTGAGCTTGTGTACGTGCTACACAAGTGGCTGTTTGCCTCAGGAAACATATTATAATTCTTGTTCTCCCTAATTGGCTCCACTGTCCCTTGTGTTCCTTGCAAGGTGAGGCTGACTTAATTTGTTAACTTCTGTTTAGTCAGGTGTTTGCCACAAAGCAGGAGCCTTCACTGCTCAGGTTAACAACTTACATCCTAAAGGCAGGTAAACATCTTATTTAAAAAACAAGATGTACATTGTTGTTGTTGTATCTACAGTATACACCAGCTATTAACAAAAAGTTCTGAAGGCGGTTTTTGCATATAATAGCAAAGGAACAAGAAAAAATGATTCCTTGTACCAGAAAACTTCACAGTCCTAAGAAGATGAAAGTGTGCATAAAAAATTGTCAGTGATACTTGTATTAATAAGGATGCAGGTATGCCCCAGTATCCTCTGGGGTTTCATTCCAGACTTTCCTGTGGATACTTGCAACCGTGAATACTGGGGACGCATTTTTAAAGATAAGGGAACATCAGTGGGTTTGCTTGCAACAAGGTAAAAAAAGAGATTTGCTTAATGTTCCCCTATCTTCTGAATAAGTGTCCCAGTTTCCATGGCATGAGTGGATAACTGAAATAATGGATAACGAATCAGTGGATACCTGGCACACCTGTAGTTGTGTGTCGCACTACTAGGTATAGGAGAGTCACCGCTTGAAAAACTGCCTCTTTCTACCTCTGGAGTTAGACACTGTTAAGCCAGCAAAATTTGACTGGCATGAGGGCCACTGTAAGCATGTTTGGGCCACTCTTGAAGTCAGGGAGGATGGTGCACATCTATGTACTGGCCTCTCTGACTCTGAGTGTGGTTCAAACATACTTTACAGTATCCCTTGTGCTGTCCAAACTTTGCTGGCTTAAGTGTGCCAGCCTAACTCCAGGTTAGGATTGCACCCTGTGTGAGCTTAACTCCACTCCAAATTTTAATTTGCACAAAATTCTGAACCTCAATTCTAAATGTATTCGTTGTTTTATTGTCATGCACTAATAAGAAGTCAGACTGGTTTCAGACATGAAGGCTAGCATTCCCCATCCAAGTTAGGTAATAGATGTAGGTGAAATGCAGCTGTGGTAGTCTCAAAGTTGCCTGTCAGAGACCCCAGGATTTTTGTTGACTCTCCTGGTCAAGTCTCCACTGCCTAGTTTCCCTCCTCATTCTTGAACCCAGTCCCTGTAGGGGAATTTTCACCCCTTGCTCAAGTAAAATCGGCAGAGGTGCATGAAATAGTCAAAAAGAGATTTACTTTGATGCATCAGGTAAGATCAGTGATGTCATTCAGGGGGAACGGACCAGAACGGGCGTTCCGGATCCTAACGGGCTCCGTGGCTGGTTCCGGGTTCCCGACAAGTGCCAATCAAAAGTGAGTTCCTGTTCCTAAATCATTTGAATGACACCACTGGGTAAGATGTACAGAGTAAGTAAATGCATCTGACCCCTTGCTAGCAACAATCAGTCCTTTATATACACCAACAAGGAATTGAAAACAGGCCCATTCACATCCATGCAAACCCTAATCACCCAATCAACACCTTCCACCTCATCTCCACAGTTGTCAGCAGAGGGACAAGGGAGGAACCTGTCCAAACTAGTTCAGACCGGCTGAGCCTAGCAGCAGAATTTAGCAAGGCATATGGGTTCATGGTAAGGTCGCCCTGTAGGAATAGCTTCCCTCCTTTTTCTCCTTCATGCCCATTTGGCATTTTGACAGAACAGAATGGGCCGGAAGGTTGAGTCAGTGCCACTTTTTCAGCAGAACAGAGTTTATTTACAAGATCACTCTTCATCTTGTCTAGTCTCAGCATAGTAACTTGGTTTAGCATTCACAGCTTAAATGATTCAGCTTAATGATGAGCTCAGCTTTTCTCCAGGAAGACTCCAGACTCCAACTCCAGACTCCTCTTTCCAATAGTCAGGGGATTGCCCTTATATACACCCTAGGACAGTCCTTTTATGTTAAGAAATTAAACCATTTCCCTTCTTGCCTTTTTAAGAAATGTAAGCAGTTTGGAAAGGAAACCTTTCTGACTTTTATAGCATGTGCTTCCTATTGTAAACAACCTTCCACCCTCTTCCCATGTTTTTTAAGACAGCAGCCTTGTGAGCACAGCTTGAGAAAGGGCGGCTTTTGGTTTTAATGGTTGTCTGTCTAAAGTCTGAGCATATTGTTGTTAAATGGATGGATGAAGAGTGCAATTGTAAACTGGGGTTAGGCCGGCATAAACTAAGCCAGCCAAGTTTGGCCAGCACAAGGGTCAGCATAAAGCATTTTTGGACTACTTTCGGAGTCAGGGAGGATGGTGCACATCTGTGAGTGGTTCCAACATACTTTACGGTGTCCCTTGTGCTGGCCAAACTTTGCTGGCTTAGTTTGTGCCAGCCTAACTCAGTTTAGGATTGCGCCCCCAAGCTGCTTATTACAGGTTGGTTCTGAAACATATAATACATTTGATAATAGCAAACAGGCACAGACAAAGGCAAAGCATCAAGCCCTTCTTGTACTTCTTGTTTCTCTTTAGCCTCATGTGATGATGCCTGAGTGAGAGGGGGCAAAATATCAGTAGTTTGGCTGCAGAGAGTCAGGACAGAAACTTGTAGACATTGCCCTCCAGACATATTTCTGCAGACACCTTTTACTTTAATGTCTTGGAGTTTAACGTCTTGAGAGAGAAGAGAGAGGTGCATGTGCTACTCATCCACTTACAACCTACGGACTGTCACACTCAGCCTTTTGTGACAGTGGAAGTGAGTTTCGCTGTCACAAAATGGCTGCTGATGGAGTGCACAGTAGCACAGTCCACCATTGGAGCTGCCTAACCTGCTGGAGCAGTAAGGCAGAAGTGGGTGTGGGAAGGGAGCATAATGGAGGTAGGGAGCAGGTGGATCTAGTGGCAATGGCAGGCGCTGGGTCCTATCCCCCTTTTCCCCTTGCTATCATAGTCCAATAATGAAAAAAAGTCAGTCTTTTGCACTCTTACTGACCTGAATGGAGAAGAGTTTTGCTAATGTACTCTGAAATATATGTAAATAACTCCATCTGAACTTGTATAGAGACTTTTCCATGTGGAATATTGACATTTTTTCACCATGAAGTCATTGTTTGATGCAGGTGGTCATCACACATATCAAGTGGAAGCCAATACAGATGTTGTAAGCCACCTAAAAACCCAGATCTGTGGGTCTTGTTTTGGCTAAAATCATTCTCAGTCACCTTCCTGGAAACTACAGTTTCAGTATGGTGTCCAAAAACTGTAGGTCAACTCGTTGCATGTGATTTATGCATGCAATTCTGCATAGTGCTCCTAAGGGTCATAGTTATTCTGTTTAGGTTTGGGCTGATATTATGCATTTGTGTTAAATTGAAAAGAGTGTAGTTTTAATGGGGCTTTTATGCATAATAGAAAAAAGTGTCCCATCTTCCTAAATTGCTTAGTATAGGTGGGAAACACCTTTTTACACATAGGATCAGGAAGTCAGGCTGTCTCTAGGGGCCCAGATATAAACTGCTGTCGCTTTGAATTGCAGGTCTAAAATCTGGGAAGAAATATAGTGAAACTTTTAACTCTGATTCCATTGTGATTGATCTCGCAGATTTTTAGAGTAATTGATGGCATTGCCTTAGTTGAGTCTGTTAGTGCAAATAATTATTAATCAATATGCACTCAGCTCTTACTTTAGAAGATAATTTTAACACATGATTTATTCTGAACATTTCAATTGAGCTACCTTTACAAGGAGAAAATCAATTGGCTAGTGGTCTAAAGCACTTTAATTATCTCAAGAGCTGTGTTCTTTTTATATATATATATATGCCAGACATTTTTCTACCATAGTAACTTATTGTCCCGTACAGACTAAAGCTCTTTATTACTTGGCACCATTGACAGGATATTTTTCATTGCTTCTTTAAAGAAGAAAACATTGGTTTTTATTGACTTTTTAAGAAGTTGTTTAGTTTGGTACCATAAAATTAATTTGGCGGAGAGAGGACGGAGTGGAGGATGATTGTAATTCATACTACCAAATATGTTTTCTAAAGACGGAAGAATAAAGCTAAAGTCCTCAAGAATATGCTGGGAATAGTTTTCCCAAGATGTTTCCTCTCATATATTAAATATAGCAGTAGAGAATTGGGGGGGGGCGACCTTGGGTAATGTGTAGGTTTATCAAATATGATTGCAATAGACAGGCAACCTTGTCTTTCATATTGGCTTCCCCAGTTGTAACCCATAGATCTAGCCCATTGTAGCCTATAGAGTTCATAGAGCTGAACACAGACTGTTGCTCTCCATCTGTAATGACCATGCAAAATCCCAGCCCAGAGGTAGCTCTTCCTACCTGGGAGGGAGTTATGGCCAGCCTGCATGAGTGGTGCACCAATCCAGATCCTGAAGATACTGTAGCCCTCTTCACAGATTTTCCCCTAAGTGTTCCCATACACATTGGGGGTGGATGAAAGGGGGCAAAACAATTAAGCTGGAAAGTCCTGTCCTTGCCAGTAATGCAGGCATGAGGTACCTCTGATCAGCATTTGTCTGCAGCAACAAACACTGTTATTGGGGAGATAGCATTGGTCGAATACCATTGACTGGGCTAGTGTTTTTGCCGGTGTGAGCATCATAATTCCTTCCACCCATGCATAGAGAAATGTGTGGGAGATAATATATGAAGGGGGCTTATGCTGTCAAGGCAGATATTCCAACCACAGTCCCCATGTCTCATCCAACATGGCAGCCCACTCAGCACCCAGGCTTCCTAGTTCAAGCATGGGTGGATCTTGGAAATTGCAAATTGTGCAAGCCGCCTTTAAGAAATTCAGTAATTTGTCATTCACAGCTTTACTATCTCAAATCAAGTCTTGCTTTCTTTACACCGTTGTAGTGGATAATTGTTAAGTGTGGTGTAACTTTGCAGCTATTTAGTGAGGGGACAACTTTAGCATCACCTTATGCTCAAAAAAGTTTTTAACTGGATAAGTCAGAATCTTGTTACTGCATTTATGTATTTATTGAAATATTTATCTCCTATCTATTTCTGTCCTCAAAGGTGACAGGGCAATTAAACATATTAAATACAGGGGGAAAATTAGCTTTCTTAAGGATTTTTTAAAAATATGGTGCATATATGTAAAAATACCCCATGAAGCTAATTAGTAGCAGCATTAATCAGAGCAGCTCAAGCAGGAAGCAGAAGTACTCGGGTCAATCAGAAAGCCCTCCAGAAGAGATTTGCCTTAGCTTTGCAGGGAAAAACCAAAATGTGAACAGTTGAGGTCAATAGCTAATTAAAAGTTTAAATTGACAGTTAGACTGCTTATAGGTAATCTGGGAGTTCAGAGTTTCACCTTATGTCTTGAAAGGCACAGGTTTCAAGTCATTGGTTTAATCTGCAATGAGTGTATTCTTCAAAGGAACAATAGATTCTCCTGATTAAAAGAGAAGGGCCTAATGACATCACAGAGGGTTTCCTGGAAGGTGATGTTGTGGCTGCGTTTCTTTTCCTGCTGCTGAAGCTTTAAAGATTTGTATGTAATGTGAGCGGAATGAAATGGTAAATGTACATCAAGAACAGATACAGCAAAAAGGTGAATGGAGGGAGTGTTTTACCTGTAACACAAAGGAAGAAATTTTAAAAGGAAATGAGTGATTTGTTTTGTGTTTGATTCAGAATTTTTTTTCTGCCACTGCTAAGGGGGATAGGATCCAGACCCAGGTTAAAGGCTGCCAACTCTGACAGAAGCAATTCTGATGTTTGTCTAGTTGGAAGCTCTTGGAGACCCTGTTAAAATCCCCAGTATTGCTTTCAGTTGTCTCTTTGAGATTGATGCTGGTTTTTGCAGATCCCAAGCCAATCTTAGAGGGGTGGCAATCCCAGTGAGGAAGATTGAAGGCAAAAGGAGAAGTGGGCGGCAGAGGATGAGATGGTTAGATAGTGTCACTGAAGCGATGAACATGAATTTGGGCAAACTCTGGAAGCTAGTGGAGGACAGGGAGGCCTGGCGTGCTGTGGTCCATGGGGTCGCGAAGAGTCGGACACGACTTAGCGACTGAACAACAACAACAACAATCCCAGTGAAAGATCATTCGGCATGCAAGCCACCTTGGGCTCTTTCTTAGGATAGAAATAAGTTAATAAAGTTATAAATGCATTTATATTTAAGCAAGAAAAGCATTCCAGAATCTCTGTTTGAGAGGTAATGATGTCACACTGCAAACAGTGGTCTGCTGAAGGGCAACTTTCTCTTACGACTGCATTTGTGTGATGTGTCATTGTCTATTCCCTATGTCTCCATAGTGGTGTGTTGACTTAAGTAGTTGCCCTCCTCAAAGTTAATGCTCTTTTTTTTAATTGCTTTATATATTGTACATTGTTAATTTTATGTTGTGAGCCAAAGGAGAGGTGGGATACAAATCTTTTAAATAATAAATAAATAGTTCTGTGGTTTGCCCTCATAAATACTCATTTTGAACCATGGGGTGGGGGATATAAGCCACTTGGGGAAGTGTAGCGTGGTGAAGCCACAGAAACCTCCACAGTGTGGAGTGGTGTAACCACAGCCCCTGTCCTACTCTGCTACTTTCAGTCCCCCTTCCTCAGTCATGAAGTGGTTTTGTTTTTAAAAAGAACCCCAAAATCATTAAGGCTCTCTTGCATGTGCTAGCATGGAACGGTAGTTAGCCTCTTACCAGTGATGGTGAATCTATGACAACCGATGTCAAAGGTGACACACCATAATGTTTGGAATGACACACCACCTTTCACCAACACCTCACAAAAATTGAATTTTTTTTACTCATTTTCCATTTCTGTAATAATTTGATGTTTCTTTAGATAATACATAGCATCACACATGATTGGACTGCATTTTTTGTTTAAACAAATGAATATAAGAATTGCTTCCCTTTTGTTTGGGAGGGGGGTTTGAAACACCAGCAGAGTCAAGCTAAGCATTTTCTGAAGTTTTGACATGCTGAGTCCAAAAGGTTCACCATCAATGCGTCTAAACAGTAGCAAAATTGTATGTATGGAATTTGTTTGAACATCTTCCTTACCTTACCCAAAGACCCTGAGACAAACATCCCACCCCTCAAGAGCCTCT
This sequence comes from Lerista edwardsae, assembly GCA_029204185.1. Lineage (NCBI taxonomy): Eukaryota > Metazoa > Chordata > Lepidosauria > Squamata > Scincidae > Lerista > Lerista edwardsae. The sequence goes on from JAJKFI010000009.1 coordinate 20,303,532, forward strand.
TCATTTTGTCCAATTTATAATAGCTTAAAACCCTACTAAACTATTTTATGAGTAACATCCTTCTGGCTTTGGTAAAATTCCGAACTTTGAAACAACTGTTCTACATTTCCTGTAATTAGTCACTAGTGTATCCATCGGCTAAGTAGGGATGATTTTATGGGCTTTTTCACACACACCCTGGCTTCAATCTGTGTTATCTAAGAACTGGCTACTGTTTGCAATGAAAAGGTTGAAAGCTTTTTCATTTCCAACAGGAAGGTCCCTTTATGGAAAGGAAAACATACACAATTATTTCTTTCAGACGCCCTAACTTTAGAACAAAGTATATGGAGCTGTTATATCTCCAGCAGAATGTCTACAGAGGCCTCGGGGATGTGGTCACCTCTGACAGTGTGAAGGAGCTTTCGAAGAACAGGGAAAGCCCTTCGCTATGTGTGAAAGATCAAACAAGTTAATTCTGGGTCTGTTCCCAGCAAGCTACTCCCTTCCTTTCAGCCGGTTGCCTGCTAGCTTCACAGTGCAGAAGTACTACAGGGGCTTTGGAGATTAGAAACATCTGGCTTTTCTATCTATTTTGTGCTGTGGAAAGAGAGTTCAGAAGAGTTAGCAGTGGCGTCGCCAGGACTTATCTGACACATTCTGTTGACCTTAATACTTAGTACTGGTCTTGCTAGCCAGAGATAAAGGGCTAAGTGGGACTATGTGTCTGACACAAGGCAGCCATCCACTGCACAGTTTTATAGATGCGTCATGCTGTTATCAAGGGGGTTAGGAATTCTAGTAGTGGGTGGTGGAAAGTGGTGATATGAAAGCTGATTTAGCATCGCGCTTAGGAGCCGGACTGGGAATGAGGATTTTATCATGAACTCAACAGATGGCCTTAGGCAAGTCATTCCTTCTCAGCCTCATGTCTACAGTGGGAGAGATGAGAAGGAAGAGGATCACAGAATGAGCAACTATAGGCACACATAGTTAGGCTTGTTTCCAGTTCAGGATGGAGACTAAGGGCTCACATAGGAAACTGCCATGCTGGGTTGGACCACAGCTCCATCTAACACAGTATTTGCAATTGATCATACTTATTCCTCACATTCCTTCCATCATAGAACTCGAGGCAGAGTCCATTGAATTTTCAAGCAGTCACCTTTGACTAGATCTAGACTAGCTTAAGTTCAGCAAGGTGAACTTATATATTCTCTCTCTCATCTTCATGCCTGCTCACAATCTCTCTCTCTCTCTTTCTCTCTCTCTCTCTCTCTCTCTCTCTGACCATGGTTCATTCAAAAACTCTTCGATATTGGGCAGGAGCTTCTACTCCCACCCTTTTCTGCTTGAGATCTTTTTTAACTGGAGATGCCAGAGACTGAACCTTTTTGCAAGCAAAGGATGTGCTCAATCCCTGACCCGTGGGCTCACCGTCCTGTCCCCCTAGGCCAGACTTAACCAGGGATAAGTCAAAGGGCGAACAGATTGCAAGTGCCTGCTATTTGTTGTTCATACTGGAAAACATTAGTTCAGGAAAGCAACCCTAGCTTTTTTGGAATGAAAGATGTTAACATGACGGAAATATGCTCTTTTCCCCTATAATAGTTCTCTGGATTGATAGGAGTTTTCTGTGTTTGGCTCAAAATGAGAATTCTGAGCATTCTTTTGCATTTACACTCATGTGACGATACTATATATTAAACTCGAGGTGCACAAAGATATGATAAAATTCATGTTTTTAGATTATCCAAGGCAAATATGATTTTAATGCCTTTATTACTTGCTGTAGACTTCAGCTTTCAGGTTCAAACTCCCATAAAGCTGTCTTAATTTATTAGCTGTGTCATGTTAGTATTGGATAACTAGCTTGAAGATAAATCTGTGCTTAGTACAAATGTGTCTGAGTTGATGATGTTCAGTGTAATTTATATAGAAAGTCTAGTTTGGTTATGAGGAGAAGTGCAATTTTATGTGACAGCTTTAGATGGTGGAATGCTTATTAATCTTGGTCTGTTGCATATATTTAGAAGAATATTTTCAGCCGTGTTTAGAATTTGATGATATTTTTTTTTTTTTTGCCCTTTTGGTTTGATTTACTGAAACACTAGTTTCTTCTAATATGAATTTGCTTACTTTTTTTCTTAACGGCATTTAATGTAGGCACACTAATTTTCTTTATGCCTTTTGTCTGGAGGCAGATTCTCCATGGCATTGGGTTGATGAGGTTTCATTCTACAACCAAGTGCTGGGTTGTGCTACAAGGGTTTTGCCTAGAGAGGATCCACTCACCTGGTTGTGTTGATAGTAGTCTTGCCTCTAGTTCTCCTTTTCCATCCCAACAATTCTCCTAGTTAATGTGTCATCAGCATAATTGTTGCTTTTAGGTGGTAGCGTGCAAAGTTGCAGCTTTGAAACATGACAAATGAATCAAATGAAAAGGGCATGCAGTACTTCAGTTCATGCAGGACATAAGAAAACTGTTTAAAGAGCCTTCTGTAAAGAAACCTGATTTCTAAAGCATATCTTGCACATGAAGAAGAAATAGATGTGTTTTCTTTCCGATTCCAACCAGAACAAGGATCAGTAGTTGGAAGGCTCTGGGGGTTGTGGGTATTGTCAACGGGTGGCAGGATGGTTCTGTAGAAGGAATGAAGGATGTGACAGTGAGTCTTGCTTAATAGCCTCACTGGAAGGATGTGGTAAGAGCCCTTGTCCATCACCATTCATCTCTGTTTGAGAAGTCATCCTGTAGACTGCCGTAAAATAACAATAGACTTCTAACAATAGCAGCTACAAACACTGTTTCATGAGCAAATTAAAACAACCTGGAAATTGAAATACAGCTCCTTTGCTGAAAGAAAACAACTATCCCTATTGTAATGGTGCACCAGGCACAATCCCCAAGGTTCTTAAGGAATATCTGGCCATTATACAGGCAGGTTCCGCCTGTATTCCGCATTATCCGCGGGCGGTTCCATTCCAGGAACCCTTGTGGATAAGGAAACAAAGGATGTTCATCTGTGGGTTTCAGCCTTGCCCCCACCCTCCAAACCTGATCGCAGCTGGGCTCTGGCTGGGTTTGGAGGCCCTGCACAGGTTTCATATGTCCACCTGCGACCTCTGCAGGCCTTAGATTGAGGGTTAGAAGGTTTCTTCTGGTTTTTCGGCAAAACCAGAAGTGACACTTATATGCCTGAAGCCCAGGGAAGCGCCAAAGGGTCCGGGTTGGCCTACTGTGTGGATTCAGGGGGACTTGTGGATGCTGAAATCTGGGTTCCGAATCTACAGATAACCCAACTATATAGGCATTGACAATGTAACAGTTGAACAACTGAAACATGGTGCACTACTAGAAACATCATCAAACATTATATGGCACTATCTCACCAGTTCTTAAATGCTAGGACCTGTGAGCACTCAAAAATTCCCAGTCCCAACATCTGAAGGGCTGTGACACCACTGGTGAAAAATAATGGACGTAATGACCAAGAACAAATGGTCTGTTAAATTCATGATCTACAAAATTTAACTCGTTTGGACTAGAACTATTGCATGTATTAAGATACCATTGTGGACTGTCCAGATTAGCCAAAATTATTAGTTTGTCAAAATTGACATTCCCGATGGTAAGAGTGGATGTGAATATCGTATTCTGTTATTCAGCACAGTCCTTTGTAATGTGGGCTTTTTTCAAAGCCAGCTGGCACCTGTACAAAGGTTGAGGCCAGCTTGTATTGCAGAGGTGATCATCTTTCCCTTTCCGGTTAAAGTGCAGCAAATAATCAGTAAAAGGACGTGAAAACACAGAGAAACACTATTTCTAAAGGGAACATGCTTTTTTATTATTATTGACTGCTTTGTTCCTGGAAGGTTGTGTCTTTTGTAGCTGGAAACCTTACCATCAGTGTGGGCTGTTTGTAACCTTAATTAAATGGATGTTTAAAGTTCCCTCCAGGAATTGCTGAGTAAACACGGTGCCCGCAGCATCCTTTTTTATTGAACTTGGGGAGACCTGCTCAAGCCAAAGGCATGCATCTTATATTTTGAACACTCAATAAAAGGCATCATCCTTCTGTATTGTTCGGTGCTGCCAAAGCGACTTCTGTGACTTCGGTGGAACAGAATGGTGCACAATCTATACTTGTGGACTAGCATTCAACTTACATGTTGTAACATTGCCATCAATACTGTGTGGAGAACCTGTATTGGCTGCAGTGTCATTCTCTTTGTGTCCTCTTGGCTCTCTGGCTCTTAACTCTTCATTTTCCAGCTGCTGTCCCCTCTACGGTCCATGAACGTGTGGATGTCAATAAAGTGGAGGATACAGAAACGTTCTAGCTTCATTTTCACAGTTGCAGCCATTTAAAGAAAGTTCACTGACTTTGTGGCCGCCTCACAATTCCACCCTGACTTTCACTGGCAGCCCCACTTGTCTCTTGAGATAGCTTCAGGGATGCTGCTAGCTGTGTGTACCAGTCCATGTGTTTGGTCTAGCATGATGGCTCTTGCACCAATCATATTCCCCTTTTGCCTCGTGTAGCACAGAATCACATAAACACTTTTTCATTAAAACAAGCAATGAAGAATGAACCTGCAGCATGGGGGGGGAACCCTAAAACTCAACCCTCCCAGCATGTGGGCAACAATGTGGAAGGAAACCGTAAAGACTAGATATTCCCCCAGTTAATCACAGGCGAAACTGACCTGACTGAAAGTATGGAGTGAGCTTGTTACGGTCAAGAGTTGAAGCAGCTGTGCCTTATGGTTGTCTTCGTGAATCCAAGCCAGAGGACTTGGCAGCCAGCCTCACTGAGTCGTTATGCATCATCTGAGTGGTACTGGCTCACCTTCTGACGTTATTTATCTCAGGATGTACACCAAACTGCCAACTCCTGCCTGTCAGGCCCGCACAACACCTGCCTAAGTTGACCAAAAAGAGAACTACTAAGAGAGTCAAATAAAACAGAACTTGAGCCCGAAGCTGGTATGGGTTAGGCAAAAAAATCTGCCAACCCAAGGCCAATCCAGTTAACAGCAAAAAAATTCCAAAAGGCCAACCAGCTAATCTCAGACTGCACAAAAGGAACGGTAGGAGGGGGTTGCCAAACTGACAGCAAGTACAAGCCCTGTCAGGGATAACGGTCAGCTCTGCCTCCAGCCTCCGGCACCAATTCCACGCCTGAAATTTCCAGCCTTTGCTCAGTGCCAAAGTGGGGGCTGGCCAAGAGCTGCTGACATGTCTCACGGGGAGGCTGCGCAGTGTCTCTCTGGCCTCCAGACAAACCAGAGCACAGCTTGGAGGGTGCAGCCCGTGCCGGCAGGGTCAGGAGGGCCAGGGGCTCATTGGGGACCAAAGCCTTGTTGCGGGCCGGATAGAGGCTCTCTGAGGGCCACATCTGGCCCCTGGGCTGGGGTTTACCCTGATTTAGACTGTTGATATTTGAGGGGAGGCTACATTTGTTACTAGTCCACTTTTGGAAAAACTGAGGCAGATGTTTCTTTCTTGTTTGGCAGTCATAAAAGCTTATTTAAAGTGTACTTTTTTTAAGGAGTAGGTTTAGACAGGTTGCTTCATACATCTGGTGTGAATTCAGTATTGCCTGAAACACCATGTCCTAGAACTCCTTGTCCTAGAACTTATCTCATCTGAGTAACCCTATTTTCATCTTCAGTTGGAAAGGACGTCATGGTTCACCTGCTTGTTACTCATTGCCTAGCTTCCTCCTCCTAAGCTAAGCTGTTAAAAATTGGATTTTTTTCATAATGTAAACAATCTGTTTTACCGAGGGTTATTTTTATATATCTGTAGTAAACCCTCTTTAATATCTTGGCATTTATCAGTAGTGCTGGGTTATTTGCGGTCCTTTCTGTCTTATTAGAAATTGATGTTTCAGGCTAGTTTCTTATTGCATTCCTTACCAAAATAAGAGGCAAAACTCATTCTTCCATACCCATATCGTCAACTTCTTTCCCAGCCATTTAACTGTGTATGTACGTGCACTCTAAACGGTGTCCACTGTTGAACTGCAATTAAGAACTGTATCTGCAAATTGCAAATTAAAAGTTGTCATCAGTGTGGTGATGTTTGAAATAAGCAAATTAACTGCCCAGAAGAATATAACAATAATTAAGAGAAAAGATGAACTCTTGTTAATTGTTTTGGATGATTACAGATTACTGGAAACGTATCACACTTCAAAGAAATGGAAAATGGAATTCTTTGCTTTTTTCTTGAGCAATGGGCATACCAAAGCATTGGTACACAGCTACCACATCATTGTACCACAGATACTGTGTAGCTAACACATCTGGCAGCTGGAGCAAAAAACACACACACCCAAAACACCCCACATACAATCCCCCCACCCAGGCCTAAAAAAAGCATTTCCAGTTTTTGCCAAAAAACCTGAAGTACCTTTCTAAGGGTTCTAAGAGGCCTTATTAGGCTCCCGGAGGCAATTCACTGCCTCCTTGTATCTCAGAACACCTTTACTTCCAGTTGTGAGCAGAAGGGACTTCCAATTGCATCCGGGTCTCTTGATAATCCCCCACCCCTGAGTCTGGTGCCTGGGGCAATGTACCAACCCTGCCTTGCCTACCCTCCCCCACTGAATCCAACTATGATGCCCACCACTGAAACACAGCTTACATTAGCAAAGCTAGTTGGTATCCCATGGTCATTCAGAAGCCATGTCAAAAGTATACTAATAGCAATAAGGAAAAGGAAGCAATGTGGCAACAGCAGTTCCTTCTAAAGCATTAAATGCAACTTCTCCATCACCCACCAATTATATCACTCATAATGACATTGCATGCATTGAGGTTGGCGCTCAACACTTACAGAAATGGCAGGACCATTGATATGCTATCACAGAAGCTGTGCCGTAGCTGCTTCCTTACAGTATGCAGAAACAAGCAGAAAGGAAGAGCCCACAACAACACATCCAGCAGAAGTAACTCCATAGGTCAGCAGTCGACTGCAGGGTTCTCTTTAGATAGGATTTTGTGAGTACAATCCTAACCTGGAATTAGGCCAGCACAGTTTGTCCAGCAAAGTTGGCTGGCACAAGGACCACCGTCATGTGTTTTTGGCCCACTCTCCGAGTCAGGGAGGATGGCGCACGTCTGTATGCTGGCCTCTCTGACTCAGAGAGTGGTCCAAACATACTTCACAGTGGCCCTTGTTCCAGCCAAACTTTGCTTGCCTAACTGTGCCAGCCTAACTCCAGGTTAGGATTCAATTCACAGCCCAAATGCAAGCAGAAGCAAAACTGCTAAGGAAAGACAGGGCCCGACAGAAAAGGAAGGAAATGTCATTCCAGTTGCAACAACCAGGAAGCTCTATAACCCAGTAAAGACTTTCTAAGGGTTGCAGGCAGTAGTGCTATCCAGCTGGTACGCTGGGCGGGACTTACGTTTGATCGGCAGTCTGCCCGTTGCGTCACGTTGCGTTCCGCTGCTTTCCTGCATGCCCCGGCGGGCGGGAACGCGGCGGAACGCGGTTTGACACAACAGGCGGACTGCCGATCAAACGCAAGTCCCGCCCAGCGTACCGGCTGGATAGCACTACTGGTTGCAGGCCTTCAAGGGAAAGTTTGGATGCTGTTGTGGTTCCAGTGCTTCTAGATGAACAATTTGCATTGTGTGTTTTTTTAATAAACTAATCCTACCTTTCCAGCTCCAAACTGGAAGCATTCAAGGCAGCTTACAGATTGCAACCCATGAAACAATACTAACAAAAAAATGAGATGGTAACTATTCTGTTAAAACAGACACACATAAAGCAACATTAAAAGCAAATGAGCTCGCACTAGAAACAAACCAATCCTACACAGTAGACTTGACTAAACAGTCTCTGGAGAAAAGAAGGCTTCAGGTAGCAACACCTCCACAAAGGATGGCTTGGCCACCCTCTGCTAAACACGAGATAGTCTTCTGTGAAATTCTCAGTTTGGCTCTTCATTGATCCAGATGCTGCAAAACCGAAGAAAAATTTGCCACTTGATTATCTTTTTGTGCTTAATATTTTTGGGTTGTTTCGTGTCCAGACTAGGATTTCAGCATGATGTTTTCTAGGCCCTGCCGGTTAGAAGCTTTCCCTAGTACATCTTGTCTCAAGAGAGCAGATCGAGTTGCCTTAACCATAGCAACAACCATTTTTATTAAACCCACGCTTAACAAAAAAGGAGAGAAGCATGACCATTGCACCAGCATCGTTATAATTGGCTTGAGGGTTGAGTGGGAGGAAATCCTGAATGCAAAGAGCTTGAGAATAATAACCTGAAGTGCACAAGTATTGCTAATCATTTTCTATTGACTATGGAGAAAGCTGTGCATTTCATTGTTGGAAACAGATTTCCCCAACCCTGTAAGACCATTGAATATTCATGATCTGAAAGACTTTTGGAGCCAGATTGTAGCTTTTAGGTTCTCATTCGGAGCTACATCTTGGAGGTGTTTGGCATTTGGTATTTACTTTAGAATTCTCTTTCCTTGGCTCTCCCTTCATTCTCTTACTAAGAGAAGAGGTATACACTGTGCCACCTGCTCCAAGGTCACTGCCAATGTTGTGGTGTTGACTGGCAAACCCAGGGTGCAAAAGAAAAAAGAAAATGATGCAGGTGGCAATGAACCCAGGAGACAAAGCACATCTCTTCTGCGCCCATTATTTTGGTTAGAAATGCGTAATATAACCTTTCCTATAAGCGGCAGCTATAAACAAATTACACCACTTCCAGCGTCAGCAGCTTTAAATGCTAATTATGCCTGTTGGTGGATAAACAGGTGGACCTTCCTCTAACAAGCCCATAATTCATCATTTTTAATCACCAGATCTGCACAGATTTTTCATTACGTTACTTGTTTTTCTTACACGGCTCCTTCACTTGGCGATGCTCAGGCAGCTCGTGTGCCCATCAGCAGTTGACTTATCTGTTCGCCAGTTCCAATACTGATGCATTGTCTAAGAATGTAATATTGCTTTCTGTCCACACAAATGAGATCAGAGCTTGATCATCTTTTTTTTTTTTTTAAGACACAAAACTAACCAAGGAAAGGGATTTCTGTAGCTTCTCTTAAGTCCAAATAAAGACCCAGTCTGGACAGCTCCATTCATTATTTACAGTTCTTGAAGTAAATGAAATTAATTGGTAAGGGTCTCCTTATTTATAATAAGATATTTCTTTTAAATCATGTCAAGCTGAGAGATTAAATTTTCAGCAAAGAGCTATTATTAAATAAGTCTACAAAAGAAAGTGATTTGTTGTTCTTGTGAATGATTTATGGTTGATTTGAAATTACCTTGGTCCATTTTCATGCATCTATCAAATGTACTTTTGCAAACTCATAGGCGCCGACTTTGTGGGTGCCAGGGGACAGAGGGCTCCCACAATAATTTTTTTGGGGGGCTCAGCCCCCCAAAGATTGGAGCACCCCCATGCCGGCGGCCTGGTCACACAGGTAAACCTACCCAAATTCCATTTGGCCTTTCCAGTTTGTTGCAGTTCCATCTGGAAGGCATGCGTTCCATCGCACCTTTTCATTGGTCACAAGGCTAATATGGCCTTGGATTGGTTTTTATTTCTCATAGGTCTCGACTGTCGCATGCTATTTGGATGAAGTGATTGGGTTGGAAGAACACAGACAAGACTGTTAACTTCTTTGCAGCAGGCCAGCAGCACAGAAAAAGCAATCCTGCTTGTATGCTGTGGCTAGGAGGGGACTGGGGGACTGGCCCAGAGGTTACTGGTTTTCTTTGCAAGAGAGGGCGAGGGAGAGATGGGTGTGCGGGAGCGACAGGCAGGAGTAACAGAGGGCGAGGGAGAGATGGCGGGAGTGACAGAGGGTGAGAGAGAGATGGCAGAAGCGACAAAGGGTGAGCAAGAGATTTGAAAGTGCCATTTTACTGTTGTGTGGGCATGGCTACATCAGTGGGCGTGGCTATGCCAGTGTGGCCACATCAGGGGTATGGCTGCATCAGGGGGTGTGGCAACGGGCACCCTCAATGTTGAACTCAAGTTGACTTCCCTGGGCAAACTTTACTTTTGAGCTAACTGAGGTCACACGTAGAACGAAAGATCAATTCAGCGAGAGGAAAATAGTGTCATGAGTGACACAAAGAGTTAAAAATATGGCAGGCAGCAACCACCAGCTGGAGGATGACTGCTACTGCCGCAGCTGCTGGCTTATCAAGAATGAAACAGACCCACATCCACTACCCGGGAAAGGGAGGCTAACATGCTGAAACCTAGAGCCACTCTGGAGTACACACTATGCTTAGTGCTTACATTAGAGTGCTTTCTTGCTCAGAAATGCCAATAGGTCCCGCACAGCTAATTGGTTGGGATGATGCACATGTTCATCATGTGATGAGCTTCTGCTTGGACAATATTTGAAACAGCTATTTTGAGGATGAAGTAGAGCAATATGAATAGTGCTTACTGAATTTGCTCCATTCGTGGACAAAAAAAAGGGGGGGATGAGTCAATGTTTGCTGGTTTCTTTTACTATTGATTGTTGCCGCTAATTGATCAAGTAATTGAAACATGGTCTGGCTCTTGTCTTTTAGTTTGGCATATGCTGCCATGAACAGAAGGGCTGCCCTTTTGACATGATCAGGTCCCAAGAGTAAGGATGTGATGTTTCGCTGGAGCATAACATTTCATGACACAGTAGTAGCCTGATTTTTAAAAAACAAAAACAAAACACACAACCAAAGAATGTGCTAACAAGGAGGAAGTGCAACTGATTAGCCATATGTATCTTATGCCTTCGTTAAGAGTTGCAAACTACATAGTCCTGGGACATGCTTTTTAAATATTTTATGAAAGCAGCTTCTGCAGCAGACATGTTAATAATTTAAAATACCTTGTACTACATCCCAGGGTTTTAGACATCGACACTTAGTAATAATTCTGTATTTTGCATGAAGGCCTGGTAAATGAATTCTCTTGCTGTATAGTTGCTACTATTTAGAACACACACAAAAATTGTGTTTGCATGCCTCTCCTCATAAATTATGCCCATCTAATGTAAAATGTGAATGTTTATTAGGGCACATTTAGAATAATTCTTGACTCCTGCATCCAGAAACGGATAGTGGAACTGTTCATTCAATTGACTATCCCTTTATTGTGGTCATTAAGGCAATAGCAACTGTTCAGTGCAATAGGAACATGAGACTAATATTCTGACAATATCAATTCACGATATGGAATATCTAGTCTGGATAGGAAGGGAGATAACATGATCTAGACTAGGGTGGTCCAGCTTTGGGCAGCCGGGGAGGGGGGGGTGTTGTGTGATGCCTGTGAACAACCTGAAAGTAATTGGCAGTGTTGTGCATGTGTCTCAAAATTCGAATCAAGTGGAGTCAGGAGTCTCCAGCCCCCCATGACTTGACTCATGGATAAGTCATAGCGCATGCCTGTGGTGACTCAACTCGAGTCTTTTGGAGCTTTTTAAATCGACCTTGCAGACCTCCCTTTCCCAGCAAGTCCCCACCCTGCTCGAGCAGACGATGAACAAAGGTGCAGCACTAGTTAGGGGAATGGGGGGCCACATGCCACCCAAGGGCCGCCAGAACATGCCTTGCGGGCTGCGTACAGCCCACAGGTCATGTGTTGGACCATGGTGAACTAGGCTAATTAGTTTTAGAGATGGGTGAGCCCACTGAATTGTCTGGCAAATAAGTGGAACTATTTTCAAATCTTGGAAAATGAGTCAGCTTATTTTCCATGTTATATCCTAATTTTCTTCCCCACCAATCTCCCTTCCTTTGTAGCAAAACTGAAATTGCTTTTAGGGGTGAGTAGGGTAGGGGAAGATTTGACAAGTGGGGGATATTGGGAGGATAATGTGGGAGCTTTTTTAACTTGAGGAGCTGTTTTTTTATGGCGTCTGTTTTTATGTGTTTATGCTTATGCCCGCTGTTTTGGGTTTTCTGTTTTAAGGTTTTGTTTTGTGATTTTAATCTAACTTTTGCATGATAAACCACCTTGGGCTCCAGGTTTCACTCTATAAAATTGCAAATAAAAAACACTTTAAATTGATTTGTGGATCAAGTCAGATCTTAATCCATGGGCCAACACTTGACCACTTCTGCTTTAACTCGCCCCCCACCCCAGTTTTGTATGCTGTGTTTTCATTTTTCGGTGTGTGACCAGAATTTGTTTAGCCTGTGCAGAAAAGAATGTTCCAAACATGTCACTACAGTTTTTGCCACTTCATGAATGATAGCATATGAAAGATGGCGTTCAGTGCCATAGTACATTTAAAAATGCAAAGTTCATATGAAAATCTCATGGGCAACTTGTTGACAAGATTTCCCACCCCCTCCATCTCAGCCAGTAATAAAGAGCTGTTCCTATTTAGCTTTTCTAATAAATGTGGGCATTCATATTTTAGTAACTGATATGGATGTAAGAGACAAGATATAGATTTTTATTCTAAATTAGAAAGCTCTTTGAGCTGAAGTTTGATTAATAATCATTCTAAATTAAAGTGCTTTCATGAACTAACATATACTGTGGAAAATTGCCTCACTTAAAAAAAAAACTCTTTTAAAGCTATTATTTTCATAACTTGATAGATCAATTATCTAGGGAAAAAGAGAATATTTGTTCATTTTTGCTGCTACTAAAATGTACTGAAATAAAGATCATCCAGCTAATGCACTGTATTGCAACACAGGTGAAATTGATCTCTCTATTTAAGTGTTTCTAGAGTGCCCATTGGTGAAATATCTGGTCCCTGTATTGATGTGCTTTGTGGCGCAGGAACACTGCACGGTAATGAGAAACAGTTGAATAGCCAACAGTAGATTGTACTTTGCAAATGACATTTGTTAGGCTACATTTGCCCCTTTGTGTTTTGGAAACAAACTCTTGTGGAGACATACACCAGAGTCTTCACTGAAACAAATGAAAGGTGGTGTGTGCACTGTTGTATTGATGTGGGATCCACTAATAAAATAAAACTGGGATGAAACTGGGAACCAGATTATCTGTGCATCCATTTTCAAAACAAACAACCTTGTATAGATTTTTTTCCCCAGACTTGTGGTCTGTGTGGATACTCATGACAAAGTTTGTGGGGTTTTACAAAGTGCTTCAGGCATTCCAGGGCTGTTGTTCAGATATTCATAAAAGTTCACATCACGGTTGTCATTTGGTTGATGCTTAAACAGGAATTATTGACTTCTCGGTTATATGAGGAAATGGCTTCCCTCCGGAAAAAAATTCTTGCAACTTCTACTTCCGCTTTGATGAGTTCAGAGGAGAGAAGATCCTATTTGCATCCCCCCCTTTCAAAGTAGCCATAGCTTTTTCCAGGGTGTTATTTTGATAGGGTCAAAATTCTCTGCAAGTTTTGAATGCTACATCTTGGATATATTTGTGCAAAAAAAAAAAAGAACTGCACAAGGCTAATTTTGCCTACCAAACTGGGACGGTTGGGATAGGCTTCCACCGTTACTTCCTCTTTTCCATTTGAAACAATGTCTAAAGTGGCTTGTGATATGTCATTAGAAAAAAGCTGACGCCCCTTGTATCTCTTTGGAGTTCAGTCTTCATTAGCTTTGTTGCGTTACTCCTCAATTATACCACAGGCCATTTGGCAAATGTGCCTGCCTAGTTCAGGATCATTCCTGGTGCTGCCTGATGCACCCAACCATATGGTCAATTTTCTAGTGGCTGATGCTTTAGGAGGATATTTTGTTAAAATGTTGCAAGACTCTTCAGGGTTTAGCTACCTCCCCAGCAACCATAGAAGTGAAATTTCTGAAGTGGGCGACCACAATGATTCCATCTTAATTTTAGTATTCATGTACGTAATGATGCATGACGGAGCCTTGGGTCTCAGGGAATGGTTGGAGGGTACATGCAGTACCTAAGCAGTCTAGGTCTGTTCACAGACTAGACGGATGAGTCCCTGGAAACCAATCCACCATTTTGAATTCCGTGATGGAAGAAGGGTGCAGCTTGTACTATGCTCTGAAGGTACATTTTGCTTATACCATTGATGATATGGTAGGGTAATTGTGTTTTTTAAGAAATTGTGTCTTGGGCCCAAAAAGCAAATCCTCTTTTGACTGTTAAAGGAGGAAGATAAACTATTACAGAGTAAATGAACACAGGAAGCATTGGGGTGACTAGAGCCTTTGGGGTACTGTAGAAAGATAGCCAATAGGCATTATTCTTTGAGTATGAGCATGGGGCTCTTATAAGAATGTGTTGATGTTGGAGGACATGCACAGTTGCCAAACCCAGCACTCTTTGATTGCAGCTGTTATTGGCAATGTTCTTGTACAGCTACAACTTGCTACTGGAGAAGAAAAAGGCCATGGAATGCTTTCTTCATGTTGTTCAGTCCTTTTACCTCTATTTCACTCACAACATTATCACTTTGTAAGGGCAGGAAGAGCAAAGCTAATGTCACCAGGACCAAAACCACCACAGTAACCATCTTGAGCTCGTTCAAATAAGTTTCCTTTTCAAAACTGAATGCCAGCAAACCGTCTTAGTAGTCTTTTAGATAGTTTTGGGATTAAGGCTAGTTAAGTTAATCATTGTGCTGCCCTTTTCCTAAGTTGGTCAAACAACTGCATGGTCCGGAGGGTCAAAGTTTACAAATTGCTGGGCTCGGCAGTCTGTGGATGCTGCTGTTCTCTTGCTTGCGTTTCCCATTGAAAAGTAATTGCTTTGAACACCAAAAAATGATTGCAGAAGATTATACCTTTTAAAGGCAATTGCTGAATCTTGTGCAATGGAGGAACACAGCACGTTGGAAGTAGTATGACTTGCACAGCAATTACTCACCTTGTTGTAGCTAATCTCAGAAAGCTTAAATTGCCTGTGATTTGAGCATCCTTCTGTGCACCCAACAACCAGGCGGAAAATGGCTCCCTTACCTCGAGAGATGAAAGAAGATGCAGACCTGATAGTCTGGCTGCCTTAAGTGGGGCTAGGACTTTATTGGATTCAAATAAACCAAACTTGAACAGACCCAGTAATCCTGTGCCCAAAATGGTTGCTGGTAACTAGTGCTGCAAGTTCCATCTCTTTTGATTGCCCAGTTCTCAGGTGGTGAAAACACAGGGTGTTTTCATGCAAAATGAGAATGAGCGCTTGATCAGTTTTAGGGCAGAGTGGGGGTGCAGCCTTGTGGGTGTGTTTTCCTATCTTTCTTTTTGCATAGTGCTCGTGTAGGCAACAGACCTCAGAGAACTGACAGCTGGTTTCCACTGACCCATTTTTCCTGGGAATGCACCATTGGGTTACATCATTTCACATTATTCCCTGGAGATTTCAAGGAAAAATGGCAGCCATCAGGACTTCCGAGACTGCTGTGCCACCACAGTTTGCACACGTGTGGTGTAAAAGGAAAGATTACCAACAACAAACATACTGTGACACACTGTCATTGGCAGGAGGTGTGGACTGAAGGTTGAGCAGCTGTTATTGCCTGAAGCTGAGGAGCAGAATCTGCGGTCTTGTTTTGAGATGGGAGATGGAATGCCAGGCTGTGACAAGCTGCAGTTGTGGCAGAACAGAGAAGCTGGTTAGCCAGTGTGGGAATGTGTGAGGAGGCCAGCCAGCAAAAAAACCTTGAGGACCTGTCCTGGCTTGATGTACAGTTGCCTGCTGAAGCTTGATGGCATGCAGTTAGAGGAGAGAACCACACTGTGAAGGCTACATCTGGGACTGAGGATTCGGTGAATCACAGAATACTGTATATTTGTAAAAGCCTCATTGAAAAATGGTGGTTTAGATTAGCCTGCCTATGTAGGCCATCTTGGGAATCTGCTGCAGCATGGGGAAGGCGGGGTAAAAATTCTTCAGATAAATAAATAAGCTCCCCTCCCCCCCAAAAAATTATTGAGCATCCAAGCACAAAGCCCTGCTCTATTTCTTCCCCAAACCAGTGTCATCCCACTCTATCCCTGAACAATTACGACATAGCCGATTTCAGCAAAATTGTTGAGGCCAGTCACTGCCAGTAACACAGCTGAGGCAAAAGACTTCCAAATGTTGTAGAGCTGTCGTTTTCGGTTAAATTCCTTATATTCAGAGAACTCAACTCCATCACCTTCATCCAGAAAGGGGAGTAACTGAAGGCACGGCACACATATTTTCACTGAAATGATTATACCTCTGACTAACCAGCTGAGGAGAGCTATTGAGATAGTATTTTGTGTTCGTGGGGTGGGGGGGAGAGAATGCTGTCCTGTGCTTTAGGCTTTAACTGAGGGATGAACTGAACCTGTGAAATGTTCAGAAATTTAAAAAAATACGAATTATCTAGACTAGAGGTATCAAACTCATTTCAAATTGCCAAATTGCATTCATGATGCCTGCTGAGGACCGTGATGTCATTAAGCAGATGGTGGCCAGAAACAAGCACATTGTTTTAACACAGAAATTTATTAGCGGCAAATGACCAAAGAGAAAATACGCAAATCCTGTTCATAATTTCAAGATATAAAAGAGCCCAATTATCAATTGTAACAGGGGCTGGATGAATTGCTTCCGGGGCCCACATCTGGCCGTGGGCCTTACGTTTGACACCCCTGCTCTAGACACTGTAAAAAATGTAAATGTAAATGAAGAAAAAAAATCCTTCAGTACCACATCAAATTGGGAATTCCTTGAAGGGAAATGGCGAGTCTTTGAGAGAAAGAACCTTGAAATGGCTATCCCCTTTCAAATGAGGTGGTGCCTGCATAACAGCCCAACCCTAATCAGAACTGGTATAGTGGGGGTATATACATGACCCACGCTGTATCCAGTGCTGGGAAGGAGCACACTAGTGGTCTCCTCAGAGTAAAAGGGCATTTGTCCCCTTACTCCATTTCCAGGCCTAGCCTGCACAATGGGGCTACTCAGATCTGCGCCACCTAAATCGCTGGGACAAGTCTAAGAAACCCTTGCTGGGCTTTCAAGACCAGTAGGGGAAGTAAGATATGGCCTAGGCCAGCATGGCCAATCTTGCCCCTCCCGCGCCTGAACAGCTTCCCTTTCCACCAACCCCCGCCCCATTCTGCCTTCCCTCCACCCAGTATTGTCATTCAGAAACGAGCTGCTGGAACGTGAGGCGGGAATTACCGCCTGATTGGCTGCCCGTTCGTGACGCGTCGCTGCCTGCCCGACCACCGCGCAGGCACCCCTGGCTTTGGAGGGGTGCCCGCTTGCCTGGGGGGCACGCTGGGTGCCTAGGCGAGCCGCGGAGGGGCGCGCCACCCGGAGGGAGCCCCCAAGGCGGGCGGGCAGGCGGCGACGCGTCACGGACTGCCTGTCAATCAAGCGGTAAGTCCCGCCTCGCGTTCCGGCAGCTTGTTACTGAATGACAATACTGCCTCCACCCCTGCGCCACCCAGCAGGAGCTTGCCTGCTCCATCCATCTCCAGTGCTGCCAGTACAGCACAGGCCTTCCTGCCACCAGAGCCTACTCACCAGGTGCCAGAAACATGCTTCATGGCACCTTTGTGACACCCTCGGCCTGCATAGTGGCTGCTGCGCCGGCGTAACCTAAGATTGCAATTGCACCGTAGTCTCCTTCAAGCTTTGTGTGGGCGAGCTAATTTTTGGAAGCTTTCCAAAATTTTCTCAAGTACAGAAGGATAAAAGACATTCTGGATCTTGCAGACTTCACATGAGCTCAGCTGGAAAGAGGCTTGTGAGCTTCCCTAAGAATGCCTGTAGAGCAAGGCCTTCTCTGCCAAGATTTCCTTTCAGAATAAGTTTTAAGTAACATTAGGAAGCCTTAAAACCGGAGGAAGCTGAAATGTTACGTTTTCTTGAAACAGAAAGACAACCAGAAAAATCCACTGGAGAGTTCACAGTGACCACATATTGCTTCGAAGAACAATTTGAGCAGAGCATTTAGCTTTGTTTTATTTATTTTTTAACTGATGATGGACAGTGTTGAGCATTTACGCTTGATCTTTGTCCTCTGAAGGTATCTGCATATGCAGAAGTGATGAGAAGGTGCATAACTACAACAGATCCCTTGCTGACAAGAGCTTTCATCTTTTGAAAGCAGGTATGAATTGTTCAGTGTAAAAGTGTGTGTAGGTGGAGAGGGGAACGTTTCAAGCAATGTAACTCCTTACAACAGACCGTTAACTCTTGATGGTTAGCATTGCTGAATATGTTTTGTGATTGGAGCACACTTTCGCTGAAATGATTAAGTATAATTGTGTTTGTCAGCTCACAATGAACTAAAAGTTCTGTACAACTTTTATACCAGCAAAACAACAGCCCAATCCTAACTAAGTTCCCCTGTAATGATGTACTGGCACAGGCTACACTGCATCCCAGGGGGAATTTTGGCTGTTGAAGGTCTACTTCAAGTAAGGGGACATTTGTCCCCTTGCCCAGGGGTAAGCGCCAGCAGCCGCAATGGGTTATCTCAGATTATTGTGTTAATGCAGTGGTTTCCAAACTGTGGGTCTCGAGCCAATTTCAGGGGGGTCGCGAAGCATCTAGGACAGCCATATTGAAAATATGGGGAGATGGGATGCTGGAAAGCGGGAGGGCTATGTGGTTGTTTTGTTTGTGTCAAGATTGTAAATAGGCCTTTTTCCCTTTCTGATTCACTTTGCTATTGGAAAATGACTGACAAATAACCCAACTGATTGCTGCATTCTCAGGAAAGCAGCAGGCTCTGGCATGACATCACTTCTGGTGGGTCCTAGACAGATTGCCATTCTAAAAAGAGGATCCTGGTACTAAAAGGTTTGAGAACCACTGTGTTAATGGCTATCATTGGCGCAAGTCCGAGTTTGGGAACCAGTACCCTAGACAAATTATCAGGTTGTCTTCCGCTGAGCCTTTTGCCAACTATGATTCTCCCCAGTACCTTAGTCCTGATGGTGGTGATGTCCACTCCATCATAAGAGAAGTCACAGAATTGCTCTTTTTGCCCCTCCTCAACTGCACCCCTAAATACCAAGCTTGGAAGTAATAAACAGTAGGCTGTAATCTTATAGGGACATGGTGGCGCTGTGGGTTAAACCGCTGCTGCTAGGCTTTCTGACCAGAAGGTTGGCAGTTCAAGACCACATGATGGAGTCAGCGCCCGTTACTTGTCCCAGCTCCTGCCAACCTAGCAGTTCGAAAGCACTTAAAAATACAAGTAGATAAATAGGTACCACTTTGGTGGGAAGGTAACGGTGTTTCGTGCGCTACGGTGTATAGTCATGCTGGCCACATGACCACGGAAGCTTGTCCTCAGACAAACGCATGCTCTACAGGCTTAGAAATGGAGATGAGCATCACCCCCTACTGTCAGTCATAGCTAGACCATTCGGTTATGGGGAAACCTTTACCTTAGGCTGTAATCTTATGTATACTTGGAATAAGTTTCACTGAACCTGATGCAAGTTTTTGAATGAGACTTACTTCTGTGTTAATCTAGCAGGATCAGAGAATATCTCTATAGATACATAAGCTAAAAAAAAGGCTGGGGTTGAGCACATGTAATGTCTAAGGCCTGTTTGCTGCAAAGGTTTGTCTTCAAAACATCCTTCAACAAGGGATAGATTTTGTATTCTCTTGTATAGTTGGGCAAAGCTGAGAAAGAAAGGTTAAGTGGTTTGCTCAAAATCACAGAGGGAGTATGGATTAGATTTCAAGAATATCTGATTCCCTCTCAGCCTATGACACCTCTCAAAACCAGATAAGGAGAGATTATGAGATAGCTCACTGTGTTGGAACAAGATTATCATGGGGTCTGATGACCTAATGATGACTAAAAATCAAAGCTCGAATGATTTGCTGTATCTCTTCTGCGGCTTCAAAGGGGTATGTGTGTGCATTCGTTTAAAGCAGTTGTTGCATCAGGTGGAAAACGAAATTTTAGGAGGTGCGAAATATGAGTTGTTATTTCCACTAAAGAGGAAGGTAGCTAAGAAAAAAAAAATCTAGGAAGGCTCTCTCTCGCTTCATTTTTAAGAGCTGTCGTCAGCCCCTTCACTAATTTCCTACCAAGTGGGGAAACTGCACTGTTGAATTGTTCTCCATTAAAATAATGAAACGGTCATATTGGGGAAAGCTGGGCTGCAGCCCTTCTTGCCACCTCTGGGTTTCTATGTGCAAAAATGTTTACACAGAGAATGTGATTTGGTCACCTTTGGAAATCCTGAACCCAAAGAGCTCATTCAAAGTGCTTAAATTCTCATTGTTCTCCATGTCCAAAAGAGATGGCAACGTATCAGATGTGACCTGCCCCTGCTCACCTTTGCCTCCTCCTGTCATTGGAACACCTGTGAAGCTGCTGCAATAACGCAGATACTTCCGAGATGACATATGTCATCTTGTGCAGGGAACAGTCAAATCAGAAGTGGTGCTCTTTTGAGCTGGTCAGTGCAGTGCACAACATAGGTCCACCCTGCCTGCCTTCATTGAACAACTTTGTCGTTCTAGCTTCAGACTATGTGAGGCGGGCCACTTATAACAGTGCAAATCCTGGTCCACTGCCAGGACTGCTGCACCATAAAAGGCTCACCACTGCCATGCAGTTTGGGGCCAGCAGCACAAATGGCTGAAGGCCCCACACACGTGGCAACAGCTGCCAGATGCCACGCTGGTGCAGGTAAGGTAGTGGCAGGAACATTGGGGGGCGGGAGGGGGAACAGTAGGGCAGGGAATGGAGTGGTCGGGGAGTTTTGAGGGTGGGAATGGAAGATTCCAGTGACGGCAGTGCGCACCTGGATGGTATCCCCATTTTTCTGGCCAGGTGTGCCCCCTGCTTCACCTAACAAGTATGTCAATATAGGAGCTGATGTGACTCAGAGGAGATCCATTGGCAACAAGATGGCCTAGTGGGAGGTAAGTAAAAAATATTACTATCTGGTCGCTCACCTACTATATATAGCATGCAGTTCGCTGGTCTAAGACCGTAATCAATTCAATTCAGTCTGCACTCTGTTTGTGGCACTGCATGCTATGGACTAGCAAAGTATAAGGCTGGGCTATTAATTGTGTTATCAGGGTCCATTTGCTGGGGTCTCTGGAGCAAAGTCCTCCACTAGCTTGCACTGACTCCCATTCTCACCTCTTGATGATGCATCACCTCTGGACCTGGGGCTCAGAGTTGATGTTGATGTTCTGATGAACATGGTCCTTTGGCCAATACCTGACCTGGCTGACCCTTAGACCCACCCCTGCATATTATGGCAACATCCTTGTCTATTTTTCAATTCTGTGCCAATGGGGATAGCATTCTTCTCTATTCTCTTTACATGGCAGTGCTCATTCTGTGTTTACATAATTCCAGAATATGCAAAAAGCTGTACGGAGAAGATATTTTTACTCAAGAAGGGAAAGGAGAAAAAAAGAATTTCACATGTTTCTTCACATAAATCTGTACAAAACAAAAAAGCAACCCAGGAGCTTATATACAGTTGTATCTGTGTGTTTTGGCTCTTTTGAGACAAAGCTATTACCATATAAAATAAACCATATCAATCTTATATACGTTCTTGCATATGGTTCCGTGCTACCCATTACACTTAGCAAGTCTGTTTGTCAGAAAACCCTAATTGCTTTAAGCGCAAGAACATTAAGCTGCCGTAAATTTCTATACACAGCTGTTCCATTACTGCAGAACAAGTTTTATCTCCTAATAAATTGATGTTTCTTTTTAGTGTCAACTCAAACCAAAATTTACATCCCAGGAGGTGAACCTTAACATTGTATAATTAGTTTGCTGCCAGGACTTGGCAATAAGAGGGTACATCCTTTAAATGTATCGATGAAGCAAAAGTTTTGGCTTCTGTTAATTGTTTCTTGAAAGCTTAATTGTGATTAAGAGCATCTTTAATTGAGGGTGGGGGAAAAAAGGGGAAATTATGACCTTTAAAACACATATTGCAAATAGCCTCTCTCCCTTTGGTATAAGTTCCACCATAAAGGCAAAATATTAAACTTAAAGAAGGAAGAGGCAGCAATGGCGGTGCAGTATGGAGTCACATTTAGGTTAATGGAACAGGAGCTTATACGACGCTGGACTTTGATTAATATTTAATTAATCTTTGGTAGAAGGCTGTGATTTCGAATTAAGCAGGCCACTAATAAAAGAGCCAATTCACCGACGAGTTCTCATAAATCTGATCTGCCATTGTGGGGCGTTTAAATTAAAATGCGCTAAGTTTTGTTTCCTCCTTATTTTATGCTTGCTGTACATCAGCCACAAGTAATTGGCCGGGAATAACGGAGTTGCTGAAATGTGATCTGAATTGGACAGCAGTAATGGAGCCGTGTAACGACACGTTGTTTGGGTCTCTTTCCCATGCGCAGCGCTAAGTTGTATGCAGATGTGTGAGTAGTGTTCGCAGAATTATTTAAGGGCGCAATCCTAACCTGGAGTTAGGCCAGCGCAAGCCCCTTGTTCTGGCCTAGGAATGTTGCAAACATGCTGAAAAGCACATTTGCACCACTCTTGGATTCAAGGAGGCCGGCACATGGACATGCACTGTCCTCCCTGACTCCGAGATTGGTTCAAACGGGCATGACGGTGCATTTGCGACAACCCCTGCTAACTGGGCAAGAGGCACTTTTCCAAGTGGTGTCCTCTTATATTTAGCAGGGGGAGAGCAATTGTCCCTCTTCACCCCAGCACAGTGTCTTTCTCGTGGCTGTTGCTGGTGGTGTTCTCCATTCTTTTAGATTGTGAGCCCTTTTGGGACAGGGAGCCATTTAGCTTTATTATTACTATTTGCCTGTAAACCGCTTTGTGAACTTTGTGTTGAAAAGCGGTATATAAATACTATTGATTGATTGATTGATTGATTGATTGATTGATTGATTGAGTGAGTGAGTGAGTGAGTGAGTGAGTGAGTGACTCCTGTGCCAGCACAAGGGATTTGTGCCAACCTAACTCCAGGTAGGACTGCACCCTAGAATTCTTAACTCAGGGTGCAGGTGCAACATATATTTATATTTATTTATTTATTTCATCCATTCTCCACTTTTTCCTCTTTCATAGAGCCTAAGGCAGCACACGTGGGGTTTTCAGTTGGTTACGCATCCAAGAACTGCCCAAATCTAGACCTGCTTAGCACCAGCTAGGTGGCTCTATGATGTGCCTGCAGTTCAAATCCATTGGGACCCAACCATTAGTTTGAAAGATAATGAGTTATAAGCTAGAAAATCTCTAATTTAAACATTTTTCTGCCTTAAATTCACTAGGGACCATTTAGGAAACCACATGCTGTCAGCCTTGGCTGTCTAACCCCCTCTACAATATGGGAATAATTACACTAATCTACCTACAGATTATTCAGAAGAACCTATATCTTTGTAAAGTGCTGCATGAATATCCTCACCTTTGTTCTATTTCTTGATATGTCCCCTCTGAGACATGGAGAGAAAGATTGCTGTGCCTTTATGTCTGTGGGGTGAGGGTGTAAAACCAGTTAACATTGGATCTTTCATGGTCTTTGATCAAAGAAGATAATTTGGCCCCTTTGATTCCTCCAGCTGGACTTTTCCGAGTCAAAACAATTTGTCAAACTTTCATCTTTCTGAGATTATGCAATGGACTGGAGGAAGTGTTTGTCTGACTCGTTGGCACCTGTGATACTAAGTGCTCATTTAACAATCTGTCTTCCTAAAGCCAGGAAGATGGAAGCAGGGTGAACACCATGTGGTGTTTGATCTTCTAATACAGATGTTTGTTTAACTGCGAAAAACCAATGTATAGAATACCCTCTTGGCAAACTCGGAACGTTAAGTATCCTTATTCATGAAGAGGGATTGGGGGGATTGTTTCAAATAAACGTTACTACCCTTTCTAAAATACAAAAATACCGGCAATTCCTGTTGAACATGATGACTCCAGCTTGATTGGAATAGGGAGGAAATTCTGTAGGATCTTATCAGATCAAAACACAAGGGAAGACTTATGCAGCCATATTGAAACTTCAAAGATTTTATCAGTGGTGGTTTATAGGTAGTATGCAGAGTATTGTGTGGAATAAATATGGTTCTGAGGTTACATGAAATGCTGTGGGTTCTATAAAATCCTATTAGATTTGCCATGAAAAGAAAAGAGGAGAAAGAACAAAGAGCTGGTTTGGGTCATGGTTGCTGCTGCTTTATAAAGAACCTGGAAATTTGTTTCTTCCTGTTCCAAGTAAATCTGATATTTTCAAGGGATGTCTTCCCAAGCTAAACTGTTGTTTGTATACAGATATTTTTCATCATTGTTTTATTTATGCAGATGTAAACATCATAAATAAAATATATAATTTATAAAATATAAATTTTACTTATGCAGATATAAACAATCACATAGTTCTTCCTCCAAAAAGATTCGCAAGGTGGCTCACAACATTTTGAAAGCATAATAGTCAATCATAGTCCTCTCAGATCAGTGCTGATCATGATGGGAACTGATGTTATGAGTGCCTCCTCCTTTTTCTCAGGGTTTGCAAATTTTAAGTAGTAATAGATCTTAAAACAATGGAAGTACAAACATGATTTAAAGTAGATGTAAATGTGACTTCTGTCCACTTGCCAATTCCATTGCTCTTTTAGGTCAGGAGCATTCAGAGGACCTCTTTCATGCATGCTCCATTGAAGAATCCCTTCGAAACCCTTAACACTTTTGCAGAGGCGTCACAAGGGTATGGCACCCCAGGGCACGAGCCCTGGGGCGCCATAAGGTGGGGGGCGCCGTTGGCATGGCGCCCCGCCCCCACCCACAAATATGCGGGCCCCTGCACCCCGAGGCACCTTGGTGGCATCTCGGCCTGGCGCGGGGGGGGGTTAAGCACCCCCGCGGCAGTGGGGGGGGGGAAAGCCGCCGCTGCGCGCCCTGAGCTGGGACACGCGCTAGCGGCTCTCATCCTGGGCTGCTGCTGGGGTGCTTTAAGCGCCCCAGCGGCAGCGCGGGGAAGGAAGCCGCCGCCGCACGCCCCGAGCTGGGACACGCGCTGGCGGCTCCCATCCTGGGCTGCCGAGCCCACCAAACGTCATGACGTCGCGTGCCCTGGGCGCGGTTTCACCCAGGTACGCACCTGCACTTTTGTCCTGCAGAGTGTCACAATGTTTGCATTGGCCTCTGGTCCAACCAATCTGTACTCAACCCTTAATTTAGCCGAGAGGGTTAATGCCTCCGTTTGCCCGAAGGTAACACCTGAAGATCTCAAGGTCGTGAGCTCGGGACTGCCGGAAGTCTCTGCGAGCAGCAGACCTTGGAAACTGCGGCTGATTACAAGCTGAGTTTCAGCTGCCTCGTGGGAGGAGGAGTGTGCTGAAATCAGCTGCATCTCTGGTGGCAGCAGGGAAGCCTCATCAGCCAGCAGACGACAGACGGGTGGCTAAAGAAAGAAGGCTAAATCCAGAAAGAAAGATCTGTAGGAGTGTTGTTCTTGGAAGATAGAACATTCTGTAAATTGTAAAAACCTTCGGGTTTGTGAGAAAGTCTGCCTATGTAAACCGCCTTGAGTTCAATCATTAGAGAAATCTAGTGATATTAAGAAAGGCGGTATATAAATAAATGTATTATTATTATTATTATTATTATTATTATTATTATTATTATTATTA
>JAJKFI010000009.1:20335571-20353558 GCA_029204185.1 Lerista edwardsae
ACACACACACACACACACACACACACACACACACACACACACACACAGACATGTATTCTGGCCTTCAAGCTGCCTTTGGATGGAAATGTTGGCAATGGGGTGCTTAAATGTGGCCTAGATAGAATGCAAAGGAATCGTCTTTGTCGTATCAAGTTGATCCATGAATTTAGCTAGGAGAAGAAAGCAGAAGCATTAAAAGATATATTTTATGTATTCCTCCTGCAAAGGCAAACTAACAAGTGGGAATTTTTGTGTGCTGATGTTATAGCGAAAATAAGTAAATATTGCAAAATATACGTGAAAGGCAGTTCAGATATGTGGGCGCACTGCTTGGCATTCAGGAAGGTGTCCTTGCTAGAGTGACTAACTTTGCATGCATAATCCATTTGAGGCAAGACATTTGAGGCCCCTGGAAGTGGATGCAAAACTGAAATCAGGAGCTTATCGAACATATGGGGGATTTACTGTGAATGTGTGGGTTGCATGTAAAACTCGAAGATAACAGCTGATAAAATTAAATAACGCTTGTGCAGAGGGACTGTTCTTATCTGTATGTTAGTGATGAATGGATTGAGGTATTTTTTGTTTGTTTTCAACAACAAAAGCTTAGCATCTTTTCTGCATTTTAAGTTCGTTGTTTCTAATGAAAACATGAGCAATGCCATTCTAGCATCGTCTGGGCAAATTGATTGTAAACTTAATGTATCTCATTGAAGGTACAGTGCTTGACTTGATTGACTAAACAGCATTTGAATACAAGTTCTCTCTGCACTTTCAATGTCAATTGTCAATGTATATCCCTTTGTTTCCCTAACTCAGACAAGCCCCATGCTCTCAATATTCACCATAACATCTATATCTATATATCTATATCTATATCTATATCTATATCTATATATATATATATAAGGGTGTGTGTGTGTGTGTGTGTGTGTGTGTGTGTGTGTGTGTGCTGCATAGGCTCTGCAACGCCTGGACCGATCAACACCAAACTTGGCACGCAGACACCTTGCAGCCTGGCAACAAACGCTGCGGGGGTCAGACCTGCGGGGGTGCAAGGTGGGTCTGAACATGTGTGTGTGTGAGTGTGTGTGTACTTCAGCTGATATGTGGTGTCCTGAGGCAATCTATTATGATGTCATTGCTGATGTCACTTTGATTATGACATGCAGAGTATAACCTTGCCAGCACCTGAAGTCTTTAAAGTGTTGAACACCTGCTGAACAGAAGTCCTGTGGAACGGACTGCTCCTGCGGAACGGAATGTTGGGATCTGGGAGAGGGATGTTGGGATCTGGGTGTCACTCCCCACGCCATTGGAGTCCAGGTTCGGGGGGCCCTCAACATGGGGGGAGAGAAAGGGTGCGAAACAAAACGTCCGCCATGCCCCGCTGGAATGCCTGGAATGATTGGCTGAGCTGATTGGTAATTTGGTAATTTCCTGTGCAATAGAATCTTGGGATACATAACTACCCGGGCAACGCCGGGTACCAAAAAGCTAGTTGTTAATATATTTGTCTCTCATCATAACTGGAAAATCATAAAAAGATTTTAAAAAATTACAATTATACATCATAAAACAGTAAAAAAGATACTCCTGAAATTTTGAAGACGAGGACATCCTAAGGCAGTGGTTCTCAAACGTCAGAGCCCCCAGCGCCTCTCCATGTTGTGAATGCAGCGAACGGTTCCCGGCAGTGATTAGCAATGATGCCATCGCCACTCACTTCCAGGTGTGGAGACCTGTGGAACGCTGCAAAGACCTTTGAGAAGGCTCCAGCAGGACTTACTAAGCGCAGTGAGATCGCGTGCAGCCTCCCCACATTTCAGAAGGCCTACCAGAGACTTCTGAAAGGCACTTCCTTTTTTTTTTTTCTTTTGGTAAAGTGATCATGTTGCCAAACAGGTCAGAAGCAACTCATGGGAGTTGCCATCTTGGAAGCTGAAGACCTTACTCTTGCTAAATTCCCTGGCAGAAAGCAATACTAGGACAAAATATTATGTAAAAGCAGTGAACTAAAGACAATTAAAAAACAAACAAACTCACTTGAAAATTCAAACTTTAACACTCACAAAAGGAATTTAGCAAGAGTAGAGTCTTCAGCTTCCAAGATGGCAACTCTCAGCTTTCCGTGACTCCCCAGACATCATATTGTGACTCACCAAGTGGGTCCCGACCCACAGTTTCTCAAACATTGGTCTAGTGCCTTTCAGAATCCAGCATTGGACTACATGCCGACAACAAAGGCACACAAACCCAACCATGGTAAACTTCTTAGTTTTCATATAAAATTCATTTGCCAGTGTTTAGGAATTTTTTTAACAGGATCTCATGCTTTATCATGTTTACATCTTTTATGCAACGGTTTCCCTTGATTATATGTGTGAGCTCACAGATGGCGCTATCTGTGTTGGGTAAGCTCTGTTTGGGATGGAGGAGAAAACTGTTCGAGTTCAATTACACATAGCAAAAGCTTTTACACTGGATTAACACTGCGTTCCCTTCTCCTTACTTATTTTATCCTGCCCAAGTAGTGACTGGAGGGGTCCAATTTAATATACACTCAGCTGGCTTTGAACTTTGGCAAACGTACGGTCTGCAGGCTTAACGCATTGCCAGAAGAGTGAGGAAGCCATTAATAGTCAATGAGGCAACCTTTTTAAAATTCACTGGAAGAGCCTTTGTTTCTCTTCCATTCTACCTGGCATGGCTTATTTTTAAGGAACATTTAATGGCTCCTCTGTACTATCTAACCATAGCAGGATTGAATAAATGCAACACGTTGCCAATGTTTGTTCACAAGATTGGGGCCAGAGCTATAGCTTAGTGGTAGATCCTGTGCTTTGCATGGCAAAAGGTTCCATGTTCAATTCCTGGCATCTCCAAGCGGGGCTGGGAAAGAGCCCCACATGAAACCCTAGAGAGCCTTTGTCAACCAGTATTGACAATACTGAACTAGATGGACTCTGACTGCAAGAACATTTAAATGTAGTTGCAGTGCTTAAGAACTCAATTACTGCGTCCACTATTGGTGTAGCTACTACTTGTAGGCTTGCATAGGTAGAGACATTGTGGAGTTCCCCTCCTGCTCCTTCTCTCTCCTCTCCCCCCACCATGACTGATGTAGCTGAACTCCACTTAGCAATAATGATTGTTTGCTAAGATTTCGGTGGTTGTCGCTTTAGTGTAGTTGCTTGGCTTTCTTCGAAGGGCTCTTTTCCACCCGTTTGGACCAATCATTTTTTTTCCTCCCCAGAGCTTTAGTCATTCCTGTTCAGTAGCTTGCTTGTATCCACTTTATCACACTGACAATCTGTCCGTTCTGAAAGGATTACAACTCTGTTCTTCAATGCATGACATCATAGTGAGATATTGCTTAACGATCTGAGACTCTTAACAGCCATTGCTGTGGCTTCTTGTTACTGAAAATATGTGACAGCTCTGGCCTATATGAGCTTCGCTTACATTGCACTTTTCCAGCCCATGCTGGCAATTTTGTGTGTTGTAAGTAGCATTCATGAAACTGCTGAGGGCACAGTTAACAATACGTAGCTGGCAGGCTTCAAAGAAGCAAAGAGAAACCCAACTTCCTCCATTAAGTAGTGAAACTGGCCCTTTACTTACTACAGGACTGAGTACGACTTGGAAAGACCTGATTTTATTGAAGACCAACAGGTAGTTGTGCATTTTTGTGGAAAATAGGAAAATGGACATTCCATTTGTTCCACGTCCAATCTGGGGAGAGGAGGGGATGTGCTGCGGATAGATACAAATGTACAAATGCACTATTCCCTGTAAAACTGTGCAGAGCCCTACTTTTGCTGCGCAGGGCCCCGCTCCAGTGCTCGGTGATGATGTCATCCAATGTGCCATGAAGTGAGCCAGCTGTGCAGTCATGTAGCTTAGAGGGAACAGTGGATGTAAGCAATAGAACAGCAGTTCCCAACCTCCTACTCAGACGTTGGGACCACTGTAAGTGCTGGTGGGGGCAGGGACCAGGGCAGGTGCGGGCGCCCAACACTGCTGCAGCACTTGCGGCTTTGCGGGCACCCTGGGGATCTTAAGATGAATGCTCTTGATTCTATTTGGCAGCGGTTCTCAAACTGTCTGGGAGTTTGAGAACCTCCGTAAGTGCTTGCGAGGGGAGGGGAGGGGACTGGCAGCGACCCAATTGCTACAATCCCGTTGCTTCTGAACATAGATCGGGGCTGGGGTGACGTACCAGGGCCTGTCCCAGCATCTAGTAGAGGGTGGGGAGCCCTGCGGACCTCTCTGCAAGGCTCCTTGTGTGTTCAAAAAGTGAACAATCGGGACCCACTTCCAGGGAGCAATCACGAAACCAGAAGTGGGTCGTGATCATTTTTTAAAATTTTAATTTTTAATTTTTTTAAAAAATATATTTTTTTAAAATTATGATAATTTTTTTTTTTACTGGGGCAGGCACTGGTAAGTCCTCGCCCTGCCCCAGTCTATACCCAGATGCGACGCAATCGTGGCAATCATGGCGTTGCCATTCCCCGGCCCCGGCCACTTAAGGGGACAGTTTGAAGAGCAGTTTGAAGAGCACTGCTGTGTGGTAAAATGTACCTTGTTTCCATTAACCTTTTAATGCCATCAAGCGGATCACTTCAAAAGACTTGTCAGAGACAGACCTAAGCGGTGACAGGATCTTATTGACTGGGAGAAATAATCCAATAGTGCTGTCTCCAGATTATAGCGAGGCACCAGGTGGGACTAAGGTTCTGACAGCCGCAGAGTAGCTAAAGCGAGTAAACACTTATCTGTCACGTTGTTTCAGTGTTTCAGGACCTCATCAAAAGAGCACTCCGGCTCATTATTTTAGAATGTAAACGCCTTGCATTCTCAGATATTTTGAATCCTGTTAAATACAAAATGGAAAACGTGTGTCCTTTTATACCACTGACCACAGTATTCTGGACCGGGTGCCCAAACTGGGGCTAAAGGCCACTCCTTCCGGGCTGACAGGTCCCAAAAGGGGGACATACAAAATTATGCACGGAAGGGATAGAGTCGATAAAGAGACGTTCTTTTCCCTCTCTCAAAACACCAGAACCAGGGGGCATCCGCTAAAACTGAGGGTTGGGAGAGTTAAAACAGATAAAAGGAAGTACTTTTTTACCCAGCAGGTAGTTAATCTGTGGAACTCTTTGCCACAGGAGGTGGTGGTGACATCTGGCCTAGATGCCTTTAAGAGGGGATTGGACGGATTTCTGGAGGAAAGGTCCATCGTGGGCTATAGGCAATGATGGATTGTGCAACCTCCTTACAAAGGTGGTGGGCTACTTCAGAGTACCGGGTGCAAGGGAGTGGCAACAGGATGCAAGCATCTTGTTGTCTCATGCCTCCCTGGGGCACCTGGTGGGCCGCTGTGAGATACAGGAAGCTGGACTAGATGGGCCTTTGGCCTGATCCAGCAGGGCTCTTCTTATGTTCTTATGACACCTGCTCAGTGCTCTGACCTCTACCCCGTGGGGTGCCACAGGGTTTTATTCTGTCCCCCATGCTTTTCAACATATGCATGAAAATTACTGGGGGAGATCAACCTGTCCCCGTACTTCCTTAAAGTTTTAGTTAGCATTACCTGGTTATTATATATTTGTAAGACCCCCTCATGCTACATTGTATCTGCAGAATAACGAGTTATATTTTTAAAAACGAGAGTGTGTTGAACTCTCTTCTCCCGCTGTCTTTTATTCAGCAGCCGATCAGCTCCCAGCAATCACAATCGGATACAGCGCCTAAGGCAAGAATTTCAGCAAGCAAAGCAAGATGAGGACGTCGAAGATCGGAGACGTACCTACAGTTTTGAACAACCGTGGGTAAGTGGCCTTTACCTACGCTGCATACCAAGTCCTTCAGCATTTGCTCAGGGCCTCTGCCTCAGCCGTGATCCTTAATCCCTGATGCAAGAACAATGTAACTTAGTTTCAAGTTCCCGGGTGACCTTTCAACTCCTGACCCCTTCCGTCTGTGGCCCAACATTCCTAATTTCATTTTATATCGTGGTCTGCCATCTGTCCGTTGCGTAAAGGGTATTGTTTGCCTCGTGACAAGGCATAGCTGGGTCACATTGATGCAGACTAATGTATCTGTCTCTCAATTTATGCCCACAGAGGGTTTCTGGAGGCATTATTGACAAAGGACATGATTCTTTGCTTGTGTAAACTGCAGCGTCTAAAAGGAAATAAGCCTTTTATGTTAGACTTCATTTGGAGAATAGATTTTTTTAAAAAGCATTAAAATGGATGCAGTTTTCCAAACCAGAAAAGATTTTCTATATTGTGAATCAGCAACTAGATTTTGTTAAAGGAAGATTACGGGACCAGAAGACTCTTGTTCTCTGTCCTACCCCTGCTACACATGGGTAAGCAGAAGGATTATTTAATTAATTGCTATCACCTACCTTGCCTTTTGATCAAACGCGTTCCCAAGGCAGCTTAGATCACAAGCAGCCTGGTGTGCCTCTTCAATTGTCAAAAAACTGATGCTGTGCTTTGACAATTTTAGTGCCCTGCCAGTGAGCCGCTCAATGGAAAAGGTTGAAAATTGCTGCTCTAAACCATTGATGGGATAGACCTACAAGTAATTCTGTACAGGACCTTCAGAGCCGGCCCATCCATATGGCCAGTTAATGTAACCGCCTTAGGCAACACATTGGTGGGACGCAATCATTTCTCTCTGCCTAGTTGCGTCCCCTACTCCTCTTCCTACTTCTTGCATTGACGGGGGGAGGGCAGAAGGAAAGCGGTAGGAGCGCCAAGCATTGGAGAGTGCGAGGGGCAGAGGCTGGCACATCATTGGGTAAAGATTTGGCATGCTTGCCTCCTCAAGCGTTCCAAGTTTTGGGCTTGCCATTTTATGAATATCCCTGCAATCTGTATGCCGTTGAGAAATATATGGCTTTTCCTCTCTGGCCTTAAGAAGCAGAGCTGTTCAATATATATTTATGAAATATGGTGTCTGCGTCATATTTGTTAACCTGGAAAACAGGAATGTTTTAAATCCTTAAAAGATTTGGTTTGGAATTGCAGCCTTCACAAACCAAGACCAACAAACCTACTCTTAAACCAGCTGCTTCCGCGCAGAATGCTCTCTGTAAAATACGTGGGCTTCATTTCATTGTCCTGTAGTTTTGGGTCTCGTTGGAACTGAGCAAATAACATGATTTTTATATATATATATATTTATTTATATTACTGCCTGTCTTGTGTCAGATACAGGAAAGAGAATGCAGCAACCCATTTTGATTTACATTGTCTGAGGTTCCTGCCGGGGCAATTCCCATTGTCCACTGTGCAGTTCAGAATGAGATGGGTTCGGGATCTTGGGAAAACTGCCTGAGAAAAACATGCACTTGGGAGGACTTGAAGACTTAACTATCAGAGGTCATGGGCCAAATGTTGTCTCTCTAAACACCATAGCAACTTTAGACAGGCAACCTTCCCCTGCATTATAGTCTACAGCAGTGAGTGAGTGGAGAATTATTTGGATGACAGGCTGATTACCTCAGGAATGGAATAATTTCCTAAATTGTGGGTCAGAACACTGACCTTTCCTTTTTTCTCTGCCTTTTTTTTCAAACAATGAGGACCTCTCCCCCATTGGGCTGATCATACAAATGAGCTTAAAGTGACAGTAATTCTGGTTAATGTATTAGTTTTAATCCTGAGCCTTATTGTTGCCTTTGTTGTGGGCCCTGCTCTCTTGTAAAAGCTCTGTAATAGTTGCTGTGTGTGTGCGCATATGTGTGCGCATGTATCTCTTTGTACAGACACATTTCAAAAAACAGATCCAGCAAACCGTGGAATATCTTTTTTCTTATTATTTTCCTCTCCCTGTAAGATCATTGTGCTTGGAAATGATAAAACCATGATCTCATCCATTGTGAGAGTGCACAGTCATTTTAGTATTGAGGAACAAGAAACCCATCTTTTAAGCAGAATCTCCAGCTTCCGAGTATTAGCTTCAAATCGTCGAGGTGCTCTTCCTCCAAATGCATCCAGATGTAGTCAATACAAAAGGCTGTTTAAAACATAAAAGCGGTGTACTATGTGCTTATAGGAAGATACTTAAACCGTATTCTTTAAAAGTTTTCCTGGTTTTTCTGTTTTAAAGCTCTCAGCTGGGGGAACGATAGTGAAAAAATGCACCTGGGCAAGCCTATTGTTAAAACTAGTGCATGATCCCAAGGGAACTACTTTGTGTCACAAAGAGGGAGGGAAGGCTTAGATGGCTATAAAGCTTTAAATCCAGAACAGTCCCTGTCATTCATGATGGTAAAGCAAACTCTGTTCTTCTGGGAAAGCATCTTCCAGTCACATAGCTTTGTGACCTATGAAGTGAAAACTCAGATGTGTTTTTCTTTACGATGGTGATTAGAGAGCTGAGTGAGATTCTAAGAGCAGGCAGGCAGGCAGGCAGGCAGGCAGGCAGGCAGAGAGAGAGAGAGAGAGAGAGAGAGAGAGAGAGAGAGAGAGAGATGCTCTGAAAGCACATCTTTTTCTAAGTAAATGAAGTTTAGTGCATATGTCTGACACATAGAAAAGACTTTTTGCTGAGTCAAAGTTTCCAGTCCTGCTGGCTGGTTGAGATCACATGTCCCTACCCAGTTTGATAACAGGCAAGGGTCCATGTCAGATGGTTCCAGGCTGATCCCACTGGGATAGTCTCCGCTGCCTGGCTGGCACTTGGGTCTGGACTGATATCTGCTCTGCCAACAATTAATGAACTCCTCTGTCAAAGGCAGTCCAACAGCTTTAATGAATTCAGACATTCTGATTTAATAATCTTTAAAACAATTCCAGAAAAGTTCTGGGTAGGAAAGATGATGTTGAGTACATGACTCAGAACAGTGCATCTAACTTCTGAGAAATGTTGTAAGACTGGCCATTGACCTTTTCCAACCATTTGTAATTGCATTAAGACTAGCAGCCCAGGTTGGGGCCTTTTGGGGCTCCAGGGCTCACATGACCCTGATTCACACTCTATTTGCTTCCATGTAGAGCAGTGGTTCTCAAACGTTTTAGCTCTGGGACCCACTTTATAGTATGGCAATCTGTCCAGGACTCACCGGAAGTGATGTCATGGCTGGAAGTGCCATCGTTGTGACGCCAGAGCCTGCTGCTTTCATGAGATTGCAGCGAAACGTTGGGTTGTTTCTCAGCCATTTTCCAATAGCAAAGTGAATCAGAAAGGGGGGAAAAGCCTATTTACAACCTTGACACAAGCAAAACAAGCACACAGCCCTCCCCCTGTCCAGCATCCCATCTTCCCATATTTTCAATATGGCTACGCTAGGTGCTTCGCGACCCACTTGAAATTGGCTCGCAGCCCACAGTTTGGGAACCACAGATGTCAAAGATTGCTCCCTCTGTGCAATTCCCTCTGTGCAATTTCCAGAAGTGCCTGCTCATGTAGGAATTCTGTGTTTTCTACACTACAGGAACCAGTGATCTACTGAGTTTCACGATCCATTTTACCATCTCCAACATCTAAAAATACTCCAACAGCATTTTCATTAGTGCACAGTTTTCAGGATAAGATTGCAATTAAGCTGCGTTCATTTTTTATTAGAGAAATCGAATGACCAGAAAGGCAATATATAAATGGTGGTGGTGGTGGTGGTGGTGGTGGTGGTGGTGGTGGTGGTGGTATTATTATTATTATTATTATTATTATTATTATTATTATTAATAATAATAATAATAATAATAATAATAATAATAATAATAATAATGTCATTACCACAAAGGAGGACACGGCACCCAAAAATGTAGGACATTCAACAACAACAACAACAACAACAACAACAAAACATACTATCAGGGATATTGTTGTAATCATTGTAACTCTGATATCATTGTGCTGTTCAAGGCATCTGGTTAATGGGGTTGTATTAAGTGTATATCTAGTCAGGGCAGAGATAAGGTCAAGAAGTCTTATCTCTTGCTAATTAGTTTGGCACAGCAAGTGCAGTGAGCACCTCAGGATGCCTTCCTGCCTGTGGGTTCTTGCGGCAGCGGATGCAGGCTTGATTGTTTCATAATTAATAATGAGTTTTAAATTGATAACATAACACTGGATGGGTAGCATCCACCCTAGGAGCGTAACTGTTTAGCAATTAGCTGTTTGGGGCATCAGGTTGACGGCTTGCTTTGCAGGCTTGACGTTTCTGTAAGGAGGTATAAGATTTTTTTTTTTAAAAGCATTGATTTGAAACAGGAACTGGTCAGAGGTGAGGCAGAACCTAGTTTCCAACAGGGCTGAGTGGAACCTACCTAATCTAGTTTTGTGTCCACTCTTGGAAATGTAAAAAAAAATGCCTTTGGTTGAAACTTATAGCAGTATTCTTGCTGTTCTGCTGCTGCTGGCACCAATTCCCTTCTTTTTGTTGCCTTTGCTGACATTTAATCTAATTGGCTGGGGTGACATTATTTTGTCAATAGTCACGGTACTGTGTATGAAAATGACTATGTCCGTGATGTCCAGGTTGACTAGAAGTCATTACCACAAAGGAGGACACAGCACTCCTCTGCCCAAATGTAGGAGATTCGAGAAAAACGTAGGACTACAAAATAAAAGCTAAAAGCATAGGGCAGAAGATTTAGCCAAGAGGGTTAATGCCTCCGTTTGCTCGAAGATAACAACTGAAGATCTGAAGGTCGTGAGCTCGAGACTACCGGAAGTCTCTGTGAGCAGCAGACCTTGCAAACTGCGGCTGATTAAAATCTGAGTTCCAGCTGCCTCGTGGGAGGAGGAGTGTGCTGAAGTCAGCTGCGTCTCTGGTGGGAGCAAGGAAGCCTCTTATCAGCCAGCAGAAGGCAGACGGGTGGCTAAGAAAGAAGGTTAAATCCAGAAAGAAAGATCTGTATGAGTGTTCTTGAAAGATAGAACGTTTCTGTAAATTGTAAAAACCTTCGGGTTGTGAATAAAAGTCTGCCTATGTAAACTGCCTTGAGTTACAGTCATTAGAGAAATCTAGTGATCTTAAGAAAGGCGGTATATAAATACATGTATGATGATGATGATGATGATGATGATGTATATAGATTTTGAGGTGTCTTGTCCTCTTGTGCCTACGAGTGAAGGAACAAAGGACAAGAACGCAAGCAAGTGATGCAGGCAGCCCTTCTTTATGTTGGCACCATCTGTCTGTCATGAAATGTAGGACACCCTGAAATTTACCCAGGACAGAAGGCTGAAATGTAGGGCCTGTCCTGGAAAAAGAGGACATGTGGTCATCCTAGGGATGTCCATAAAGCCATGGGAAAAGAGCGAGAAGATACTTCCAATTTTGGCATCTTTAAGTAAAAGTACAAGTTCAAAAGTTGAGAAGCATCTGTCCCAATGGTACGCAATAACAACCTAAGTTTAGGAATTTCCCAGGGAATATCTGTTCCTTAATCCGTAATTTAACCACTTCAGGACATAATAGCTTTCCATGCTGCCGTAGGATAGTCTCTCTTTATCAAAGAGTATTACCAACTCTGGTAACGTCATTAAGCCGACAATGAAATGTATTGACTTGAAGCAATCTTCAGCTTCCAATGTCCTGAAAGCCTTTTTTGATCAGCAAACCCAGCAACATTTGGCTTAGGATCCAGTCTTAGGGCCCAATTCTATCCAACTTCCCAGTTCCAGTGTAGCCACAATGCAGCCCCAAGGAAAGGGAACATGTGTTTCCTTATCTGGAGGAGCCCAGGTGGTGAATGGGGCCTGAACAGGCACAGTCTAAGACTCATAGGCCCTTTCGCCCATGGTGACATGGCTCATGGGTTTTAGAACCAAGATCCAAAGAACGTTACCTTCTTGGATCTGAAGCTGAACATTGCATTGCATTGTATTGGACTGGAAGCTGAACTCTTGTGCAAGACTCTGAACTCTGCATAAGCATTTGCAGGACAAGCTTGAAGCCATTTTCCTTCTGCTAACAGTTCTTTGGAACCAGTCCAATACTTCTGGGCATATATTTTATAATACTGTAGTTGGTTGTAAACTGATTCCAGTTCTCATAACAACTGCTAATTTTGCATGTATCTTCTTATCTGACTAAACCTTGCCAAATTCATAAGTTTAACCCTGTATAATTTATTCCAGTTTCTTTCAGCCAATCTCCCACACTTGGGCCTTCTGCCTTTTTTTCCATTTACTGGTTATCTCTGTCCTTGATGCAATAAACAAAGTGATCACAATGTCTTGATTTTTATACATCACATCATCTATGAAACCTAATAACTGTCTTGATGGGATAGAGGGAATAAATACATACCTGTGTAGTTGCTCCATCCACATCCTTCTTTAAGTTCTGAATGGTCTTGCAATTTTTTCGCATATGCATATCATTTGTATTAGATTGTGCATAGCATGGACGTATTCTGCCATTAGGATAAGACATTCTGTTCAAAATAATTCTTCTTGTAACAACGATATATACTCAAGTATAAGTCAATCTCACAGATAAATCGAGGCAGGTTTTGAGCTAAAAATAGTGGAATTTTCTATGAACCTTAGTTGAGAGTAAAACTTGGGGGGGATGTCTGACTTTTATTTTGTCTGATTTTATCCTCCCTTGTTTCTCCCATGTTGAGGAGGTCAGGAGCCAATCGCTGCAGCGAGGGGACAGAGAGTGAAGTGGTGGTTGTGAAGAGGAGAATAAAGCACCCCCAAATAATGACATAATACAGATAGTCACAGCTTTAAAAACTCATCACAGCATAGCACCTTCAGAAAGGGTGGGGATTTGAGGAGTTAACAACATGCTCAGAAGAGCTAGCTGCGATCATCTACCAATAGAAAAAATGAAAGGGAGATTAAAGGACAAAGCTTGGGAACTCTCTGCAAGCCTAAAAGATGGTCCTCAGACACTTTGCAGACAATCAACAGGCAGATGACACCCCTGAACTGCCCTGACCCATGACTGGCCCTTGTCTTAAGGAGGCAATTTACAGCTCATTTATTTGCCCAGTATCTACATTATTTGTACACATATAGTACCTTCCGCTGAGATCTTGAACTTGACCCCAGTAGAAGGTCTTGAACTAGACTGCTTTAAGGATCTCCTATCTGAATGTTGTGCATGCTGAAACCCCCTACTGAATTTCTTTTTCTCCTGTGCTTCCCTTAAAAATGTTCAAAGCAGTAATGATAATCTTCACTTAAGCTGCATTGCGGAAGACATAAACATATATTTATTTGTATAACACAGACTTGCGTGTTATGGCGGCCTTGACTGCTATTTGATTTAAAAGGTCAGCACTTGTCATACATCTCCTGGTAGACAAGGCCAGAGTTCTTTGCAATTTGCACAGTTAAGACGGAGCCGGCTTTGTTTGATAGCTTTTAAGAATTACGATAATTACACTTTGCGTCGTGCAGCCCTGTTTGTACAGGTGTTAACTAGTTTGGGAGTTCATTTCTGAGTACACAATTTGTGTTCCAATGCGCAGAAAAATATTTTTCCATGTTGTGGGGGTTATTTTCCATTTCTCATTCATGGTGTATATTGTTGCCAGGATTAAAAATTGTATGCAGATGTGGAATGAAACTGAAAAATAATTTTCCTAAAATATACTTGTCAGTCATTTACTTCTCACCAGGCTTTATGTCCACAGATTTTTATTTATCAGCTGTTGGAATGCCAACTCAAAGTAAATTAAGGGCAGTTGAGACATTGTCTGGGCAGCCCAATCCTACCCTGCATTGGATCAAGCAGGTTGACTGGCCTGTGATGCACTCAACGCGGGTTAGGCATTGGCTGGAGTTTACCTCAGCGTAAGGGAATATGTCCCCCTTTCCCAGGGCAAGCCCCATCCAGCCCTATGGGGTTGCTCGGATCTGTGCCAGATCCGCTCTCCACCCTCCTCCCTGGGCCAGCCCACCCACAGAACCACCCTCTCTCTGTCCTCCCTCTGCCCTTCCCACTATTGCCCCGCCCTTCCAGCCAGCACAGGAAAGGCTTACCTGGGCAGCTCCACGGCCGACAGCACTGGGCCGATGCAAGCAACATGCATCAGCCCAAAGCCATAATAGGATAGCGCCCTAAGGTATTTAATCTATTTCGAATAATCCTTCAGGGTACTTCTTCTAGTCTAGGATTTGTTTGTTCATTCTTTTCCTCCCCACCATAAAAACACTTGAGGTGGACTACACAAATGACCAAAAATATGATGTTTGGGGTAAGCATAATGCCTTAAATAATTTTGCAACCCCACTCACAGAGAAAATTGTGAAGAAAATTGGGAGGGATTTTCAAGGGGAACAGCAAAAAAGATGTTGAAGCCAGCAGTGCTGACATGAGGGTATTCCTTGATCTCCTGGTAGATGGCGGGCACCATTTTTCTCCAAGGTTTTCCCTAAAGCAGTGGTTCCCAACCCCTTTATCCACTTTTTAGCTATGACAACATGTTGAGGACCCTCCATAAGATCGGAAGTGATGTCATTGTGCTTATAAAAAACATATATGTAGACTATCAGAGGTTACCAAATGCAACACTCGTTTTTAGGCATGTGGAAACACCTTGAAATTTTTTCAAAATTTCTCTGTGTGGAGGTTTCCTGAAAATGTTGCGCAAATACATCTACGGTAGTAAATGGAGTCTCTGTGACCTCCTTGATCTCAGAATTTCCACAGGTGAAGACATTCTGCCTAGCAGCTAAAAATAATCTTTTACATTCATCCAAAGTCCTCATCCACTTCCAAAGCTAGTAGAAAGCCAAGAAGGCAGATAATACCTACCATATGTTTTCAGTGGTCTACTATCTCCCGTCCCCAAAGGATAATATTCTGAACTACCTGACGTAAGCTTTTTACTAATTAGACAGCACTGTATGGCAACAGATGAATCACCTTCATTCTCCTTGTCGTTTGTATTTAGACTTAATTCGTGATATTTCTGAGAAGGAAGATTTGGATATTTCAAATGTACCCATTGTTAGAAAATGGCAGGGTTTGTTTTTTTTAACTTGTGTCCATGCAATATAATGTCTTACTGTCCCAACACAGAAAGCTGCAATACTTTACTCTTTCTATCCTAGCCAAATTCGAAGACGTACTCACAAAGTGGGAGACATTCTGTATCAGTAGAAGTCCAGATGCAGAAGCAGCGACAAGAAGAAAGAGAGAGTTTCCAGCAAGCTCAGCGGCAGTACAGTTCGTTACCCAGGTATGGCTATTCTTGAAAGCTATTTGGCAAGTGTGTGACAACAGCCATTTTCTCTGCATTGCTGTACCTGCACAGAATGGCTCAGACTGCGAGTTAGCTCTGCTACTGGAAGGAAACAGTGACAGTGCTGAGGGGATGTGCGAAAGAGGTGGATACTACAGTTAGGAGTTGGCATGAGGCATTTGGCATTCAAAGGGTTATTGGTGTATTTTGACAAACCTCACAAAATCACCTCAGAATCCCCCCAGCATATGAATCCTGCATATTCTGCAGCCAATGGATCTGGGTTCTGAAACTGGGAGCCAGTGTTATTCAAACTGTGGATTGGGACCCACTTGGTGGGTCGTGCAGAGCTGGGAGCAGCCATCTTGGAATCTGCAGACCATATTGTTGTTATATTCCTTTTGTGTTAACAGTTTGAATTTTCAAGTGAGGGTTTTTTAAAAAATGTTTTTAGTTCAATGCTTTTACATAATATTTTGTCCTAACCTTGCTTTCTGTCAGGGATGTTTCATGACCAGGGATGTTTCCCAGGGATGTTGTACAATTGCTGCAGTACAAGAATGCCAATTTGCATTTAAGGAGTGACAATTTTATTATGTTACAATGATAGCACTTCCTGCTTGATGATGTCACTTCCTGCCACAACATCACTTCCAAGGGGTCCTGACACATGCCATTCTAAAAAGTGGGCCCCAGTCTAAAAAGTTTGAGGATCACTACTGTAGGACTTTATGGATTCTTGTATATGATAATATCACATAACAAAGGGAAATTAGATCTGAACTTGATTAGAGGAAGTATTTGTAATAGGATGTCGTCTTTCTTTATAGCTTGTAACA
This sequence comes from Lerista edwardsae, assembly GCA_029204185.1. NCBI lineage: Eukaryota > Metazoa > Chordata > Lepidosauria > Squamata > Scincidae > Lerista > Lerista edwardsae. Next base: position 20,351,596 of record JAJKFI010000009.1, read on the forward strand.
AAGTGAATTTTGGATGATGATGTAGATGAATGCCATAAAATAATCGAGTGAATAGGGAGATTACCATGAAAAGTTATATCAGATTGGGCCACATCCAATTTTCTGACACATTTAATTGGTTGCAAAATTTAAGTGCTGTCCATAGACCGGCTTTAGTTTCAAGTCAAGATTTATATGCAAAGTGTTGACATGCAGTATGGAGTCCAAGAGGGAATTGAAATGTCAGGGGGTGGGGGTGGGGATTTCAGCCACCCAAGGACCATACCAAAGAACTTGGTGTTGGGAATAACATGGGCTGGTTTGGTATTGTGGGAATCTTGTTTAAGGGGAATTATAAGATAGTATTGGAAAATAATAGTGTTTAGAAGCAGAATGGTGGAGAGGGTAGGGAAGAGAGTGGTACCTCAGGTGTGTGTAGGAGAAGTTTTCAATTGAGTAGGCTGTTTTGGAAACAACTGTTCTGAAAGCCAAAAGCTTGGCTGTTCACTCTAGAGGATTTAGTGTGTGCATATACAGTCAATCCTCATTATCCGCTAAGTTTTGGTTCCTGGAAATCCCCGCAGATAGCAAATTCGCAGATAATGAATAATTGATCCTATGGAATCAGTGGGGCTAGGTGCAAGGGGCACCTTATCTGCTCTCAGAAGAATCCAGCAGAGACCTTCAGAAAGCCAGCAGAGAGCAGCAGGAAGGGCCAGAAGATCTCTGAATGCTGCAGGGACCTTCAGAACGGCACCTGTGACCACGTGGAGCCCTTAAACAGGGGCAGTGGATGCTTCTGCCAGCCATTTTAAAGAGGTCAGCACTGGTTGCTGGTGACATTCTGAGGGTCCCTGCAGTCTTTGGAAGGTCTCTGCTTAGTGGATAGTGATGACAGCAGCGTAGATAACGAGGTAAGTAGCAATTCTGCCCCTCATAGATAAGCAAATTTGCAGATAGTTAGTTAGCATATAAGGAGGCCTGGCTGTACTATTTCCCCTGGCTGGCCATTCTCTCACTCTGATTTGTTCCTTCTCTCCTCAGCCTTTTCTTGCCTTCCCCTCCCCGCACTTGCTTCGGCCTTTAGGCTCTGCTCATGGGTTTCCCAGAGGCATTTGGCTGGCCTTTCTGGAAAGCAAGGTGTTGAATTATTTGGATTTTCTGGTTTGATCCAGCGGGTCTGAGAAACATTTTTTGGGGGGGAGGCGGGGGCGGGGGGGGGTCTGACAAAATCATACTGCATTATTCTTTCATTTGTGAAAACACTGTAGAATAATCTTTACGGAGCAGGGCCAGCCTTAGGAGCTGTGGGGCCCAATGCCAAACATTTTTGCAGGACTTCCTGCTTGATGATGTCACGTCCTTGTGTGGGCTCCCCTGCTCACCAGAATGAGCAGCAGCAGTGAGCCCAGGGCTAACGGTGCCCCACATTAAGCACAGCACCCCGAAGTAGGTAGAAACAACGTTATGACATCACCGCCAACTGCTTCCAGAGAGGCCAATTTCGAACCAGTTGGTTGCAGGAGCAGGTAGCAGGGCCGCCCAGGAGCAACGCTCCACTAGCTGTGCTCTCTTCATGATGCCTCAGCCTAGAAGATTCCATGCCAAAGTGTCAGCCACAGAGGGAGATTCCGGCTGTGCCTGCAGGTGCCCTGCTTGCTGCTCCAGTGCAGAGACCCTCCAGGGGGGCATGACTTGGTCAAATCACTCTAAGGCCAGAGCAACAAAAATCACAATTCAAGAAAAAGGTTTGCTCTAGGTCTCTGCTACAAAACAGTCATGCCTAAACAAACTAATTACTCCATTCTTTGTTTCCTCAATTTGTACATATTCTGCATTCACACAGTTATAAATACTGATTCCAACATTTCAATATATTTATTAGTAGTATCTTTCTAATAATTATGTCAGTATCTTGTTGTAAATTTGGTGTGAACAGTTCAGACAAGCTTGAACTTGTCTTTGTTCCCAGCCGACAGAGTCA
>JAJKFI010000009.1:20353568-20392294 GCA_029204185.1 Lerista edwardsae
AGCTTACATAAACCTAAACAAAAGCAGAAATGATTCACATTGGATAGCACGTATATTCATTCGGAGACCTCATTGTGCTCTGCAGAAGTAGGTAAACATTATGGCCTTCAGTTTGCGTGCATGGAAAGAGAATAGAAATGTCAAGATCACATAGGTGCCTCACTTTGTGATTATGTAATCACAGAAATATTTGAATTATCTTCCACAGAAAGAGAGCTTCAGAAATGGCCCATAGTTGTCGATTATAACTGCAGGAGGCTGTTAGGTGGTCAGTTGGTAGGTCTGGGGGTGAACATGTAGTCCATTCAGGCTGAGGTCAAGCTCTAGAGCAGGGGTCAGCCAACTACGGCCAGTGGGCCAGATCCAGCCCACGGTCTTGAAGCCATGGGATATTATTATATAGGAAGCAGCAGTGGTGGCAGAGCTGGGACTTTGAGAGGCCGAGCACATGGCTCTGCCATTGCCTGTCCAGCACATGGCAAATTAGGCAAGGGGCTTGGCCTCCAAAGCCAAGCGCCACACAGCACAGAGTTTGGGAACCCAGAAGTTAGGGTGTCATCACCAAACATCTAGCCCCCTATGCCTTAGTTCAGAGAGCAAGGAACCTGGGCCCTGTTGGCCGTGTTGAGATCCCTGGTGCCTTACATGTGAAAGGAAGGTCAACCAAGGGAAGGTCAACATTGAGCTGCCTAGATTGGGGAGAACAGGCAGTGATAATCTCCCAAATACTAGCTGCTGGTTTATGCATAGGGGTTTATTTAGCTGCTCCTCCGAATGGAATGGAAAGGGGAGAGACCTGTTGTTTTCTGCATATATTCAATATGCTCTTTCCTCCTCCTCATTACTGCTTTCTCCACGCAGCAAGGCCCAGTCCAAGTTGTCTAAAAGTGGGACTGGTTACATGGCCAAACTCGCCTTACAGCAGATTGGCCAAGGGAGCAAGCTTAAGACTTGCTTGCAGATTTCTTAAATCTTTCATGAGATTTGGCTTCTGCCTTCATCATCTTTGTGTCTTGCATGCTTGCATCATGTGGTAACCCCCTCCCTCTCTGGAAGATGCTCTTAATTGCTCCATCCTTTTGGTTTCCTGTGCTTTGAAAGCCCCTTCCTCCTTAATACAGGACATGTATTTATGACTTCATCACTAGAAGTGTCATTACAATATAGGCAGACTGTGTTTCTTCTGCCAGTCAAAGTCAGTCATATAGGATGAGATGGACCAATGGGCTGACCTTAATATCAGGCAGCTTCATGGGCCCACAAAGCAATACTGAGCAGTACGTGCTTGATTTGAATTGTCTTCAGCTCGATCACATTGCATTTGTTTGACTGTTCATATATTTTTATTTATTTTTATTTATTTAAAAGATTTTTACCCCGCCTTTATGCCCGAAGGCACTCAAGGCGGCATTACATAAAACTATAAAATTTAACATTAAAAACACTATAAAAGAACATTAAAACAACATATTCAAACAAAATTAAAAACATAACAATAAAATTTAAAAAACCAAACCCAGTGGATCATAAAAGTATAACACCCCAGCCAGTCAACCTGTCAACAATTAAAAGCTTTTTTAAATAAAAAGGTCTTCAGCCCCCGCCGAAATGTTAACAGAGAGGGAGCAGTTCTCAATTCTAAGGGGAGGGTATTCCAAAGTTGGGGGGGCCACCACCGAGAAGGCCCTCTTCCTGGCCGCCACCCCTCTCACTTCTCCTGGTGGCGGCACAGTCAAAAGGGCCCCTCCAGAAGATCTAAGAGTACGGGTTGGATTATATGGAAGAAGGCGGTCCCTCAAATACCCTGGACCCGAGCCGTAAAGGGCTTTAAAAGTCAAAACCAGCACCTTGAATTGGGCCCGGAACAGAACCGGCAGCCAGTGTAGTCGCCGGAGCAACGGCTCGACAGAGTCAAACCGACGTGCCCCAGCAACCACCCGAGCCGCCGCGTTCTGTACTAGTTATAATTTCCGGACCGTCTTCAAAGGCAGCCCCACGTAGAGCGCATTGCAATAATCTAATCTAGATGTCACTAGGGCGTGGGTCACTGTGGCCAGGTCCGCACAGCTCAGGTACGGCCGCAGCTGGCGAATCAGCCGAAGCTGAACAAAGGCTCCCCTGGCCACTGCCGCCACCTGGAACTCCAGGTGTAGCTGTGGATCCAGGAGAACCCCCAAGCTGCGAACCTGCTCCTTCAGAGGAAGTGCAACCCCATTCAGAGCAGGACGATAATCCAATACCCGAGCTATGGATCAATAGTATCAATTTCTAGTCCTTTAACCTTTTTACGGTTAACAGTACCTCCTTTGCAGTAGGAGGAGTTTGCAGGGCTTTATCACATGAAAGACAGAAGCCTGGCAATTTAGGCTATAAAACCCTTAATACCAAATGTCCCATGTCCAGTTCTGTTGTAGGATTATGTTTGAAGGCTCTAATTGCTATTACAGTACTAGCTGTCAAATTGTGAATATTTATAGCCCAGTGCCTGAGGACATACCCTTCAACTGAAGAAGAGCTGGCATTCTCAGCAAAAGAGACAACACAGACATGTGAGGGTGGGGAGAAGATGGAGCTTACCAGCTGCTAAACTGACATCATCATCATCTGGGAATTCTTCACGATGGGGGTGCTTTCTAAATTGTTGTGTCACTAGTCTTCCAAAGACACTGTACATCTGGATCAGCTGCTTTTGGCTTGTTCTTGACAAGAATGGGGTAAAAAATATTTTAAGTAACCCAACGTTTATTTATATTCAGCTCTGTTTTTCTGCTTTCTTTATCAGGCAAAGCCGAAAAAATGCCAGCTCCATATCTCAAGATTCTTGGGAGCAGAACTATCATCCGGGTGAAGGCTTCCAGAGCGCAAAAGAAAATCCAAGGTATTCCAGTTACCAGGGCTCAAGGAATGGCTACATGGGAGGCCACGCCTTCAACGCCCGTGTCATGCTTGAAACTCAAGAGCTGTTGCGTCAAGAGCAGAGGCGGAAAGAGCAACAGTTGAAAAAAAAGACCTCATCTGAAGGGTCCAGCAACTATGACTCCTATAAAAAAGTTCAAGACCCTAATTACGCCACTCCCAAAGGTCCTTTCAGGCAAGATGTCCCACCTTCGCCATCTCAGGTTGCCAGGCTAAACCGATTACAAACACCAGAAAAGGGGCGGCCATTTTATTCTTGAGCTGAAGAAACAGGTTCCGCGTCCCCATGCAATAAAAGAACATTTTCATATGAAGAAATTTATGTTTTGAAAAGAAAAAAAAAACTTTTTAAAAATCAAGGTACTAAGGGAATTCTTGTCTGCTTCAGTGCCTTTAGCAATATGGGCAAAGAATCAGAACGCCTTACGTCTTTGCCATTGTGTCTCAAGTGTTGTATTCATGGAAGTCTTTTCCGTCATTTGACAATCATACTCTTAAGCAAGCAATGTGTCTTAGTTATCAAGAGTCCAAGCTTGGTCCTGTTACGTCAATGGCTGCTTCACCACATTTCTGTCAGGTGTTCAACTCTACAATGAATTATAGTTCCAACATATACAACGTCCTGTGGCTTCTTGTTGAAGAACGCATTGGCATACTTTGATTGTTTCCCTTAGGTTGAGGGAATGGGGTAAGTATCAATTATTAGCTGTAAGGCAGATGTCCACTCAAGATCTCTGGTCTTTTATGTTTTACAGTCAATAAATACAAATGTCTGTATGCTGACATAACTGTGTTTCTTTTGCAACCCCTGTTCTCTCAGCCCCTATTGAAATGCTTTATCCTTATTCCTAAGCAAGAATGTTATTATGTTTCATTTATCATGGGGACCTTCTTGCATTTGTCTTATACTTTAACCATATATATGGTATATTATCAGCGAGAACATTGTATTTATAAGTTAATATCAAAAATGGCACATTCATGGAACTTGTGAAAAAAAAGTCCTTTAGGGGAGAGAAAAAATCTCTCTGGCTTGATTTAGCAAGTCTTGTTTGTTTTTTATTACACAACATAATTTTTTTTAAAAAATAACATTACGTAAAAAATTGAACCCAAAAATGAATTATAGATGAATTGTTGCTCAATTATTTCATATATCTTGATAATTTAATTTGTTTTTATTTTGTCGGCGGGAGAAATACAGGTCAAAATAATATGAAATTCTATTTTTGAATTAAAAATTGCTTTTTTTACACCTGTCTTTTCGACACTTTGTAAAGCCTCGTGGACAATTTGCTCTGTGCTTCCGTATTGCTAGTTTTTTGCATCTCAGCATCACAACAAAGATCAACTACAGAAGTTTATAAATAAAAAGATAAACGGGAAAAATTGGTACAGATCATCATCAAAATGTGTTCCAAAAATAACTGAAATGAAAAGATTGCTCTGGCATTTTGGATGTGCACATGGGATATCTGAAATTTTGCTTTGCAACAGCTGGATTTGTGTTGGAGGTTCTGAACTTTCATGTATTGTTAAAAATATGTATACATTGCTGGATTGCTGAAGTGCCTGGAAGTCCTAACGGGAAATGTTTTGAGATTTAAAACTCACCATATCATGCATAAATGAACAAGAGGGAAAAAAAAAAAGCACCATGTATTGTGATTGATAATTTGCCTTTAAAAACAAAACAAAACCTCTTCCCATTTTGTTTTTGCCTCAGTCTGTTTCTAGAATATATGTGAAAATTCAGTACATGCTATCAGTGTCTTTTATGCCTGTTGTTAATTTTTTTTCTCGTTTTTTGTTAATATACTGAAGTGTTGTTACTAATGCAAGCACAATGACATTGGATAACTATGGCTCTTTTACGCAGAGACTTACAACACTGTGTAAAATGGCTCTCTCTGTAAATACAGAAATTTAGAATAAAGAGACTGTTTTTGTCTTTGTTTCAATATCCTTTTGAAATGTTCAAAAAAAAAAAAAAAAAACCACAAACCACTATAGCCATCATTAACTCATCACATATTTCACAGATGTTGCATTATATTCCTGATGGTTTAAGCTTCCCTTTCTTTTCACCAAGTATAAACATTAACTTAGAAAAAGAAATGATTTGTAGTCCATTAGAATAGCAAAAGAAAGGAGAACATATTTAAATCTTCGAGATGCTTTTGATGTGCTTGGTGATAAGTAAGCATTCTTTTAAAGACCAGCTCCTGTAGAAGTCAACAAGGCAGAGCTGCCATGCTGTTTACCCCAAGTCTGAAAGGTTTAGGTATCCAGTGGCTTCCAAACAATGGGTTATGGGAACGTGTGAGGCCATTACTATGTTCTAAACTGGAATTCTATGTAGACATCAATTGTTTGAACTGTAGCCAGGGACGAACAGAGCCCCGATTGCGCCCATGGCAGGGTGATGAATCCGCACCCCCAGCATGTCGCCCAGCCACACCTCCTTGCGCCCAGAATAGCTCCATTTTGGAGCAGAATGGACACCAGTGAGGATGGGTGGGCCAGACAGCGCGTGGGTTAGTCCGCGGACTTGGCGCAATGGCACCCCGCCGCTGCCGGCGCCCATGGCTCGCGCCACCCCGGGCTACATCCTTCGCCTCTGACTGTAGCCTCTGCTAAGAGGCTCTGTGGACAAGTGGACACTATGACCTGTGCAAATGCAGTGGCCTATTTTCATGCTGTTGCAGTCAGTGAAGGCATGGTAGTCATGTATCCACTACCTCCCTCCATGTGGAGGCATTGGTTTATGTAAATTAATGCAATCCCCCCCACCCCCAGGTAGTGATCATGTCAGTGAGGTCATTGTGTGGGAGCCATCAGTTTATATGAACCAGCAGTCTCTATCTACTATAGCGCCAGACAGAGTAATTTGAGGAGTGGGCCGGGAAGAGAGAATCTGAGGGTCTATAGTTTTGGAGACTGCAAAACTCTGTAGATTGGAAATAATGGGGGGGGAGGGTTAAGATCCAAAAGCTCAACTAAATTTCTTTTTAGGCCACCAGATCCTTCACTTTTTCTACCTAGGAAAAAAAGAAGTACAGTATAGCTCATCATTGTCAGCACCAGATAAATGTTTTTTCTCTTATTATTGTTCAGTACTTCCCTCCTAATGGAGACACTTAAGACAAAGACTGATGGAGACCATATCTGCATAAAACAAGGTGTTGCTACATTAGTAAAGTTCTATTCTCTCCCTTCTCTTCCATTAACAGTATTCAAGGTATTTTTCTTCTTTTTGTATTCCTTATTCACCCAGCATCTCCTCTTGAACAATCCTGCAGAGAAAATCAGTGCTAATCCTTTATTTGCATGACATCACAGCCAGTTGCTATGGCAATCATGTCAGCTTATGTGTTCTGACTATACTCAAGGTTTTTTTTGGGGGGGGAATGCTGCAAGATGGATTCTGATTCATAATCTGGAGCTGATGTGACAAATAGGCTCTGTTTTATATGCAAATGTAGCAGAGAACTGAACCCACATTTTTGTCCTTCGCACAACTAACGACCAATCAGGCAGCGCCAAAAATCAGGTAACATGATAGTAGTAGAATTTGCACTTATAAGTATGTGTAGATTGGATTACAGCCTTTCCAAAATCATATTGCTTATGCGCTGCAATAGACAACCGAGCATGAAAAATTTCGAAAATCCTGATTGAAGATACTTTGCAAGCATGTCTAGCAGAGATTTGTGCTGCCCTCTGAAAGTCCTTTGAAAGCTTTGCCATAGTTAGGGATTCTTATAAGAAAGCAAGAAGTTCCCAGAGGTCAGTAACTATTTTGCTAAAGGAGAATAAAGCCACTTCCCTCCCCCACCCCAACTTCATCATCATAGCACTGACAGTTATGCTTGTCATAGCATAGACCGCGTTTCTCATACTAACTATCCTTGGTCTCAGGGGAGCTTGGAATCCCGACAGTGAGCCACTGTTCATACAACATTGCCTTTTGTGCTGATTAACAAGTTTGCACACAATAGTTAATGGTAATTGCACTAGGGAAAGAAGATCCGAAGACACAATATAAAGGAAAAGAGACTACAGATTGAAGTTTGTGTGTTAAAGCAATTCAGTGCAGACATTCTTATAGCTTCTGTCCCTGAAGTTACGTTCTCAGATCCCCAGGCAACAATCTTCTTCCTTATACCACACTGCATTTTGTTTACCTCTTCTCCCACCCACACCATCTTGTTCATCTAATACCACGGTCTCCATATTGTGGACCTCTGTGCTGAGAAAAAGCCTTCTCTATTGTGCACGGCACTTTCTGTTCTGCACTACTGCTTCATATCTTTCCAGCCAATCTTGTTAGAAAGTTGCACTTCGTAGCCACTTCTGCCCCCAAATTGGGGTGCAGAGCTTGCTGGGGAAATGGGCAGTGGAAGCAGCTGTCTGGTAAAGTGGCGGATCTAGGGGGGCAGGGGGGCAAGAGCCCTGGGCGCCGTCTTGGGGCTGTCTAGGGGGGCGCCAGTGGCCCCCACAACATTGTGCAGGTAGACCTGGGCTCCCATGGGTGCGCACTTCTATTGGGTGCCCCAGGCGCCATTTTGACTAGGTCTGCCCCTGGTCTGGTATAACTTTCTGACAAGATTGCCTGGAAAGAGAAAAAGCAGCGCCGAACAGGAAGCTCTAAGCAAATCAGGGAAGGCTTTTTCCTGGTGCCAGATCCAGCTCTTGGGCTGCAGTTTGGCACCTGCTGATATAAAATACTATGTGTCTAGGACAGTGGTTCTCAAACTTTTTAGCACCAGGACCCTCTTTTTAGAGTGATGTAATATATGTTCACATCATTGCCCATTTTGGCTTGCAAGCTGTAGGCAATTGGGGGTGACATAGTGTCAGTGTCACGGTCACTGCCAATTACTTCCAGCTTGTGAGCTGCAGCTTAGAGCAGACGCTTCTCTGCTGTGCTCCAAGTTCTGCAGCAGTCTGGCCACAGCAGAACTCAGAGAAGGGCAGAGGTGCAGCCACTCCAAGCTTGGCCGAGTTGCTTTGTGTTCACAGCTCATGCTAACCGGAAGCAGCACAGCCAAATACTTCTCCATGTGCCATAGCAACAGAGGAGCAAGGAGGGGAGAACCATACTCCCTGCTTGGTGCTTGTCATCTGGTGTCAGTGTGCTGCTTGACAGGTAATATGTTCGGGGGGGGGGATAGTAGGAGTAGGTGGCTGATCTGAAATGCAATGAACGGTTGCCTCTCTTTTGAACTGGAAAGCCTCCATGATGCATAGCTGAGCCTGGTTTGGTTGACCTTTACCAATAGCCCTCCTCCTGCATGACCTGGCCGCCACACTATAGCGGCAACATCAACAGCAATTGGATGCAGGATCGTGTGGTCACTTTCAAGTGAATTGGCATGGGAGCAGTGGTGTCACCCTACCGGTTCGCTGGGCGGAGTTATCTCGGCTGCAGGGAGGGTTTCCACAGTGATCGGCAGCGTGCTCGCTGCCTCCCGTTGCGTAATGGCGAAAGCAGCGGGCGGGCTTTCGCCATTACGCAACGGGAGGCAGCGAGCACGCTGCCGATCACTGTGGAAACCCTCCCTGCAGCCGAGATAACTCCGCCCAGCGAACCGGTAGGGTGACACCACTGCATGGGAGCTTGTTATATGATCCTCTTCACTCACTCACCTCAATGTTAAGGCTCTTGAATCCTCAGTTACCTGACTTACAGCCCAATCCTTGCTTATTCCCAGGTAAGTGTGGCTAGGATTAAAGCCTCAGTTCGACTGTTTAGTTACCAGTCCCTAAGAAAAACCAAGTCCCTCTGTTGCATATCCTTGAAAGGCTGTTCCCCAAAAGGGCTGGCAGTATCAGTGCCTGAAGGGCACTGTTCTATTCTGTTCACAGTCCCTGCTTTGTGTTTGCTCACAATCCACTGAGGTGCATGTGGCGCCTTTCCCTCTGATCAGTTTCCAAGAGCCTCTCCAACATCACCCATTAGGGACAAGCAGGAGGCACATTGGATGTCAACCTGTTTCTACATATATGTTTGCTTATAGCCCACCTTTCTTCCACTCAAGGTAGTACAGTATATATGGAATTTCTAGCTGGTCACCTGTCCAGGCATTGACCAACCTTAGACCTGCTTAACGTCAGCAAGGTGGCTTCATGCATGCTGGAATCAATGTGATCAGCTAGTGCATTAAAATGTGCTGTATATGTTGGCTCATTTCAAGAAGGTTTATGGTTGGGGGTGTTAATGAGGCATAGTCCTGAGTTGTGTCTATTGGCTCTCAGATCAATCAGAATTTTTTCCTCCTCCTGAGTATTATCCAAAGCAATTGGAGCTTTGCATATTATCAAAACAATTCCTTTATGCAAGTCTACATTTCATGGGAGAGAATTTTATTAATGTATAGCCGGGCCACATTTCCATAAAAACATGTTTTCCTTCCTTGCTGTAAGGCCTCCATGGAAACAAGGCACTAAGCTCTGTTGAACTAGTTTATGGTGCCAATACTTGAATATACATCTTTGAGGACTCAGCCATGATAAACAGGGAAAATGGCCAGATGCCCAGCATTATGCAAACTCAAAGTGCTATTGCCATTTATTGTTGGCAAGCGTAGTGACATCAAGCACATAACATGATGCAAAGCTATATTTCTAGACTAATGCATGATCTTGGATATGTGGTTCAGGAGACGCTGGCCTGCTGATGTCTGGCTGCCATTCCTTTTAGCTTACAAGGGTGTCAGTGGCCTATTGTTCCTCTTGCAACTTATGTTGAGATGAGCTGGGGGGGAAAACCTTAGTCGCACAAGGAAAGTAATTAGCAACGTTGTCCAAATATAGGATCCTCTTGAGTCATTCAAACCTTTGAACTTGTAGTCTGGAAAATCAAAGTGAATGTGGTTTCGATGTCCTGGCGTGCAACATCTTGTTTTCAAAACGTTCCTTAATTTTATTTGCTGTGCTTTGATATATCTTCATTTCATTCTCAAAAGTCTGGTTTACTGGAATGATGCCCAGCACACAGTAATGGAATTGGTAATATATATAATACGTGCAGGTCCACAAGCCAAGGTCTGAGATTATTGTCTGTGTTCATTTCACATGAACCAGTCAAAGGTGATCAAGTGCACAGTACCACTTGACAGTATCACAACGGCAAACTGTGGCAAGCACACATGTGTGTGCCTTTTGAACAGGAAGAATCTTCCTGTGCTTACCTTCACATTTTCACTCTTTTTGGCCAATGATGCTTTTCGTGCCAGTTCCATCTCTGATTGCGCCTGGCTTATCTGTTCTGGGGCACAAAGTAGGTGGAGGTGAGCTTATGTGATAGCTCTTCCGGTTGCCATGGTCTTAGTTGCTATGGTGCCAGGGAAGGGTTGAGCAGTCAAGGCCTAGGCAAGTGAGTACTAAATTGGTTTTTGGAAATTTTTGTCTTCTACTTCCAAGGTCAAAGAACAATGGCTGTTACACAGCGCAGCTGTTACCTAGAACCCATGGGCTTTCGAATGACAACTTGATGCAAAATTGAGAAAATAGTTTGGGAACTCTTTTATTGTAAGCCAACATGCGGTATGGGGGCTGCAGGTGAGGCAGAATCACCTGACAGGAGTTCTTCAAAAAGCATTGTTTCCACTGTGGATGTGTAATCCTATCCAAATTTCTGGTGCTGGTGTAGCCACGCCAGTGTGGCATGCGCTGCATTCTGTGCTGGGGGAACAGTCACAGAGGCCTCCTCAAGGTAAGGGAACCATTGTTCCCTTTCCTTGGGGCTGCACTGCTGCTGCGCTGGTGCTGGAAAGTTGTATAGGATTGGGCCCTTTATCTGAGGTACTTTTCTCAGAGTGCAATCCTAACCTGGAGTTAGGCCGACACAGTTAGGCCAGCAAAGTTTGACTGGCACAAGGGCCACTGTAAAGCACTTTTGGACCACTCTCGTAGTCAGGGACAGTGGCGTTTCTACAGGGATGGCAAAGCTCTAAGTTTTGCAAGAAGCCTTACCTTGCAGTGGAAATCACTCCTCTCCTGCACCGTTTTAGCCAATCTTGGCGTTGCTTACTGGCTACAGTAGCAAGGGAGAGGAGGGATTTACATGACAGGGTAAGGCTTCTTGCAAAATTTAGAGCTTTGCCATCCCTGTAGAAACGCCTCTGGTCAGGGAGGATGGCGCACGTCTGTGTGATGGCCTCTCTGACTCTGAGAGTGGTCCAAACATACTTTACGGTGTCCCTTGTGCTGCCCAAACTTTGCTGGCCTAACTGTGCCGGTCTAACTCCAGAATAGGATTGTGCCCTCAGTCTAGCTTTTGTGGTTTTCTTATCCTGATTACTAAGCTTTTTAAGGAGAATTCCTATAAAACAGAATGCTCGTGATACCGTAAGTATATCATAAAATGGAAGCAGATGCGAAGTCATCCGAAGAAACAATTATAGAAGTTGAGTCCAGGAGATGGAGTGAGATGCAATCACAAAATGCAACTTTTCAGGTGTTCTCCCTGAATTCAACTGGAAAGGAAGCAGCGGAGAATGAGTGCAGGCCAACTAGCTGGACTTCCCCTCCCATCAGTGGTGTCATTCAAATGATTTAGGAACAGGAACTCACTTTTGATTGGCACTTGTCGGGAACCCGGAACCAGCCACAGAGCCCATTAGGATCCGGAACGCCCATTCTGGTCCGTTCCCCCTGAATATTAATCTGTGTTAATCCCCCGGGTAGTTAATCTGTGGAACTCTTTGCCACAGGAGGTGGTGATGGCATCTGGTCTTGATGTCTTTAAGAGGGGATTGGACAGATTTCTGGAGGAAAGGTCCATCGTGGGCTATAAGCAATGATGGATTGTGCAACCTCCTTACAAAGGTGGTGGGCTACTGGTACCGGGTGCAAAGGAGTGGCAACAGGATGCAAGCATCTTGTAGTCTCATGCCTCCCTGGGGCACCTGGTGGGCCGCTGTGAGATACAGGAAGCTGGACTAGATGGGCCTTTGGCCTGATCCAGCAGGGCTCTTCTTGTGTTCTTATGTTCTTAATGACAGCACTGCCTCCCATGCTAGTATGCTCTGTGGACATACCCTCCATTGTCCATCTGTTTAGCCCCTTCCTCTTAATTATAGTGATGCCATTGAAAGGTATTTCTATGGAGCTCTTGTATCAGGAATTCATGCATAACAAACTGAATTGTCCACGCAGAATGGAAATGGAAGTTGACTTCTTTTCTCATGCGTTTCCCTTGCAAGCTTGCGTCCAGCCCATCATTTCCACTTAGCAAATCCAATTCTCGTTGTGGGCTGTCAATGTGTGACCTTACACATTGCCTCAACTCTTCACATACATAACTTTGGAAACAAAAGCAAAAAAGAAAAATGGCAATCTGATTCATGTCCATGCTGGCTTTGAAATGGAAAACGTTTATGTTTTGCCCTTGAAATAATCCATTGCAGGAGAATTCCTATAAAACATGTCTCTCCCTCTTTTTTTTTTTTTAAAGGGAAAGTCGTGTCAGAGGGTTTTGCTTTTGAGTTTCCTACGGTTAATTTTTGCTGCAGCGCTTTTTGCTGGTTGCTGGAGCTTTTCACTCTGCTTTGAGAAGTGCACTCGTTAGCGCTTGTAGAATTCCTCTTTTGAATGTGCAGAATGTTATTGGAGCAAATCACGTCTTCAGAAGAGGAATGAGGAATTTTTTGTTTTTTGTTTTTTGTTTTAATGCCTCATGCTGTCTCTGTAACTATATTTGGTAACATGTTAGTACTCTGGAAAAGCCCGAGGAACTTGACAATTTGCACATCTGGTTAAGTACTGCTTACAGGGACAGGTTATTAATTATACTGGGAATAACACATTTTTGCAGCTATAAATGAGTCAGCCTGGCATGTTCCATTATGTTGCCCTGAACCGGTTGAGGCTACAAGCAAGAGGTTTGTGATTTTCCCCAGCACACAGAACTGATTGGCCCCTCACACCAAATGTTTTTTTTTCCTGATAAGCCTCCAGCCACAAGGACAGAGACAAAAGGCTTAGAAGGGTGTGAGATCTTACACTATACATCTTGGAGCGATGCCTTCTCACACTTTGACTTAAATCGCAGTTCATTTGTCCCATCTTTCCCATATGTTTTACAGTGCTGGTAAATGGCTCAGTCTCCTCCTTCCACCAAAGTGATCTCTACCGCACTGCAGAATCCCTCAGGGGACAGAGAACTTTTACTCTGAAGACCTGTCCTAGACGCCTATTGACTTCACTGGATTTGGATCAGAAACCAGGGAAGGAAATGGATTCTCACTGTCACTTTAATGTTGACAAATTGTCTTAGGAAATGCTTTTCCAAGGCACTTAGACTATCCCTTGGGGCATTAGGGGAAAAAAAAAAACCCACCTACATTCAGAAGAGTTTCCTTTTGTGCTCCAACTGCAAACCACATTAATTTCACTTCATTTATGATGGATTCTTTTTTCTTAATTCCTATCGCTGCTTCTAATGCTTAAAAATACAATATTGAATGAACCTCACCTTTCACATTTCCCCAATCCCAAGTCTTGTAATAGTGTGGGCATCGGGTTGCTGTGGGGACCTAGGCAAAGCTCTGCACCAGATTCCCCCAAGATGCCCCTACCCACTCACTGATAGAGCATTGGGCAATATAAATGCCACTCTTACTGAAGGTTCAGAGGTTGAACTGGCTGCATAGGCCCTTGGACAATGTCCAGCCTGGCTGACCTCTAATACATAAGAACAGAAGAAGAGCCCTGCTGGATCAGGCCAAGGCCCATCTAGTCCAGCTTCCTGTATCGCACAGTGTCCCACCAGATGCCTCAGGGAGCACACAAGACAACAAGATGCCTGCATCCTGTTGCCACTCCCTTGCACCTAGCATTCTGAGATAGAAGTAGACTTATGTTAGAAGGAGGTTACACCACCCATCATGGCCTGTAGTCTACAATGGACTTTTCCTCCAGAAATCTGTCCAATCCCCTTTTAAAGGCTCCTAGGTCAGATGCCATCGCCACCTCCTGTGCCAAGGAGTTCCACGGATTAATTACTTGCTTAGTAAAAAAGCATTTCCTTTTTATCTGTTCTCATAGAGTACTTATCCTTTACAATACTAATATATAGTACTTTATCATACTTAGAAAGTATTTCTTATTTATTTCTGTTTTATCTGAAATAAAAAATAAAAAAAAGTGTTTCCAGTTATCTGTTCTGACTCTCCCAACACTCAGTTTTAATGGATGTCCCCTGGTTCTGGTGTTCTGGTGTTCTGGTGAGAGAGGGAAAAGAACATCCCCTTACAATGTGACTTTGAGACCAGATGTCAACTCTACAGAGAGAAAAACAGCAGGGGAAGCACTGTGGGGGAGGCAGAGGTGGAAGAGGAATGGGGGATCTCTTCCCACCCACTCCTGCTGCACTTTAATTTAACTCATTCTATCCCACTCTGCTTTGGGGGCCTTAAATATTAATCAGGGAGAAGGTCTGGTGCACTAGTGTTCAAATGCAAAGTCAATTCTAACAAAGGGGCACCTGTGGCTAAATTGGAGGCCTCTGCATGAAGCCTAATGCATAAACCTAAGCCGTACAATTTCTGCATGCCAGCACCAATAGCCCCAAGGTAATGTGCAGCGGATGTACAAGCTTGGAATGATACACACTGGATAAGAGCGATTTGAATGTTACATTGGCTGTGTGAAGAAGGACTACCACGTGGAAGAGTGCCTTTTGGCAGTCTGAACATGTAATGAGTAATGTTCAAATTGGCCCTGGTAGTTCAGCCTGTGCAAAAAAACAGCCACACTCTTCAATTACATGTTTTGTGTCCAAGTAACCTGGCCCTTTACCAAATCATTTCTTGGCTTGCTCTTTTCAGATTTCTTCATTCTTCTTCTCTGCATGTGTCCAAACATCTAGTGGCCATATTGCTTTCAAGTGACTATGCCTAACTTAGGGTTGGATGGTGGTCACAGCGTTACGTCTATTGAATCATGTTACCTGTTTGCAATTTCCTTGCTTATTGACCACTCCAGGGATTACACAAACCTGAACATTTTCTTTGGCTGTTATCTCCATGAGTTCCTATGGCTATAAGCCTTTCTGTGATGGCACGTCTTTGAGTGTGACTGAAAGACACCTGGAGGCTGCTGTCTAAACTCAGCCTATGTTATAGGTTACAATGTGACTAGCATGCATGTCAGGAATTCTCACAGCTTCTGTATTTAGGCCATCCAAATTGGCCATGGATTGCAGTTTTTTGCCTCCCCCAGACTGGCGAGGGAGGGACGGTGTGTTCAGTAGGCTTCATTACTTAAAAATGGGTCACTTGTGTTACTGCAACAATGGGTCTTAAAAATGGGTCTTAAATGGGTCTTAAAAATTACTTAAAAATGGGTCACTTGTGTTACTGTTACTTACCAACTGCAGTCTGGTGTCTTCCTTGGGGATGGTGCAAGGATAATAGGCTACCTCAGAAAGCAAGGGAGTGACAACGAGTTCAAAGAATTCAATTCTTTGTTGGAATTGAATGCAAGGGAGTATCTGGTTGTCTTGTGTGCTCCCTGAGGCATTTGGTGGGCCACTGTGAGATACAGGAAGCTGGACTAGATGGGCCTTTGGCCTGATCCAGCAGGGCTCTTCTTATATTCCCATGATTCTGTTTTATTTATCTCATATTTCTCTTAGGATTTTACCTCAGAAATTTACCTCAGAATGCCAGATGCATGGGACTGGCAACAATATACAAGTATCTGGTTGTCCTGTGTGCTTCCTCAGGCATCTGGTGGGACACTGTGAGAGACAGGAAGCTGGACTAGATGGGCCCTTGGCCTGATCCAGCAAGGCTTTTCTTATGTTCTTATGAAGTTCAGACAGGATACAGCTACCACCATGAAGAACAGTTGTCTTTTGAAACTAGGCAGAATGGAGCGCATCTTCCTTAGAAATCTTCAAGCAAAATGTTGGGTAACTCGCAATGGCTATCAGCCTAGTATCTAGATTCAACTCCTATCAATGCTAGTAGATAGTAGTGAAGTCAGGGGAGAAGCCACAGCTCCTTGGTGGAGTACTTCAAATGTATGTGCTGCATGCAGAAGATCCCTGATTAAATTTCTGGCATCTCCAGGAAATCCTTGAGATCTTGTGCCAGTTGCTTAGGTCAGGGTAGCCAAACTTTTAACTTTAGGGCTCCTGGACCGTTAACAATTGTGTAAAAGAGGGAATTTCAGAAATTCCCAGAAAGTAGACTGGATAGAAAATAGTGTATAGATGTAATAAATATATATTTAGCTTTGTTAGTACATTACTTGTTCTACCTATTTGCAACAATCTACCCATCCACTAAGTTTGTGTTGGACCAAGACAACCACAGCAATGGACCATAGCAAGCTGATTTAGGTAAAATTCAGATTTGTTGCAGGATAAGTCAACCCACATATTCACTAAAGAAGCAAAAATGATCTTAGCTTCTGGGTACATTATCACTGCCCTGAAGTATTTTGTTTGTTTGTTGCCCAGAGTTCCATTCAGTACCTGTAGAATTTTTTTTTTTAAGCCACAGAAAATTACATAGGATAGGGCTCTGAAATAATTTCTTTGACTACTCTTTTCAGTGGTTTACAAAAAAAAAAGAAGAAATAAAGGAAGAAAAATAAAAGAAATGCTTTTGTGAGTAGCAGTGTACAGAATTTTGCAATGCTCACTGGTGGTTTTCAAAGTCACTTTGCATGCATAATTTCCTCATCTTTATGCAGAATTTCCCCACATTTTTGTTGACTAAAATATTACCCATCTAATTTCCTATTTAAAAAACTCATTTCCAGTACCGCAGTGTTGAAAGGTGCTACCAAGCATTTAGCCTTCAATTTGCATACAACAAATCCTGTAATCTGATGGGGGCTTTCACACAAGGATGGCTGCAAGCAATTATATGGACAAAGAAATATTTTTGACGGAGGTTTTGCCCTGTGTTAATTTCATCGGTTGAACCCCCCCCATTGGGATTTCTTCTGTTGTTGAGTTGCTTATTGATGTGGATTGAGAAGGGAGGGGGGAGAAAATCCAAGCCAGGTTGGGGTCTCGAGTTTTCTAAGAACAGTTTACCTATTTGTTTCATGGGGAAAAAAAGATTTTAATCGTAATTTGGAAAATTTAGGGAAAGGTAAAGTCATCAGTTTGGAGTAGTTGAGTAGTTAATTTCATTTGACACTCATTGATTTAGCAACAGTTGCCATTTTCCATATGAAACATCTAGCACGAAAGGATAATCCCGGCATTACACCTTGAGTACATTAGTTTCATGGTGGAATATATTCCAATAGTGCATTGAACTGTACAAAAGTTTAATACTTGCATAATAAACTGGGTTCCCCCTCATCCTCAAACCATTTAGAAATTATCACTACAGAACAATGGGGGGAAAAGGGTTTGTGATGGGTATGAAAGCAGGAAGATATAGTCAGATTTACAGTCCAATCCTATGGTGTCTCAGTGCCCAGAGGAACAGCGGTGCCAAAATGGCCACCACTTTATCCTATAGGAGCTGAGACAGCTGCCAGAGTCTCCATGGGGTGTTTGCTCCCTTACCACATGTAAAGCCCCTGCAGCCCCAATGGGTTATCTCAGATCTGCACCCGCTATTGAGTGGGTGCTGAATTGAGGAGGCCCGTGTAGGCTTCCTAGCCAGGGAAGGGAGCACAGGATACAGTGGCAATGGCTGCCACCACCTCTGCCTTTTCCTGGGACGACTCCTCCCCTCCTCCCACCCAGTCCCGCCTTCCTGTTCCAATAGGCTGCTCCATTAGCCACTGTTAGTCTTACCATTGGCTGCTCTCCGCTGATGTCTTCATGGTGTTGCCATTACTGCCCAGAATGGCTCCGACTGCAGGTAGGAGGAGCAGCTTACATAGCACATCGTGGCACCAGAAATAAGTACTGTGTCATCACCCCCTGTAGCTAAGCCACTTAATTCCTTAACCCAGTGATTCTCAAGCATTTTAGAGGCCCTAGAGGCAGCAGCCTGGTTTATAAATGCCAAAGGGTATTGCTATAATGGTGATTGGGAAGCAGTGCTCTACAAGTAGGAACTGGTTTAACCCTTGATGCACATACCTAATCTGCCCTTTCCGTCTCGCGAACCATCAAAAATTGGGTCATGATTCCCTGCCGGATCCTGGACCCACAGTTTGGGAACCACTGCTTAACCTAATTGTTAAGCATCTTACCCTAGTTATACAAGTATATTTCTTTGTTCCTATCTTCGTCCTTTCTAAAGGTTTCATTACCAGTTCTCCCACAGCCCCAAAATTCTTTTTGAACATTCAGAAGATGCAGAAGAGAGGATTACTAGTAATCAATCAATCAATCAATCAATCAATCAATCAATCAATCATTAGCATTTATATACTGCTTGTCAACAACTGTTCACAAAGCAGTTTATAGGCTAATAATAATTAATAAAATTAAATGGCTCCCTGTTCTAAAAGAGTTCACCATCTAAATTTAAAAAAAAAAAGCAGAACAGCACCAGCTACAGCCTCTAGAAAAGACACTGTGCTGGGGTGAAGAGGGACAGTTACTCTCCCCCCTGCTCAATGTTAAAGGAACACCACTTGAATAACACATAACCAAAAGTCTGCATTACACACTGTTCCGCCTTACCCTGCCCCCCAGTTTCCCACCTTTCATGATCAAAAGAATGAATTTGGTATATAAGTACATAATCAAAATCTAGTGACATATAGGAGGAGGCAGTAATCTCTGGCTCTTACATTTTTCAGGAGACTTCCGAGCTGATTTTAGCCCCATTTTTCTCCCTTCCTGTAACTTACCAGTTTTTAAAGTGTACAACTACTGAGATAATGTGAATGGGATGGTAACACCTACAGTGAACGTGGTGTATTTATAATCACTGTTCACTGATGAAATTGTAGACTATGGAGCTTTCATATGACCAAAAAAGGATTACATTTTTAGCTCTTTAGTAAGCATGAGCCAGCATACGATTCATCCCAGGGATGGGGCTGGTTTGCCTTGCTGCAGGGGAATGAGCAGCTACAATGGCAGTAGATGGGGCTAGCTGGGTGGAGAATGATATTTTCCTAGTGACAGAATTATTGGCATAATGCAATGATCCTTCAGCACAGTGCTTCCTTGGGAAAGGTGGAGAAGGGCTGGCTCTTCGAACAACAATTGTTATTTATTGGGCAAAAACAAGATGCTGAAGGAATGTGTGTGCGTGTCCGTCCACATGCGCGGATGATGGGCAAGCTCAGGATACAGGATCTGCATCCTCCACCATGCAGATTCTTTCTGAACGTCACATTAAAACTGTGATAAATTCATAGCATGTTTGCACCTTATAGCATGTTTGAATATATGGAAAGATTTCTTCAAAAAGATGACCATTTGCATTTTAGCATTGACCTTTGGACAGAATTTAAAGGTGCAACCCTAACCTGGAGTTTGGCTGGCACAGTTAGGCCAGCAAAGTTTGACCAGCACAAGAGACACCGTGCAGTAGGTTTGGACCACTCTCAGAATCAGAGAGGCCAGCACACAGTCATGCATCATCCTCCCTGACTCCAAGAGGTGTCCAAACACCTTTACTTTGGCCCTTGTGCCAGCCAAACTTTGCTGGCCTAACTGTGCCGGCCTAACTCCAGGTTAGGATTGTGCCCTAAGTTTGGTTTGGGTTACATGCATGTGTGACCCTTGACCAAAGACATGTGTCGGGGCCACCCCAAAGTAAATAGGGATGCTTGATAAGACAGTGTTCATGTCTCTGTTGATGGGACATCTCTGACAGTGATGCTTCCACACCTGACACCAAACCTTTCTGTTCGAGCCTTGAACATTGTCAGCCATCTGACAGAAGCAAATGGATTTCATGCAGAGATCCAGTCTTAATTTCACAGTATATTTCTAAACAGTTCCACTGACGACCATTGTCCCCATCCATACAACTCTATCCTGTGGAGAGTTGGATACCCTTACCCTCCTGAGCATGTTGTTGTTCAGTCGCTAAGTCGTGTCCGACTCTTCACGACCCCATGGACCACAACACGCCAGGCCTCCCTGTTCTCCACTACCTTCCTGAGTTCACCCAATTTCATGTTCATTGCTTCGGTGACACTGCCTAACCATCTCATCCTCTGCCGCCCCCTTCTCCTTTTGCCTTCAATCTTTCCCAGCATGAGGGTCTTTTCTAAAGAGTCCTCTCTTCTCATGAGGTGGCCAAAGTACTTGAGCTTCAGCTTCACTCCTGAGCATATCTCAGTATTAATAAAAAAAAATCCATTGATCCAGCCGTGTCAGTTTAGCCGTGTCAGTTTTGTCTTCCACTGTGACCCACACGACAGAGTTTAACACAATCCTCTGCCTTCAAAGTTATGCTTACCTGCACACGAAGGTCTTCATTTCTTTCCTACCAGGGTGCTAGCCTCCCTATTTACTCCTCCTGTCAAGGCAGACAGCAGCCCACTGAGCTGTGGCTATTTCTCGATTGTCCCAGACTTGTCAATTATCCAGCTTGTTCTCTGGAAAGAAACAGGCACTGAGGAAGGGCTGCTAATTTAAACCAAGAATATCCCTGTTGACACTCACAGAGGGAGTTCCCTTTTTTTTACCTGCTACTTTAAAACCTTACCTCTGAAAACATAGCAATACCTTAATGGAAGAAGCTTGGCTACACACTGCAGGAGTCAGACACAATTCAGGACTAGACTCAGAGACAGCTATTTTAAGGACACTGCCTGAGATGGTGCCCTCTGCTCAGCCAACCAAAGACACGTTTTAGTCACACAGGTAGACATCCAAAATCCAGACTATTCCGGAAACCGGACATCTTTGTCCAAGACATTTTAAAAACGTTCTGTAGAAAGAAGGTCTTGTGCTTATTCTCACTGCAGGCTGTAAGTTCTGTTCTCTGCTCTGTGGTGTGTGCCATGGTTGAAAAATGTCAAAGAGGCACCCAAATGGGTTGCAGAGGAAAAAGCAAGAGGAAGCGTTTCTCATTATATTCATGCAGTTATTCCAAAAGCCAGACAAATCTGGACACCTTCCCATCTCAAGTAGTTTGGATAAGGGATACTTAACCTATACTCCTTTTAGTGAATATCAGAGGTCATCTGCTGACTCTGAGGAGCTTTGTTCTCCGTTGTCTTGATCTAGCTGGGACCATACAAATGCAGAAATTGGTTTCCTGACCCACATCCTCAACAGGGTGGGATGCTGGTCATCTTTGCAGCTGCAATAATGGCTGAAGAATCACAGACAGCCCAGTCTGAATGATTCCTTGCTGTGCCATAATAACATCTGGCTCTTGGAACAATTAGCCTCACTGGTCACTTTTGACTTAAGAAAAATGCACTTTTTGTTACCTAAGGCTATTGTATTTTCCTTTCCTGGTTATTTGGCTGTCATTTTTGTTAGAATACAGATATTTCAACAAGATACCAAAACCTATCCAATTTCCCAGCCCTGATGTAGCCATCCCAATGGGGTGTGTGCTGCATTCTGTAGTGGGAAGTCATGGAAGCCTCTTCAAGGTAATGGGACATTTGTTCCCTTACCTTGTTGCTGCATTGTGGCTGCATTGGAACTGCAAAATTGGATAGGATTGGGCCCACAGTTTGGTTCATTGCATTCTAGATTAAATTACCCATCGGAAATACCAAGATTTTTACCATTTTGGCCAGTAGTCATTTTGCCAGTAGCCAGTTGCCCCTGAGCACGTCACCTGGTACAGGCCATACCCCTAGTGATGCTACTGTGCCCTAGTGATCACACACACACGGCAGAGTTCATAACTTGGCTTTCTATTAAATAACAGTGTGTGTAAAATGAGTAGAAACAATAGAACAGCAAATTCAACACAAACAGCTACTAAATGAAACTCCACCGCAGATGCACTTAGGTACATTCAATATACTTAATATGCTTCCCATGTTGCTCCTGGCTGCCCCAATGCAATATTTGGTACCATGGGGTGGGGGGACGACTTTGCTCCTGTTGTGATCCCAATCCAGATCTAGCCACCTGAGGTTGTTCTTTGCCCAGGGAATGACGATTCCATTGTCTACCATACCATCTAGGTTACTACTAAGAGTCCATTCCTACACCTTCTGGCAAGCTCTGAATTCATGCTCTGAATTGGTCATCTGATGACTGATCCTATTCACAGATTGCCTAAGTGGAAGGCAAATAATGAGTTTGACTATCTTCCAGCTCCCTTCCTAATGAGACAACTATCTTCCAGCTCCCTTTTCTCCGCTCTCCTTCAGGGGAAAACAAATTGGAGGTTGAATTCAATAAAGAAGATGCTATCCAGGAAGGTTACATGATACCATTTCATCTCAGTACAAGATTGTACATTATGAAAAAAAAATGGGTTGTAGTATATGAGTCATTGTCATGTTTAGAGATCCAAACCATGTTTCCTAGTAGTCCGACCACGCAGAATTTAGAGCAGTCCCAACCCAGGTTTCATTCAAGACTCAAGCAGAGGCTGTTGACGGTCTGGCAGCTGTGGAAGATTACGGCTGGCTTAAGTTTAGACCTTTGCTTTCCAAGTTGTTCAGTAAAAGTGTACTTTTAATTGTAATACTTCTCTGCCATTTCCTGGGCCCCTGAAGAACCTTACAGTCTGTATAGCCACAAGTAAGAGAGGAGAACAAGTTGTCGACGCCAGAGATGCTGGCACCAGCTGAACCTTTCTTGTTGAGTAATGCTTAAAGATGCCAAAAGCTCATCTGAGCCAGGAATTAGCAACTGTTGATCCAAAAAAAAAAATTATATATCTAAGCCATCATGATTAATGTTTGTTCATAGACCTACCCACCACGAATTTGTAACACCATCATATGCTTTAACTGGCACTAGTCCCTAGTAAGTGATTGTTCCTCTTTTGTACCCTGGAAGAATCCATGCTGTTGTGTTAGTATGAGAGTCGCCATTCCTCAGGGATCATGATGGTCCAACACGTGGTCCATGAGTTGCATGCAGCCCCTGAGACCCTTTTTGGTGGCCCAGCCACAGTTTCTACCCCCCACTGCCCACTTCAGAAGCTTTTTGGTGCTTCTAGCCACCTGAGAAGCTGGAACAGTGTGGCGGGGAGATAGAAAAGCCCTGCCACACACCCATCCACCTCCGCTGTCTCCATTCTGAATCTGCCGAATTACTTTGGCAGGCTTAGAATGTAGAATGTAGAAGTAATTGGTGATTATGTCATCATGTCACTTCCAATTACTTCCAGTTTGGCACAGCTGAGGGTCATACAAGGGTCATGTGGACCCTTGGGGGGCCCAAGTTGGACCTCCCTGGTTTAGAGCCCTCTCCAGAGCCTCTAGAAGTCACGTCTCCAAAATAGGCAGTGGCGGTGGGCGCATAGTGATTCTAATGTACATGCATGTAGATGCACAAACACAAAGGGAACATGCAGTAGTGTAAGGCATTGACAGCTCTAGAAGTTTATTATGAACAGCTGAGAAAATGTTCCTGGACAAGAGTGTTTTTTGGATCAGTCTTCAACCAAAAAAAAGCAAGGCTTCTTTTAGCTTTTAAAGTGGTGTAGTGGAAGATGGGCTAGTCCTTATATCTGTCAGGTATTGGATGGTGTGCTGCCTAATCGTGAACATCAAATGCTGACTAATATGTAGCCGAAATCGGCCTAGAATAGCTTCTATTGTGGGGGTTGCATTTAAAAAAGCAAACAACCAAACGAGAGAGTACAAGGATCATGTTTATTTACACCTGCGCAGGCGGACCTATCTCAGGGAGAAAGGCAAAAAATATACATTACAAGCACTTTTTATACTCCCCCCTCCTATTTCTTCCTCCAAGTTCCTGCTTGGTTAGAAATTACATCATAGGGGCTGGAGCATGAGATGCTCTAAGCTAACTGGGCCTTGTGAATATGCTGGGATATTCTGATAAGGGAGGGGCTCTGCTAGCAAGAGCCAGTTTCTTATCTATTGTGCAGGGCCAACAGCCCTAAACTGTGAAGGTCAGCAACATTGAATTCACAAGCAGGGGCCCATGTGAGAACAATGGAGGCAAAGAGGGAAAATAGTTACAAACTCTGGCAGCTTGGCAATTTAAGACAAGTGACTAAGCACAAGACTTAAGATGGCTGCACTTTGGTAAGTTGGCAACAAATATACTACCCAAATAGTAAAAACTCTTCATGTTAGCAATTTTATCCTCTTGCCTGGTGCAAAGGCAAGTCTCTGCATTGCATTCAAAAAGCATTGCAGGTACCACTGTATTTAACACACTACTGGTGTTTCCATAGTAGCTTTGGCAGGAAGCTCACTCAGCTGTGGTCTCTCCTCCATAATAAGTAAAAATAAAAGCTTTGTTTTACAAAGCAATATTTTGCAGACTATTAATCAGTGATATTAATCAGTGATATAGTCCTAATGGTTAGGTAATTCTTAATGCTACATTAATTTAGTATAAGATAATGAAACACTGTCACCTTGAATGTGCTCTCTCCCTATTGTGAGCTTTATCTGGTAATCCCCATTTAATAGAGGCATTCTCTGATACTTTGGTGGAAAGAGGACTGATTGAAGATCTCTGCAAAGAAAGGACTTCCTCATAATTGAAAAAGCTTAGATTAAAGTGTTATGTTCACAATAGCAATTTTTCCTCTCTTTTCCCCCCTTATATTTGAGATCCCAGCGAAAAGGCATAGGGAGAACAAATAACAAAGATACATTATCTGAAATACATTTTGAAAATTCACAATACCATTTTTCCTACTTTTCTCTTAAGAAATATCCAGCTAGTGCTGCGTCATACATGCTACACCATGACTCAGTACTCCATGATTGCAGCTGAGACGTGAAGGGCCTCCATTGAAACAATCTTGGTTGCAATTCAACAACAATTAGTTGCACCTATGGCCTGAGTACATCACTTGATCTTGAATTACTCAGTGAGCCTCAAGAATAGAGACACAATGTAGCCAGTTACTCATATCAACTCTTTAAATGTCTTTGCTTTCCCCTGGTGAATAACACATGCTTCCATCTTTTTGCCTTGAAATTTAAGAACTGCTTATCTGTAGCTGGATCCTGCCCTATGTTTATAGTTTCATGGCTTCTTGATTTCTAATGTATGGCAATCCTTATAATAGCCAGCGCTATTGCTGGAATAATGTAATACTTACATTATTAATGCTTGTCTCATTTACAGACTGTTGTGCAAGTTCAGTTCCACAATTATCTATCCAAGGATCATGCTATGAATTGCTGCCATTTCGGCATCTTATTCCGTTCCCCAAATAGGCTGTCTTATAACATGCAGAGATTTGAGTCTATCGCTGCAATCAAGTGTCATGGTAAACTGTAATAAAGTTGGGCACAGAAGAGAGAAATAATGGCTTGGTTCCAAAGAACCATAAGCAGAAGGAGAAAATGGATTGGTCTTATTCCATGAACCCTGGCGCAAGTGTTAGCAGTAGACATCTTGATGTGTGACACCACAATGTGTCAGGGATTCCGTTACAGTAAAAGGAACAGGATGAATCAGGGAAATGCAGGCTGTAGCATTACGGATTATAAAAACGTTACGGATTATAAAAAGGGGGAAAAGGTTTTTCAAAGTATTTTATAAACATTTGCACGAACAAGGAAACTCCTCTAGATTGTGTGTCTTCTTGCTCCTGAGCTGAGCCAGAAATACTCTTTCCATGAGTCAATTTCCACTATGAATCAGAATCTGCAGGGAAGCCATTTTTGTTTGTTGAACCCACCTGGCAGTGGCATTCCTACAAGGGGGGACAAAATGCTAAGTTTTGCAGGAGCCTGAGCTCTTGTATAACGCAGCCCCTCCCCTCGCCATCAGAGCCATTTGTGGCTGCTCTCAGGCGATGGAGAGAGGCCGCATTACACAGGAGCTCAGGTTCCTGCAAGCATTTTGCCCCGCCCCCTCACCAGGCCCTCAGGATATATCTGGGAGAAGGATACTGCAGATTCAAATCACAACCACTAGTCACAGCCACAACAAGCATCACAGCAAGCATCTTGTTGTCTCATGCCTCCCTGGGGCACCTGGTGGGCCGCTGTGAGATACAGGAAGCTGGACTAGATGGGCCTTTGGCCTGATCCAGCAGGGCTCTTCTTATGTTCTTATGTACAACACAGACACGAGTCATGCAGAGTTACAGTAATTGCCAAGAATAAACAAATTTCTTTTGTACTTTTGGCCTTTGTGCTGCTGCTTATGCACAGATCAGCTTAGAAACCTATGCAGTTGAAGCCCTTCCAAACTGTTCAAATCCCACATGGAGTCCTTTTCCATAAGCCAACATTATGGAAAGGATTCTTCTATGTCAAAACAGTTTTATTAAAATCATGCTAAGCATTTGTCTTCTATCCACAGTAGTCAGGAAATGTGATGCTTAGTGGCTGAAAAGTATCCTTAACTCATCCCTTTATGCCCTGTGGATGGAAAACCTATTTGCATCTCATAAAACCCTGCATGCCAGTAGAAATTTCATTGCTTGGCAATCCCAAATAAGCCCTTAGAGCTGAATACAAGATCCAGATGCTCTGGCAAAGAAGAACTTCTGTTGGATGGGAGGCTTCAAGGGAAACATATATTGATTTTTGTTGCAGTTATGGATCAAACTATCTCAAACACTGTAGGCAGGAAATCATTTTGACTTCATATCAGTCACCCCCAGCCTTGCCTTAAAAAAACCCACACCTAATCGTTTATTATTTTGGGAGGGATGGGGTTCCCCAGAAATGAGATTAACTTGTCGTATAGATAGTTTCAGTGCATCCAACAGCAATTCAAAACTAATATTTTGCCAAGCAGTGTCAGCTAAGGAAAGAGAAGGTCTTTCAAGAACCAAGTCCAACTGGAGTTTTCGCTCAGAGCGCTGAGAAAAAAAACACCTTACATGTATCATAGATCAAACTGATGCCTTGATGAATTCTTTGGCTGCACTGGGTCTTCTCCATCCATATGGACCACTGTAAGGTGAGTAAAGCTGTGGGAGCAAAGCTTAGAAATAAATAGATCATCTCAATGAAAACAGCAAAGCTTAATTATTTTATTTATTTTATTATTGAATTATTTTTAATTGCATCTTTAGTCCAACCTTTCCGCAGAGAAGATCAAGATGGTCCCACAAGATCTTGTGATGTAGGCTAGTGGTTCCCAAACTGTGGGTCAGGACCCACAGTGGGATGCGAGCCAATTTCAGGTGGGTCGCAAAGCACCTAGAGCAGCCATATTCAAAGTATGGGGATGCTGGAAAGGGAGGGCAGTGTGGTTGTTTTGCTTGTGTCAAAGTTGTAAATAGGCTTTTTTTTCTTTGTGATTCACGTTGTTATTGGGAAATGGCTGAGAAATCACCCAACTGATTGTTGTATTCTCAGGAAAGCAGCAGGCTCTGGTGTCACAATGACAGCACTTCAGGCCATGACATCACTTCCGGTGGGTCCTAGACAGATTGCCCTTCTAAAAAATGGGTCCCACTGCTGAAATGTTTGAGAACCACTGAGTTTGGCTGATCTGAGAATGAATGAATTTGATTTGAACTTGAGTCTAGAAATGGATCTTGTTCATCTTGAAATTATTCACTACTACTACTACTACTACTACTAGTAGTAGTAGTAGTAGAAGAAGAAGATGAAAAATGGATGTCAAGATCCAGCCTAGATCTGACCTGTGTGCAAGGAATTTTTCTCTTCTGGGTAGGCTCTAAACTAGGGGGCTCCAAACTACTGCCTGTGGACCAGAACTGGCCTGCAGAGGGCCAGGATCTGGCCCATGAATACCCCCACCTTGCACCCATCCCCCATCCCCCTGGATGGCCATGTTTTGGACTTGCTCCGGCCCAGGATCTTGCGTGGGCTGCCGGCCCAGCAGCCGTGTGAGCAGTCAGGCCTGTCACTCAAGCCGTGTGGCTCTGGAGGAAGAGAGATTGGAGGTAAGTAGGTCTATGTTTTCCCCCTCATTTTCAATGTGATTTGGGCTGCTTTATCAAGTCATCTACACTTTCTTCCCTCCCCCCCCCGCCAGTTATTTTCAAAGTGACTTGGCCAAAAAGTTTGGAGACCCCTGCTCTAAACTGTGCAGTCCTCCTAAAGTGGTACAATCCAGGAATAGTTGCTGTTTGCATGAACTAGACTCTCGTATTCCGAGAACATCAGAAATATAAGGAATATTTGAATTTATGATGTGCATAATCTTATATCCGTGACTCAGCTACTGACTCTATGAATAAGGTTTCAGTGATTGGTCTCAGTCTGCACTATTGAGGTAATGGGCTAAACTGAATATTGTGGGGAAAGTTCTATTTTAGCTGTAAGCAAGCTGAAGGGATTCAGCCATTCAGCCTCCTGAGCTCCTAGGCACAATTGATTTAATCTACCACAAAACTGCAGTTCAGTTTGGCAACATACTGTTCAAAATATATGAAGCTTTCTGCCCTATCTGTTCCAGCACTTAAAATGCTGCTCCTTATTGCAAGAAAATGCTTGAAAAATTGAGAGTTTTTAGAAATAATGGGCAGTGTTACTTTAAAACAACAAACACCACTCACCCTGAGAGCTAAGAGTAACAGTATCTCCCCTGTGTTAGCTCTTTAAAGGGTACAGATAATTAGAAAACACAGACGCTTTTCAATAGGTTGAGCTATTTCTCAGCCAACACTGTGTACTCCAGGTAGTAGCGCTCCAACCATATGTTGGGTAAAGAAGCCAGCTGGTTCCTACCACTACCTCTTAATTACAGATGATGCCATATGAGGTATTATGCAAGAAGTAATGGTTTTGTTTTGTCTCACATAATCCCAGGGTAATAGAAAGCCCTGTGTATTCTGTCAATGGAATAGATGCATTAGAATACAGTAGGTCCAGGTGTCTGCAACTGGTTCCATGTTTGAGATAAAATTGGTTGATTAATATCCCGTAAATATAATGGCATAGCTAATGGGTTGCAGGGGGGGCAACTGCACCAGGCAAAAAGATTTTGGGGGGACAACAAGCTGAGTTTGACACTAGCGGCCAAAATTGTGAAAACCTTAATAAGTACGAATAATACCATCATATATCATTGAAAAGGCAATTTAATGCAGAATACAATGAAACAAACAGCATTGGAATATCTACAGTCTATCAAACGTTACAGCCAATTAGCCAGAAAATGTTTTATTAATTTACATAATTAAATTTGATTTTGTTTTTTGGGGGGCTCCAAAATCTTCCTTGACCCCTGGAGTCCTAGTTACGCTACTGCATAAATACAATGGCAGTATGTAGAAAATAAGGGCTTGTAACTCATAAAAGGGAATTACTCAGGAGCACTCCTGATTGCCTCTGACCCATAGAGTCAAGATCAGCAGTGAAAATGGCTTCTATAGAATAGAACTCAATTTCCTCTCGTTATTATAGACCAGCACTCTAATGATGAAGTTCAGTGCTCTGAAATGGAGCATAGCATGGTTGGGGGCATGGAGGGGTCAGGAAGCTAGCGTCATGGGCGGCAAGTGTCGAAGCAGTCTGAGTAGCCATTCTGCTGGCGACCGAGTGGTCCTTGGTCATTCTAGAACTGAGCTTCAAGGTGCAATCCTAACCTGGAGTTAGGCTGGCTTAGTTAGGCCAGCAAAGTTTGGCCGGCACAAGGATCAAACAAGTATGTTTGGACCACTCAGAGACAGAGAGTTCAGCACACAAGTATGCACCACCCCCCTGACTCCAAGAGTGGTCCAAATGTGTTTTACAGTGGCCCTTTTGCCGGCCAGGTTAGGATTGTGCACTCAGTGTTGTTTTGCCAGTGTTCTTGACCATGAGCACAATGAATTTGGTTGAGATTTGCACAGCTAGTGAAGTATCTGACCACCAACCGAGGCCTGATATAAATTACCCTAGGCCTGAGGTGATGCAGAAATCCAAGCCAAAGACAAACTTTAATTTTAATCGTATCTATAACTTACCGAAGTCCCCCATTTCTGGCTTTTTTCCCCTTCCCCGGCTAATTCAAAGAGAAATGTGAAGCCGTTTGCTTGCAGTGCGCAGATACGGCAAATCTCTCTGTGTGTCATGTTAATGCAAGCCACTCAGATAAATTGCCTCACAAATTTCAAACTAATGACTTATTATTTCTCACTGATGTAACATGAAAGCAGATGACATTCCATCATTGATGGCTATACTCACCTTCAGCCTAGATAAGGCACCCCAAGCCCTGGTGTTCTTTGACTTGATAAAGTATTTGTCATTTCAAGTTCCTCCTCTTCTGCCAGAGATAACTTTGTTTTATTCAAACTGTCACACTTTGGAGTTCAGCAAGGATGAGAAGGTGTCAGGTAATAATCTCCCCTCAGTCTGGGGAACCGGTTAATGCTGCTAATATTGGGGACTATTAGGAGGGTGATTTACTTTTCCTAACATAATAATCCTCTGTGGCCCGAGATTTTCCATGAGCCCTTGCGCTGTTAAAGTCTGATCTGGATAAGCTTCTTTCTTCACAGAACCTTCGTACGCCTTGGGAGATTTGCAGAAATAAGCACCTTTCATAGCATAACTTTCAGCATATTCATTTTTAGAAAAAAAAACTTTCTTTAAATTGCTTTTAGAATGGTATCAATGGCAAATGCACTCATGTTCTCTCTCTCTCTCTCTCTCTCTCTCTCTCTCTCTCTCACACACACACACACACACACACACACACACACACACACAGAGAGAGAGAGAGAGAGAGAGAGAGAGAGAGAGAGAGAGAGGGCACAGTCCTAGCCGATATTCCGGGGTGAGGGCAGTGATGTCATTCTGGGGGAATGGACCAGAACAGGCGTTCCGGATCCTAACGGGCTCCGTGGCTGGTTCTGGGTTCCCGACAAGTGCCAATCAAAAGTGAGTTCCTGTTCCTAAATCATTTGAATGACACCACTGGGTGAGGGCAATGAAGCTCTGTAGTAAAAGAACAAACATTCCCTTACCTTGAGGAGACCAACGTGACTGCCCTCCAACTGCAGGATGCTGCACATGTCCCATTGCCACAGCTATGTCAGTGCTGGAAATTGGTTAGGATTGTGCCCACACACAAGTGTGTATGGGCACCCCCAGTTCCAATTCATGTATCTGGAGAAATTTGCTCTTCTCATTTGGCTGACTGAGGGCCAAACTACAAGGCAATGGAAGTCCTATGATTTTAAATATAGGGTTACCACAATACCACAACGTAGCCAGAGGGAGGGTGGTACAGTAAGTATTGTGGGTGTCACAATGCTCTGTGTAAGCCATCAGAACCATTCTGGGCAATGATGACAATGCGCAGTGCACTGCTGTTGCTGCCCAGAATGGCTCCGCAAGTGGAAGGTGCCGCTTTCATGGCATATTGTGACACCAACAGTATGTAACCTTTCCTCTCCCACATTTCCTGTCTGCAAAGCCTCCCCATTTTCCTCTCAGTTGGGCCCACGGAGGAAAAGTGACAACACAGGAAGTGGCTGCTTGCTGGTGGAAAAACATTACAAGGAGGAATGTTCAATGACCTCTCCAAATGCCTCTTTTGCACGTTAAGAACACCCCCATTTCTAGCTTTACAACTTTTATCACATGATCTGGGTGCATAAATTGTCCCTGTAATATAAGATGCTAAATTTGCACCCTTGGTCTGTAAGCCTGTCTCTATTTATGCCCGTATCCGAGGAAATAGAAACAAATGCATTCTTTCGAATCTTATAGAAGCTTTTCAATTTTGCAATTAATCAAACTGTCCGGCATGCACACAGGCCCCAGGCCAGTGCTCCAGGCAGCTCCTTCAGTCATCTGCCTCTGAATCTGGCTCTGGTTCAGCTTGAGCTCAGGGAGCAGAATAATTGGATTCAGTTGTACTAGTGGGTGGCTGAATAGGTGGTTGCATATAATAATAATAATAATAATAATAATAATAATAATAATAAATACCTTTATTAGCATACAAGTAAAAACATTACATAAAAACAATGTCAAATCTTCATCGATAGGAGCAATCCAATTCTAGGGGTTAGTTCCACTCTGCTGGTTCGCCTTCACAATGGAGTTTAGGAAAGTCGCTGTCTTCATTATTAAAATAGGGTCCGTCGATGCCAACAGTTTTCTCAATCTCAGGGCTTCGGGTAATTTTGAGGCCCTAAAAAACGCTGGGTCGAATAATAATAATAATAATAATAATAATAATAATAATAATAAGACGAAGAAGAAGAAGAAGACGAAGATGAAGACGAAGACGAAGAGTATTTATACACCGCCTTTCTTGTCATTCGATTTCTCCTCTGACTTTATTCAGGGTGGTTTACATAGGCTTCTCAACCCCATAGTTGTTACAATCACAACGCTTCAGTCCAGGTGATGCCCTTCACAAAGTGCAATACTAACCTGCGCTAGAACAGGCAGGCTGGCTTGCACTGTATCCAACGCAGGCTAGGAGCAGGCTGTAGCCTCCATGGGGCAACTGCCTGCATTGGCCCATCTCCCTTTACTTTCTGAGTGGTGCAGACGTGCCATGCGGCCTGTTGTAACACTTTTCTGTCTGCACGACTACGTGCACTAGCCGAACAGACACTCTGGATTGCGCCCTCATGCTCAAAGCCACATAGAGGGGAAATGTTTAAATGGGCCTTTTTAATGTTACTGCTTATTGTTCTGTAAATGAATAGAAGGAAGCCTTATAACAAAACTGAATTAAAGAAAGAGGTCATGATGGAGATTGCTATGGTTCTCCAGAAATATATTTGCATTGTGCATCAATATTGATTTCAAATCTGAAAGAAACGCAAGAAAAGAAGTGCATAATCACATCTCAGTCTTTGGGGTTCATGTTCCAATACTTGTAGCGATCCCACACACACACACATACGTGCACTTTTGCCATCTCAATGGATCTTGAAGAGATAAGCTATAGATCCTTCTTACAAACAAAATTACAGGACAATTAAGCTATGGCATTGCATGAACACAGAATCAAAATATTCTCCATGGCTTTTATGCTCCATCACTCCAATTTTAAAATTGGAAGAGAGTGAATGAAAGGTAAATTGAAGCGGGAGGCAAAGCATTAGGATATAGATTAAAACTTTGCCAAGACTGGAAAATCCATATTCTTTGACAAGGGACTTCCCTTCAGATATAGAACTATCAAAGGAGAGAAAATCACAAAAGACCGGAATATAAATGAAGGCTATGAACTGATGTAATCTTGGCTGATAGCAAACAAACAAACAAACAAACAAAAACTCCAAACCTATGGCTGTATGTCAATAAAAATACAAGCAACTTGCCAATATCCAATGCAACGGTTCTCATGGCCCTAGAGAAAGATTTTTGCATGCAAAATGTCGTTGTTGGGAAACACCCCCCTTTGGGCCAGTGCATATAGGCTGTGTCGGCCCAGTGCTATCACTGTGCCATAAGACACATTGGTGAGCGCAAGATTCGCAAGACTGATGTAGGCAGCAGCATCCACCCAGCAATGCCTCTAAGACCCCCAGGTAAGTCAGTCCCACACTTGCTGAGTTCAGCCAGCACGGGGCCATTTCAGGGCAGGGAAAGGCGGGAGGGGGCAGAGGGATGGAGGGAGAACAGTCCCGCAGGCTGGGTGGCCTGGGGTGGGGGTGGAGCCAGGATCTGGCCATCACTTCTTGCTTTGCCCCTCATGATACAGTGCTTCTCTCCAGAGCATCTTTTGGGAGATGTGAGAACAGATATAAGGAAATACGTTTTTACCCAGCGGGTAATTAATCTGTGGAACTCCTTGCCACAGGAGGTGGTGATGGCATCTGGCCTAGATGCTTTTAAAATAAAAGGGGACTGGACAGATTTCTGGAGGAAAAGTCCATTGGTTAGTGGCCATGGCTACAGGCCATGATGGTTAGTGCAACCTTCTTACTTTAGAATTAGGCTACCTTGGAGTGCTGGATGCAGGGGAGTGGCAGCAAGATGCACGTGTATTCCCTGAGGCATCTGGTGGGCTGCTGCAAGATGCAGGAAGCTGAACTAGATCGGCCTTTGGCCTGATCCAGTGGGGCTCTTCTTATGTTCGTAGGTTCTTTTGTTCAGGGAAGGTAAAAGCATCTTTCTCGTTCTACTGCAGTGATGGCGAGCCTATGACACGTGTGTCAAATGTGACACACCACAACATTTGGGATGACACACCAGCATTCACCAATACATGACAAAACTATGTTTGTTTTACTCAGTTTTCATTTTTGTAATTATTTTATGTAATACATAGCACTGCACATAGTTGGACTGTATTTTTTGTTTAGAGATAAATGAATATAAAGAATTGTTTCTCCTTTGTTTGGGAGGGGGGTTGACACACTAGCAGAGCCAAGTTAAGCATTTTCCTATGTTTGGACACACCAAGCCCAAAAGGTTTGCCATCACTGTTCTACAGGGATGTGTGCCGTTGCCCATTGGGGATGCTCGCTGCACTGCATAGCTTCCTTCATATAGTCCTACTAATTAATTTGGCAAGCTCTTGAATTTTTTTTTAATCCATCTTATCAAATTATTGTCCCAGCGCCTGAAACCTCTAACATGAAAGTCAGGCAATTTGATTGTCAGCAAGTTTTATTTGTCACCCCAGTGAGAGGAGAACTCCTTTAGGAAAAAAAAGTCTGAGATTTTAATTATTGACTTTGAACCAAACATGATTAACAAGGATTTCTCATCCTCCGCTATCAAATCCCAAACCTCAGTCCTTGCATCCACGTTTTTTTTTCTTAAATGATATCCCCATAAGGTATCTTTCCGTTCTCAGAGTAGCCTCATTAAATCAACTAACCGATAAGCTGCAGGAAGATTAGAACATGTTTGGGGGAATGTAGATGCAACATCTGATTACTTTCTTTAGCCTGATGACATGAATTGATTTCCCTCCCCCAACATTGACCTGTCATGCTATAACTAGGGGTGGGTTTTTTGGGTGATATTTTTTCCAAAATGTCTTGATTAAAATAGCAAATTGCAGTGTTATGTGTTTTAATCCAAATTTTTATTGAAAGTTGTACAGACAGCACCATCAATAAGGGTGAATGGCCCACAAAGGCAAGCAATTCCTGGCACACACACCCCAGCACGAAATAACCTGCTCAAAAATTCGCCAGCTGCACTCTGGTTGCTGTTTGGAGCATCAAGAGACTGCTACTTACTACTTCCACATTTCATTAAAGTCGCCCCAGCATGCACTGTGAACTACGAACATGTGTCTTTGTGCAAATTTAAGCAAGCTTCCTCTTGTTCCTGCCACTCCTCCTCCTGATCCCTTACTGAAAACTATTTGTGGATTCCTCAAAACTGTGTCAAAAATAAAAAAGTGGTGTTATTTTTGTGAAATTGATCTAAATTTGTGTCAAACTCTGTCAAAAATAAGCAAAAGTGGTGTTATTTCACGATTTTATCTACATTTCATTTTATGTAGCGTTTTGAGTAGAAATTCTCATTATTTTGCGTTCTGATCACCAAAAAAAACCACCCTTCACTATAAGAAGTTTTCTTTGAGAAAGAGACCTCTGTGCCAAAACCATGATTGAAATGAATGAACACAACTGCTGCAAGAAACTTGCGGATACCTGGTGACGAAGGCCATGATCCACAAACCACTTATGCAAGTGTGATCGCTCATTAAAAACCAATTATTGCTGTGATATAAAATATGTACAGTGGAATTTTTTTTATTAGTCCAACTTCATAAGAATGGGAAGACATTCATATTACTCAGGTTTCTTCGCTAGGCAGAATAAATTGCCTTCCTTCTATCTCTCCAAACAAGATGGCCATAGCTCTTTACGATAGACCGACCATTAAAATAATTTAAGCACCAATCCAGAAGCTCAGCAGGCTGCACTGGAATGTATTTTGTCCAGTAGGCTGATCTTGGGGATTGGCTTCAGTCGTAACTGATCAAACAATCTTAGCAGGTGAACTTATTTCAGAAGTAACTGTTAGGTCTGGGACAGGGTCCAAGCCTTTCGTTTCAGGAACAGACAATTTCTTGCTGTTTTCATCACAATTAAGCAATGAGATGTTGGCACTATTCTTTGAAATTGGACACAATAACATGGATAAAATGGTGAGGATGCTGTTTCAATGGTAAGAGAGGACCTATAAGAAAGCTTCCTTTTGTATCCCTACCCTTCCATAATGATCACATATAAACACACCATGATTCATTATGTGATGGAACAAAAAATATATCCCTGGCTTGTTATATGAAATCATCATGTGCCTTTATTTATGGCAGGCACGATGACAATCTTGGCTTCAGTATTTAACATCCAAGGAGAAAGTGACTGTTTTCTTTGTTAAGAAGATGCTATCTTGTTCTTTGATGGGGGACGCAAACTGTTCATGTTGCAGAATGTGATTTCACAAATGCAGATTTGATGCACAATATTATCACTCGTGGTTCAAATAGCCAGCATGAGAGACTGTCTTTATTTTGGGGGTTTCAGACTTAATCAGCTGAGGTAGAGAGTCTTTTGCTTACAGGGCTTTGCCCAGTTTATCTACATCCTCTCTCCATGGTTTCTTATTCATTGGTTGCTTATTTTGCCCAGCTTCCAGATGCCTTTCATTTGTCCCCCTATGCTTAATGCAGGCTGCCTTTTATGGATTAGATCCATTTGCACACTGTCCGCCCTTAGCTATGGGAGGTCATTATCTATCAACACTTCTATGCCCATTTTCGAGTCTTGAGTTATATTTGCAAAAAGAATGTTGATATTTTCATTCTAGCCTTAGAACCCTGGGAAGCTATCTTAAGGGCATCGTAAAGAAAAGCACCTAAACTACAATAACTTATTAATACATTTCTTACAGTCAAACATTCTGAAATCATTAATTTTCTGTCTATCTCACGATTAATGTAGATTAGTGGTGTTCAGACTTTTTAGACCGGGACCCACTTTTTAGAATGGCATTCATGTCAGGACCCACTAGAAGTGATGTCATTAATCTGAAAGTGATGTTGTGGCAGGAAGTGACATCATCAAGCAGGAAGTACTATCATTGTAACATAATAAAATGGTCACTCCTGAAATGCAAGTTGGCATTCTTGGACTGCAGCAATTGTAGAACTATGAAACATCCCTGACAGAAAGCAAGATTAGGACAAAAGCACTGAAAAAAAATTTTTTTTAACAACCCTCGCTTGAAAATTCAAACTAACACTCACAAAAGGAATACAGCAAGAGTGAGGTCTGCAGTTTCCAAGATGGCTGCTCCCAGCTTTCTGCCACTCACCTCATGTCAGATCACGACCCACCAAGTGGGTCCTGACCCACAGTTTGAATAACACTGATGTAGATTGCTGGAAAGGAACTGTTGGACTGGACTGGAGACTTCTCCATTCAACCCGGTGCTTAGTCTTAAAGCCTCTGTCAAGGCAGTAAAACAGAATAGAAGCATAGTCAGAGGGGGCAGCACAGTAAGTATGGCAGGCACCATGCTGTGCAGTGTTAAGTGGCCCTTCCCATCAGAGCTATTTGGGACAGTGACGACAACACTTTTGCCCCCCCCAGCTATGCTTCTGCAGTATGACCATTCAATGCAGTTTGTCACAAAGGAGCAAAGCAGCGATCTAGCAAAGATACAGAGGCAAATGGAGATAAGGATTCTAAAGTGCTTTGCACATTTATGTATGCTTGTCAGTCCTGCTGAGTTCAGTGTGACTTCCTTCTGAGTAAACATGATGATGGTGGGTCTGGAAGCATTCTATACAGGCGCATATCTTACCTGATGTGTGGGATGGCGTGAGCCATGGGGTGCCGGGCAGTGGCGGGGCGCCATTGCGTGCTGTCCGGTCAAGACCATGCGGTTTTCAGCCCGCCCGCCTGCCCACGCTTCCCTTATGCTCGGAAATGGAGCGTTTCCAGGGTAAGGGAGGAGTGTCTGAGTGATGCGCAGGGGCGGGGCGACATCCTGGGGTGCGGTTTCAGCGCCAGCCATGGGGCGCGCTTGGGCCTCTGTGCGCGCCCAGAGGCAGATCTAAGGGAGGGCAAAGCTCTAAGTTTTGCAAGAAGCCTTGGAAATCACAGTGGAAAGAAGCAGTGGAAATCGCTCCTCTCCTGCACCTTTAGCCAATCCTCACAGGGAAAAGCAACATCTTGGCGTTGCTTACTGGCTACAGCAGCAAGGGAGAGGAGGGATTGACATGACAGGGTAAGGCTTCTTGCAACACTTAGAGCTTTGCCCTCCCTGTAGATCCGCCACCGTGCGCGCCTGATTCTATAGCAGTGTTTCTCAGCCACTGGTTATGCATACCATGAATGGTACTTGAGGTGGTGTCTGGTGGTACATGCAGGACCCCGGTTCACATGCCACCTGGCAGCGAGACCAGCAATGTGACACAACAAACAGCAGGAAGTGGCTTGGCTCAGCAAGCAGAGCTTCAACGCACTCAGAAAAGCCCCCCCTTCCACCCTGAACTTCTTACTGATGTTTGTCATATTGTGGCTATGTGGCTTCCCAATCCGGAAGGAACAGGTGACAGCATAAAATAACAATCTCATGCAGGTCCTATTGCCTGCATTGACAGTAGAAATGGATAGAGCTCCTCGTGTGTAAGCAGGTTCAGGTGAGGGTGGTTGGCCTCATTAGAGTGAAGATAAAAACCCTGGAGAGCAGGACCTCTTTAGTTCTCCCAGGGAAGGAACCTGAGGGAAAGTTAGCCTCATTGTGATGTTGTTAAGTACAGGAGACAAGCTAGTGGTAGTCCTGTGTAGCCACTGGAAAGTGAGTTGTACAAGGTTTCTTTTGTTTTATCCTAAATTTCTCTCCTAAATTTTATCCTAAATTTCCCTTTCATGGATCACTGCCTTGTCGTGGCGAAGGGGCTTGAGTAG
>JAJKFI010000009.1:20397294-20429497 GCA_029204185.1 Lerista edwardsae
TTTTTGGTTGTTCTTTTAAAAATAGTCTTCTCCAGTAGACATTCTTTTAGATGTTAAGAACAGGAACATTCTCTGGCTGTGAAAAGAAAAGCACATGAGCTATGCCAAAAATCCTACAGCAGTAAATCTGAGCCATGTTCCTTGAAAATATCAGACTCGGATTACTGTTTCCAAAGAAAACAGCGGAGCGGGAGATCTGAGAAATGGACAACAAACACAGGTTGGCCCTCAGCCATTTGAGGTGATGTTTGGTCCTGGTTGCCCAGCCAACTCCTCATGAATAAGTGTGAAAAAGTCAGCACAGAATAATGATGATTGCTTTACTCCTACATGTAGGTCCTTTGCAATGAAATGAGGCACACCTTAAATGATGATCACATGCCTTTGTTTCTCACTGAAATCAGGTCAACGCGCCTTTCCCTTGTGACTTGTGGGAGGACTTCACTCATTCTCTTGAACTGGGAGACATCAGGGGTGGCCCTGGCAAGAGAAAAACATCTGCTTCCATAGATCTCAAAATTCATAGATTGAGCTATAAGTAAAAGCCCACACATTATCAGCCTTGGTGCAATAAGTTCTTTTTATTGTATTTGTAATTCAAGTTGTAAGCCACCTTCAACCTCTGGAGAGAAGTGGGATATATACATTTTAACAAATAAGTTAGGCAGCAATTCTACACACACTTTCCTGGGAGTAAGCCCCACTGGATGCAATGGGACTTACTTCTGAGTAGACACATAGGATTGTGCTGTTAGTCATGAGTGACCTCCCTTCAACTGAATTCAGAACTAGGCGTTGCAAATTAAGTTATTTATATTTTTATTTTAAAAAGCATGCCTGGAAACTACAGCATTTATAGATGTGCAGGTTTCCCGGGCAACTAAAAACTATAAAAAGGTGCCCTAGAAAAATGACATTTCCTAGGGACTCTCACACCTAAATGTTGTCATCATAGCATTCTAGAAGATTCCAGGGAGAGGAGAAGGTGTGACTCCCCTCCCTGCACTGTTGTTGTCTGTGCAGCTCGCATCAGGTCAAGTAGGAAGGTGGGAGGGCTAAAAGCCTTCCCAGAGAATAATTCACATAACAACAACTTTGGAGAGGGGTAAAGATTGGGAGGTCAAAAAAATAGCTGTTCCTGCTCTCAGCAATCAAAAGGATATATATGAGCTGATCCCAAGATATGAAGATTAAAATTACATGCTTGTTTTTCCTAACTACAAGCTTTGAAAATAAAATTAATGCCTACCAATAAATACTCTATATTATCATGAATTAACTCATCATGAGCAATCAGAGTGAGGAAGGGAGGGGTCAGACCAGATCCACGTTATCTGAGTAGCGGACTCCTTTGACATTTGCTCCCAGATTGGCTAGGTAAAAGAAGGAGCAAAGAAATCCATGCGGATTCCTACCATATTCACTCTCTCCATGATAATACGGCTGGGGAAAAAATGTAATACAACTTCAGTCATTTTCTCAGGACAGGAGCCTGGATATTGGAGTCCAATCTCCCTTTGATTTGGTTATCTTTACCAATCCAGCAAGGGTTCCACAGTTCTTGTGGTTTTTCCCTCTCTTAGGGGATGTGAGCATTATTGGTACATGTGTCTCAAAGCACATTGTTACATTTTATTCAGTTGAATAGGGTTTTGCTGTAGGAAAAAGCGATGCACACTTGATGAATGGACTGCACTGAAAAACATTGTATTTGAGGTGTTGGGTTGCTGCTGTCTGTGATGGCCGTTTTATCCATGCAAGTCAACAATTGACATGTCAATCATTTGATTGACAATCAATCATTTCAGAGCAAGCCCATAACATTGTACCAACTGATTGATACAGTACTTAGCTTCAGAATCACAGCCATAAACCCCTTTCTTTTCCAATCACTGGTTCAGCACCCTAAAGAGGTTGCCTAACTTCCAACCTTGTTGTCGTATCTGGCTGAAATATTCAGATTGCTGTACATCAGGAGCATGCTTGTTTGTTTTCAAAGTAAAGAACAAATGTAATATTAAATACCCTTGACTGCTTCATTGAGTAGCCTTGTCTGCCTTGTGCTGTAAACAGAACTAGTTCCTATTGTGACTGGTTCTTGATTGAACTAATGATGCATACAGAATCATAATTCAGCAATGGGAATTAAATTATCAAACAGACTTTGGCTCTTGTCACTTATCATTACTTATGCTGAAAACAACAACAAAAAACCAAAATCGGTGTGCATGCATGTATGCATCTAATTCTCTGCACAGTTCACAGGTAGGTGGACAAACTGCTACAGGGGTAAATAAATGCAGAGAAGTTAAGGTAGATATTTTTAACCAAATGGGAAGATATAGAAGTATGCAAATGATAAGTGTAAGCAAAGCTGTCGCTCTCAAAAGATCAAGTCTTCAGTGAATTGTGGAAATTATTTCTTCAAGCAGATCTCATCCACAGAGCATGGCCTTTCATTACTTACACAATTTGCTACGTGGCTGGAATAATTTATCAGCTGTTCTTGTCTTCATTGGGGGCTGATCCCTTGCTTGAAATGCCCAGCATCAGAGAGGCCTCTTTTCCCATTGCGGGAAATGCTGTGTGCTGTACACTCAGCAGTCATGTAACAGCAAGACTGAGGAGTGTTTCATAGCAATGCATATTATATGATGCATATGCTTATGATAGTGGGGCCATAAGAAGGAGCATAAAGAGCAAGCGCCAGTCAGTACAGCCCATCTTGGAATACTTCAGATAGATCAATCCCAGGGTGTCCAAAAAAGATGGGGGGGGAAGAAATTCCTACCAAAACAGGTTCCGAACCGGAGCGATTCTTAGATTGTGCAGAATGTATCTGTGCTATGATCAGGCATGTCCCAGGAATTATGCAATTACTATGGATTGGATAACAAAGTGCTTCAAAAGACAAACTTTTGTCCCAGATATGAAAAGCTGCTTTTTTGTGGCAAGCATCCTGACCATATGCACAAAATACCCTTGAAGGGGTTGCAGGTCACTACCAGCTACCTGAATTAGCAGGGATCTGTAGAGAGGTTGCTGCAATCTCTGTGGGGTTTCTTGGTGCTGTATATGTGGGCTCTGGCAAGGATAAGAAGAAGCAAGTACAGTTTAATGTGGTTTTAAGGTACAGAGACTCTGGCCCCAGCAATAAGCCCATGGCTGTGAAAGTGCAAAAAGAGATGGGCAGTCCATCCTATGCTCGTTGGCCCCTAGAGGGGCAGAGAGGCCAAAATGCTGACCCCTGGGTCTCCTCAAGGGTCTCCTGCCACCAGCCCCAGCCCCTAGTGGGCCCAATCCTCCCCTTTCTCCACCCTCCCTATGGCCCTCTCCCTGCCTCTCCCCAGCCCCAGCAGGCCAGTGGGGCCGGCACTGCTGGAGCGCCCACTGGCCATGCCAGTTGCGCTGCAGTGCAGCACTGACTGGCTAGCGGTAGTTAGCGCTCAGTGCTAACGGTCGTTATTCTCTAGGTGCTGTAAACATGCTTTACAGCATGTTTAAGACACCTGGAGCTGATGGTACGAGCGTACCTCTGGCAATAGGATCGAGCTCTAAATTGTATATACAATGCTTTCTGCTAAATAACTAGCACAGATCCATAAGAACATAAGAAGAGCCCTACTGGGTCAGGCCAAAAGCCCACCTAGTCCAGCTTCCTGTACCTCACAGTGGCCCACCAGATGCTTCAGGGAGCACACAAGACAACAAGATATTTGTATCTTGCTGCCACTCCCCTGCGTCTGGCATTCTGAGGTAAACACACAGCCAGTCAAGATT
This sequence comes from Lerista edwardsae, assembly GCA_029204185.1. Lineage (NCBI taxonomy): Eukaryota > Metazoa > Chordata > Lepidosauria > Squamata > Scincidae > Lerista > Lerista edwardsae. Next base: position 20,401,075 of record JAJKFI010000009.1, read on the forward strand.
CTCCACAACATTTCTCTTTGACAGCCCCGAGAACCAGACACTCCTCTTCAGGCATGTACTCATAGGAACATAGAGAGCCCCACTGGATCAGGCCAAAGGCCCATCTGGTCCAGCTTCCTGTATTCCACAGTGGCCCACCAGATGCCTCAGGGACCACACAAGACAACAAGATGCCTGCATCTTGTTGCCACGCCCCTGAATTTGGCATTTTGAGATAGCTTACTTCTAAAGTATGAAGGTTGCACTAACCATCCAAACAGCTCTAGAGGGATGGCTGGGACTTGACATGGGATAAGGGGGGAAAAATATACCCTTAGGTGACTTCCAGCTGCCACCAAACCTGTGCTGGACACAGCACAGGCCATAGTAGCCTGCCTGTTCAAGCACAGGTTAGGATTGGGCTGAGAGAGAATGAGTGAGTCAGGGCACACTCCTAAACTGAGTTAGGCCGGCATAAGCTCAGCCAGAAAGTTTGCCCAGCACAAGGGATACCGTAAAGTATGTTTGCACAACTCTCGGAGTCAGAGAGGCCAGCACACAGAGGTGAGCCATCCTTCCTGACTCCGAGAGTATTCCAAACGTGTTTTATGGTGGCCCTTGTGCCGGCCAAACTTTGCTGGTTTAGCTTATGCCAACCTAACTCCAGTTTCATATTGTTATCTCAGTGAGTGAGTGAGTGAGTGAGTGAGTGAGTGAGTGTAGCTGTAAATACAAACCAGGCAGCCAAGATATCTTTAAAAAAGGAAACTAAAATGAGCTAAAGGGCATTGATCAATCACCTGGTTTGTTTTTTTCAAATGGGCAAGTTCTCTCTTGTTAGACAACTGGCAAGGGTTAGTGAGGGAGGGGTGTATTACGAACTTGTCCGAGGTTCAGATAAATGATGCTTAGACATGTCTTGTACACACTGATGCAGCAAGCTCAACATTTCCAAAATCTGCATCTAGTTAACATCGAGTAATGCATACCATTGGTCCATTCATTGTAAAAAAGGAAACACCACAAAACTCTAAATGTCAAAACCTTGGCAGTTGCACTTCAAAGAGTGTGGAGACAAAAATCAATTTAAATAATACCAAACAGCTCACAGACTACATACGTTGGAGCTCTTTTTCACACATGGCAATGCTCTCCCTTTTATTTGAATTGTGTTTAATTAAAAAGAGGTGAGAGAACTCAGAATGGCTGCCCGCTTGCTTGACCTATTGGATGGCTGTTTTGATGTGCTAAGGGGACAGAAAACTTGAACAGAAACTTCAGATATTATTCTCAGTTTGAATAATTTTTCACCTATTCATGAAAAGATAAAATACTAGATATCTGGCTGAAGATAAACAGCTTCTGCAGACGGTGTGCAGTCAAACTGGCAAAAACTGTGGCAACTTGTTCACAAAATGGAGTCCAGTTTCTAGTATAATTTACTGTACATAGCTTGAAACAGAGACAGGGTCTGGAGCTCCTTTTGAAACGGATATTTGAGGGCATTTATGTATTCACTCGTTTGAAACTGCAGCTCACCTCATCCATAAAGCTCAGAGTACGTGACGGTAAGCTTCAAAACCAGATTCACAGAATATCCCAGAGTAAGAAAGAAAGAAAAAATGAAAGACTGACACATGATATTGCAAGGCATTCTATAACCCAACCACCCTACTCTGAAAATCCACACTGAGGATTCTGTAAAATGGAGTCAAGCTCAGGCTTTCTTCAGGATCTAAGAGAAGGATGTTTCACAGGTGTTGGTCAGCAGGTACTTATCCCACCCTTCCTCAAAGGAGCTCAGGTGGTGTGCAAAATTCTTCCCCATAGATAGACATAGAGAGATGTTGATAGAACAACCCTGTGCCGTAGGCTAGGCTGAGAAATAGTGACTAGCTCAAGTGAACCTCATGGCTGACTGGAGATTTGAACCCTTGTCTTTCAAGTCCAAGTCTAATTCTCTAATTCCTCATTAGGTGTTGTCACTCTTCCTCCGTGGCATAGACATCTTGCTGTGGTACCTTCTTCGCCAGCAATCAAATAGAGCATCTTTGTAGTATATATGTCAGGAGGAAGGGACAGCAGAATTTCAACTGCTTATGTGTGCCTGCAGGGCAGGTCCATCTATGAGGCCAACTGAACTGGTTGCCTTAGGTCGCAGAGTGATAGGGGCGCCCATGTTATTCCATACAGTCGCCCTTCTTTCCCCTTGCAACCCATTGGACTGTAAAAGGGAGACAGACAGACCTTTTCTGTGCTACCTCTAGTGCTAGATTAATACAAAATACCATATTTTAGAGGAGATTTAAAACATTTCATCAGTTAAGGAACATCAAATCCGACTCCTAATAAGTGTGTTGGGTATGGAGAATTCTATTAAGCATGAGATGTTCTGCCAAATTCCCTGCTGGGCCACCCCAAGGGCCCTAATGCCCACACTAGGCTAACTAGTTTCCCCACAGAACGGCCTCAGATATAGGCAAGAGGGAGGGGGTTCATTTACCCACTGGGCCTCCTCTCTTCCAGCAGCTTTGTTTGGGATCACCAGCTGACCAGCCTCCTCCAGACTGCCCTCATCACTGGCTTAGCTCCAAACTACACTAGTCTAGCACCAACAAACTCACCAACAAACAATAGGCAATCAGCTTGCCCAAGCCATAACTGCCTCCTCCACTTGGTGGCTCCAGGGGCGTGGCAGACATGCAACAATTCCCAACAATAGTCTCCCAAAACAACCTTACCTTATCTAGTCCTTCAGCCAGTTCTTCAGTCCAGCCAGCACTCCATCAGTCCAGCACCTTCCCAGGTGTCTTTTCTCCAGCTCCTGCCTCCAGCTTTATACTGAGGCCAGCCAATCAGTGGGCAGGCTTTAATTCATCAGCCACACCCATCTGCACCTGTGCTAGCCTCCCTTCAGAGCCAGAGCCCTTATCAGCCTGCAGCTGTGCTCCCCAGGCTTGCAAAGACCTTGGGGGTTAACTCTGTAATCCCTGGTTTATTTGGACAAGGGGCCATTGCTGATACCATGCCCTATCTCCTCGGGGTATCGCCTGCCTTTTCCAATACAGATGTTGGCGCAGGTGATGTGAAAGTCCCTCGTGAATCCACAATTTAGTTTCCAAGTCCGTATAATCCCTTTTCACAAAATTTTCAGAGAAGAATATTCCAGAACTTCCCTTGGTGTGTAACCCAAAAACCTGACCTGAATCACTCAAGTCGATGGACATTTTTCATTAACTATGGCAAATTAATGAACTGCAAATTAGTAAAATGCTAATGAGCAAGATGATGCATGGTGAATTATTCAAATCACCCGCCCTAATCTGCATTCAAAATGTGACTACAAATTTAAATCCTTGTCATAGTACCCATATTGGATTTGATTCACGGATTTTAAAAGCCATATTTATTCAGCCTGATTCACAGATGATGTTGTTTGTCATTTCCAACCTCCGCTCCAATAATGGCATCGTCGTAAGTGAATCTGAAGTGCCAAATGAATTTTGGATATATGGAGGCAATAGATATAGCATGTGGAGGATACATTTTGTATACTATCCAAAGTGCTGATACTCGAGTGAGCAGGATGACCAAACCAAGAGCTGACCAAACCAAGTTCCATCCCGTCATCCTGAAACAGGCAGAGTTTCAGGAATCAAGATGCAGGAATAAATGCTTTGCCCACCATGTGCCAAACAATACTTCAAACATAGTAATAAGATGGAATGGCCACCCATCAATCCCACTTGATGAAGAGGTTCCCAGCTTTTTTTCTCTCAATAGTAGAGCTAGTAAGTGATGAGCAGAACAAAATGGTCACAAAATGGTCACATGAAATATGTATCCTGTAGAAAGCAGGATACCTTTCTGCTCTCAATCAAAACATTGCTTAGACCAGTGGACTTCAAACTGGAGACCACTGAAGCCCTGAAAAGTGTCTCTGGTGTGACCGACTCTTACTGTTCCACTGGGGTCTTTGCAACCAGCTGCATCTGGGATCTGCCATCCCAGCATGCCTTGCTCCAGGAGTTCTGACCAGAAGCGGTTGGCAGTGAAGACCCTTGGAGGCTGTAGTTGGGGTCTTCCAGAGGCGGAGGAAGGGTGTAGCTCAAGGTGGCGCGAGCCATGGGCGCTGGCAGCAGCCAGGCACCATTGTGCGGAAAAACCCACACGCTTTTTGGCCCTCCTGCCCTCCCTCCCTTGCTTCTGTTTCGCTCCGTTATGGAGCTATTCCGGGCACAGGGAATGCGTGGCAGGGCGACGCACGGGGGTGGGGCAATGCGCTGGGAGCGCGGTTACGTCGCCCTACCCCGGGCGCGTTCGGGGCTTCGTCCGTCTGGGGTCTTCACAAGCATCCCCAGCAGAACGGTAAGAGGAATCTTTCACTTTGCAAGATGGTGGCACCTGAGAGAGCCAGAAAGAAGTGGTTGCTCTTCTTCCATATCCCATGGAGCCTCTGTGAATTCATGTGGTGTCCTTGCTACTGTTGCATACACGGCGGCCAGGCAGCTCAGAATTGGGCTGTTAGTCAGTTGCCCTTGAAGGAACATCTCACAACTTAAAATGCATAAGGCCTTAATATTACATCTTCAATACCCTTTCAAGTAGGGGTGGCATGACCCAGAATGCCACCGGAGGCCACCTTAGATCCACTGCCTCTGTGTTACAAAAAAAAAATCCCTTATTCTCCTTATGGGACTTGCGTGTCCCATAAGGAGCTCCTTCATTTGCACTGTCTCTGTAAATAAACCTGGAACTTCCACTTCCAGGTTAGATGACAGCACAAGGAGCAGAAGAAGGAGGGGAATTTCTTGCTCAAATAAGGAGGAAGCAGATCATTGGGACTTGTATTGGTAGCAGGTTGGAGGGAGCTAGGAGTCATTTACAAGAGTTCACAAGGAGTCATTTTCAGTGGCTGCCCTTCTGGAATAACCTTTCCTTCAAACATTGCCAAAGCTCATGTTTAAGTCTTTTTCGGAAGTGGTGTAATACATTTCTATTCGCACTGGGTTTTGGTGGCCAGAGATATAGTGTGATAGAGGAACATGGAGCTTAATTAACGAAGCTGGAAGTGATTAACATATTTTTACCTACCCTGAGTCCTTGGAGTGGTGTGTGTGATAAATCAAATCACTATATGATGAATGCAGACAATCAGTGTGCAAGACTAAACTCTAAGATTATTTTCACATTTACACAGGGGCCTGTGTCCCTCATTTCTGAATTACAAAGAAATGTTCTGAAGGGAATTGGCTCTCATTGAAAGAACATTAGCCAGAGTTCATGTATTAGTATTAATTAATGTAGGATATTATTTTATTTGACTACGATGAACTACCTTGTTCGACATGAAATTCCAGTGGTTAATCAAACAAAAGGAGGGGTGTTTCGAATAAACACATTACTGTAAACTGCACAAAGGCAGCAAGTTAGGGGATTGTAACGGACTTAGACATAAAGGGCTTAGCACATGCCTGGATGTACAACCTATCAGTGTTTTTTATTCACCGTAGGATTCTTGAGCTGTCCAATGGTGACGGCTTGTTCTGGAATGTTCTTGTTGGGAATGGCCAGCAGTCCACAGGGCTCTTAAATCCAGGGCTGAATCCACCATTATGGCTGCTGGAAAGCCCTTTTGTTACAATGTGTTGTTATAACATAAAGACGCACCATGCTATCATCATAATTAGTGGTGTCACAGCACATCAGATGTTTGGACTGGGATTTTTTTTTAGTGCTCACTAGTTTGAACGCTAATCCTCCAGGAAGTCAAGCCTGATTGCTCCCTGGAAGGACAAATCCTGAAGCTGAAGCTCAAGTACTTTGGCCACCTCATGAGAAGAGAGGACTCTTTAGAAAAGACGCTCATGCTGGGAAAGATTGAAGGCAAAAGGAGAAGGGGGCGGCAGAGGCTGAGATGGTTAGATAGTGTCACCGAAGCAATGAACATGAAATTGGGCGAACTCAGGAAAGTAGTGGAGGAGAGGGAGGCCTGGCGTGCTGTGGTCCATGGGGTTGCGAAGAGTCGGACACGCTTAGCGACTGAACAACAACAACAAGTTTGAATGCTACCCAAGAGTTTAAGAACTAGTGAGTTATTGCAATGTAATATTCAATGTTCCTAGTAGTGAGGTTCATTGCAGTTGTTCAACTGTTATCTTGACAATGCCTCTATTGACCAGATATTTCTTAAGGACCTTGCGGATTGTTCCTAGTGAACCAATGACGATCAATGTCATAGTCTGTGGTCTTCACCGCTACCCAGTGATGTCATGCAGGGGGTACACGGGGGTACGCGAGTACTGGTTTCTAGGATTACAGCTGGCCCCGCCCATTTGCCTGCCCACTTGTCGACTCTGCCCTCTGCAACGTTTGAATTTCCTGCATGTTTGAGTTGCCTGCATGTTCTCAGAGCCAGGCAGGCAGGCAGGCAGCGAGCGGAGCCTTTCCTTTCCTTGCCACTGAAAAATGAGTTGCTCTGGGGTTTTAACATGATGCCAGGCCTCCTTAACATGTTCTGGGGGTGCTGTGGAATACTGTTGCAACTGTTGGGTCAGTTTAAAATCATCTGAGGCCTCAAAAAGGGCTTTTTTCATGTCACTTCCTGCCACGACATCACTTCTGGCTTATGACATCACTTCCGGTGGGCGGGTCCCGACACGTGCAAATCAAAAGTGAGTACCTGTTCTTAAATCGTTTAGATGACACCACTGCCGCTACCACCAGAAACTACAAAGGTACAGCCACTTCTACTTGTATAGTAGATGCACTACTACTGAGCTACAGCAAGCTGTACAGCTACAGCTCAACAATCCTAACCTGGAGTTAGGATGGCACAGTTAGGCCAGCAAAGTTTGGCTGGCACAAGGGCCACTGTAAAGTGCATTTGGACCACTCTCAGAGTCAGGGAGGGTGGCGCACCTCTGTATGCTGGCCTCTCTGACGCCGAGAGTGGTCCAAACATACTTTACAGTGGCCCTTGTACCAGCCAAACTTTGCTGGCCTAACTGTGCCAACCAAACTCCAGGTTAGGATTGTGCCCTAAATTTCAACTGCATCTTCCTAACTTACATTCTTTCCCAGGTCATGACATCAGTTAATCAAATCAGCCCTTGTCCCTTCCAGCATTTTCTACTTTTGCTCCCACTTTCTCTTATGACACCTGGGTCAAGACAGGGTCCCAGAGGTTGAGTCAGACTCAGTTTTTTTGTCCTTTCCTCCACCACAATGTATTGCTACACTGAACCATGCAACCGCTAAGCCATGCTTTGTTTCTAAATTCATCACTACCCACCAAATGTCACCATGCCAAGAGCCCTTCTTCTGTGTTACAAAATATATTCCAAACAACTCCTATTACAAACAAGTATCTGCACAACACTGTTATTTTTTTAATCTCTCTGTTTTTCTTACAGCTAGAAGGGATTACTTGCAGATGCTACTGTATTTATTTTTCCCCACTATCTTCAAAGAGCTGGCCTTAGGTTTATTATTTGTTCTTCAGACTGGGAGGTATATAGATAATTCTGTAAACGTGACCAGCAAAATGAGCTCCTCTATCAGTTGCCTTTTTCAAAACACTGTCATTAGTAAAACCTTTCCATCCTGCTGCAGTCAGATAATGTTTGACCATTTGGAAACCTGGGTATCCAATTCAAAGAGTCACATTCATGATGATACTGCTTCCCCCTGAGAGAGATACTGTTTTCCGACAGAAGCATTTACTTTATCAGAGGTTGGACGCTCTGCTTGAAAGCCAGTGGGATTCAGTGGCCAGTATCCAGTGGTGTTCCCAGAGGGGGGCACAGAGCTACGTTTTTCAGGCACCTGAATGCCTTGTAAAGCGGCCCCTTCCCCTTCCCTTCCAAGACATTCGTGGCTGTGAAAGCTAGACACCCCTTCCTTGCTTTCACTGCAGCAGATGGCTCTGAAGGGAAGGGGGAAGTGGCCGCTTTACACAGGCATTCAGGAGTCTGAAAAACGTAGCATTTTGCCTCCCCTCTGGGAACGCCACTGCTGGTATCTTAAACTAAGGTTCAGACCCCAGACAAACCTGAATTGATGCTAGAGTCAGAGCAGGATGGGATGGGGCCCAGGGGTATGAGGACAGGTGCTTCATGGAGCTGCAAATTTGTGAATCCAATCTTAGCAAATAGCAAATATTCAGATATTTGAGTCTAGGCAACAAGAGTCTTGCTTGAAAGAAGGTGCAAATGTGCTTTAAGGCACATTCGCAATCGTCCTTGACTGGCGCAGGGGAAATTTGCTGGCCCAATGAGAGCACAGGATGGCACTTTGAAGAAAAACCTATTTTTTTTCTTCTTCACTGGAGCTACTAAGTATAATTAGCAGTACTGAAAGATTAAAACTGAATTCCTAAGCAGGCCTGATAGGATGCACCTTACTTCTGAGGATGGAACTTTGGTGCATATAATATAATATACCCAGCGGTGTTATGCTGCCGGAACTCTGGGTGGGACATCCGGGTGATTGACAGCCCGCCCGTCGCGTTACACAGCGTTACGCCGTTTGCGTAACCAATTACGCCGCTTGCGTACGTTACGCAAATGGTGTAACGCTGCGGAATGCGACGGGCAGGCTGTCGATCACCCGGATGTCCTGCCCAGCATTCCGGCAGCATAACACCGCTGAATATACCCAATTCACACTATTCATTATTCAGTAGCATAGGCATGCAGGACACCTAAGTATGGACTCATCACCACCAACAATATAGCCTGTCTTTCCTGCATGTCTTAAAAGTGCTTAATTTTTTTTTCCATTCAAGCAACAATACCAAGATGCTGACGGAGAGCGTGCAAAGAAAAACATCTCATTTGTAGGAACATTTTATATCAAGCTGAGTCATGCACAAAAAGAAGCACAATGTAACTTTACAGCTGTAATAGCTCGACAACAAGGCAATCAGGTTTAGAATTCACTGTGAACTACTTCCCTAAAGTGGTGGCTGTATCAGCAAAGAAATTAAGAGAGGTTCAGAAAAAGCTTCCCTGTGCTGGCCTATATTCTTCAGAACAGAAGGCCCCAAAACAGAGACAGAAAGACTGACAACTACTATCATAGAAGAAATAGCAAAAATAGTCTGAGGATGACGTTCCTTCTGCTGTCCTTCTCACAGTGGCACCACTAGGGTTGGTTTCACCCCGTGTCACCTCCATGGACCTCGTCCACATCGGATCAGGTCCACATCAGGAAGTCTGGTAGGCCTAGGCTCTGGGGCCTTGTCTGCCACAGCAGACTGTGGGTAATGGCAGAGGAATGAACCTCAGCCATGGATACAGTGGGGGTAGACCTGGACCCATTGATGGGTAGACCTGGACCCACTGAAACTGAAAAAAGGGAGACAATTATAAATATGACTAAAATGGCTAAATTTGACTCCTGTGTGTCAGTTAGGTGCATTTGTGCACCAGTATGTTCTACAGCTGATTACAGGTATTTTCTTCTTACTGAAGGGCTAAGGACAGTCGATTACAAAGTCTTACCATAAACTATATGCCAAAGCAGAGGCATACCTAGACGGTGAGCACAGCACTGAATTTTGCAAACAGCTGTTCCTTCTCTTCTTCAGAGCCATTCCCAGTGGCTAGAACAAAACGAAGACTATGTTGGCTCCAAATGGCTCCAAAGAGGGGGCGGAATGGCAGCTTACAAAATGTAGTGCTGTGACTCCTCTCTAGGTATGTCACTGTGCCAAAGTTTCAATTTTAAGTACAGTGGGGAGGACTGAACTTAGCACTGGAGACAATATCAACAAACTTCAAGATTTTATTTTTAAATGATAATAATTTTTTAATGGATAATCATGATTGTTTCTTTGCCCAGGAAGCCCTGAAATCTGAAATCTGTTTATGCTTCTAAAATTTGCATATAACTTGCTCTCCATCTTAAGATGGAGACTGCAAACTGCAGGCTTCAGGGCTTCACCATCAACCCATTTGCTTACCTGCCCCCTCTATTCTTTTCCCTTCAGCTTGAAGAAGAGAGAACTCAAATGCTTGCTCATGACTTTGTGATAGTTTAGTTAGTGCTAATAAAGGTATTACCTTACTGTGGCTTTTGTCATTGGAAAGGGCTGTCACTTTTTTTTTTTAATGGCTATAATTATCCTTCCTCGCTATTTTCATGTTGTATGATTAATGTCCCTGGCTCTGTGCAACTGTTTCTTTATCCTTAGCTTCTTTCCCAACCGTTGCCACAAGAGCACAAACATCTCTCTGTCATTGCACAGTAAGATGCAGCTATTCTATGACAGGCAGGGCATTGTGCGGAAAGGCTGGGCTCGAGTCTTCCCAGAACCCTGGGGAAAGTGACATTGCACTGCTGTGCATAAAATGAACTTTCACCATGGGGAACCTAGGGAGTGGCAACAGGATGCAGGCATCTTGTTGTCTCCTGTGCTCCCTGAGGCATCTGGTGGGGCACTGTGAGATACAGGAAGCTGAACTAGATGGGCCTTGGACTGATCCAGTGGGGCTGTTCCTATGTACCCTATGAGTACATGCAGTGTTGTCATCCTACCGGTTCGCTGGGCGGAGTTTTCTTGGCTGCAGGGAGGGTTTCCACGGTGATCGGCAGCGTGCTCGCTGCCTCCCGTTGCATAATGGCGAAAGCCCGCCCGCTGCTGAAGGGGAGCGTCTGGTTCTGGTGGCTATCCAAGAGAAATGCTGTGGAGAATCTTGACTGGCCATCAGTATGTTTACCTCAGAATTTACCTCAGAATGCCAGATGCAGGGGCATGGCGGAAAGATACAAATGTCTTGTTGTCTTGTGCACTTCTGTATTGGAAAAGGCAGGAGATACCCCAAGGAGATAGGGAATGGTATTGGCAATGGCCAGGTAAACCAGGGATTATGGGGTTAATCCCAGAACTCCTGCAGCAGGAACACAGCTGCAGGCTGATGAGCTCTCTGGCTATGAAGGGAGGTTAGCACAGGTGCAGATGGGTGTGGCCGATGAATTAAAGCCTGCCTATCAATAGACAGCGATGAACATGAAATTGGGCAAACTCCAGAAGCTAGCGGAGGACAGGGAGGCCTGGCGTGGTGTGTTCCATGGGGTTGTAAAGAGTCGGACACGACTTAGCAACTGAGCAACAACAACAACAATCAATAGACGACGATTGGCTGGCCTCAGTATAAAGTTGGAGGCAGCAGCTGCAGTAAGTTAGCATCAGGTAGGTGCTGTTTGGATTACTAAAAGAAGCGTGGTTAGGCACAAGGTAGGTGCTGGATTGGGGCTGACTGATGGCGTGCTGGCTGGACTGACTGCCTGAAGAGCTGTTGAATGGACTGGATGGATTGCTGGACTGGATAAAGGAAGGTAAGCTTATTGTGGGGAATAACTGTGGGGAACAGTTGTATGGCTGCTATGCCCCTGGAGCCACCAAGTGGAGGAGGCAGTTGTGGCTTAGGCAAGCTGACTGCCTATTGTTTGTTGGTGGGGTTTGTTGGTAGGGTATCTGAAGCTAAGCCACTGATGAGGGCAGTCTGGAGGAGGTTGGCCAGCCTGTGAATCCAAGCAAAGCTGCTGGAAGAGAGGAGGCCCAGTGGGTGAATGAAACCCCTCCCTCTTGCCTATCTCTGAGGCTGCTCTGGAGGGGAAACTAGTAAGCCTAGTGTGGGCATTGGGGCCTTTGGGCAGGCCCAGCAGGGAATTTGGCAGCAGAGCTTCCTGAGGCATCAGGTGGACCACAGTGAGATACTGGAAGCTGGACTAGAAGGGCCTTTGGCCTGATCCAGGGATGCTCTTCTTATGTTCTTTACTCTGTCAGGGAGGAGTGGATCACATGATGTCAGGGTTTTCCCTGACTGCAAATATTGCTTGTCCCACACTTTTGCATTCTTTCAGCTTAGTCAACCCAAGGATGTGGACAGGATTCTTGAAAATATGAGGTCATCCACATTTACTCTGAACTCCTGCCAGGGTGTCTTATACACGCTGTTGGAGGCAATCTTGCTGACTAATTAATTCTTAGGAAGGTAATTAATTCTTCGCTAGTTGCGGAGACCCAGCCTGTCTCAAATTGGCATTTGTCTGGTCTTTTTTTTGAAGAAGTTCCCCTTCTGTATGGAAAACTACCAGTCAGGCTGCTGTCCTATGCACACTTCCTTGGAAGTAAGCTCCACTGAAGGCAATGGGACTTATGTCTGAGTAGACATGCCTAGGGTTGCACTGTCAGTCTGAATTGGCCATTGTTAGGCAAGGTACTTGAGGGTGCAATCCTAACTTGTTCTGAAACAACAAGGCTGTACCCAATGCAAGTTGGAGCAGGCCAGAGCCTCCCTGGGGTAAGGACATGTTTGCACTCTTGCCCCAGGGTAGGCACCAGCCACCCCGATGGGCTTGGTTGGATCCGTGCCTGCTGTTTTGCAGGTGCAGCTCCAAGCAAGCCCTGTGGCCTGAATCAGAGGTCAGAGAGGCAAGCACACAGATGTGTGCCATCTTCCCTGACTCCGAGAATGGTCCAAACGCACTTTACAGTGGACTTTGTAGTTAGGTCAAACTTTGCTGGCCTAACTATGCCAGTCTAACTCCAGGTTAGGATTGCCCTCTCAATCAGTTCCAGTTAAAAAGGACTTTTAACAACCACAGTAATAGAAGATCTTAAAGTACTTGAATGACAATCTTTGCCTGTTGCAGATGCTACCACCATGAGTAATGATGACTCACAATCTTTTCTGCTGGGAGATTAGCCTATGGAACTCACTGTCACTTGAGATCAGGGCTACCTCTCTGTCATGGTGTTTTCAAAGGCAGAATGTAAATATTTTTGGATGACAGTGATGAGTATGGACAGTGTTGCTCATAGGACATCCAAATATATTTCAGAGACAAGGAAATACATTATTACATTAATACATTTAATTAAATATATTATTAAATACATTAAATAAATTATTAGAACAATTTCTTTGGGTGAAATTTTGCATGTTAAATCTTTCATTGGTCCTTGTGTGCTTGTTTCTTTGTCTCCTAAATGTGATGTTTATTTTTATTTTAAAACATTTTTAACAAAAAACATGGTTTTTGTTCCACCAAGCTTTTCCTTGAGTTGATTTTTTTTTTTGCTCTAATGACAGTTGGTTCTCAGGTTTTATTTGTATTTTTAAATTCCATTGGTTTTGGTTCTACTTTTGTTTCTTTGGAACTGTATTAATTTACCTTTGGGAGCCATGTTGAGCTTTCCAATTGGGTTAGGAAGGGTGGCATATAAATGTTTATACATTTATAAATGTCTATAAATATAGAATATATTGTCATTCTAAAAAGTGGGCCTGGTGCTAAAACTTTTGAGAAACACTGCATTGGAGAAAAATGGCATCATATCAAAGTGAATCTGTACACTGGAGCACGAATTATTGAAATACCTGAATGAATACTTGCTGGGTTCAGAGGAATCCCAAGTATAGGGACAAAAGAAAGGTGAAACAAAGAACATATGGGGAAAAGTAATACTAGTTGTGGCTACCTGTGAGCAGGAAGTTAAATACAAAGGCTGTGTTCAAAATGTTTTGTTTGGCATTGCACATGATGATGATGAACCACATCTGTTTGTTTAATAAAAAGAGGGAGATAGGAGGATAAGGGTTGGATTGAAAGGAAATCAGATCTAGCTTGCTAAGTGAGGGGTTTGGCCAAGTCCACCAGGCGAGAGTGGAACAACAAGCTGGAAGGTTCTCGGTCATGGAGTCCTCAGTTTAATGATTACAATACAGTGTTAACATGCAACAGTGCTTGTGTTATTAATCAAGACAGACAATAACATGCCAACCAAAGACAGAAGCCTGTTCTGGAGGAAATATAGCCCACTGTGTTTATATGCTGAGTCCATAAGAGGCACTTAAAAGCAATATGCAACATTTTCATGTTTCGAATAAATTCAGTTGAATTGTTTTTTCTTGTGCATCAAAGCACCACAGGATATACAGCAGATCATCACCATAAACCAAATGCAAGTGTCTAAGATAAATAAATCCATGTCTCCAGGCTTTTCAGTATTCTGGGGTTGTTTTTTCCTAGTGAAAAGGAAGTTTCATATGGGGAAGATTGAGGATCACAGCACAAGAACTCAGCCAACTTCAAAGGAAGGGCCAATTAAGAGCACAATCCTAACCTGGAGTTAGGCCAGCACAGTTAGACCAGCAAAGTATGGCTGGCACAAGGGCCACCGTAAAGCACATTTGGACCACTCTCAGAGTCAGGGAGGATGGCACATGTCTGTATGCTGGCCTCTCTGACTCTGAGAGTGGGCCGAACATATGATATGGTTTTATATTATATAATATGGTGTCCCTTATGCTGGCCAAACTGTGCTGGCCTATATCCAGGTTAGGATTCCATTCTAATTTGTAACTTTCAAGGCAATGGTTGTTTCTGCCTCAGAACATATGATTTACAAATCTCTTTCCGTTGCCCATTGGAACATTCCCTGGAATAGATCACTACATATTGGATACTTCCCACATCTATTACCATATGGAATGCACAGAGAGTACAGTCCATGTGATCCGTGTGCAAGGGGTGCCTAATTCAGATCAGCTGAACTGCTACATTTCTCACTTAGCAGCCACTCAGGAAGGCATATCCCATTCACGATGAACCATTCGGAGAGAGAGGCGGGATATAATTGCTTAAATAAATTCCACCAGAATTCTGTGCTTGCCACTCGCTGCACAGCTTTCCATTCTCCTACATTCGACATGATCCATGACCCCAGCTTTTAAAATGAAAGGAATTAGTATGGGTCCTGAGAAAGACGATGATGTAGAGAAGGGCACAGGGACTGTGGCCATAAGGACAGTCTTGTAATTTGTATGGACTGCAAATGGGCTGCTGTGGACCACACTGAGGACTTTTCACAGACCCTAATAAGGCTCCCAGACCTTATGTTTGACCTCCCTGATGTACATGAATGAAATACGGCTTTGCTCATAGATCATTCTCAGCCCTAAGTGAAAGCTAGCTCCATCTCGGCCTACATCAATAATATGTTGGTATAAACCACACATTTATTGAGGGGAAGTGGAACCGGCAGGAGGAACACATTTTAAGTAACCTTTTTTTTCTAATATCAAAGGATAAAATTGGTACCACAGTGAAATTTGACAAATCTAACTGTCAGATTTACTTCTCTGCTGCGTCGGGTTTAGACTAGATAGATAAAACAGTACTGTATTAGAAATGTGGTTTCCAGAAATTCAACAGGAATGTCCGGCCAACACTACTATGCGTCGGCCATTACTGCTGAGTAATGCTTTCAAATTTGCAGGTCAATGCTGGGCACCCTGGCCAACTTTCTCCTCCCAGGCTTCTCCACTCTTCCTTTCCCCCCTTATGCTTGCAGTAAATGCTACGTCCTGCTCCTTTGCTTTTATGTGTATGTAAATACTGATTTGGCTTGTCTGTGCTGACATGTTCCCTCTCAAACACATTCAGGGTTGTAACCTTTCCTTCTGCCTAGACTCCATGGCTTGATTTACTCCCTAATTTGATTTCAGATCCACTTTAAGGGCTCTCTTCACCTGACCATTCACTTTTTATTTTGTTCCTTTTTTTTCACCTCTTTATTGCTTGACCTTTTCTGGACCTTGTTTAAAAGACATCTATTGCCCTTTACATTTAAAGGGGCGATTTCATTCTCTGCTTTGTACTACTCTGAAAAGGAGCTGGTATTCTATTAAGGGCCACTGGCTTTAATGTGACTGGGGAAGGACTCGGAGAAAGTTCAATATCATTTAGGCAGAGGCGGACTGTTTGTGGGGTGACCTATGGTGGCTGCCCTGGGTGCCATTTGTGGACAGGCGCTAGCGCTGCTGCCTTGGGTCGCCCACCTGAACTCCCCTACACTTGGAATTGCTCTTTGTCATGACACTTGTTTCATGTGGATCTTGTTTTGCATTGGAGTTGGAGGTGAAGAGAACTGCTCGTTGAAAGAGGGTCAGGTGAGGGTGATTGGCCTTAATGAGTGAAACCTAAAAAGCCTCAGAGAGCAGAACCTCCAAGATGCTCTCCAGGAAGCAGGGCAGCTTTATCGGGTCCTGTGGGAGCTGATTGCAGTCAGTTAGGGAGGTAGAAACATTGTAGGGTGTTTCTTTGTTTTCTTTTTTAGTTCCTCTCAGCTGGGTTATAGAGAGAGGGCTTTTATATGATAGGGAGGAGTCATGTGAGTGGCATTATCCTGGTGGAACGGCCGGTACGCCGTTCCGCCAGTTCTGCGGACAGGCCTGGGCCACGCCGCCTCTCCTGAGGACGGGCGAGCTGCTCCTGGGCCTGCCCTCCCTCCCTCATGTCCAGAATCGCTCTGAAATGGAGCGATTTGGGCGCTGTGAGGCGCAGGGAGGCATGGCTGCCCTCTGCCTTAGAGGCGGAGGGCTGCCAATCATCCAGGCGTTCCGGTTCCTGGCGCGCCCGGATGACGTCTCTGAGTGAGAGCCTCCTGTCTTGTAATTTTATTATTGGATTTTGTGACAGAGGCTCTGTAAACTTATTTATAATCTTATATGTATGTTAAAATAGATTGGCTTTTTCTTTATTTCTTTTGGTTGGGTTTCTTTTGAGATGAGTTTGTCCAGGAACTCCCCTTTCTTCAAATTGTATTAAGCCTAGGCTGGTGGTAGTGGCAGCTACCAAGGGGAGGATAGTCACCTTCCCCATCATAACACTCCTAACTGGAGCTATTCTGGATGCTGGGGCGGGGCAGCGGCGCTAGGGTTGTGGTGACACATTGCAACAGCACCCCGTCCCTGGTGCTGTCAGAACTGGTGACAGCTCTGCATTTCGGGCAGTGGTTCTCAAACCTTTTAGCACCAGGACCCACTTTTTAGGATGCCAATCTGACCAGAACCCACCAGAAGTCATGGCTGGAAGTGACATCATTGTGACACCAGAGCCTGGGGCGGGGAAGACGGCGAAACGGAGCGGTACACAACAGGCGGGCTGCCACTCACCCGTTCTTCCTGCCCAGTGTTCCGGCTGCATGACGCCGCTGGTCTCATCCCATCATTTCAAAGATGGCTGCCCAAAGTGCTACATGACCCATCTGAAATTGACTCATGACCCACCTGGGCTTTGCTTTGAGAAGGGGAGAAATGCTTGTTTTTCTAACCCCCTGTTCTCTGTTACCTCAGCAGACTACATCTGCAATCCTATTTGCATTTTCCTGGGGGTAAGCCCCATTTCAACACAATGGGACTTACGTCTGAGTAGATATGCATAGGATTCTGCTATGTTTCTTTTTACTAGGTTCCCCCTATTAAGTAGGTACCTGTGATTTAAAACATCAGAAGAACGTTAAGCACATCAGAGCTCTCAGTAAGCATTTCTAAGATCTGTTTCTCCCTTCCTACTTTCCCTCCCCTAGATCCTGAGTTTTGACTCTTTTGACTAGAGAAGAGTTTTGACTCTTCTTTCCAAGATTGCTTAGAAGCAGGTCAAGGGAGTGATTCAGAATATCCCACTGCAGACAGAAGACTATTATCTTCAAGGCAGGATTAGTGTAAATAAATCATACTGTTTGAGCTCTTTGTGTATGTCACCAGCCAAAAAATGACAGATTTCACAGGCTGGTCAGGGTTAAATTGGCAAATTACACAGTCAGTCATGGGTTAAACAATAACAGAAGATTCTTAAAAAAAAAAAAGAGCACAATGCTGATTACATTGTAACAAATGGCTCCCAGATGTTAAAATGTGTTCTAATGGAAATGATGGGGTTTCTTTTATACCCAGCTTGAGAAGCATCCACCAAAAAAGGAAAAAAAAAAAATCTCAGCATGTATAAATAAAATGGTCATCATGTAATCTATAGCTATTTTCTTATTTCTTTCAAGAAAATTAGTGTATCTCCACATGTCCTCAGAGCTGATGAAGTGAAAAATTCTAAATTTTACAGATTTCACAGAAAATGCATTTAACTGTAATCTTTGCGCAGCAGACATATGATACAGTAATTTTTCAAATGCCCATGATATTGTTATTTCTAAGCTGGCTTGTAATTCTTTTTTTTTTTCTTTTTTTAACACTGATTACAATACAATATGCCCTTCTCACAGCCACTCAGCGTAATGACTCTGAGCTCAGTCCTCTTTCCTAATGCGCTTACGCAGCCCACAATACAGCATTAGAATTTTGGCACAATTTGCGAGTCACAATACAAACACATTGGCAGCATCTCTGGTGCAGAACCGGTTAGTCATTCTGTTCTCCCTGGGAAGATAAACTGAGCGAGGTGGCCACATTTCCTCAGGACTTTCTCAGATAGTTATGTGCTATTGAAATCAGCCTGTCCAGAATGTGTGATCAACCTGTTTCAGAATGCATGATCAACCCCTTTCATGTCCTGAGGGAAGGGGAAAAGCCAGGCCTCCAAGGTGTTTAATCTTTCTTGTGCCTTCTGCATCGCAGCAGGTCTTCAATCCTACAGGTTTTCATCAGAACTGTATATGAAATCTGCTAGACAGGAAAACCTAGCTACTCCAAACACATGAGCATGCCTACAGCAAAAATCGTAGGGCCCTGCTCCTTGGAAATGATGAAAGTATAGTCACTCATTTGCTGTGAATGGGCTGCTGCTAAATTTCCCCACAACACGGAATGCAGGAGCTGTTTTTTGAAATGATGAGGGGAAATGTTCATTGTAAGGCCAAATGTGAACTCCCCCAGTTTGATAAACTGCATCCCGTGTCAAGTCCAGCCCCCTTCTCAAACCTAATAAGAACTGGGTTTTAGGGGGAGGATAAGTTACCTCAGAGTCACACTGTATATCAGGAAGTGTAGAAGCAACCCTAAAGTAGTTGTATTCCATTTCAATATGCAACTTCCATATAATCCTACCCGTACTCTTAGATCATCTGGGGGGGGGGGGGCTTTTGACTGTGCCACCACCAGGAGAAGTGAGAGGGGCAGTGGCCAGGAAGAGGGCCTTCTCGGTGGTGGCCCCCCAACTTTGGAATACCCTCCCCTTAGAATTGAGAACTGCTCCCTCTTTGTTAACATTTCGGTGGGGGCTGAAGACCTTTTTATTTCAAAAAGCTTTTAACTGTTCACAGGCTGGCTGGCTGGTTTCTTACACTTTTATATTTTATACCTTATGATCCACAGGGCTTGTTGTTTTTAAATTCTATTGCTTTGTTTTAATTTTGTTTTATTGTAATGTTTTAATATTGTTTTTAAATTGTTTTTAATGTTAAATTTTATATTTTACTGTAATGCCGCCTTGGGTGCCTTTGGGCAAAAAGGCGGGATAGAAATCCAAATAATCATAATCATAATAACTGTTCGGCAGGACCTTTCCAGTGGTGGTGTCACAACCATGATTTCCTTCCCCAAGGAGAGATATTTACCACATTTATATGTCAACAAAACAAGTAGAATAGAATAAGTATGTACAAGATGGTGTAAAATCCATCTACCAGCAGATATGCATGCGCAGAATAGATAGCTTAAGCTGCCTTGCAGACCTTTGGCCCGTCTAGCTCAGAATAGTCTGACTAGCAAAACCTCTCCAGGGTTTCAGGGTTAGCGTCTGGGCCAGTGACCTGCAGTGAGGTCCAAGGCTGGGGAGGCAGACGCAGAAACAGAGGTGTAACTACGGCAGGGTCGGAGGGGCAATTGCCCTTGGCACTATGCCAAGGGGGTGCATGTTTGCTCCTCAGGCTCTGCCATGATTATGGAGAAGGCACTGGTGGCTTCGTGCCCCCCTGTTCCTTCTCATTCAAAGTGGCCTCCACAGAAGAGGAAATGGGGGGGGGCACAAAGCCACTAGAATTTCCTCCTCCAAGGAGAACCCAGGGGAAGCCTCCTTCAAGGGGAGCCTCCATAGGAGAAGGAATGGGGGCACAAAGCCGCCACAGCGAGTGCTGCCTCTTCCAGGAAGTGACAGCACAATATCACATGATATCACTGCCCCAGACACCGGGACAGAGTGTTACGCTTCTGTCCAGAAGTATGGTGTAGCATGATGATGTCACACCACAAGGCGTTCAAGGGCTACCTGTGCAGTCACTGCTGCAAGCTCCAGTCTCTCCCTGTATGTGAGGCTATTTTCATTGCAGCAGGACAGGGAAGACTCTGCCCCCCCCCCCCCGCATCCCCTGCCTCCCTTGACCACATGTCCCTGGTCTGGGCTCCTTGCAAGCTTGCTCAATTCTCAATTAAAGGCACAGGACTGTTATTTCTCTCTCTAAAACCAGAATAGGTTGAGTTAGTGTTGATTTAATGTTCAGCAGACGAATACAGTACATTTCGATAACGCAGACAGTCCCCGTTTATAGTCCTCATGTTTCCTGCCCTTGCCCTTGGCACCACCAGATTAACAGTGGGGCCCTTTTTAATAAATACTCAGCAAGATGGAGAGCAAATCAGTAATGATCCATCATAAATGGCTTCAGGACGACTGGCCTGCCAAAGAAACTGATCGGTGAAATTAACTCTTGTTGCAGGTGCCACTGTGGCTCAGTGGGCAGCATGTTTGCAGAGTCACCTGAAATATCTAGGTTGAAGCCTCCCAGTAGGATCCTTGTTCCTTGCCAATAATGCAGCAATTAGAGAGAGGCTGATCTTTCAGAGCAACTTTCCTTCAGACGGCGTAGCTGAGGGTGAACCGTTCTGCTGGCTTTCCAGTTATTATCATAAATTAGAGGCTTCGTCTTGCAGTCAGGGGTTTTCTTTCTTTTCTCGATAGAAGGAAACGGGGAAGCTCCAGGAAACCGGATAGCCTGCCTTCTCTTTCTGATTAGGAAGCGTAAGTCACCTGAAAGACAGTGGGTGTTTGTGGCTCTTGCAGGGTTTCAGAGGCTCAAGCCACCTGCCAGCCTTGCCTTTGTAATCTGGAAGTGGGAAGCATTCATAGCCCCATTTTGGAGCTGAAACAAAATGTTCTGCAAACTGGAAATATGGCAGATCATCTTGGATTCACAAGACAGGCTCTTTGAGATATGGACATCCACTGCTGGTTTGCAGAACAGGAATATAGTTGGATTAGGGGTGGGGAGGAAACATTGTCCACCACCAGATTTCCAGGTGCATAACCTGCCTCCAGGTTGCTGAGCAGGGAAGAGGGGTAGCAATGTCCCAATGGGATGTCATGCCATGCCAAATTTCTAGGCTTTGTCTTCAAAGCCTTCAATGATCTGGATCTAAGTTATCTGAAGGACTTGCCCAGCCCCTGAACTCTCACTGATTTTGAAATAGGGTGGACTTGCCACAGCACCAGTGGGTCACAGCGCCAATAACAATTTGAATGACTTGAACAAAAGCAACGAGGAACTTTGGAGAACACAGGCCACAAAGTTCAGGTGACCCAATCCTAAGCTGCCCAGGTGCTGTACGTGCAGCGGTAGGTACTGCTGCATCCTATGGGCAACAAGGCTCCTTGGGGGAAGGGAATGTTCATCCCCTTCCCCCAGCTAAGGGCACAGGCTTACCTAAGGATGTAATAACACTTGTGGAGTCCAGCAACCATCTCACTGAATGCCCATTAAATTTGCCTGCCAAAGATTTCCTGTCATTGACCACTCATTCTCCTGATCACCTTCTTTGTGTACTTAAAGAGGCTGGGCAGCTGCCATCCTTGTCACCACTTTCCGCTATCATTAGACTTGCTAAAATATCATAAAAAGGAAAACATGAACCTGCGCCTTCTCTCTCTCTCCCCCCCCCCTCATTACGAGCCTATTTCCCTTACAATTACTATCTTGTCCCTTAGATTCCTGGAAAATTTTAATAATAAGACCTGGCGGTAACATGAGAGAGCATAATTTCTGACATGTTTTCACTGCTGTGACTTCTCTACACAGCAGCTGGCCACAGGCCACCATTTTTAGGCTCCACATTGCCCCAGATGGAGCATGGCCATGGGACACTGCCCAAAATGGCAGTCCTCACCATTTCCTCCACAATCCCCTGCGACGATACTGCATACAGGACAATGTGAGATGTAACAGTGGCAGCCTGCGCGGTACAGAGCAGCTGCTGCTGCGGCCAATACAAAGGAGGATCTGCCCCATCCCTCAATGACGGGCAAACGAATATGGACATGTTTCCAAATAACCCCCTTTGTACTCATTTGTTTCTCAGCATGAGGGAAAATGGGCCCCATTTAATCCAAATCCCCTTTCACGTCAGATCTGACATAATGGCCCCCCCTCTCTTTCTTTGTCCATATTCAGCATAGTAACAGGTGATATTGTACAAGTGATCGGTCAAAAATCACTGCTACTGCCAACAGCCATGTACCTGTTTGACTCCTGCCCACCCACTGCCCAGGGTGGCATCAGGTATTTGTCAGGCTGGATACTAGCCAAAGGCCTATGCCCATCAGAGTATCCACCTTACTGAGCACAACCCTAACCTGAAGTTTGGACCACTCTCAGAGTCAGGGAAGATGGCGCACATCTGTATGCTGGCCTCTCTGAGAGTGGGCCAAACGTACTCTACGGTGTCCCTTATGCCCGCCAAATTTTGCTGGCCTAACTGTGCCGGCCTAACTCCAGGTTAGGTTTGCGCTCTGAGTAACCTCAGGACCTATGGCAACGGTAGCACCCAGAGTGCTACCATCAGGGGCTGGATGAGGCCGAATGCAGATCTTTACCCCATGTAACCTGTAGCTTGCATTTCCTGCTCCCCACTTATGCTCAGGGAGATCATTCCATGTAAGGACTATTACCTCATTCCAAAAGGACAGAGGGAGAATAGAACCTCTCTCACCATCTAGCACAGCATCTGCTGAGACAGCCTAACTCACAGGGAGTTTCCTATTGCACTGGTGATGCCAGGCAGCCCTGATCTAGTCATTGAGAACAGGAAAATGTCTTCCGCTTAATCCAATTCCTAGGACTGTGACTAGTTTCTGTGCTATCCCGTAGCGATCACACATCTCACATTTATTGCCTAGTTGGTTGCCTTACCATCGTTCTGAAATGAGATAATGTATTATGCGTGGAACATGTAGGGTTAATTAGTTAATTTTTTTTATTTGGCAGATCTAAAACTGCCTTAAAATATCCACTATTATTTTTATCAAGCTCCGCAATTGTTTTTCCTTACGCTTCTAACACCTCAAATTTATTTTTTTTACATCCCAAACTGCTACTATGTTATTAACTTCATTAAGCATCTCCTAGCCCTGACATTTAAATGCCTGCAATGTTTCTGCATAATTACATTGTTTTGTATCAAAACACCCATTATGCTGCTGTGTGTATTAAGATGTGCGTTTTTGCTCATTTTGCTTTTTGGCTATAATAGTCTAATGCTGTCCCTTTCACACCATTTACCTTGCTCTGCCGGTTATTATAGCTTGTGAAATAAAGAGCTTTGGCTCCCATTGATAGCAACTTAGCCAATTTTTGAATTCTCTCACACATATACCCTCCACCTATTTTGGATCTGATGCAGTTTGTTTGCTTCAGCGGGCAATGCTTCCACCATAATATTGATTTTCTTTTTTTGATGCATGCAGGGAAACCACAAGGGCAATGCCCAAGCACAAAGAACAAACTCTCCCAGTGGGGAAAAAAAATGATCACAACCGTAACTTATTTGTACCGTATATGACTTTTTATTTTAATATATAGTGAATATATACAACTTGACACTTAAAGTTGTCAAAGGTTCTTGGAAGCTGCAATTTTAAGAAAATGATTTAAAACAAAACCAATTTTACCGTAGTCTAATTGAAATATGTAAACAAGACTTAAGTTCCTACAGCATATTTCTGGTCATGAAAACATCACCAAAGTCCTAAGTAAAGATCCAAAACGCTTCTTATATTAAACACTGCAAGGAAATGTGAATTTTCTGGGCCAGAGGAAACCCCACGCAGACACAGGGAGAGTGTGCAAACTGAGAGCGCAATCGTAACCTGGAGTTAGGCTGGCACAAGTTAGGCCAGCAAAGGACACTGTTAAGTATATTTGGACCACCTCAGAGTCAGAGAGGCCAGCGGACAGACGCGTCCAATAGTGTCACCTAATGGATACGTTGGGTGGGAAGAACGAGTGAGCGGCAGCCCGCCCGTTGCGTAACGCTCCGTTTCACCGTCTTCCCCGCCCCCGCGGGGCCGGGGAAGATGGCGTAACGGAGCGTTACACAACGGGCGGGCTGCCGCTCACCCGTTCCTCCCACCCAGCGTACCCGTTAGATGACACTACTGGATGCGGCCATCCTCCCTGATTTGGAGAGTGGTCCAAATGCACTTTACTTTGGCTCCTGTGCCGGCCAACCTTTGCTAGCCTAATGTGTACCAGCCTAACTCCAGGTTAGGATTGCACCCTTAGTGGCACAGCTAGGCCATTTGACATCCTGGGCCCATAAATGTTTGACACCTCTAGGAAAAATTGTTTATATATATTTTTTACATTTTAGACATCCTTCCTCCAATGAGCTCAGGGTGGTGTGTATGGTTCCTCCTCTTCTTTTGTCCTCACAAAAATCCTGTGTGGTAGGTGAGGCTGACAGATACTAATAGTCATGCTATGAAATGAATAATACTCATAGTAACTTTTAAATTTCCCACTGTCTATTTCCCACTAAAGTGGAGCTAGAAATGAAAGAATTAGCTGTGAAGACAGAGACGTACCTTCCCCGAGAACATGGCAAAGGCCCTCATACCAGAAGGAATGCCTCGAGTTAGTATTTATTTAAAGAATTTCTACCCCACCTTTCTACCCACCTGAGGGCACTCAAGGCAGCTTACAAATAAAACAATGCTAAAACATTAATGCAGTACAGTAAAAGCAATTAAACAACACACAACCAACTGGTCCTGTGCCAGCTACCTCCAGTGGAACAGCACATGCGCAGTCACAAAGGTGTCACAAAGCACATTGCAGCCGTGCAGCATGGCTGATGGTGAACTAGGCCTTCACTAGTGCTGGACCACTAGTGCTGGACCAGAGTAAGTGAACCATCTGGCTGAAGGGAGGCGGGAGGAGGGCAGAACAGGGATGGGGAATGTTTTTTGGGGGGAAGGACAGTCTGGGGTGTTTCAAGCCCAGGACAAGGTTGGGGACAGCAGCAAAGGATGTCACCACATCCTAACCTCCCCTGCCATGCCTCAAAGCCCTATATAGGCTACTCAAATCTGCACCAGCTGTTTACATTTCAGTCTAATAATATTTATCCAAATAAACTTAGCAATTACCAACTTCAAAAACTCTGAAGTGTCTGAATAATTCCTTCAGGACAATAAATCGTTAGATGCCTTCAAACCTGTCAAAAACGCAGCACTTAAGTAATAGTGTTTCATTTTTTTTCCTGGCACAATCATGTTGCTGTCCTCTTCTTTGAAATGCCAGCTTGGTCCCCAGTGCAGTCCATTGGAACATCTCTTGAGCATTCAGACATGTGACGGCATTAAAGTCAGCTTCACAGAATTCCACTGAAACAGAAGTAACACCAGTCTTAATTTAGGGCACGCCATTCAGTGTGGCATGTTGCTGTTATGCGCAGAGGTGATGGAGGCAGCTACATTTTTTGCTTCACTTGTCTCTGGATCACATGGAATAATGGTAGAGCTCGCTGCTTCTAATGTGAACCGTACAACCACTCCCTGAGATCTCATAATGAGAGAGTGCTTCATGCCATTCTCATTTCATGAGATAGCATAGCAAGCAGGAGCACCTGGAAAACTGCTACCTGCCACAGCTTGTCTCATTCTGAAACTGGGTCTAAACTGGGATGGTGGCTCTTGCTGTCACCAGCCAAGGTCAGGGAAAACCAAACCGAAGGAGGCATCCCTCCCTTGGAAAAGCATCCCTCCCAGAAAAACAATGGAACCCCCCCCCCATCCCAGAGTGAAGCCTGGCAGTTTGGGAAGTCAAGGTAATGAGCCAGTGCCATTCCTATGGGGGACAGGGATGATGAGTGTTGCAGGAGCCTGAACTCATGTGTAACACTGTCCCCTGCGCTCGCCTCCAGAGCTATTTGTGGCTCAAAGAGAAAAGCCAAGTCAGTTCTCTGAGCCGCGAATGACTCTGGAGGTGAGGGCAAGGGGCAGTGTTACACCGGAGCTCAGGGTCCCGCAACACTTGTAGAATCTAGTCCGAGGAGAACCGCGTTATTTGTGCAGCCAAACTGGTGTCCTCTCTTCCCATAGCTGCCACTGGAGTAGAAATATGCCTGTGGGATACCAGTTCACCCAAGCATGTCACCACAGGATGTCCCTGTCATCGGCCATGGGTAGCCGCAAACCACAGACCTTTCCCAAGCTGGGCTGGAGCTCTGCACATTGAGCCATTGCAGTTCTTTGAAAAACTTTAGGGCCTGGATAGCTTTACCAGGTCCTCCCCTTGGTTTGCTCCTACTGAGTTTGGTGGGGAGTGGCCTTTCTTAAAACTTCCCTTTCTGGCTAGGTGATTTCATGATGGAAACAAAGTACCATTTCTCATGCTTTCACGGCATGGCCTTGTTCTGTGCCCTGACCTGCAAGGCTCTTTTTGGCTTCCAAAATTTGCACTGTTTCTTTCAAGGCAAGACCCATAAGCCACCTGATAGGGTTTGTGCCTATCCTGGCTAATAGCAGATGTGGAGATTACCAGTAGCAGACCCAGCTGAGTCTCTCTGCCCCCTGTGCCAGCTCTCCCCCCCGCACCACCCTGCCACACCCCGGCATTTGCAAATGCTCCATTTTGGAGCTATACAGATGCAGGGACGAGCAAGAGTGCTGAACACTGCTGGCCCCTGGCAGCACCACCTGCCTGCTTGCTGTCCCCCTCCACGTGCACAGTGCCTGGGGCAGT
This sequence comes from Lerista edwardsae, assembly GCA_029204185.1. NCBI lineage: Eukaryota > Metazoa > Chordata > Lepidosauria > Squamata > Scincidae > Lerista > Lerista edwardsae. The sequence goes on from JAJKFI010000009.1 coordinate 20,427,815, forward strand.
TGCAGTGATGTCATGCAGGGGGAATGCGTGGGAACTCAGTTCCACTAGTTAAAATTAGGGCTGACTCCGCCCACTTCACTCTCCCTCCTCCCCCCCTCCCAATTCCTCTGCAAAGAGCTTTTCTTCTTGGTTGGCCAGCACTCAGAGGGTTAAAGGGAGTGACTCCGGATTCCTAGGGGGGCGAAGGCAGTGATGTCATTCGGGGGAACGGATCCTAACGGGCTCCGTGGCTGGTTCCGGGTTCCCGACAAGTGCCAATCAAAAGTGAGTTCCTGTTCCTAAATCATTTGAATGACACCACTGGGCACTTGCCCCCCCCCCCACAAATATAGGGAGGACTGCCACTGGAGATTATACATCTGTGTGTAGCACAGTCCAAACAAAAAGACTACACTGTACCAGTGACATAGCTAAGGTGGTGAAGGAGGAGGCAATTGCACCAGGCAACAGGCTTTAGTGGGGCAACAAGTTTAGCTGAACTTGACACTAGTGGCCAAAAGTGTGAAAACCTTGGTACATATGAATAATACCATCCTGTTTTATATATAATTGGAAAGTGAATTTAAATGCAGAATGCAATGAAACAAACTGGGTTGGAATATCTGTATTCTATAAAACATTATGGCAAATTAACCAGAAAATGTTTTATTTAAATACGTTTTCATCGGGGCCAGGGGCGGCAAAATCTTTTTTGACCCAGGTAGCAGATACCTTAGCTACACCACTGCATTGTACTCAGCGATGGGATTCACAAATTGACAAGGGAACGCTGCAGACGGGCAGCCAATCACGCGGAAGCCCGCATTAGTCCCGCCCAGCGTTCCCCTTGTCAATCTGTGAATCCCATTGCTGATTGTACTTCTTCTGAAAGTTGGAGTAGCTTAAAGAGCAGTTCCTGTACTCAGGTGCTCTTCTGACACCTTGGCTACCCACAGTTAGGAAAGCAGCTGTGAAGAGGAAGGCCCTACCTATTTCATCGAACACCCTCCCAAGGGAAGTTCACAAGTTCCATTTTATTCATTAGAAGCCTAGTAAACACTGGATTTTTATTTATTGGGGTAAATTGGTGCCTTCAATTTTAATGCAGACTTTACTGCTGGCACTTATGAGTTTAGCATTGTGCTGCCTGCCTCAAGGGTCCTACTATGGGCAAAAAGATGGCATATATAAATAAAAATAGCTAAATTAGGAACCTAAAAAAGAGTGGCTTCCATGTGTTTTGTTTCCTAAAAGTGTAAACCATCCATGTATTTTAAATTATGTTTTTCTTTGTTGGCATTTAGCTACATGATTTGCAGAATTAATTTGCTATAACTTTATTCCAGGCCTTCAGGATCAGAAGGATAACAGAGATGAAAGGAGGCGGGTTCCTACCCTCAGTATGTAAGTTGATGACAAGCCACTGATATACCAATGTGATGCCAAATTGATATCTAATCTGAGATGATAAGGTTGTGGCATTTAGTTTTTAAAAGGTCAGAGGTGTCCTGGAGATACAGATCTGAAGGCAGTTAATGCAAGTCAAGGCCCAATAGAAAGAAAACATTTGGAAAAATAAAAAAAAACCCATACCTTGGAAGAGACTCCAACTGGGAAAAGCATTTCTCTCTCTCTCTCTCTCTCTCTCTCTCTCTCTCACACACACACACACACACACACACACACACACACACACACACACAC
>JAJKFI010000009.1:20429507-20451941 GCA_029204185.1 Lerista edwardsae
GGGGGGGGGGTCACTACAGAACAGGCAAAGTGGGCAAGCTTTGTCTGACATGTTAAATTTCTGAAAGGGAAACAGCAGTGCATTGTGCATTGTGTTGCCATCCTAAACATAAATGGAAGTGAGCTTGTCACGGTGGCCTCATGCGAGGCCCCTCCCCCATGGGGTGGCCGCAAAGAGGTTGGTCGTGGACATGGGGGATGATGAGCAATAGGGAACAGATGAGCACCAACCAAAGATATACCAGCCAGCTTCTTTATTGAGAGAGATTAACAGAGTCACAGGGCATCCGTTTGCTCCCTATTGAGCATCCCAATTACATAACTGGAACTGGCAGAAAAAAAGATTCAGAAATAAGGAATGTAGCTGACTCAACCTGACTCATCAATCCGCCTAGGGAAAGGCACAGTCTTACCTTTTTTTTCTCATGGTTTCACTGGGTCTAAACAGTCCCTCTGGTAAGGAGTCTTCAGGGAAGCGTGCCAGCCGGATTGGCGTTGTTCCACGGGTTGAGCGGTTCCCCATCCCAGGCAGTCTCCTAGTGGTGAATCAGGCCTTGAAAAATGTCTAAGGGAAAATCCGTCTGCTGACTAGGGATTGGTCTTGTTTCACAAGAAATGGCATGTTTGTAATTGAGGAGGAGGAGGAGGTGAATCCGGTCACCTCTCCTGCACTCACCTGCAGGTTGGGCCTCATGGTTGCTCTATCCACTTGGGTCAGCTTGTCCACTCCACAACCGCAGCTGCCTCAGGTAGCTGAGTCTACCCTCATAAGAACATAAGAAGAGCCCTGCTGGATCAGGCCAAAGGCCCATCTGGTCCAGCTTCCTGTATCTCACAGCGGCCCACCAGGTGCCCCAGGGAGGCATGAGACAACAAGATGCTTGCATTCTGTTGCCACTCCCTTGCACCCGGTACCAGTAGTCCACCAACCGCACTGCCCAGCCCTTAGGGAGACTGCCGTGTATCCTTGCCAGCTAATGCCTCATCAGGAGGGCACATGGCAACAGTTGGGGCTGGCCTGCCACCCCCTTCTGTTGTTCTCACCCCCATTCAAGTAGGGCCAGCCTTAAGCCAATGTGACCAATGTCATCACATTGGGCCCTACACTTTGGGGGGGGGGGGACCTGCACCGGGGCAGAGAGCAAATTGCCTGCTGCTGAAGCAGCCGGGATCTCTATAGACTGTAAGTCAGTGGGGCGAGCAGAGCAGCTTTTCCTTGGTCCCTCCCACCTGCCCCTGTCTCTAAACTCCCCAAAATGGGGCTCCTGGAAGCAGTTGGCAGTGACGTCATTAAGTTACCACCAACCATTTCCAGGTGCCACGTATAGCACCATAAGCGCTTTTCTTGGTGAGAGGGGGCCCCGCGAGGTTGGTGGAGGCCCCACACACACATTTGCATGCGCACGTGTGACACACAAAGGTATTTCGCTGAGCATGTGAAAATGACTTTGCCATCAAGTAACCATAATGGAGAGGGCAAGCTATATGTGTGTGGGGGCATATACCCCCTGGCCCCCTTTGGCATTGCCTATGACAGGATGACCAGACAGTGGCACTACTGCTGCATTCTCTTCCTCCTCCTCCTCCTCCTCCTCAATTACAAACATGCCGTTTCTTGCCAAACAAGACCAATCCCTAGTCAGCAGACGGATTTACATTAGACATTTTTCATTGGGACTCATGAACCGCATCAAGAACAGGCAATTATTAGTGTACTTTCCGTGTTTCCTGTCAGAATATCTATTAGACAAAGGAAAGTTACTATCATGGGAAAAGAATTATTTTGTAGGAAATTAAATTTCTGAGGAACTCTTCTATCTCATTACGCTTGTCATTCTTAACCTACCAACTGCAAAATCTTCCACCTTCACCTTTCAGAGCTATAGAAATGGTATTGCATAGAATATTTGCATTCAGGATGCCTATCTAGATGTGTCCTAATATTAAAGGAAAACCTAAAAGGAGACCTTGTGGCAGATGTTAAATTAAGCATGCTGATGTAGCAGGACAGAAGGGCGTATACACTGTTGTACATTATCGTACTGTTTATCTTTGGCTTCTTTTAACACAAGTTTCATGAGCCATTTCTATGCTCTAATATTCATGCTCATTTTTGTTGCAGCAACATTTCCGCAAGGTGATCCTTACTTGTCATTTCGACATGGTGAATTTGTCTTTTGTCTTTTAGGATCCAAGGTCTGGTTTGCAGCTTACACTGAAAGCTACAGAGCTTGCCTAAGGTGTGCTAAAACATTGTCATTCAAACTGTGGGTCAGGACCCACTTGGTGGGTCGTGACATGATCAGGTGGGTTGTAGAGAGCTGAGAGCAGCCATCTTAGAAGCTGCAGATCTTCCTCTTGCTAGATTCCTTTTGTGAGTGTTAACAGTTTGAATCTTCAAGTGAGGGTTTTGTTGTTGTTTAAAACAATTGTTTTTAGTTCAGTGCTCTTACATAAATTTTGTCCTAATCTTGCTTTTTATCAGGCGTGTTTCATGGTTGTACAATTAAATTGCTGCAGTCTGAGAAAGCCAATTTGAATTTCAGGAGTGTCAGTTTATGATGTTACAATGACAGCACTTCCTGCTTGATGAAGTCATTTCTGGCCAGGACATCACTTCCAGGTGAATGGCATCACTTCTGGTGGGTACCAACATGAGTGACATTCTAAAAGGTGGGTCCTGGTCTAAAAAGTTTGGGAACCACTGCCGTAGTATGTGGGAGCACAATCAGAAGACAGTATTGCAGGGGAGAAAGGCCATCACAAAAGGCAGCCCACTGGAATGCTAACCATGCTGGCCACTGCTGGAAGCAGCAAGCTGCCGACTCCAGCTCCGTGCACCAGCTGCTGACAGGAAGGCCATGCAGCGGGGCAGGAAGGAGGCAGGTAGGGGTGGAAAAGGTCCAGAGTTGGGTGGAACAGGGCAGTGACAGGGCTGGGGAAGAGGGCAGATTGGGCTTGGCAAGGGGGCGGGTTCAGCGTTCCCAGCCTAATCCTCCTTCACGGGTCCACGTGTACTTGCGTGGTCAGTGTATGTCCCCCAGGCTGGCAGGAGTCTTCCCTGGGGCATGGGAACAAATGTTGGCACTGCTACATCACTGCGCAGGGAGTTGCAGTGGATTGGTCTGTCAGGTCAGTGTGTTGCGGCTGCTAGAGTTGCATCCTGCCTTATTGCAGCCACTCGTTTCTTGGCACAGCCATTTTTAGAGGATTCAGCTGTTATTGGAAAAAAATGCAAAAACCATGAAACCAGGCTGGACGTGCTGCACATAACATTTAACCATGCAGTCATCTGGTTAATTCCGATTTGTGTTGCTTATTTCCATGAGATTTCTTTCCAGCAAAACAAAGCACAGGGACCCCATCTTTTGTAACAGTATCCTAATACAAACAGGATTGCACCATTAAGGAATATGCTTCCTGATCTGGGTTGTGGATTGTGCAGACATAATTATATTAGTCATGACATTTTGATGCATGTTTTTGGAACTGCACGTCGAACATTGGCAGAAACCTAGACAGGGGAGGTGGCAGAATGTTATCAACAGAGGCTTGCCAGGCTCTTTGAATCTCGTGAAACATAAACAGCAGCAGGCTTTAAATGTGTAATTTGGTGTACAGACGCTTCACCTATACATTGCAGATTCAGAACGGTAAAATAAAGCAAAAATGAAAAATGAAACCGCATTACTGATTGACTACAACAGAAACCAAAGCCAGACCTATAGAATGTTTGAAAATGCATAACTCAGAATTCATGCCAGCTTGCACAAAGCTGTGAGATTATTGTGGGGCTAAAGCACTGGGAGAAATGCAATCTGAAGCCTGGGGAGCAAGTGTGCAGGGACGGGGGTCTCTTAAACCACTCCAGAGGGTTTCTCTGTTGAACATCATCGCTGTAGTTCAACCTTTCTATTCACTGGTATATTCCAAGGAAATTGGAGCAGACATGTTAGGGCATGCATGTTAGGGTGTCAGTTACAATCCCAGTATGAAAAGCTACTACTAATTACAGGCATGCCTGGTATCCACTGGGGTTCCGTTCTGGGATTCAAGCCTGGTATCCATTGGGGTTCTGTTCTGGACCTCCCCCACCCATGGATACCAGAAATTGTGGCTACTGGGATGCCTTTTTAAAGATAGGGCACATCAGTGGTTTGGCTGCAACAAGGTAAAAAAAGAAATTTGTTAAATGTTCCCCTATGTTTTTAATAGGCATCCCAGTATCCGTGGTATCCGCGGATAACTGAAACTGTGGATATCAAATCAGTGGATTCGGTGGGGCACGCCCAGTGGTGTCATTCACCTGGTATGCTGGGCGGGACTTACCTTTGAGCGGCAGTCCGCCCTTTGCATCACACCGCGTTCTGCCACTTTCCCACCCGCCAGGGCGGGCAGGAAAGCAGCGGAACGCGGCGTGACGCAACGGCTGGACTGCCGCTCAAAGGTAAGTCCCGCCCAGTGTACCGGGTGAATGACGCCACTGGGCACGCCTGTGTATGAAAATCGTCAGATCAGAGTCAAAGAAAAAGCCAGCGGGAGGTAATATAGGCAAATGATTCTTGCTTCCCACCAGCACCTTCTGCATTCACTTCTGAGCATGTCACTGTGGGTTAATGGTACATAATTGATCCAAAATAGTGCTGAAAGAGAAGTGGCTTATGAAAAAGTATTGCAATTTTATTCTGGGGGAGGGGGGATCAACATCTAAAGATGTTATTTCAGCTCTGGATTAGTATAATGGTTCTCACCGGTACTCATGGGCCACCTATTTTCAGCCAGTCGCATACGAAGCATGGAGCCAGTGCTCAGAACTGAAATCAACTGGGTCAGTTCCAGGTGCTCAGATCTCTACAAAAGGCAACTGCAGCTTTGATGTACCGACTCCAATTAGCCTCTGTGAAATCAATGAAAGAATTCGTGCATTTCAAATAATTGACAGGACTTTAGATTTTAAACAAATAAAAACCTGCAAAAAACTCTTCTGGTTTAAATTTGACAGTCTACCAAAAATAGATATTTCTTGGAGTTATGCATCCACATTCGTGATTTTTCCCAAACATGAGAAAATGGTTGTAAAACTATTTATTTGACTTTTCTTTCCCCATTTTGTTTTCTGTTGAGAGATGGATAGATTTAGGGCACAATCCTAACCAGCTTTCCAGCACTGACATAGCTGTGCCAATTTTTCTATTGAGTGAAAGCTTTACACAGGAGGAGTTCCAAAGACGGGACAGCCGTGAGAGGGCTCAACTACCTTAATGCAGCTGCAGCTTCCTGTTGTGTATTTGTGTAAATAGTAGCAGAGTTGGGGGCTTGGAGACCCATTCCAGCGCTTGCCTTAGCGCTCCGAAGCGAAGGATTGAAGCAATCGCCACATTTCCATAACAAAGTCTCTTTATTGTAGCGAAAGTGAGAAAGGTACAAAGGTTCAATCTGCCGGCTAGGAAAGCCGGTAAAGTCTTTGCCGCTCGCAGGCGGCAGTTTCAGTGCAGCTTTACATCTTAAGCACACACAGTGAATAACTCCTTCTAACACCAGAACAAAGGGATGCAGCCAGAGTGTATCTGGTAGGTGGATACCTGAAGACCCCTTGTGCCCCATCTTACCCAATGGGGTGACCCTTAGAACACTATGAGCTCATGGGAATGAGCAGTGTTTGCAGCCAGGGCTTCCCGTGTGAAACTGCCTGCTTATTCTACACTATCAGAAAGGGAGTACAACTACTATCCAAGCTAGTTGCCCTAACAAGCTGGGAAGCTTCCGGCTGAAGGACACACAGGTGTTTATCTGATCTTGAGACGGAGAGACGGAATGCCAGTTTCTACCAGTTCTGGACTGTGAGATGTGAAACTGCAACACTTCCTATCTAGGAATTATCCCTATGTAGAGTGAGATGATTTATATATAACCTTGGCTCCAGTATATTGTTACATCTCCCTAAGGGCCAAATCCTATCCAATATTCCAGCACCGATGCAGCCATGCCAATAGGGCATGTGTTGCATCTTGCTGTTGGGCGGCAGTCATGGAGGCATCCATAAAGTAAAGGAAAGTTTGTTTCCTTATCTCAGAGCTGCCTTGCCTTTACCCTGGTGCTGGAACATTGATTAGGACTGCATCCTTAATTGCTTGAGGAGGCTGATTGAGACTATAGGGAGATGAGGTCAGGAGAGTTTGCCTAAACTTGCTTAAAGGTAAAGGTTTCCCCACAACTGAATGGTCTAGTCGTGACCGACTGTAGGGGGCGGTGCTCATCTCCGTTTCAGAGCCTGTAGAGCCGGTGTTTTGTCCGAGGACAAGCTTCCATGGTCATGTGGCCAGCATGACTCTACACCGTTGCGCAAGGAACGCCGTTCCCTTCCCACTGAAGTGATCCCTATTTATCTACTTGCATTTAGGTGCTTTTGAACTGCTAGGTTGGCAGGAGCTGGGACAAACAATGGGAGCTCACTTGGTCATGCAGTCTTGAACTCCCAACCCTCCGGTTGGAAAACCCAGCAACAGCGAATTAACCCGCTGTGCCACCATGTCCCTTAGGATTAGACTTGCTTAGGATGAGACTAATAGGGTACCAGATACTAAGACAGAATGCCTATACCTTTAACCACTGAATAGAAGAGGGAATTTTGGCAGGTTCAGCTTTTGAAACCTTTACATGATGAGCTGCACTTGTCCAAATTCCCTTTTGTATACAATAGTTAAAGGCAATGGTTCCCAAACTGTGGGTCGGGACCTACCAATGGGTTGAGAGCCAATTTCAGGTGGGTTGCCAATCACCTAGAGCAGGCATACTGGAAATATGGGAAGATGGGACCCTGGAAAGAGGGAGAGATATGTGGTTGTTCTGCTTATGACGATGTAAATACGCTTTTTTCCTGATTTACTTTGCTGTCAGAAAATGGCTAAGAAATTACCCAAATTATTGCTGCATTCTCAGGAAAGCAGCAGGCTCTGGCATCACAATGACTGCACTTCTGGCCATGACATCACTTCTAGTGGGTCCCGGACAGATTGTATTTCTAAAAAGTGGGTCCCAGTGCTAAAATGTTTGAGAATCACTGGTTAAAGGTATAGGCACTCTGTCCTGGTTTGTATCCCTATAGAAAGTTCCTGTGTCAATCTTCAATGGATGAGGAACCTTGTTTTAAGATGGCTTTCCCACTGAGAAATGACAGATGTTCTTTATGATTGATATAGTAGATTAGGAGCACATCTTTCATATTGTAGAACATATTTTAGGACTAGCTTAAGCAGTGTATATAGTCTTCAGTGAACGAAAAAAACACCGTGTTTTTTCACATGTTTGCAAACACACCCAAAGCTGTGAAATTTTCTTTTTCTCTCTCTCTCTCTGCTGCAATTTATTCAGACCTCACAAGCGTTTGGACTTTCTGCAGTCCCCAGAATCTGGCACAAAATCTGCCATTGTCCCTTCTGGAATAGACACAGCTCTGTGCATTAGAAGGCCCTCCCCACATCTGTTCCTCCTTTGCTCTCGCTGATAAAAAGTATTTACTCTAGTAGGCACAAAACCTAATAACTATTGAAATGGAAATCAACAACTGTCCTGGGCTCCAATGAATAGAGCAGAGGATTTACATATTCGAACATCTCCAGAGCAGATATATAGGTTGGACAATGCCAACAAATTGATGCAATTCAGAAATTTTGGGCAGCTCTCCAAGGTTGTATATTCTTAAACTAAACAAATGTTCCCTTCTTCCAACCTATCCCACCTCAGATGCTTCCTTTGTCTTGCTGTCTTTTGTAGCCTAAAGAGACAAAAGCCAGAGATACAGTCATATCTATTCCATCTCCTCTTTCCAGTAAACATCCTGATATAGGAACCAGCAGGCTTGTAAGGCACTGAGGACAGCAAATCAACGGTACTGATGTGCTATTATTATTTGGAGGTAGACCAGACAAAAGCTTAGGAAACAATGCGACACGATGGGAAACAATTCTGAACAGAGGAAGGGGAATGAATATACGAACAGAACTCATTTTTTCCATCTATCATTGCTTTTCTTCCCCAAAGGGACAGGTATATGAAAACCATTTTCAAAAGCAACCACACTCATACCCCATGCTCACAAAACAGACCAGTCTGATTTTCACATTTAGCAAGAGACCACATATAATGAGTTGATTTCGTTTGACAACCGTAGAGTTACGAATGCTTCAGAGCTAGGGCTTGGTTGAGATGGCACCCAAATGTTAGCACCTTGGAATATTGGAATTCTCAACTTTGATAACACACGGCTATTCATTCACATGATTCTCCTCTCATACAATTCTGTCCATCCACCAGCATCTCACAAAAACATAGAAAACTACCTTACATTGAGGGCCAAACTACCTGGTAGGAGAAACACATAATTTGGCCTTGGGTTTTTTCCCCCATTTATTCTTTTTGAATACTGTGCAGGGGGGGCATGCAAAATGGAGAAAGTGTGATGGTGGGTTTTAACCCCCCCCCCCCCAATGGATCCGACTCCAATCACACTTTCCTGTGTGCTATTTTTCAGAGAAAGGAAGCTTCCATTAGTATCCCACCAGCACAAAATTGTTTTACCAATAACAAAAACCCCTTAATGGTCAACTCATGCATTAATTGTAATGTGCATTTTGGCCATGACTCCAGACTGAGTGAGAATCTTTCTTCTTGTTATGCTAACTTGTTAACTGTAAGTGAATTTTTAAAAAATCAGATACACTTAAAAGATACGATGTGTAACTTTCTTTCATAAAAAAGAAGATACACTTTGAAGTTACGAAGTATTGCAATCCTCAGTACCAATTTAGGATTCTTTCATTTCAGTCTAATGTAAAGTGTGAGTCAAACCTTATTTCTGAATAAACCCATATCGGATCAGGCTGCAAAGTCCTTGATTTGTTCCTGAAAAATTCTCAAGTGTTAATAAAGGTTAACAGAGACATAGACTTCTAAAGGACTCCATAAAGTTGCCACAAGCAGGTGTCCAAATCTATTTAATCTTCAAGCTCAGCAGTCATCTACCTCCGCCGTTATATAGAACCAAATCTTATATTCCATGCATGTAATGCTGCTTGAAAAAAAATTACAAAAATAAATGTGTAGTGAGCAGCAGCACTGTTCAAATCAAAGCATAGCTCCCGGAAAGTAATGGACAAGAGTTATAGAAAAATGGTAGATTGTTGGAGAACCAATTCTTGGTTTTCTGACTGTGTAAAAGTGATTCTAGTTGCTTGCAGGATAAAAAGGGAGAGGGAGTCATATAAGCATCCATGAATAACATCCTGATGCACCAAATCATGAGCACGTTTGGGAACATTGTGCAACCAAATCATCCATTTTAAAGGTAATGTTTCACACCAAAACGGAATTACCAGCCGGACTATGCCAGGCTATGCTTGCACAAGAGAGTGAGCGTGAGATCAACCCCCATTTTTCTTGCAAATGCAATGTTATCAAAAGGTTATGAATAATGACTCAGAAACATCTTCGCCGCCAGATCATCTTTCCACATTCAAAACTGAAACCTTGGGTGGAACTAATGGCTCTGGTTATGCATGCCGACATTCCCTCCGAGGGAATGAGGTGTGAACACCGCAATATTAAACACTGGCCTTCGCAAAAGGCTGCTCAAATCCTACAGCTGACATTGCTTAGGGTTACTGTTTTATGACGGGCAGTCGTTAAAGAAAAGCTGGTGGAAGGGACTAACTGGAAAGGAGGAGGGCAGGCATGAAGGAAATGCAAAGGGCTGCCGCCTGTGGCCATAAACTTAAAACACACACACACTAAAAAGTTGCATTTGGGGTTGGATTTGTGGCCTTGAGATCATGGGAGCTTCCTTAATGGACACAGCTCATTAATTCTAAGTAACTGCATCGCAGGAACTCCAAGAGTACTTGAGGGATAGGGTGCAGTGACAGGTTTTCCTGAGAAGGGAAACAAAGGGAAACAAGGCCATGAATTATGTTTGTTCTTTAACCTTTTTGAAGCCTGCTCCCAACGTGCAAATAAAAAGGCTGGTTTAGGCTTAACGACCACAAGCCCAGACATGTTCCACTGCCATGGAAATCAACACCTGTATGAATTCCAATCTCTCCGGTGCTTGAAAACCGGGTTAGATACCAACACCAACACCAGTCGTTATACCAGTAACTGACACTCAACCTGAATAGCTTGACAATCAAGCATTACATGTATTGCCTCTTTCAGTGGACCTTGAATTCACAGAACCTAAAGCTTTGTCTCATTCAGTTCTCAGCACTTTCTTTTGGCCCTACTTATCAGATGCTCCAGCAGACTTCCTGTGTACCAGGGACAGTCTCTGTTTTCTAGCATCTCTGTTCCTGTCTTTGGGACTGTCCCAGATCTGTTGGTGTAAGAGATGGCATTCTCCAGGCTATTGCTCCTTTTTCAGGATCTATAGAAACGGCCCGGGCAGCCCAATCCTGAGCTGCCCAACCGCCCAGGTGACAGCGGTAGCCAGGTGGCTACCACTGCATTCCGCGGCAACCAGGCAGCCGTGGGAGGCTTCCTGGAGGCAGGCGACCTTCATCCCTTTTTTCCAGGGTTAAGGGTGCAGTGTGGGCAATAGGTTTCCTCACTGCTGTGCTGGCTGTTTAGCCAGTGCAGAGGGGAGGGCTTCCAAGAAGGCCCCACGGCCTGACATGCAGGTCAGGAACTGGCAGCGAGACACGTCCGGGAGAGAAGAGCCCATTGCAAGGAGACGAGCCATCAGCAATGTTTCATAATGTAACTGGGAGGGGCAGAACTGGAATGTTGCCACAACCTATCTGTGAAATGTCAGAGGGCATTTTCCATCAAACATGCAATATTGCTGCACAAGACTTTTGCTCCAAACCTAGCCGAGCTTCCACCAGGCCTAGCAACACACAATGTATGGGGCTAGTGTAAAGCACAGTGCATTGACCCATTCATAGAATCATAATGCTGGAAGGTACCTACGAGGTCATCTAGTCCAATCCCTGCCTGTAGCAGGAAATCCTCCTAGATTCCAGGAATTCTTTCCACGACTTCAATGTGCATTTATTAGAATGGAGATTTATTCATAAGTATAGTTTGACAAATAAAAAGACAAGTATTGTGATCAGTTGGACTGCTTAAATTCAACTGAAATCCAGTAAAGCAGTGTTATTCAAACTGTGGGCCGGGACCCACTTGGTGAGTCGCAACCTGATGTCAGGTGGATCACAGAAAGCTGGGAGCACCATCTTGGAAATTGCAGATCTTACTCTTGCTATTTTCCTTTTGTGAGTGTTAGCAGTTAGAATTTTCAAATGAGGGTTTTTTTTTAAAATTCTGTTTTAGTTCCGTGCTTTTACATCATATTTTGTCCTAATCTTGCCTTCTGTCAGGGCTGTTTCATGACTGTACAACGGCTGCAGTCCAATAATGCCCTTTTGCATTTCAGGAGTGTAATCTGATTATGTTACAATGATGGCACGTCCTGCTTGATGATGTCACTTCCAGCTATTACATCACTTGCAGGTCATTAATGACATCACTTCCGGTAGGTCCTGACATGAGTGCCATACTAAAAAGTGGGTCCTGGTCTAAAAAGTTTGAATATCACTGCAGTAAAGAGTCTTTCAGTTCAGTCTTGGCTGCCACCATTATGAGTCCCAATGAGCCAATAATTCCTTGTCACCTCCAGGTCCTTATTCTTGTCTAAAACCAGTCACCGACTTCCCCTTTCCCCTGGACTCCTCTCTTCATTCCATTGTTGCCCCAGTCCCCAGTGCCTTTGCTTCCTCTGCCAACATAAATATTTATGCTCTCAAAGGGAGCAGAACCAGCCCATCTGTGCAGGTATGTTTAAGCAGCACTCATGCTGATGGCTGGATCTGGAGAACTATTGAAGTGCTGCAGAACGAGGGTCCTCGGGCAAAGTGTGGGTAGCCTGCAAGTTGTGTCAGAGGAATCCCGAATTGATGGATGAGTGAAGAAAAGTGTGGGGATGAATTCAGTAATAGAGGTTGCAACAGTGTACTCAAGCCCGAACGTGCGGAGCAAAAGTCCTCTGTCTGGCCGAGATTAAATGGCACTTGGCTAAGAAAATATGGTTTGCTTTTGACTTGGGTCAAAGGCCACTGCCAAAGCCCCTCAAATTTCAGGGACTGCTTATAAGGGATGTTGGGGTCTGCTTTCAGGACAATGGAATCTGGTAGCCCCACAGTGCAGATGAACTCCCCACGCAGCTACTAGGCTGAAACGTCATGCTGTGGTCATTTTTTGGCCTTTTATGTCAGTCAGTCAGTCAGTCAAAACCTTTAATGGCATCTCAAAAGTTAAAACATACAGCAATGTTATTGTCAGAACTTAAAAATATAATTAAAACAATGTAAAACACTTGCTGTCTCTAGACCAGATAGATTCACTCTGGCAATGGCAGTTCAGTGGGCTTTCGTCTATTGTTAAATTCAACTATGCTATGCAGAAAGGAAGCAAACAGTCTGAGGTGGTATGGATCTGATAGTGAGAAAAGAATGTTTAGTTTGGCCTTTTATGTTCTGAGGCATGATCATGTAGAGAAGCATTCATTTTAAAGAAATTATTTCAGTTCTTTCCTTCATACGTTGATTAATTCTTAATCCACCTCCATGTCCTGAAAATGGATTTCAGGGAAGTTTGTTTCTGATTTTTTTTTTAAAATGTGCCTGACTATGTATTATATTTGAACCTGAGAAAGACAGTTGTTCACATTTTGGAAGTAACCCTTTCCATGCCTTTTGTCAATTGTATACACATCTAAAGGGATCTCACCGTTGTCCCGCAGTACCTACTTAAAATTCTCCATTGCCTGCATTTACCTGCAGTAAATGACATAATTCAATGGTTCAAAATGTTTAGCACCAGGACCCACTTTTTAGAATGACAATCTGTCTGGGACGCACCAGAAATGACATCATTGTGATGTCAGAGCCTGCTGCTTTCCTGAGAATGCAGCAATAAGTTGAGTTCTTTCTCACCTTGACACAAACGAAACAACCAAACAGCGTTCCCCCTTTCCAGCATTCCATCTTCTCATATTTTTGATATGGCTGCTCTGGGTGCTTTGTGACCCACTGGTGGGTCCCAACCCACAGTTTGGGATCCATTGACATAATTGATATAGTGCTGAAATGTTCACCATCCCCATTGCTTGTCACTGTCTTGTTATCAATTCCCAGGACTTTTCTGGTGCCTTACTAGTCTCTTCCTGTTATCTCATATCCTCTTGATAATGCCCACTAGATTGTCATGTAGCACGAACAACCACAACAGAACAATAATAATATATAAACAGGACCATTCATCAACTGGTCACACCAGTCCTAGGTTATGATGAATGCAACCTTCTGAATGCATATAGCACACCATAATATGCCTATAATAACCACAGCTTAAACGGTGGACTAGAATCAAGCCCAGGTAAAGTGTGCATATGTTTCACAGCTTTCAATAGGATTTCAGCATGCTTAACTGCCCAGTGGACTGCAGCACAGGAAATGCATGGGCCTAATTTTATCCATATGGGTAAAAGGAACAGATGCGCACACCTAATTAATATAGATTGGTTGCTGAGTGAAAACCTGCAGAAGGTGCATTTAGAGAACGTAAAGAAAAGTTCTGACTTTATTCTCGCCTTCCGATTCCTCCACCCATCCACCCCACATCCTTTGTCTATTTTAAATAGTAAGACTTTGTGCCAGGAAAGGACGTCTTTCCTATTTGTATACAGAGCCTACAAACAGAAGGTAGTAGAGACAGGAAGAATTCTTAGCTCCAGCCACTCCAGGGTTACTCTATCTTACTCTCTCCTACGCTTTCTTTCTCCTGTCCCTGGCAAATACCTTCAGGAGTGTAATACCACTGCATGGCAAGAGTCCAGGATAGTAAGGAAGCATAGAGCCAGGAGTTTGGATAATCCATTGTGGGGCTGGATCAGATGCAAGGTAAAACCAGGTGCAAGGTAAAAAGGTATGTTCTTACGTTCTTATCACTAGTACAGCTTCCAGGATCTGTGATGCTCCAGCGTTTGTCGGGATTTGCAGGAGATACTACAGCCGAAATCCACGAACTCCCGGTTCACATGCTGCTTTGTTCTCATGGACAAAGATGTGGGAACAGCAGCAGTGTGCATGCAAAATCTGACCGAAGTTAACGTGAGAACCAGCCCCGAAAGCAGGAAGACTGGGGAAAGTATGTGAGCAATACTCCACACCAGGAGCTGTTTGTTTATCTTGATGTGGGATACGAGGAATTCCCAAGGAACCACAGCCATTCATTCACCAAATCCCTACCTTGTCTGGTAATGTCTGGCCTTCGAAAGGGAGGAGTAGGACAAACGAAAGGAAGGAAATAGTTGAAATGTTCAGCTTCCACTGGAACAAGTCTGAATAGCCTTGAGCTGACAGATGTAAAAGTACGATTGTTGAACAACTTCCTCCCTGCCGAGAGAATATTACAAACCTTTGAAAAACACAATAGCACGTACAATGTGATACAATACAAGTGCCTTTGGTAAACCGAATACCCTTACAATAGCAAACGTAGCAACTTGGCCAAGTTTTTTTGGCTTCCATGTTCCTAGCAGAAAGGAAGTGATTATACGTCGAGCTCCAAGTCTTCGCTTCACTTGATTTTTCTGCTTCTATTTGCTCTTGCTGCCCCTCCAAAGTAAGCTGATCAGCCTTGCTAGTGCCACAGGATAGCTTTGTTTTAATGAAAAACTGTTTATCTTGAACATTAAAAACCTCTTCTGTGTCAATTGGAGCATCAGTTTTAAAATAAAATATTCTATTAACGAGAACAGAAAACCGCCCTCCGGAACAAAAATAAGCAGACAACTGTTCAAATGTATTACACAGAGAAGAGACACAGCAGAGAATAGGATGCCGACAGTCTGCAGTACTGCAAGTTTGTTTAAAAATCTTGTTTCATTGACAGAGCTGCACTGGGAATTCGCTGAACAGAAGGGCAGGATATCAAATCGCTTAAATACATACGTTCTGCAAGAGGAAAACTCAGATCTTGTCGTGCTTCATGAGTTCAGACACTCTCTAGTCTATATATGTAAATTGTCTTTTTTCTACATAGCATCATGAAGCTATGAAAAAAAAACCAATGAGAGTTCAGACTTTAAGAGCCCAATCCTATTATCCACCCCCACTGGCACAGCCATGTATTCAGGCTGGGGCAAGGGGAGGGCGGATCAGGGGGCTTCAGGTTTAAATCCCGTCTTCTCCTGCTCTGCAGTGGGTCTTCTCGGACCTGCACCAGCCCTGTAGCTGATACAATTCTTAGGAAAGAGAGAAGGGAGCTACTGATGGAGGGAATAGGATCAAGCATGCACCATAATGGCTGGAGCAACCCTTTCCCACAATTTCCTATGTCCTCCCCATTTGTACCCCTTCACCCTACCCACTCGTATTAACTGACCAATGGGAAGGGAAGGTGGGAGTGCCATGCTGGCTACTACAACTCCCAGAGGTCTTTGTGGCAAAGCGCTTCAAGGGTCTACCGCCCCACCAAGCCACGTGCATGGCATTTCATGCATGTGTGGCTGGTTGTGAAGCCCCCTGGGAGTTAAGGTGGGGTCTTTCACACTGTCTCCAGCAGAACGCAAAGCGCCATTCACGCTGGGGAGGAGTCTCCTTGCTGCAGCGGTCTCTAGTTTGGAGACTGCTGGTTTAAATCAGGCTATTTCCCATTTGTGTGTGTGTGGAGGTGGTGGTGGTGGCTCAGCTTAATGAGCCTATCTGATTTGAGCCTGGAGGAGCTCACTAATAATTAGAAGCAACTGAATTTCACCTGCGTATTCAGGCATATATAATCAGAATTGTATAGGCACCACTTTCTTTTTCTTCTAGCCTCTTATTCCAAGATAGTGACGGGCCTAATTGCTTTCTGTTGAGTACTTTGAACCAATCAGATACATACCCATGAGGGTTGTGTGCACCCTTGGTTTAAAAAACATTAGTTTATTATTATTTTTAGATGAAGCGCCCTCAATGTAAGGTACTAAGTATATGGAGCGTAACACATCAGCCTCTAGGGAAAGAAAGAAAAAATGGAGAGATTTATGAGAAGGTATTCACATTTGTAATTCACACTACATTTATTATGTGTGACTGCACAACATTTAATGTGAGATTTAAAGAACAGAACACCGTACCTGAGCTGTGCGGACCTGGCCACAGTGACCCACGCCCTAGTGACATCTAGATTAGATTATTGCAATGCGCTCTACGTGGGGCTGCCTTTGAAGATGGTCCGGAAATTACAACTAGTACAGAATGCGGCGGCTCGGGTGGTTGCTGGGGCTCATCGGTTTGACTCTGTTGAGCCGTTGCTTCGGCGACTGCACTGGCTGCCAGTTCCTTTCTGGGCCTGATTCAAAGTGCTAGTTTTGACCTATAAAGCCCTTCAAGGCTCGGGTCCAGGGTATCTGAGGGACCACCCATAATCCTGCCTGTACTCTTAGGTCACCTGGGGGGACCCTTTTGACTGTGCCGCCACCAGGAGAGGTGAGAGGGGCGGCAGCCAGGAAGAGGGCCTTCTCGGTGGTGGCCCCCTGACTTTGGAACACCCTCCCCTTAGAACTGAGAACTGCTCCCTCTTTGTTAACATTTTGGCGGGGGCTGAAGACCTTTTTATTTCAAAAAGCTTTTAACTGTTGACAGGCTGGCTGGTTTTTACACTTTTATGTCTTGATTATATCTTATGATCCACGGGGCTTGTTTTTTAAATTTTAAATTGTATTGTTTTAATATTGTTTTTAAATTGTTTTTTTAATGTTAAATTCTGTATTTTATTGTGTTTTGTTTTGTTTCGTTGTGATGCCGCCTTGGATGCCTTCCGACAGAAAGGCGGGATATAAATCCAATAAATAATAATAATAAATAACACGTGACAGATCCTGTGATGGGGGTTTCTCCACCCACACGACCCAGGTCTAGTCCATTCAGCAAATTAAACACAGCAACGGCAAATGCCCGGAATGACTCCAAGGGAAAGTGGGAGGAGCCACTTACATGGCCTGTTATGGGGCCTGCAATATTTACAACACTGTCCCCCTGGTAGCTAAACTACTGGTATACATAGGAACATTTTTGGTCCATAGTAAGAATATTCAAATCTTCTCCTCTCTTGAAATGGTATTGTGTCCCATCCCCCCCCCCACAACCATTAATTGAACGAGCTTCTGTTGGTAAGAGTTTGCCAGTTTCACAGTTTTCCTGTCAGCAAATCCTGAAGAGGTTCTTAGAGATTGGCAGGAAGATCAGCAAACCCTCACCAACAGAAAGAAGCACAGTAAAAAGACATCCGCTATGAACGTTTGCTCTTTGAGACATAGTCCATAGTGATGCTCCACATGAGAGATAATTGTAGAGTGATTAAAATGGTGTGGGTAAAAGGAAGCTCTTTGTAGAATCACAATGGGAACATTGTGTCATAAAATGATTGTTGAAGGTAGCAATGTACCAAATTTGATTTGGTTTGAGAGAAGCTGTGGACTCTGCTCCAACTCCAACAGATCCCAGTCTTCTGCCTTCCATCTGTGGTGTCAGCTGGTGCACACCCCCTCCAATTTGGCCCTCCATTTTGGCACGTCTTTCACTGAAGAGAGAAGACTCAGTCCAAAAGGCTGATGACTCACTCTTGGTATAAGCCTGCGAACAAATAAAGTTATGAAACACAGCCTGAATGATCCACAGACTGACTGTATTGCAATTAGTAATTGCAATACTCTTTGCCACAGGAGATGGTGATGGCATCTGGTCTAGATGCCTTTAAGAGGGGATTGGACGGATTTCTGGAAGAAAAGTCCATCTCTAATTCTGGGCTATAGGCAATGATGGATTGTGCAACCTCCTTACATTAGTAGTAGGCTACTTCAGAGTACCGGGTGCAAGGGAGTGGCAACAGGATGCAAGCATCTTGTTGTCTCATGCCTCCCTGGGGCACCTGGTGGGCCACTGTGAGATACAGGAAGCTGAACTAGATGGCCCTTTGGCCTGATCCAACGGGGCTTTTCTTATGTTCTTATGTTAACTAACTGCTAGAGAACTGTCATTTGCATTCTTCCTCTTTTTTGCAAAAGTGTCATCACCTGCGGTGATAGGTCTCGGCTAATTTGGGGGCTGGACTCATCACTAAAACATCTAAAGCAGTGATTGTCAACCTTTTAACTCTCAGGGTACACTGGCAAGATGCCAAACTCCTACAGCACACCTGTGGACCATTCACAGCATGCCGATGGGCTGCGGGACACTGTTTGAAAATTCCTGATCTAAAACAGGGGTCTCCAAAACTCGGCCAGAGGGCCAATTCCGACCATCTGGAGGATTTTATCTGGCCCTTGGCATATGGAGAGCACACAGCAATCTTCTGATGGGGAATGAATACAGTACAACCTGGTGACCGCTGGGGTTCTATTCCAGAATCCCCCACCAGACCCCACGTTTTAGAATGACCGCATGTCCCAGACCCTCCGGAAGTAATGTCATCACTGGAAGTGCTGTCATTGTGATGCCTGAGCCTGCTGAGAATGCAGCAATAAGTTGGGTTATTTCTCAAAAGCAAAAGGAATCAGAATGAAAAAGCCTACTTACAACCTTGGCACAAGCAAAACAACCACACAGCCCTCCCCCTTCCCAGCATCCCAACTTCCTATATTTTCAATATGGCTGCTCTAGATGCTTCGTGATCCACCTGAAATTGGCTAGTGACCCACTGGTGGGTCCTCCCGCACAGTTTGGGAACCACTGCCCTAGAGGACGTCGTTTCCATGGAAGGAAATGAATCTTTGGATTCAACTCTCTCCACTTAGAAGTTAAATACTGCACATTTGTCCTATATTGGTGCCATACCAGTAGTTGCCCTCTTTGAAGTCTTTCCACCAAATCCTGTCTTTTGCTGTGGGTACATGAAATGGGATCCCCAAGGAAAACAGGAGGTTAATCCACAAATAAAAATAGTGTGATATTGTTGAGATATCAAATTGTACATGGGCTTTCAACAGTATTTTAACTTTACAGCTACATTGCGTGATGATGAACGTTCAACGTGTCACTTTGCTATAAAAACCTCAAAGAGAGAAAGAACAAGAGAAAGCATTTTAAGCCTGGAAAACATTTCTGCAAAATAATAAGTAGAGTTGCGTCACTATGGAAATTTGAGTGGCAGGGGTTGCTTTGACTTTCAACTGCTTGCAGATGTCTATAAAGTTTTTCCCTCTATTGTGTTCATCTCTTTCTCAGTGCCCGGTTTGCACATCATTAGAGAATTAGTCCCAAATCCAAGGATTGACACCACTAGTCCTGCATTCTCAAGGTAGCTTTGGGTTGGCTGCCGGGCTAGGCTCAACTGCTTGGCACAGACTTCAAAGGAGTTTCAAAAGGTCATCATATGAGGAAGGTGCCGTTCCAAAACAAAGATGTCAAATGTCCTATCAGGCATGCCCAAGTTTGGATAGCATGTCGACTATGGTTCATGGTTGAAAAGAATCCCATTGTGCCATTTCCACTGCCACCACCAACCCTAGGGCGATAGGACTCGGCAGCATCCAACAGCTGCTCAGCTTTGGCACTGCTGGAAAGGGGCTTACATTGCTAGAACGCAAATTCCAGTCATGCAGGGTGAACATCGGACAGGGCTCCGAGATATGGAGCTGCTAGTCCTACTTTTCCCAGTTTGAGTATTGCCTCTGCCATGAATTCACTAGATGGCCTTGGGCATTTTGATCCCTCTCAGCCTCTCTTCTCTACAGGACTGTCTCATCAAGGAGCAGGGCTGGCCTTAGAGTAATTTGAGCAACTGGGCAAAATTGGGCAACGTGCCTGGAGAAAGTGCACGCTGGGGGCGCAATCCTAAACTGCGCTGGAACAGGCAGCCCAGCAGCCCTGTATTGTACCCAGTGCAGCTTGGGAGGTCACTGGAGCCTCTGGCACAAGGGCACATTCATGCCCTTGCACCAAGGGAGGTTCCAGCCTCCCCTATGCGTTCCTTGGACCTGCACCAACAAAATGGCGGGCGCAGGTCTGAGAAAGCTGCATGGCCCGCGGATGAGGCCTTGGATGCAGCCTAACAGTCACATCCCAGCCCCACCCATCACCCCAGGTGAGCACGCCCATCACCCCGCCCAACCACTCCCCAGAAATGCTGCCCACCCACCAACACTCCTCCCAGAATGGCATTGTGTTGATGCTATACAGGGTGTAGGCTTGTACCTTGGGAAAGTGAGCAGAGTACCTGCGGCTGGCACCTCACTCCATAGCCGACACTCCAGTGTGGACTCTTGCCAGTGAGCAGAGCATTGCTCTTGCATGGGCCTCCCTGAGGACGCTAGTCCCATCTATGTGCTATTTGAACTGCACTGATAAAATCAGGTTTGATTGTTTATCTGGGAGAATATAATTGTGCAATGCACAGAGAAGACAACCTCATTAGGATGTGGATGCAGATGATGCCCTTGAGGGAGGCACTACGGAATATAAACTGGATCTGGCAGAATGACTGTCAAGCTGTGGATGAAGAAAGCAGAAGCTACAGGGGAAAAAAATGTTGATGCTCGGTAGAAACTCAGTATTGCGCCCTTGAGGATGAAGGGTATTAAAGTATCATTTCCCAGGTTAGCACACCCTAAGGGCTTAAACCTTGATTTGTACACTCGTTCAATGGAGACTTGTGAGGATTTCTGAATCGGCTTTAGTTCAGCTGGGCTTGTTGGTAAACAAAGGAAATCAGAGATAAGAAATGGTAGCAGCTACACAGTGGACCTGTGTGATCAAATCATTAGATAGACCAGTGATGGTGAATGTTTGGGGCTCACTGTGTCAAAAATGCCTAACGTGACTCTGCTGGTGAGTCTTGGCCCTCTCCCAAATGAAAGAGAACAATTATTTACATATTCATTTATTGAAAACAGCCATTTCCAACCACTACACCATGACACACTGGTGCGCCACGAGTGGTCCATAGGTAAGCCATGGGAATTTGGGGGGGGAGGTTGTTTATCAGGGCCAATGGGGATGTGAGTCAATGGGGGTGTGCCTTTTCAAGTGTCAAAAAAAACTGATGGTGTGCCTTGACCATTTTAGTACCTTCTCAGTCTGCCATGAGATTAAAAAACATTGAAAATAATTGAATTTTTTTAAAAAATACAGTCCAATCATATGTGGGGCTCTGTAAAGAAACATCAAGTCATTACAAAAATGAAATACGTATTTGTATTCGTATTGAAACGCATCTGTTATCTCAAAATATCAACCCCACTTGCTCCCCAAGATATTTTGGCTTGTCTCCCTCTCTGGACCATGATTCAAATTACTTTCGGAAATTAATAAACCCTAATGAAAGGCACGCTTTTATGCTCACCAGGCTTAATATTTTTCCCTCTGCAGTCCTTCTGGGCAGGTTTTTGAATATTCCACCTGAGAGCAGGATTTGCAAACTCTGTTCTCAGGAACTTGACACAATTGATCATATTCTGTGCCATTGTCCTGCCCATGGGTCGCTCTGTGAAACTTTTTTGGTTCCAATACTATCTACCATCTCTGGCCCTTCTCAGGGTTATTTGGGTCTCTTTCTTGAAGACAGCTCCAAGGTAATTACTGATTTGGTTGCAGAATTCCTGTCAGCAGTTATTAAAACAAGTACTTGAATCTGGGTCCTTATCTGAACAAAGCTATTATCTGAACAAAGTTATTGAGTGTGGAATTTTAATGATGACCCCCATGTTTTAACTGTGTTTTAACTTTGTATTGATGCCAATAAAGGTTTACAAATACAAAAATGAAATACTAAGAAAACAAACACAGTTGTTGTTGGATGTTGGTGAACTCTGGCGTGTCACCCAGAACATTGTGACAGGTCATCTTTGACACACGTGTCTTGGGTTTGCCGTCATTGAGACAGGCTATTGATATTAGAGCTGCATGTGCAGCTTTGGGTTTGGCTCTCTAGTCCCATAATTCATCATAGCACAAATTCAAGATATTGTCTGGAAAGGCCCAAACCGAACAGGCAATGTGGGCCCAAACCCACGTGGCAATGTGAATTTTCCACAGAGAAGTGCACATTAGGAAGCAATACTCATGTGGGATTCTTTGTCTTGTGGGTTTTGTGCCACAGAATATCCAAACATAACTTTCCCATTCATTCCCCACTTAGGGCGCAACCCTAAGCTGTGCTGAAACGGGCAGGCCGGCAGACCTGTGCTGTATCCAATGCAGCTTGGGAGCAGGCTGGAGCCTCCACAGGGCAAGGGCATATTCATGCCCTTATCCCGGGGTAGGTGCCAGCCGCCCCAATGAGCTCCTTGGATCTGCGCCAGCTATTTAGGTCATGCAATATGGCCAAACAAGTGGGTCGTGAGCCGACACAACATCAATCAATCAATCAATCAATCAATCAATCAATCAATCAATCAATC
>JAJKFI010000009.1:20456690-20471043 GCA_029204185.1 Lerista edwardsae
GAGAGAGAGAGAGAGAGAGAGAGAGAGAGAGAGAGAGAGAGAGACCCCACTGATATTTGCACCCGGAGCGGCCTGCACCAGCTGCACCCCTGTAGTGACACCTTCCGGAAAAGACATATCCATTCCTATGCATTCCACATGCATCCTTGCACTTCCAGTTTGCTCCAGTTCCACTATGTGGAACTGCTGGCCACCCAGCAATGCCACCGTGATGCTTAGCCGAAGTTGCAACACTTTCCACGGCAGTAATATCAATCCGTTCCACTTCCAAATCCCCATGGACATTCTCCTTCAGTGTCTCTCTGCTGGGAGCGAGTCTAGCCTATTAACTAATTTATCAACATTTACATTACAAACATTAACTAATTAAGCCACATCTCTTCTTCATAGGTTCCATGTACATCATTAGCAAAACTTTAGACTGTGAAAACAGATCTCAGGGGTACAAATACCTCTAGCCTCTCAGTCAGTCATGCAACTGTGCATATATTTGTCTCCTGTCCTACAAATTAAAAAAAATTGAAAGTAGAGACTCAGTGTGTTTGTCAGCTGGCTCTTTAATCCCCCCCAGCTTTAGATTCTTATTGGAACACTTATAAGACAGTTACTGTCTAAATGCCATTAATGAATTTCTGCTGTGCCCTTCTTCTTCCTCTCTTTCTCCTATCTTAATTTGCAGGCATGTTTCATTCCCTAGGAATTGGCTGGAGCTGAGACAGTAGGATAATGCGGCCCACATCGAGTGGCCTACTACAGAATTAGGATGCTGGAGACAATCCACAGGGGATGGCTTTTGCTTTCCTGCTGGCTGGAAACTTCCCAGAAACATCTGTTGGTCACTACTGGAAACAGAAGACTCGATGACCCTTTTGTCCTGGTCCAGCAGGGCTTCCCCTAAGCTGCAATTGAGAGGGGAGATGACGTGAGTGCTGGGTGTTTTAAGGTCATTCGTACTTCCACTTTTTAAAACCACACACAGGCACAGCCCTTTGCTTGACAAAAAAAAAAAATCAGTACGTAAATGGTTGGTAACTGTTCTCGTTTTTGGTGCAGTCTGGTCATTATCTTCCTTCAGAACCAGCTTCGGTTTCTTGGGACATAACCCTAACCAACTTTCCAGCACCGGGGTAGGGCACTGCAGCTCTGAGGTCAGGGAACAAACATTCCCTTACCTTGAGGAGGCTTCTGTGGCCTGTAGCGTCCTTACAGGGGGGGGAAGGAGTGCTAGGTTTTGCAAGGAGCCTCATCTTGCCATGTAAATCGCTCCTCTTCCTCGCCACTGTAGCCAATCCTCATGGGGAAAGCAATGCCTTGGCATTGCTTACTGGCTACTGCGGCAAGGGAGAGGCGCGATTTACACAGCAAGGTAAGACTGGCTCCCTGCAAAACATAGCGCCCCTCTCTCCCATTAGAGATGCTACTGGCCATGACAGCCCCCCCCCCCAACTGCAGGATGTAGCACATGCCCCTTTGGCACAGCAATGTCAGGAGGCAGCCAGCTGGATGTTACATCTTGGTTCTAAGGTAAAAATCATAAGGACATATGAAGAGTCTTGCTGGATCAGGCCAAAGGCCCATCTAGCTTCCTGTATCTCATAGTGGTCCACCAGATGCCTCAAGGAGCCCACAAGACAAAAAGGTGCCTGTATCCTGTTACCACTTGTATGCACTTGAGAGAGAGCCTACTTCTCATGGCCTTCTTCTCATGGCCTGTAACCTATGATGGACATTACCTCCAGAAATCTGTCCAGTTCCCTCTTCAAGGCTTCTAGGCCATCCCCACCTCTGGTGACAAGGAGTTCCACAGATGCTGGATGAAAAAAATATTTCCTTTGGTCTGTTCTAACTTTGCTGCCAAGGATGTCCCCTTGTTCTGGTGTTGTGCGAGAGGGACATGAACAACCTCCTGTCCACTCTGTCCACCCCATGCTCAATTGTATATGTCTCAAGCATGTTCCCCCCTTCTCTGACCTTGTAATCTTCCATCGATAGGATTACCACCTTTTTGAATTACACTTACATTATCTGGTGTCTGAGGGCCAGGGCCAGTAGTTTCTGCTGAGTCTGGATACACAGCCAAGAACAAAAACTTTTTATGGATCAACCTTTTATCATTACTTATTTCTCTTTAATTAATGCCTGAGGTATGCCATGCCCTCAAAAATACCAGTATAAATATTGCTGCCAGGTAACACAAGCACACTCTTTATGTGCCAATGTATATGGATGCCAGCCTAGCGTGATGAACTGTTTCACCCTGAACTTATATACACAATGTGGACACCAGGACACTGTCTTTCTGAGCCACAGGCTAAGGTCCTGAAGAACTCTGGCCAAGCCTCTGACTGTGCTGTCCCTTCCAATTTGAGTGACCTCCTCTTGTACCCCCATTGAGTACAACCTTACATAAGAACATAAGAAGAGCCCTGCTGGATCAGGCCAAAGGCCCATCTAGTCCAGCTTCCTGTATCTCACAGCGGCCCACCAGGTGCCCTAGGGAGGCATGAGACAACAAGATGCTTGCATCCTGTTGCCACTCCCTTGCACCCGGTACCAGTAGCCCACCACCTTTGTAAGGAGGTTGCACAATCCATCATTGCCTATAGCCCACGATGGACCTTTCCTCCAGAAATCCGTCCAATCCCCTCTTAAAGGCATCAAGACCAGATGCAATCACCACCTCCTGTGGCAAAGAGTTCCACAGATTAACTACCCGGTGGGTAAAAAAGTACTCCCTTTTATCTGTTTTAACTCTCCCAACCCTCAGTTTTAGCGGATGCCCCCTGGTTCTGGTGTTCTGGTCAAACCTTCTTTGTTTCCCAGTATCACTTCCTGCTTGTATTGGCATCTCCCTCCACTGAATGTCCTTTCCGTATTTTGCCTGATGCTGTAAAACACCTGCATTTTATCTGTTTAAATGCCACAGTGTAACCTCCTGCTTTTGCTGTAATATAATCCTAGTCCAGTGATTCCCAACCTTCTAGCACTGGGACCCATTTTTCAAATGACACTCTGTCTGGACCCACCTAGCTTTATTAGCCTAAAAAAATTCAGTTTACTAACCATTCAAAGCCTCCAATTTTATTTTATTTTATTTTTACTATAGGGGTACATTCTGGAGTGTTGTTACCGAAAACCGGCCTAGAATAGTTTCTGTTGTGGGGATTGCATTTAAAAAGGCGAACAACCAAACGAGAGAGTATGAGAATCATGTTTATTACACCCGCGCAGGTGGGTCAGTCTCCCTTGAAAGACAGGGAAAAAGACAAAAAAAATACATTACAAGCATTTTTATACTCCCCCTCCTCTTCTCCCTCCTCCAAGTCCTGCTTACATCACCGGGGCTGGGACACAAGACGCTCTGAGCTAATTGGTCCTTGTGAATATGCTGTGACCATTCTGATAAGGCTTTGCTAGCCTGAACCAGTTCACTATCTATGGTGAGAGTTAGCAACACTGAAAGTTTACACGGGGGCAAATCTGTGAGAACAACGAGAGCAAAGAATGAGAAAGAAGTTACATACGTCAGCAAATTTAGACAAGAGACTTTAGACAAAAGTCTTAAGATGGCTACACCAGGGGCGAATCTATTTGAAAGGGCACCCATGGCGCTCAATGAAAATGCGCCCCTAGGGGCACGCAACGTCATGATGTCACATCGTGACGTCATGACATAGCGCCCCGCCCCTTCTACGAGGTGCGTTCTGTCCGCTGCCGCCGGCCTTAAAAGGCCAGCGGCAGCGAACAGAACACGGCGGGGGCGCCGTGTTCTGTTCACTGCCGTTGGCCTTAAAGGGCCGGAGGCAGCGAACAGAACGCGGCGCCCCAGCCACGTTCTATTCGCTCGTGCCGGCTCTTTAAGGCCGGCAAGAGCGAATAGAATGCGGCTGGGGCACTGCGTTCTTTCTGTTCGCTTGTGCCGGCTCTTTAAGGCTGGCATGAGCGAACAGAACGCGGCTGGGGCGCCGCATTCTGTTCACTGCAGAGCAAACAGAACGCGGCGGCGCCCAGCGCCCCGCCCCCCTTGAGAAGCAGGAGGGGGCGCCGGGTGGCAGCGCGTTCTCCTTGCTCCGGCTGGCTCTTTAAGGCCAGCCAGAGCGAGGAGAATGCAGCGCAGGGAGCGGGCGGGCCATGGGCGCCATTTTGGGGGGGGCGGGCGCCATGCAAACGGCGCCCTCTGCAAGATGGCACCCATGGCTCATGCCACCCCCTGCCATACCCTAGTTACGCCCCTGGGCTACACTTTGGTTCTACGGCAACAGTTTGTTGGGCTGTCTCTAGAGTTGACTCTAGAAGGGGTTATTTGTCCCTTTACTCCAGGGTCAGCTCCAGCTATCCATATGGAGTTGCTCAGAGCAGTGCCTGCTATTTAGCAGGCATAAGTCCAAACGGCCCGGCATGGCCCTGGAACAGGGGTTAAGATCTGACTTAACTTCTGCATCCTGGCTCCTCCCCCCTCCTCCTTGAGGAGGCCTCCATGACTGTCCCCACCACCACAGAATGCAGCACCCTGGGACATGTGCTGCACCAGGCCTGGATAGGATCAGGCCCTTTGCCCTCTGCTGTTCTGCAGGGCCGGCTCTAGGAGTGGTGGGGCCCAATGCGGGGCATTCCTGTGGGGCCCCCCACACTCCCCACAGGGCCCCCCCCACTCACCATGAAGAGCACTTGTGGCGCCACACACGAAGTGTGGCACCTGGAAATAGTTGGTGATGACAGGATAATGTCAGTGCCAATTGCTTCCAGGAGGCCCATTTTGGGCACTTCAGAAGCTGGGGCAGCTGAGAGGGCCCAAGGTAAAGCTGCTGTGCTGGCCCCACTGACCTACAATCCTAAAAGAACTGACTGCAGCAGCAAGCAATATGCTCACTGCACTGGTGCGGAGCCCCCCAAAGTGTGGGGCCTGATGTGATGGCATTGGTCACATTGGCTTAAGGCCGGCCCTGCTGTTCTGGCTACTGGATTCACAGTGACAAAAACACACAGAGATTGGTTTGTTTCTGGTCAGTTGGCAACCTTACCTACACAAGCATGTTAAAAGGACACATACAGAGATCAGGGAATTTAAGCTAAAGTTTCTCATTTATATCTTTGCCCGGTCCAAGATTGCTGTGTTCACAGGAAAGCAGAATTTTTAAAACGAAAGTTTTTAAAAAATCCAGTCTGGCAAATTGACGTTATTACTACATTAATTAGAGTTTCAATATTGTACCTACTGCTGAGCTGTTGACAGAATGGGATTTAGCCGAAATCAGCGGATCCAATTAGACCCGGGGGTCCGTAAGTCGAGCACTTTCAGAGTACAAATTATTGGTGACGTTTCTAAACAGTGATTGACAAGGGAAAGCAGCACACATGTGTTTCTATGCAGCCTCGGAATGCTGCTCTTCCAGGGACTCTGAAACATTTCAAGAACACCAACCGTTCACTCCGCCTCCATTTTACCACTTTGAGTTTGCTTGATCTGGGTGCACAGAACAATTTTCCATTTAGGTGATGTTGAATTCTCGTATCACTCTAGCATCGGATCGCACAAAATTCTAGTATCAGAGCACACAGAAGAACCAACCACATGGCGTTCTTAAGGATTCCACAATGCCCTTTTTCAGTGGTTCCCAAACTATAAGCTGTGGCTCCCCGAGGAGCCAGGGGAGCCTCTGAATCCTTGTGAAACCTCGTGAGATAAGGAAGAGGGAAGAGGAGATGAAATGGCGACAGGATCCTGGTGCTCGCTGGTGCCACCATGATGCACACCCTCCCTTCCTGTTCCACTTCCTGCCTGCCGCCCTCCCCACCTAGGTACTCCCTCCCCGTTCCTCCCACCACCCACTCCCCACAACGGTTTATCTGGGTAGGCTGGTAGCAGTGTTGGGCGACTGACACCATTTTGATGGTGGTTCCAAAATAGCTGCCATATGGCCATTCGTGACCGTGGAGCCTCTGTTCATTCCAAAGCTATGCAATTACCTACTATGAGACATCGTGGTGATGACCATTGGCATTTGATAGAGAATATGATAAATTTAATCATTTGTTACTAGTTGAGGTGTTTGAAAATTGTGTTGTATTTTTAACTCAGGAAAAAAACCCCACTGTGTTCAGTAGGACTTAGGGCCCAATATTATGTGGCCCAGCACTGGTGGTTAAGCCCTTACCACTGGCACTAGCATTGCAAAAGTGCCGTAGGTCACTGCTACTGCTGGCAGTAAGAGCTTGCTGCTGCCACTGGCACAGTACCAGGCCCCAGTGCCTGGAGGAACAGGTGGTTCTCTCATGCCTCCCTGGGGCACCTGGTCGGCCGCTGTGAGATACAGGAAGCTGGACTAGATGGGCCTTTAGCCTGATCCAGCAGGGCTCTTCTTATGTTCTTATGTGGTAAGTTTCACTGCCACCAGTGGTATGCTCTTTTTAGTCAGGATGAGATGGAGGAACTGAGCAGGGAGGGGCAGAGGAGGGGTGGGACTGGCAGTGGCCTCTGCCACTGGATCTTAACCTCCATGTTGGGCCGTGCGGCTTGTCATGGAAGCCCTCAAATCTACGCCAGCAGAATAGCCAGCACAGACTTGAGGAGGCCTGCACCACCACCACCCCCAAGGTGCCTCCTATGGCTGCCTATGGCATACCCGTAGTATGTAGCAGTTCGGCTGTTTGTCTATTGCTGCACCTTTGAGGGCCAGGCACCATAGGATTGGGCTGCCCAGCTGCAATCCTATCTCTTTCACAGGAAACAAACACCTCTAGTTATTAGTCATGACAGTTCAATGAAATGTTCATATTCCACAGAACTTTACCTACGAGTAAAGCGTGACGGAGTGAGCTCCTGTTGCTTGTCCCAGCTCCTGCCAACCTAGCAGTTTGAAAGAACCTAAATGCAAGTAGATAAATAGGGACCACTTCGGTGAGAAGGTAACGGCGTTCCGTGCGCTACGGCGTAGAGTCATGCCGGCCACATGACCACGGAAGCTTGTCCTCGGACAAAACATCAGCTCTACAGGCTTTGAAACGGAGATGAGCACCACCCCCTACAGTCGGTCACAACTAGACCATTCGGTCGTGGGGGAACCTTTACCTTACCAAATGATGGGTTCAAGCAATGGGTGAGGGCTTAATGCCTTTCTTGTGAGCTTTCCAAAGACATCTGGTTGGCTGAACTGCTACATACTATGGGTGGCAAGGCAGCCAAAGGAGGCACCTTGGGGGGAATGGTGCAGGCCTCCAACGTTGAATGGTTGAAACAGGATGATACGAACCCTTGATATGATCTAGCAGTACTTTTTGTATTTTATTACTAGGGGTATTAATACAAGTGGTGTTTTGTGTTTTTATGGGTCTTTCTCACATACACACACACACACACACACACACACACACACACACACACACCCCTAATTAGTACTAATGTGCTTGGTGGGAATGGCTATGTAGAAGTCATGCCCATGACTGGGAAAGATTAAAAAATATGCTGTCTCAATCAGAGAACATGCAACTGAATGTACATTATGTCCTCCGTGAACATGTACTCAAGGGGCATGCCAGCATTACTTTCCTTCAGCCCTGTGACATACCAAGTGCTCTTGCATGCATAAGGTGGTCGCAGATTAGGTTACATTTCCAAGGTGGTCCCCTGGCTAGACTGGTTGGCCTATTAAGGAGAGATCTGTGATCTGCTAGAGTCAATTATCTCCAAGAAATTCTGTTGCCATTACACCAGTGAGCAGTTAAGGCTGTAGGACTCGATCAGTCATTTCATCTGAAATATTGCCATCAACATCAAAGGAAGTTCCAGGTACGCTGTGCATGCAAGGACAAGGATCTTGCGATATTAAATATTTTAAATGTGTCATTTTTTTCCCCATCGCTTTTAATGACCAAGGAAATGAAGCAGAGCAATGTGCTATTACAAAAAATCAATCCCCTCCTCTTGTTCTGACCTCCACCAATGAATGCTTGACAATTCTGGCAGCCCTCTGACATGAAAGAATGCCCCTGGAAATAAAGGCTGATTAACCGGCAGCAGTGTCATGAATAACAATTCTTCATAATGCATGTATAGAATAAAGGTTTGCATTATCTTATGATGCCTGATGCCTGCTAGTAGCTGAGATGGCTGTACCATCAACCAACCCTTTCACAGGGCCTGTGAGAAGGTGGCGCAGGGGGTAATTTGTACCAGGGCCCAGGTCAAAAAAGAGGGCCCAGAGGAACCAAAGGAAGGGCCCCAGAAATTTCCTGGGATCTTACAATTTCTGCCCATGCAGGATCCTGGGGGCACTACTGGCAGCACATGGTGGCAGCTGCTGCCAAAAGTGATATGCTTTGGGCCCAGGAATGCATACACAATGCTCCTTAACCTAGTGTCAAATCTGGAATGAAACTGGCCTGCTATAGTAGTTCTTTGGCTTGTGGATCTGCTTACCACAATGGAGTGTATAGGAGGTCAGGGTCACAGTTATGGGAATGCAGCTGCTGCAGAAGCACATTTTGATACATACTGGACACTTTCCATTCTAGCGAGAACCTAAATATAATGAAGGAATGTAGTGGCACTGTGGGTTAAACCGCTGCTGCTGGGCTTTCCGACCGGAAGGTTGGGAGTTCAAGACTGTGCGATGGAGTGAGCTCCCGTTGCTTGTCCCAGCTCCTGCCAACCTAGCAGTTCGAAAGAACCTAAATGCAAGTAGATAAATAGGGACCACTTCGGTGAGAAGGTAACGGCGTTCTGTGCGCTACGGCGTAGAGTCATGCCGGCCACATGACCACGGAAGCTTGTCCTTGGACAAACGCCGGCTCTACAGGCTTTGAAACGGAGATGAGCACCGCTCCCTACAGTCGGTCACGACTAGACCATTCGGTCGTGGGGAAACCTTTACCTTTTTTAAATATAATGATGCTAATTTCTGCAATGATTCTCTATATTTAAAAGAATATAGAAAGTGTGCATTACTGTAGCTAGCTGTCGATGCTACTCGGGCAGGTAGACCGAGGTTCCACATTAGGAAGCCCAGTAGATTAGGCTCCGGGGGGGGGGGCTGTTCCAGAATGCAAAGCACAGCAGTGCAGAAAGGGTTCTTCTGCGTTACAGCTCACAGTTGGCTCATGCATACGCAATGAAAGCGCAACAAAATAAGACACCAGGAAGCAGGCTCTCAAAGCGATAACATGGAGGGAAAGGCAGTTGTACCTTTTGAATGCATTATTGCGGGGGGGGGGGGTGTTGTGTTAAGTCAGTGGTCCTCAAACCTTTTAGTTACTAGGACCCACTTTTTAAAACGACAATCTAAAAACCCACCAGAAGTGACGTCATGGCCAGAAGTGCTGTCATTGCAATGCTAGAGCCTGCTGCTTTCCTGAGAATGCAGCAATAAGCTGTGTTATTTCTCAGAGCTCAAGCCTATGCATGTCTACTCAGAACTACGTTCCATGATAGCTAATGGAGTTTTCTCCCTGGTAACTGTAGATAGGATTGCAGCCGCAGTCATTTTCCAATAGCAAAGTGAATCAGAAAGAAAAAAGACTATTTACAGCTTTGACTCAACCGCACATCCAGCGGCGTCATGCAGCCGGAACGCTGGGTGGGAGGAACGGGTGAGCGGCAGCCCTCCCGTTGCGTACCGCTCCGTTTTGCCGTCTTCCCCGCCCCTCACCCGTTCCTCCCGCCCAGCGTTCCGGCTGCATGACGCCGCTGCGCAGAGCCCTCCCCCTTTCCAGCATCCCATCTTCCCATATTTGCAATATGGCTGCCCTAGGTGCCCTAGATCCACCTGACGTTGGCTCTCAACCAATCTGAATATTTTGAAGAAACACAAAACTTAATATTGCAGGTACAATTCGGTGGAGCATTTAGATGAAAAATGCACTCAAATTAGTTTTCAGTGATTCCTTGCACTCAGCATGTGCTTTAAAATTGGTGCAATTCAGATGTACGAAAATGAATAAACGTTACCAGAAAAGGGAAATGGACTACGTCCTAAATGATTAACAGCCACCACAACAAAACATTTCATAAACTGGAACAAAGACTACGTTTACTATTTTAAAATATTCATATAAAATTGATACAGTCAAAGAATTCTAAAGTAAAATAATTGTTAAGCTCAGTCAGGTTCATTTAGCATGAAACTCTTTTTGCTCACTTTAAAGGCAACCACTGACAACAAGATAATAAGACCAACATTATTTCCTCTGAACACTTCCATCTATATTTGCAAGCAAAACAGAAAATGTTTGAGAAATTTTAATTAAAATCTCCTTCTGAAATATAGCTTTACAGTATTTCTAATTACTCGACACAGAGGCGAATGACCTAAAACTCATTAAAACTTTACCAGTTGACATTAGTTAAAAACGGCTTTTATGGCCCAAATGTATACTTACTGGTTGTCACCTTCACACCTCTTCCATGGGAGCTGACTGGTGGGTTGATTGGGTCTGGGAGGGGGGTGGGTTTGGCAGTAGTGGCAGCAACTGAATTCTAACCCCCTTCCCAGTCTTGATCTGACAATGCAAGTCAGATGTATGCCAGCTATTAGCTAGTGCAGGGCCAAGTAGACACCCCCATGCACCATGGACAATTGTTCCCTTACCCAGAGAGCTCCTAGACTGACGGACCGCAGCAGTCATCAATTTGGCGCCATAGCATTGGCAAAGAGGATTGGGCTCTTAGCTTCTAAACAATAGGATTGGGCTCTTAGACCTGGGCAATAGACTAAAAGTATGCCATGGAAATGGACCAGATGGAAGGTGAAATACAGTATCAGCACTGCCCAATGTGTGGTTGCCATTTTGAGGCACTTTCTATGTCTAGCATATTTTGGTCCCTATGTTGTTTGAAAACTCAGGGTTCACAGACTTACAACAAATGGGCCCAAATGTATATCCAAATTCACCAAATAGAAGCTGTTGTCTTCATAGGGTATGGAACCTTGGGAGGGATGTCTATAGCACTCAATGACATATGGATATAGTACTAATGATGCAAGAATATAGCACTGATAATGCATAGATGCTGTACAGGTATAGTGTTGATGATGCACCAATGTCAGGATGATAGTAATGGGTGGTGTAAGGGTTTCCATGGATCTGCTGGACAGGTTTATGCCAGCATTACTAGCAAGGCTGTGTTGGCATGTAGTTGCCCAGACAGGCTTAGGCTATGACAGACATCGTGTCCATGTGTCATTGGTGCAATGTCTGAATAGGATTGGGGCTTCAGACTGCAATCCTATACACAACCTATCTAGAAGTAGGTTCCATTGAACTCAATGGGATTTACTTCTGAGTCTACTTGGATAGGACTGCATTGTAATTCCGTTTTTGTAGGTCACAGCATTCTGTTATTAACACCTATATGAAGGACACCTGGTGTTGGAAGATTGTGATTGATACATGTGATATTGACAACCAATAACTCATCATCTTGGCGGATGTGTAACAGCTATTTGGGAAAACCTGGGTAGACAAGGTGTCAAAACTTGCCTCTTTTGCTTTTTCTGTAAGGAAAAAAAAAGCTTCACGCCAGTTTCCTCTGAAAATAAAAGATAAATTGTGTGAGCAGAAGAAAAAATAAATACGCACTTCAGAAAAGGGTTGATTAAAGATTCCGAGATATTCTTTAGTCTAGAGCCATTCCAACTACAACTTAAATGAAAACATCATTCATCCTTCTTCTGTGCTGTCTTTGATTAATTTTTTTGTTATGACTTTTATCAGAGGTAAAACAATGATACCTGAATATCGGAGGCTAAAGAAAACATCAAAGTCATTGCAGGATTTCATGTGGAACACTTTGTGTGGCTGCCAGGACCACTATGTTAATAGGACTATATGCAGATGGATGTTCAATGAATTGAATTTGAACCCACTCAACACACCCACAACCCAACAGACAGTGATGAACCACACCCTGCTGCACACTAGATGGATCTTTCATCAAATCCGACTTTGGGATGGCATCATTGGCACAATTATTAGAAGATGAGGTTGGAGGTTGAGCTGCCATCTTGGCTGAAAAAGCTAAGCAGGATCACCTCAGGCTTTACCTTAGATGGGTGACAAAGCCACTGACTACAGATGGAGAAATGTAGACTGGTAAGAGATGGACAACATCCTGAGAACCAGCCTAAGACTTGTTTTGCAGCTGCCTGTGGAAAGTTAGAAAGAGACAGAGCTGTGCAGCCAGGATGACTATTGCACCACATCTGGGAAACATCTGGAGACATGGAGGAGTCTATGAGTTTCCCTCATAGAACAACACTGGTAAAAAAAAAACCCATTCGGGAAAAAATGGGGTTGATGGTCAGCCTGCTCATGTAAGCCACCTAGAGTCTATGAGACTCGAAAGGCAGTATATAAATACTGTAATAAACAAATACATAATGATTCTAGCAACGACCTCCAGGAAGGCAAATAGGAGGCATTAAATAGATTTCAGGTACCATCCTATAGTGGTGCTGGGTTGACACAAGCCACTTGCATTGACCCAGCACTGTCATGAACGTGCCATAACTCATGTTTAAGTCAGCTGGAGGATGGGCTGGAGGATGGTTGGAGGAAGCCACTCCTACGCTGGCTGAACGTGGCCAGTGGGGGGCTTGGCCAGTTGGGGGCTTTTCTGGGCAGGGGTTAGAAGGGAGGGAGGGACACAGTGTTGTCACCCTACCGGTTCGCTGGGCGGAGTTCCGTCCGTTGCGGGGAGGGCTTCCGCGTTGATCGGCAGCGTGATCGCTGCATTCCATTGCGTAATGGCGGAAGCCCGCCCGCTGTAGCGGGCATGCTTTCGCCATAACGCAACCGGAGGCAGCGATCACGCTGCCGATCAACGCGGAAGCCCTCCCCGCAACGGACGGAACTCCGCCCAGCGAACCGGTAGGGTGACAACACTGGAGGGACATCCCCCTGCTGGGGTGGTCCAGGGAGGGGGTGGAGCCAGGCAGTTATGCCAGATCCTAACCCCCATCCCCAGGCCATGCAGTCCCAATCTGGGCTGCTGTGGGCTCTTGGACTTGCGCCTGTTAAACAGCAGGTGCAGATCTGAGGAGCCCCATTGGCCCAGCTGGGGCTTGCGGGGCAAGGAGATGAACATCCCCTTGCCCTGCGGTGTGCTGCAGCTGCCTCCACCTTGGTCAGGATGCCGTGCAGGACAGTCAGCCTGCTTGCGCCTGCCCAAATTAGCATTTGGCTGACAAGTATTCTCAGATACCATAAGGCAGCATTTCTGGTAGTCAATAGTTTTTGGAGAGGTGAAGTGGTTTCCGAGAGGCATCACTTCTTGTATATACACACATGTTACCTTCCATCAAACTTGCAATGAAAGCAGGATGAATGGACAAACCTTAGGTAGTGATGCGTCTTTCAAATGGCTTCCTGCTCAATAGGAAAAAAAACACACACCTATAGCCTATAGCCTCAGATTGCAGAGGCAAGGAGTAACCTGTCAGGGGTTGTTTGCAAAGCCTTTTCCCTTGCTATGTAAATTCGCAGGGTGTGTGGGTATGCACCAGAGAGCAGAATGCCAATTAGAAATAATTAACAGCATGCCCAGTGCATGGTGGTGCCCTTTTGCTCTGAACACTGCCACTTATTGCCACTCAATGATTTCTTAGCAGCTCAAACCGTATCGCTGCCTAGTCAGTCCAGCAAGTCGTTAGTTGTCAGTATCGCTGGCACTTGAGATTCTGATGGGAAAAATATACGAAACAAAAATTGAAATAGACAGATGGCACTAAATATATAATTAGCAGCAAAATGGGAGAATAGTGGCTTCTCTACTTTTTTTCCGTAAAACTACCTAGGGAAAAATGGCCAGATTTCTCAGGGAGAGCAATAAGGGAAATTGGCAGGGAAAAAACACTCCACTGGGGCTGTTTCCTACCTTGAACCATGTGCTAGCAAAGAGGCAGTTCCAAAACACTTGTCTGTTGGATAACATCAGTGCAGAGACAGGTGCGAGTGGGTTGAAGAGTTTGATGGTGTATTGGAAAAGGCAGGAGATTCCCCAAGGAGATAAGGAATGGTATCAGCAGTGGCCCCTTGTCCAAATAAGCCAGGGATTACAGGGTTAACCCCCAAGGTCTTTGCCTGCAGCAGGAACACAGCTGCAGGCTGATGAGGGCTCCGGCTATGAAGGGAGGTTAGCACAGGTGCAGATGGGTGTGGCTGATGAATTAAAGCCTGCCCAACAACAGACACTGATTGGCCTGCCTCAGTATAAAGTGGGAGGCAGGAGATGTAGTAAGGATGCTGGGTAGGTGCAGGACTTTGGTAGGTGCTGGAGGAGAGCACCAGGTAGGTGCAGCACCAGGCAGGGGAAGGAAGGAAGGAAGGAAGGAAGGAAGGAAGGAAGGAAGGAAGGAAG
>JAJKFI010000009.1:20473111-20527183 GCA_029204185.1 Lerista edwardsae
AGAGAGAGAGAGAGAGAGAGAGAGAGAGAGAGAGAGAGAGAGAGAGAGATTAGATAAACAGACACCTGATATATTCATTTCAGATTTGTTTTGCTATGTAAACCGCTTTGTGAACTTATTTGTTGTAAAGTAACATATAAATATTCTTAAGGGCACAATCCTAGCCTGGCATTAGGCTGGCACAGTTAGGCCAGCAAAGTTTGGCCGGCACAAGGGACACCATAAAGTATGTTTGGACCGCTCTCGGAGTCAGGGAG
The DNA here is from genome assembly GCA_029204185.1 of Lerista edwardsae. Lineage (NCBI taxonomy): Eukaryota > Metazoa > Chordata > Lepidosauria > Squamata > Scincidae > Lerista > Lerista edwardsae. The sequence continues at coordinate 20,473,369 of JAJKFI010000009.1, forward strand.
GCCAGCACACAGACCTGTGCCATCCTTCCTGACTCTGAGGGTGCAGTCCTAACCTGGAGTTAGGCCAGCACAGATAGGCCAGCAAAGTTTGGCTGGCACAAGGGCCACTATAAAGCGTGTTTGGATCACTCAAAGTTAGAGAGGATAGTGCACATCTGTGTGCTGTTTTCTCTGACTCCGAGCGCAGCTTAGGGTTGTGCTCTGAGAAGAAAGAAAAGGTGAATCCATCTGGGCAAAATGTAATGCAAAAATCAGGAATGAGCACCTACACCTAACTGTATGATTGCAATACTATTTCTTTGCTTGCTTATACATACATACCAAAATCAAACCAAAGTACTGTTTTGCTGAGTGAATTCATATTTTTTTTGCCATCCGTATTGAAGTCCCATGCTCCAGGTTAGCGATTTCTAACCTTTTCAATCTCATGGTACACCGACAAAACATTAAAATTGTCAAGGCCCACCATCAATTTTTTAACCATTGTCAAGGCACACAATGCGACTTTGGGTGGAGGTGGGTCACATCCCCCACGGTCCTACTAATAAGTAATCCTCCCCCAAACTCCTGCAGCACACATGTGAACCATTTGTGGCACACCAATGTACCATGGTGCACTGGTTGAAAATCCCTGCTCCAGGTGGATTGAAACAGTTGCATAGATTCTCTGACACAAGCAGCACCTTTCTGCATAAGAACGTAGGAGCCCTGCTGGATCAGGCCAAAGGCCCATCTAGTCCAGCTTCCTGTATCCCTCAGTGGCCCACCAGGTGCCTCAGAATGCACATGAGACAACAAGATGCCTGCATCCTGTTGCCACTCCCTTGTACCTGGCATTCTGAAGTGGCCTACATCTAACATGGCCTATAGCCCATGATGGATTTTTCCTCTAGAAATCGGTCCAATCCCCTTTTAAGGGCACCTAGGCCAGATGCCATCACAACCTCCTGTGGCAAGGAGTTCCACAGATTAATTACCAAAAATCTCAAAATACGTTCAAGTGTGGGGACACCTGAAGGCATTTTCTTTGTTTAATGGCACTACAAATGAGCCCTCCATGACCTGCAAAAGCACACTCTCTGATCATGCGATCTTGCTTCGACAGTGCTCATTTGCTAGCATTCCTGCCATCTTTCTGCGCAAGGTTTGGATAACTTGGCCAAGTGAGGGGTGAAGAGTTCCAACATGACAGTAGCTCCTTGTTTAAATTCTGTTCTTCTGCTTGATATCCCTCACTCTCCTCGTCAAGTCTTAAATGTCACCAGCCTGCAGTATTCATGTGTTTTAGGATTCACAGACATCGCTCTCGCTAATGCTGACTGTTTCCAGGCTTTCTGTGTATACACTGACACCACCACACGCCTCATTAAGGGCACACACCTGCTCCCGTTGAAATCAGTGGCAAGATTCCCATCCCCTTGAACGAGGGAAGGTTTGGGCCCGCTATACGGTACAAATGCCAACTGATAAATTAGCTTTCAGAGAAAACTAAAAGAGGCAGGAAATTTTCCAGGCATATGCGTTGCCATTTGAGCCAAAGGATGGATGACTTTTGCTAATTCAAGGCTGCGGAGACGTCTGTGTGTATTAGAAGCGGAGTTGTTTGGCTTTGCTGCTTCCTAGACTTGGAAAAAACACACACACCCTATAATATCCTCACTAACAGAAATACTTGCACTCCAAGAAGCTGTTCCAGTCAAATGCTGCGGCCCAAGTAGAGAGTAACAGCCCAATCCCATAGTGCCTCAGGGCCCAGAAGAACAGCAGTGCCAAAATGGCGACAGCTGTATCCTATGGGCGCAGAGGCAGCTGCCAGCGTCTGTTCCCTTACCCCGAGTAGCTGGCGGCAATGGGTCTCCTCGGCTCTGCACCTGCTATTGAGCAGGCTCAGAATCAAGGAGGTCTCTGTCAGGATGCCCAACCAGGGAGGGAGAACAGGATACCGCAGCAGAAGCCGTCACCCTCTCTGCGTCCCTCCTGGCCTTTTCCACATCTGCTCCCTCCCGCCCAGTTCCACCCCGAACTCCTGCCCCAAAATATCTCACCTTGCAAAAGAAAGCTCACTACTCGGAATGTGGCTTGCTCGGCTTTAAGGCTGCTTCTGGTTGACGCCAGCAAAAATGTCCACAAGATCTGGACATCCCACCTGTGTGGGGGAAGTTCCCTACTTTGGCCTGCTCTGGGAGGGACGGCACCATCTGAAATCCCATGGATGTTCCTCAGGTTAGCCTTTTCAAGACTCAGCCACCCCATGCTCAGGTCTGTCTCCCCGGGTTCCCCTCACCGCACATCCCTGATGTACAGAGAGCTGCACCTGTGTGAGAACAACCCTACCGTTATCCAATGGTGTCCCCCAGGCCCGGCCTTAAGCCAATGTGACCAATGTTATCACATTGGGCCCCGCACTTTGCGGGGCCCCACACCAGTGCTGCAAGATTGCCTGCTGCTGCAGAAAGGATCTCTATGGTCTGTAGGTCGGCGGGGCAAGCAGGGCAGCTTTACCTCGGTCCCTCCCACCTGCCCCTGCCTCCAAATGGCTCAAAATGGGCCTCCCGGAAACAGTGGGCAGTGATGTCATCACATCACCACCAACTACTTCCAGGTGCCGTGCACAGCACCACAAGCACATTTCTGGGTGAGTGGGGGCCCTGCGGGGAGGGGGAGGGGCCCCATGGGAATGCCCCGCATGGCGCCCTGCCACTCCTGGAGCCAGCCCTGGTGTCGCCACTGCAATTTCCCCTAATATCCTCCTCAATTCCTCCCCCACTGCCAGGATTCAGAACTCCCACTCTGAGACACTGTGCAGTCGACTAAACGGCAGCAGTTGGCTTTCTTCTCTCTATACTACATTTTAAAGCCTTCTATTCCGTCGACCTCCTGCTGCTGAGGAACTTGGGGCTTTCCCCCCCTCCCTTTCCCCTTTTTGATAGAGTTTAGCACAACTCCCATTATAAGGATTGCTCCGTTCAGCCGTCAGAGTTGAGATCCACCGAGCAGCGCTTATTACGAAGCCGCCTCGGCTGAACTCAGTCGGGAAGTCGGAATCTTAACCTCTGTGATGGGAACGATAATTACCATGGAGAGCCAGAAATGGGTCTTGCTGCCCTCTGCCAGTCACATGCCTTGCTAATGATCTGATCTGCACTTTGCAAAAAGGAGTAAAAGGAGTAAAAGTAAAAGAAGGAAAAGGAGAAGAAAAGAAGCACAATCTCCAGCAAGATAGCAGGCACCAGTTTCTGATGAGGGCGCTTAACAAAAGTAACTGAAATATCTTTCCACTTTGCTAAAAAGAAAAAAAAATCTCGCGATACTTTTTTTTTCAAAGTACATAACATGAAAGTACAGGGAGCTGCTTCTACAGGGCTTTCTGCTATGTTGTGATCTTTTATACAGGGTTATTGTAGTTAGACAATCAGCTCTACTGCTCTTCCTGCATTCCAGAGTCAACTTTAATGCACCCTTCACTACAATGCGCCGGATCTGAGAGGAGACTAATTGAGTGGGTGTGGTGTAGTACAAAGCGCAATTCCCCTTGAAAAGGAACCTGCCATCGAGCCCATTAATTCTGCATCACCGTCCCATGTTTGCTCCTCTCGACATTGTCGAAGTGCTCTCTGTGACTTCTGACTGCCATTGCAGAAATACACAAGTCTGAGTTTATTAAAGGAAACGGAAAGAGTTGGGACAGGAAATTACTCTGACCTGCTTCTATTCCAAGTGTACTTCCTGGCTCAGTCAGATCAAGTTCTTCGTGGCTAGGATATGGTTGCTGGTAATGTGTAACAGAGGCGTAATGAGTGTTGGGAGAGTTAGAACAGATAAAAGGAAATACTTTTTTACCCAGCGGGTAATGAATCTGTGGAACTCCTTGCCACAAGAGATGGTGATGGCATCCAACCTAGGTGCTTTAAAAAAAGGGATTGGACAGATTTCTGGAGGAAAAGTTCATCTTGGGCTGTAGGTCATGATGAGTTGTGCAACCTCCTTGTAGTAGGCTACTTCAGAATGCCAGGTGCAGGGGAATGGCAACAGGATGCAGGCATCTTATTGTCTCATGTGCTCCCTGAGGCATCTGGTGGCCACTGTGAGATACAGGAAGCTGGACTAGATGGGCCTTTGGCCTGATCCAGCAGGGCTCTTCTTATGTAGGCATTGATGAGCCCAGGCCTCCTGGAGCCTGGGCTGTATAACAAATGCTCCCCTCCCCTTTTACCTGGTGAGGCATAGTTTCTCCTCTACATTTCCTCTTCTGCTCTCCAGCTCCTCTTCCTTTTTCTGGTCCAAAGAGCGAGAGGAGAAGGAGCAGCCATGGGTGGGCGGCTAATCTGCTGCCTGAGATGCAGATGGCTTCAGTTGGCCCACAGATGAACCAATCCAAAGAGGAGAGAATAAAGGAGAATAAAGAGATTTTGGGACAAGTAATGGATGAAATAATGGAGCAGGAAAGTAGCCAGGTTTCATAAAAAGGCATGCAGTGCCTGGGGCCAGGATCTGTGTCGCTTCCTTAAGAAGGGTTGCATTGAGGGAGGATATATATGGATGAGAAACACTAGATGCTGTCAGCAGCGGCGTCATCCTCAAATTAAGTTCCGGAATGCTAGGCGGGACTTACAGCTTGATTGACAGGCTGTCCATGATGTGTTGCTGCCTGCCCGCCCACTGCGCGGGCTCCCTCCGGTTGGCGCGCCCCTCCGCTGCTTGCCCAGGCACCCGGCGCGCCCCCCAGGCAAGCGGGCACCCCCTCCGAAGCCAGGGGTGCCCGCGCGGTGGGTGGGCAGGCAGCGACACGTCACGGACGGGCAGCCAATCAGGCGGTAAGTCCCGCCTAGCGTTCCGGAACGTCATTTGAGGATGACACCACTGGCTGTCAGTATCACTGCTATCTTGAGGGACCATCTGAAAGATGGATTAGAAGAGCATCAGGATATTCTTGTTGTATCAGACCAAGGTCCATATGGACTAGGAGGTCATTTCTGACCGTGGCCAGTCAGATGCTTCTGGAAAACCCACAAGCTGTGTATGGAGATAACAGACTTATTGTCAGTCCAATCCTATGGGTGTGTTATGACAGTGGAATGTGCCTTCTGCCAGCATAACATGTTTTGCAGCTGTGGAAAACATGACACCGCTGGTGGCCACAGCTGGGAGTGGTGAGCAGCCAGGTTTCCGTGAGGAGAGACCAGATCTTCTCACCTGAGCAGGTAAGATTGCACAGGGGTCAGGAGCAGTGATGGGATTCAGGGGGTTCGCCCAGGTTCTATAGAACCGGTTGTTAAATGGCCGGGCCCCACCCACTCGCTTCCCTCGGCTGGCTTCGGGTTCTTTTTTGGCTCCAGCTATGACGTCATAGAACCGGTTGTTAATTTATTTGAATCCCACCACTGGTCAGGAGGAAAATGGGGTAGAAAAGGGTAGGGATGGGAGGAACAGGGAGGAGATGTGGCAGGAGTGGGCAGGAATAAGGTCCAGCAGCAGCAGCAGCAGCAGCAGCCATCAAATCCTAACCCCCTTCCTGGTCCTAATCCAACTTCAAGGGTCATCACAGACTTTCACCTGACAATAGAGCTGGCACAGGTCTGAGTTGACTCATGGCAGCTGCTGGGGCTTACCCCAATAGAAAGGAACAAATGTTCCCTTACATCAAGGATGCCTCCATATGTCGAAACTCCCCTGTGGAAGACAGCAGAAGCCATGTTTCCTCAGCTGCATTATCATGTAGGGAATTTCTTAGGATTTTTCTGCCGATGTTCCCAGCATCTGGTATACAAGAATAGACTGCCCTGGTAAATGGAAGTTCCATTTAGCCATCCTACCTGATAGCCATTGATATGTCTGACCTCCATTAATCTGTTCAGCCTATTTTAAAACCATCTACTTAATGGTCATCTTATTATAGTAAATTCCATGTCAAAACTCATGGTGAAACTAAGCGACATGTCCGGAATCTACGGCCAATCTGTTTCACCGGATGATCCCAGATCCAAGCATTAAGAAAGACATGGGTGTAAGAGGGGAACGATTATTTTTGGCAGCACTGTTTTCATGGGAACAGAGTAGAGGATCAGAAACAAATTACTTAATCGGAAAGCCCAGAGACAAAGAATATGCAGTAGTTGTGATGGTAATGAAAAAAGGTCATATTCTGTTTTCTCAAGGTGCACTGAACTGCACAATATTGACATTTCTGTCGGTCTGGCCCAAGACAACATTTTGGGTTTCATCTCTGTAGAAAATGGCAGCATGAGAAAAGTGTGAGATGATAGCAAAGTCCACATGGATCCCAATCTTGGATATAATTGTTAGTTTGTCTGTGTACCACCTGTGAATAAGTACTACTCACACTGTTTTCCCTCTTGTCCCTGGAGGAAATCAGCAACAGGCAGTTTCATCCATTTTATCTACTCAAACTGAGCTGTTCCACGGACAAAAAGATGAGTAGATGTTACCTGTAACAGCAAGAACACAGGTTTGCACCATCCAATTAATCTAAAAATCTGCACAGATACTCTGAAAGATTACCAGACACATGCATGGGCAAGTCAAATAATCACTCAGAATTAAAAAAAAATGTCAATAGGAATGCAATCAAAAGGCAAATAGAATAATCTCAGTAATCTCACTTACCTACCAAAAGATCTAATGGAAATCCTTATTGGCCTGGCCTTTGAGCTGCTTTCCATCAGCTGAAGAAAAGCAGCAGAGGAGTAGATGGATTTAAAGATTTTTTGACCCTAAGCCTCACAGACATGGTTTCTATTAAATTTAATTACTGCCTCCTGCCGCTTTAAATTGAAGTCTGTTTCAAAACACATGTAGCTGTTATTTACAAGACAGCTTGCAGAGTAGAAGTACCTGGAAAAAAAACATAGCTGCAAAAACAAGGGAAGTTTCCAGATGCCTCTTCCTGCTGCTATAACAAAAATAATACTGGGCAAAATTGCGAAGTCTTTTGTTGGAGGTTGATCTAATTTATCAGGGGAGGGAGAAATGGTACTGCTGTGTGTTAAGGATCCACAATTATGGTTGAGTCTTTGGGAAGCAGAGATCAGACTTTTGGGTTTGTTGTTACCAAGAAAATAAGCCCCATCTAGATGCACAAGGTATTTTGGTGTGTCCCAGCTCACCTGGAATATTGGAATTTGGAAAATTCCAGCTCATCTGGTTTTCCTGAGTGTTAGGGAAAGGGAAGAGGGAATCCTCTGAGAAGGCAGACTGACCAAGGGGAGAAATGCCCAGTGGTTAGTGCTCATAAACCTGCTCCCCACTTTCCCTTTACAGGATCAGCAGCTGAATGGTTTGTTGTTTGTATCCAGTGCCACCATCTCAGGCTACAGAGACCAGACAGAGGAAGGCTGTCTTGGGGGGAAAAAATCCTCCAGTCCTATCCTCCCTGTCCCCAATGATGCAGCCATGCCAAAAAGGAGTGTGCTGAATCCAGTGAGGGGGTCAAGGGAATTTCCCCCCCTTACCCATCCGTAAGCCTCCCACTCTGCAATAGGAGGCCACAGGTGGATGGGTGTGGCCTCTGTGGGGCTCAGAAGAGCCTCCAGAGGCTTTAAGGGCCCCCCTGAAACTTGGGGGCTTCAGTATCTGGGGATTTGCAAGCGTTTCTGGAACAGAACCCCTGAGGATAATGAGGGCCTGCTTGTATACTGAAGCCACTTTTCCAGGTGTAAAGCCCAGGCACGTGAAGAAGGCAATTGAAAAGTAGTAAGTAGTAGTCGCTAAAAAGGTAAAGGTTTCCCCACGACCGAATGGTCTAGTCGTGACCAACTGTAGTGGGGTGTGTGTGCTCATCTCTTTTTCTAAGCCTATAGAGCCGGCGTTTGTCCGAGGCCAAGCTTCCGTGGTCATGTGGCCAGCATGACTATATGCCATAGTGCACGGAACGCCGTTACCTTCCCACCAAAGTGGTGCCTATTTATCTACTTGCATTTTTACATGTGTTTGAACTGCTAGGTTGGCAGGAGCTGGGACAAGCGACAGGAGTTCACTCAGTTGTGTGGTCTGAAACTCCCAACCTTCCGGTCAGAAAGCCCAGCAGTAGCGGTTTAACCCGCAGTGCCACCATGTCCCTAGAGGGCTACCTCTAGTAGTCGCTAGAGGGCTGTTAATGATGGGCACCTGAAGGAGAGGCCCAACCAACCATGCCAACTTGGATGGCAAGCAATCACCTCCATGAGCTCACACGACCACTACAAGGCTGAATGCCTGACTGGAATCATATGGTGTCGCCAAATATCTGAACCAGCATCTCTAAATTGGTCCTGTATCTTGAGCTGCCCCAGTTCTTACAATGGGAATGGCATCTTTGTGGGTCACAATCACCACAGGCCCCAAAAGTATTTCTGTTTGGCCAGATCATGCCCACTGTCCGTTGTCTAAACAACTACCAGCCAGTATGATGTCCTCACTACTCAGAGTTTGTAATGGGGACATTTTCTATAATACCACACAACAGTTGTTCTAATCTCATTCACATGTTCTGAACACAGCTGTCAGGAATTAGCAAATGCCAGCGCATGAAGCCTCATTGTCATCGAAATGCTTAGAAAATGATGTGACTTGGGTGCACTGTGGCTCACATCCTCATGTAGACTTTGCTCGGGCAGATTAAAAGGTTTCTTCATTGTAGTTTTTATGAGATTGTTTATTTTTTTTCCACAGAGGCAGAAAATGAAATGTAACTATCCATAAAAATGAAATGAAATTGTGGCCCAATAACAAGGCCACGCTTGCTGCATCATTTTAAATGTTCTGCTTCCCAGGCAATGAACAAATGTTTTTAGGATTAGTTATTGCCAACCACAGAGCGCTATTCCAAGAGAAAACTTAGGCAGGAAAAATAAGAACTGACTGCGAACAGCAGCCATTTTCTGACAGGAGCCACATGGCACGTCCTGGTGCCATATAGTCGGCGTTCTTTCACCTGTTTAACCAAAATTAACTGTGAAAACATAGCCTTCTTGCACTTTTCTCTTTCACACTTCGAGTACCCAATCCTGAAGGCCCCAACACCAGCAGTAAACATGTACCGCTGGCTAAAAGCATCACAAACAGCGGTGTTATGCTGCCGGAACGCTGGGCGGGACATCCGGGGTGATCGACAGCCCGCCTGTCGCGTTCCGGAGCGTTCCGCCATTTGCGTAACCAATTACGCCGCTTGTGTACGTTACGCAAATGGCGTAACACTCCGGAACGCGACGGGCGGGCTGTCGATCACCCGGATGTCCCGCCCAGCGTTCCAGCAGCATAACACCGCTGGTCACAAACATGCCATAAAGCAGCTTTGTGGCACCGCAGAAGGAGGGAGCGCTGGGTTGGGCCAGCACCGGTCAGCTCTGGACCTCAGTGCCAGGCAGGAGGTCAGCTGGTGCTCCAGCAGCACCAGCCAGTGGTAAGTGTATTTGGGGAAGGGAGGAGGCATGGAGGGGGCGGAACTTTGTGGAGGAAAGGAGGCTTGGGGAAGGCAGGGGGCGGGGCCAGTGGTGGCTTCCACTGCGGTATTCCATGCCCCACTTTGGGATGGGCAGCTCAACACAGGGCTTCTCTAGTCTGCGCCATCCAAAGTAGACCCATCGTGGGGGTGGGATCTTTATGTCCCCTTCCCCTGAGGAGATTCCAGCAGCTGCCACGGTGCCCATAGAATGCAGCGGTAGCCATTTTGGCTCAGTGGCACATTAAGAGAGAGACAATTCTAAGATGAGGAAAACACATTTTTTTCTGAAACAGTGCAAACCTATTATGGAACTCCTCACATCTGAGGCGTGACTCATACTGAGCGGCCCTTCTTCTGAAGAGGGAGAACTTTTCATCCCACATCCTGCCATGTCCAAGCAGAAACACCAGCAGACGATACAGACATGCCCTGGGAATGCTCCGTCGTGATAAGGAAGGAATGCCATGTGGGTGCATAAAAAGTGCTGTGTCATCTTGCAGGACCGAGCTAATGAATCTTGGTTTCCTGGCTGCACCATGGAAGCCTATGAGTTCTGCATGCTGCGATGTGTAAATACATACGCTTTGATGTAATTCAAATCATGACTGGCTCAGCAATTGCACAATCTTTTAATTTGCCTGGTATGCTTTCTAGATGTGTGCAAGGGGAGGACACACTGACTGCCGCGTATCAGTTTCCTGGTTTCTGAGAGCTCAGCCACATTTTATTTTGAATGAAAATTGGAAGCACGCTCTCATGCTTCGTACATCTGTATGCAGTCACTTTTCCCGTGGGTTAAGGTTAGGAATTACCCTCTCTAAGTGAAACTACACGCTCTTCCCCGAGGTTTCTGAGGGTGCAATCCTAAGCAGCACCGGACTGGCGAGGCCGATGGGCCAGCGCCATAGCCAACATGGCTTAGGAGAGGCTGGAGCCTCCCTGCAGCAAGGGATCGTGCATTCCTTTACCGTAGGGGCGGCTCCAGCATCCCCTAAGCGCTCCTCGGATCTGCGCCCACTAAATAGGGGCTGAATCAGGACCGCACAGCCTCCCGAACGGGCTTAGGATGCAGCCGTATGGCTGCCTCCCAAGCCCCCCATGTCTCCCTCCCCAACCTCGCTCCCCACCACCAATCTCCATCCCAGATGGTTCCTCCCTCGTGCCGACCGACTTCGGTTGGCACGAGGAAGGCTTCCCGTCGGCGCTCTGAAGCCAATGCTACTCGTAGCGTCGGCTTCAGAGCAGCGCCGACATGGGTGTGCTGCTCAGCGCCCCCGCATCAGCGCTAATGATGTAGCGCCGACGCATCAACATTGCATCAGCGCTACGTCCATTAGAGGATGGCGCTGTAAGTCTGAGGGTTCAATCCAAGCACCCGTGTATCACCAATGCAACATTGTTGTGTCGGTGCTACATCACTAGCGCCAACACAGGGACACTAAGTGGCACTCTACATCAGCGCTACATCTCTTGGGCCGACACTACCAGTAGCCCATACTCCTGGTCTTGTGTGCCCATACTGACAAAAATGCACAGCACCCAACACAGCAGCAAAAGTTGGCACACACTAAGGAAGTGCAGAAAAAATGAATTTCTTTTAAATAAGTGGTTCCCAAACTTTTTAGCACTGGTGTCTCATTTTTAATAAGTTTCACTTTATCAGCTGCTCAATTCTCTGCGGCTATTGTGGTGATTGGGCAGTAGTGCTTCCCCCAAGTTGCCGGCTGTTTAATCATTGATGCACCTATAGCCTAATCTGCCTTGTCCATCAAAACTGGGTTGTGAACCCACAGTTTAGGAACCACTGTTTTAAATGTTTCTATTTTTTAGGGCTTATATTTGATTTAGGGTTGTTTCCTCTAATTGCATCTTGTGTGATTTTATTTCATTGTCACTTTCATATATTTTTGTGGCAAGTTCAGATCATACTTTGGCTTTTCCCACTTGACCATTTTTATTCACCGTGTTCATTGTGATCATCATTTTAGATTTAGAGGGCTTGTTTGGTGGTTATTTTATATTGAGGCATTTGCCTGTTGCATTGCCCTAGAAGAAGACACTTGTGTTGGACCTACGCAGCCATTCTTAATACATTTCATATTTCTGTGCCTTCTTGGCATCCTCTCTTTCTCCTTTTGCTCTTTGGCGTGCCCCAGCCCAGGGTTTGAAAATTACTGCATTATGGAAATAATGATTGGGAATATTTCTTTTGTTCTGCTTTATTGGCATAGTTTTTCTTCCAGCGATCAGTACAGTTCTCTTCTTCATCCAATTGTCTGAGCAAACTGAAGCCAACCCAGATAGGATTGTAGGGAACATGTAAACGAGATAACCTTTATTTAAGCAGAATCATCACTGTGTTCATTTCACATGGCATTCGTATAACACCAGCTGTATTTCACATACTTTTTGGTCGTTGGACAAGATTTCTCTCCAAAGCCACAACAAAGAATGCTTCGGGTTTCTGCTCCAGGGAAGATTCAGAGAAGAGCAGCCAAAATCCATTTTTTCAGCCTGTTCTCCAAGCAGTTTACTGTATCGGATCCCATTTCTGTCAGTTACAAGTGTCAGGAGATGAGGCACATTTGGAGACCACACCCCCACTCCAAATCTGTGTACCGCACTTTGAAAACTACAAGCACAAGTCAAAATTACATACTCAAGGCAAATCGTTTTGAAGCATGTTTGTTCTGCATTATTTTCTTCTTGTGAAGAGAAGAAAGCAAGCCTGTGCAGACATTTTGGGGAGTAAGCCCCATTGAACTCCATAGGTCTTTGGAGCAAATATTCAGAAAATCAAGCTGTCCGAAGTATAGATTTCAGAACCAGCCTATGAGTGTTGCCAAATATTGACCAGCCTTTGCTCCTGCGCTTTTAGCAACACTTTGATCTGCAGACACTAGCTGATGTTTTGCCTCCCTTGCTGTTAAACTCCTCCTGCTGATTTCAACAAATCAAGCTGCTGTCGACAGAAACAAGGGCAGACCAGGCAGGGCACCCCTAGACTTCGGGGGTGCCATATAATGGCCACAGTCCAGCATGTGGAGCATTATGTTTACAGCAAGGGCATTTTCTGGAAGCGCCTGGTACAGCCACTTTGCAGCCGTCTTTATAGTACCTGGATGAGTGACCACCTGAGAACATTATGCACACTGGCTTAAGTTCCAAGATGGAAGACAGGCAGGAAATGTCTAATTTGGGAAAAAAGGGATAGTTTTTAACCCAGATTTTATCACATCTAAGTGTCAACAAGATGAGCCATTGGAGACCATGACTGGATAACCTGTCTCTTTAAATTTTTGTGCCTAGACATTTTGTGCCACAGTCGGGGTGTGAAGATAAGGACCATGGCAAATGGAGGAGAAGAATTTTTATCTCGTTGGCCCCATTTTTCCTATGAAAATCTTACACCCTTCCCCATGGCTGCTATCTGCCAACATTTAAATCAATCAATCAATCAATCACTAGTATTTATATACCGCTTTTCAACATAAAGTTCACAAAGCAGTTTACAGGCAAATAATAACATTAAAGTTAAATGGCTCTCTGTCCCAAAAGGGCTCACAATCTAAAGGAATGGAGAACACCACCAGCAACAGCCACGAGAAAGACACTGCTGGGGTGAAGAGGGACAATTGCTCTCCCCCTGCTAAATATAAGAGGGCACCACTTGAAAAAAGTGTCTCTTGCCCATTTAGCAGGGGTTATTATTAAAGCAATAGACTAGCCAGAGAGGAGGGCGCAGTTAGTACTACAGGTGCCTCAATGCACCATGTAAGTGCTTCCCCACTCACCATCGGAACTATTCCAGGCAGCAACAGCAACGTGCAGCCAATTGATTCGGAGAGTGCCTGTGCTTCACTGCCTCTGTCTGGAATGGCTCTGACGGCAAATGGGGGGCTGCTTACACTGTGCATTGTGACGCCTGCAGTACATACTGCACTGCTCCCCCTCTGGCTACACTACTGATTTGAAGCCACTGGAGATCACAGATCTTCATAATCTTATCAAATTCATCCCTCAACGATCCCGTCAATTCATTTTCCTCTGTCAGAGTGTGCCATAAATAGCTGCCAGAATCTTTTCAGACCATGATTTGTGTCAGTAAGGGTGGACAAGCGCGTGAGCGAGAACCTACCTCTTGAACTGTGTAACTCCGAAGCTTGCAAATTGCAAAAACTGGTTGCGCAAAAAGAGGCAACTGAGCTAGCTTGCATCTATGATTCCATGGAGGGTGATTGCTAGAGATATGACCATCCAAAATAAATCTGCAGAGGTGATTTGCATTTGAAAAATGTCAGAAGTACCACAGCCTGTCCCATCCCAGTCAGATGAGTTTCTGTAAAAGCCGACCCCCTTCTGGCACCTGTCTGTTGAGAAAACCTGCTGTTTGTTGCATGTAGAGAGCTAACACTTTTCTGCAGCTTTCCCTTTGAGGACAAAAATATGACAGCTGTAGCTTGCACAAGGTATTGCCATCTGTATGCATTAGACTAAGCCAATTTAATTCAGGATAATAGGACTTTCCAAGCCTTCAAAGCTGAAGGCAAAAAGAATATATTCCATTTTGGTTGCTCAGATACTGTCCAGAGTATCCCCCATCACCACCACCCTCTTCGTCTGAAAATTATTGCAGTAATAAGTAAGTATCAATATTAGTATGTCTGGTTTAGGAAAGCATGCACCCAAACTGCCTTTGAATACAAATTCTGGAAAGGATATACTGAAAGGCAGGTAGAAGTCATCTGTCACTGTTGAAGCTCTCTCTGAAAATATATAGCGTTCAGCACTGCAGTTTGTATTTAAAGATATGGGTGAAGAAATACATTATACGGGCAGAGAGAAATGGGAGCAGGAGCTATTTTGTGCTTCAGATTAAAAGCAAAAAATCGAAGTCCATCAAATGAGCCTTTCTGTATTTTGTTTTTTCACAGTACAATCCCATCCCCATCTGAGCCCCAACTGGATTTGCTTGCAATCCGAGTCAAAGCCCATATGCACCCCCCAAAAATCTGGGGAGCCCCTATTGGTGGTTTGAGAATTTCAATCTTGGTTACAAAGAAATGTTTCTGAATTTCATGATTGTGGAGACGAAGGAGGCAGTGTGGCTGAATGACATGGGGAATGCAGTCCTAACCTGGAGATAAGCCGGCACAGTTAGACTAGCAAGGTTTGGCTGGCACAAGGAACAGTGTAAAGTGTGTTTGGGCCACTCTCGGGGTCAGAGAGGATGGTGCACGTCTGTGTGCTGGCCCCTCTGACTCCGAGCATAGTCCAAACGCACATTACAGTGTCCCTTGTGCCGGCTAAACTTTGCTGGCCTAACTGTGCCGACCTACTGTACCTCCAGGTTAGGATTGCACTCGGGATTTCATTATATCTGAAAGCAGAGCCTCCCTCCCACCCAAAACAACCCCCATCCAAACCACATAATCCCACAGCTGTGCCTTTATCTCTTTTGCAAAGATCGCAGGATATGCCGGGGCACAAATTGTGAATCATGAGCAGTTTGTATGTAAGTAATGGCTTTCATCTGTGTCTTCCTAGTGATTTATTTTTTAAAAAATCTAGATGGAACAGGCACTAGAGAATCACCATAAAGGCAGGGATGTGTGGTCCCCATGTAACATCAGCACCTTAAAACTTCCTCCACAAAACCAGAAAACCTTTGCCTCTCCCAACTACTTCCAACCTCCTGCTCTCCAGTCTTGGCACCCACCTGCCAAACTGCTCCTGAATGAACCCATTGTAGCTCCTGCCTGGTAGGCGTGACTGGCATTCCAGGGACTTGCACTCAAGAGCATTAAGTACCCTATTGGTCTGCTAAGTGTCCCCTATCAACAATCAGATCTTGCCAAAGCATAAAGGGCTGCATGACTCACACAACACGTTTTTTCCAGGGCCGCTATTGGTGCTGATTGGTACTGCCTCCTTGCTTCCATATAAGGCAAATGTTCAGAACAACCCCTTCACCCTCAATGGCCCGAGGAATTTCAGAATGAGGACAAGCAAGGCTTCGCATCAAGCATTCAGAGGACGTTCCTTCCGAGACTTGAGCAGAATAAAAAAAATATTTTTTTGAGGGAATGCTCACTGCATTCTGCTTGTGTTGCTCTGCACAGGGAGTTGGCCTTATCTTTAAATGAACAAAAGCCGTGAATCTTCTTCCTCGCCAGCCTGTCTCAGCAGAGCAGGGCAGACGTGTCATTTTTGCCAACCGAATGCACAGTTAACACACTCTGGTCATTAAAACAAAAACAAAAACAAAGGAAAACATGTGGAATGCATTTTCATCTTCACATTTATCGATCGGTTCTAGGTTGAAATTCTAACTGGCTTCATGGGGCAGGGAGGGGAAAAGTCATTTTTTTACAAAACTCAAACCAGCCTTTTAATATACATCCTGACTTAAAATAATACAGGTAGATGATCCCTTACCCAGACATCTGAAATCCAGATTATTCTGAAATCCAGACACCTTTGTACAAGACTTCTTTAAAACTTCCTGTAGAAAGAACATCTTGTGCTCATTCCCACGTACAGGCTGAAAGTTCTATTCTCTGTGGGTCTACCTATAACAGATATTGTTGAAAGATGGCAGAGTCCAGCAGACACCCAAATGGGTTACAGCGAAAAGAGCATGAGGAGGCATTTCTATATATGCAATTATTCTGGACTCCTGAACGCTCTAGGAGTCAGGGAGGCCGGCACATGGATGAGTGACTCCGAAAGTGGTCCAAATGCACTTTATGGCGCGTTCGTAACACTCCTGGGCCAGCACAAGTGACTTATGCCAGCCTAACTCCGGGTTAGAATTGCATTCTGTGTCTATTACCCATATCTTCTCGGTGACAAACGTGACATTCATCCTACGTGGTACAGCCTGAAGACATTTTCAGTAAGTGAACGTATCAAAAGCTACCTCATTTTTTACAGGCTAATTAAAGGGACACTGTCAAGGTTGTGAGGCATTACAATTACCATAAATTGGCAGTTGTTCTGTTTCAAAGCACTGACGTTAAAGGGATATTGTCTCATTTAAACATCACATCGCTACACTTTTTTTCACAAAAGCCACTCTTTTTGGTACGAGCTTGAATTTGATTGCTAGCACAGAAAGGCATTTTTGAAAGTGTTCTTCAGCTATTCCCTAATTTCTAGGATATGAATGTTTTAAATAAATGCATCTAAAACTGCACTTGATGGAGCTTTTGTTGACAGTGTTTGCTAATTACATTGGTGGAACCTGGAGTACAGCGAGAGAAATATATTAAGGCTCAGCCTGATTTTTCTCCCACTCTTACTCCAAGGAGCTCATGGCTGTGTAAATAATTCAGAGGGGGAGTGTCTGTGCAGCAAGGGATGGTGCCTGCTATGGGTGCCATCAGAGGGGTGGGCACTCCAGCGAAGGAAAGTAGGAAAAAGCCAGAGGGCAGATTTGCCTGCTGGCCCACCCCTGCGTCTGTTTCACTCCAAAATGGAGTGATTGCGGATGCTGGAGGTGTCACTAAGTGGCACAGAGGTCAGGTGGTTGTGCTAGGGGCCTGGTAACGCAGGGGGTGAAGGGTCTATGTGGCATCACCTTACCCACCCATCCCGGTGCTGCTAGAGCTCATTACAGCTCTAATTCTCCCCTTTATCAACACAACTGCCTCTGACCACTCAGATAATACCTACCCCATCTGACAAGCCCCACACATAAAACTGTATGGACACCCTTGACATATTTAGTTCCCTAATTGTGGGTGTGGGCTTCTCCAAAGTATTCAGGTGCAAGGACAGATTAGGGTGCAATCCTAACCAACTTTCCAGAACTGACATAGCTGTGCCGATGGGACATGTACTGCATCCTGCCAGGTGCGCACGGAGGCCCCAGCGCACCCCATGGCTGGTGCTGAAACCGCGCACCCCCCCCACGTTGCTCCGCCCCCACGCATCACTCAGACACTCCTCCCTTAGCCCGGAAACGCTCCATTTCTGAGCTAAGGGAAGCGTGGGTGGGCAGGAGGGCCAAAAACTGTGTGGTTCCGCACACAATGGTGCCCCACCGCTGCCCGGCACCCCATGGCTCGCGCCATGGGGGGCCACAGGGAAGATACATGCAGTGATGTCATGCAGGGGGTATGCGGGGGTACGCGAGTACTGGTTTCTAGGATTACAGCTGGCCCTGCCCATTCGCCCGCCCACTCGTCGACTCCGCCCTCTGCAACGTTTGAATTTCCTGCATGTTTGAGTTGCCTGCATGTTCTCAGAGCCAGCCAGGCAGGCAGGCAGTGAGCGGAGCCTTTCCTTTCCTTGCCACTGAAAAATGAGTTGCTCTGGGGTTTTAACGTGATGCCAGGCCTCCTTCACATGTTCTGGGGGTGCTGTGGAATACTGTTACAACTGTTGGGTCAGTTTAAAATCATCTGAGGCCTCAAAAAGGGCTTTTTTCATGTCACTTCCTGCCACGACATCACTTCTGGCTTATGACGTCACTTCCAGTGGGCGGGTCCTGACACGTGCCAATCAAAAGTGAGTACCTGCTCTTAAATCATTTAGATGACACCACTGGATACACGCCTGCATCCTGCAGTTGGGGGGGGCAGTCGTGGAGGCCTCCTCCTGGTAAGGGAATGTTTGTTCCCTTACCTCGGAGCTGCATTGCCCTTATCCTGGTGCTAGAGAGTTGTTAGGATTTCACCCTAAACCACAGACCCATACCAAAGGCTATTAAGAAGTGATGAATCTCACCCCAATGGGTCAATATACTTGAGGCCAACACCTAGCCCACCATGGGGTCAGCTTAGGCAGGAAACAATCCTCCTTGTTACTTTCCCCCATCCCCACAGCTCACAATAGCAACCACCACTACATACAATGAAGTGAGCCCAGTCCCCTAGAAGAAATGAAGTAACAGCCTCTCTCACAATTCTATAATTACATTTCAGGGGCATCCGGCAATGTTGACTTCCGTATCCGTTTTTTTTTGCGGACTTCAGGATGGGGAAAAGAACCACAATTGTCAGATGTTTCTTTGTCCTAGTTCCCATGAAGCAGCTAGCCAAGACTGAAGGGCCTTTGAAAGAGATGCATTTCCCTTATTCCACTTTGGGCCGGCACCAAACAGGAAAAGCCCTGGATGTGGTTAACAAGAGAGCTTCCTCTACTGCCTGAATCTGAAGTCCAAGCAGAGGTTGGATCAGTTTCTCTCTTTTCATTGAGCATCATCTTCAAAAGAAACACTTTTAATAACACAGGCAGACCGCAGTGCCTCTGATTTAAGTAGCAACTATTGATTGACCAGTTAGAACTTCCGTGCTTTATGAATTGTTCTCTAGAGGTGAAGAAATGGGGAAATCAATGTTCCTACTTGCATGTATGCTCATGCTTATAAAATAAGACCGAGTTTCTAACCCTGTCCCAGAAGGGAAGGAGATTCTTCAAACTACTACAAGGCATTGCTTATACATAAAAGACTGACATACACTAGCTTCACACATGTCATAATGTGCGCTGTAATCGTAATTGTAGTAATATATGCCTTATGTCTTTGATTCAGAAAAGAGAATGATGCCCTAATACAGAACAAGCAAATTTCCCTGCAGTTTTAAATTCTTCTGAAGTGTTACAGTGGAACCAACCAAGTATGCGAATCAGAAACACAAATCTATTTTCCCCTCATACATATGTACGGTATATAACAGGCTGACAGAGTTTGGGTTCTATCAAGTGTAGCCCACCAGCCATGCGCAGAAGCCCAAGAGAGATTTTAGAAAACTTTGTTTTCTGCTTGCCTGCAAAAAGCATCAGCATGTGCATATGTGTTTGTCAAGCATCTCTCGAATAAGGCATTAGAACAGGAAAAAGATACTCAAGGAGGAACATGGCCCAATGTAGTAACCCATAGGATTGGAGGCACCTGTGCCAGCATCGGTGCAAAGTCCTTGCACCACAAAGGGTGCCAAAGGACTCTGAACTAAGCAACGTGCTGGGAAAGCAGAGCTGTCAACCCTGCTACCTCAGTGTACCTTCCCTTCTTTATCAGACCATGATCACACTGTGATCACAACAGTGTGGCTGATCCTCAAATACAATTGTAAGGAGGAGAAGTTATGGAAAGCAATGGGCGGTCTGTGAAATTATGCCCTGCTTCCTGAATAATTGCTTCTGATTTCATTGCCACAGTGCAGCCTGTTTGCACCATGGAAGCTGATAGATCACATGAAACCATCTATGCCGTTCCTCATGGACCTGACCCTCATGGCATTTGATCAATGGATGGCATTTGAACACCTGGTCACCTGGAAATTTGATGCATCAGCCTTGCTGGCATGGACAGCCCCAACCGATGGGGGGACAGCACTGATGCTGCAGCCCCATAGCTGGGTGTTGCAAACGTGCCATTAGGAATGTTTGCACCACCCTGGAAGTATAAACAGCCCTGGCAGAGAGGCCTGCACCACCCTGTCAATGCTGGAGGGGGACCCCAGCCATCAGCAGAGAGCAGGTATGTGCTGGTCAGCATTGGGGCATGGGGAGGCACTCCTTGGCAGTGGGAGGGGAAAGAGAAGGGGGAATGGGATTGGGAATGACCCAGAAGGGATGGGACTGGTGGAGGCCTCTTTTGTTGAATGCTATCCCCAATATTGAGGGACATGGTGGCGCAGTGGATTAATCTGCTGCTGCTGGGCTTTCCGACCGCAAGGTTGGGAGTTCGAGACTGCGCGACGGAGTGAGCTCCCATTGCTTGTCCCAGCTCCTGCCAACCTACCAGTTCGAAAGCACCTAAATGCAAGTAGAGAAATAGGGACCACTTTGGTGGGAAGGGAATGGCGTTCCGTGCGCTACGGCGTAGAGTCATGCCGGCCACATGACCACGGAAGCTTGTCCTTGGACAAAACGCCAGCTCTACAGGCTTTGAAACGGAGATGAGCACCGCCCCCTACAGTCGGTCATGACTAGACCATTCGGTCGTGGGGAAACCTTTACCTTTACCTTTATCCCCAATATTGGGCTCAGAAGCCCAACTTGGGACTTCTCAAGTCTGCCCCAGTGAAATGGACTGGACTTTAGTTGGAGTAAGGGAACAAATGTCCTCTTACTCCAAGGTGACCTCTAGACTGCTTGCATCCAGGATAGGATAACACAGCATAGCTGTTTGGTAGCACAGCTCATGTGCTGGATAGGACTGGGCGCCTCAGATCTGCATCTGCTGTTCAGCAGGCAAAAAATACTGAACTAAAAAACAAAATTAAAAACCTCTCACTTGGAAATTCAAAGGGTTAACACTCACAAAAGGAATATGGCAAGAGTAAAGTCTGCAGTATCCAAGATGGCAGCTCCCAGCTTTCTGCAACCTACCTAACATCAGGTCGCGACCCACCCACAGAGATTCTCCACCCACACTTTGAAAAACACTACTATAAAGTGATTCTGTGTTGTGAAAAAGCACTTCCTTTTGTCTACCCTGAATCCAGGGTGTAGTCGGCACAGACAGCAGAGTGCTGGGACTTCTCCTGTAGCAGTTACCAGCAGGAGTGCTCAGGTGCTGCCTTTGACACTTTTTTCAAAGGACCTCAGCCAGAATGAAGCATCAGGCTCAGCTGGAGACAAAGGGAGACACTTGCCTGGAGGCAATTCATTCGCTAACGACTAGGCCCTCTTCTTTCCTAATAGCTGCCTGAGAGACACAATGTAGCTCCTGTTACATTAAAGCTGCAGCACACTTACCTGAGAACACGTTCTATTGAACCCAGAGGCATTTGCTTCTGAGTAAACCTGCTTCTAATATGCTGTTCATTTTTAACTGGGATTTTTTTTTTTAATCAATTTTCCAGTTGTTATACTTTTGTTCAGGATGAAATGTGTCAGATATTTTAAAATGAGGTATAATACATTGTGAAGTGGGAATAATTGGCAGGACAAGAAAACATACCAGTGAGGAAATTTGATTTTGTTGCTGTAGTAGAGTAGTAGTAGAGAAGTAGTAGAGAAGTAGTAGAGTAGTAGAGAAGTAGTAGAGAAGTAGAGTAGTAGAGAAGTAGTAGAGTAGTAGAGATTTTGTTGCTGTAGTAGAGAAGGGAAAACCTAGGTCTGTCTAGGTCTGTCTGTCTGTCCGTCCGTCTGTCTGTCTGTCTGTCTGTCTCTCTCTCTCTCTCTCTCTCTCTCTCTCTGTGTGTGTGTGTGTGTGTGAGGATGCTCTTTTGCACAAGGGCCACCATAAAGCGCGTTTGCACCACTCTCAGATTCAGCGAGGATGGCGCACGTCTGTGTGCTGGCCTCTCTGACTCCGAGAGTGGTCCAAACACTCTCTACGGTGGCCCTTGTGCTGGCCAAACTTTGCTGGCCTAACTGTGCCATCCTAACTCTAGGTTAGGATTGCGCTCTCACTGTTGATTCAAAAATGTTTCTCATCCCCCTGACAGCCGCCTCAGCTGTCAGGTTGTGGTAAACTGACACACTCATAAACTATCAATACCTAATTGTGCCAAGGAGGTTTTTGGCCTGGCTTCACCACAAAGGAAGTGATACACTCAGATATTAATTGTTGTGCCGGACAATGGGTGTTTGCAGTCTGGTTTTGTGTTTTTGTTGTGTCACCTGCTGTGTCCTTACATAACTCCTTCCACCAGAACTGTCAATGGAATGTTCTGGATTCTGCTATAAGTGCTAATGAAGCCTCAGCTTAGCTGACTGAGATGTGCATATTGTTGTGAGTAGGCCCTACAGAAAGCATATGGGTGTCAAGAGGCAGTTCCTGCCCCAGAGAGATTATTGCTCATCTTATTTTCACACAAGTCTTTTATTGGCATGTGTTTATACTGCAAACTCCCATTAAACTAAAAAGGCAATAAACTGATGATGTTCCTGCTCTTTAAGGATTGGATCATTACAATTGTTTCAAAAGGCAATATAAATGTCTAAGCTCCTATAAATACCTCAGCCTTGCTCCTTATCTCCCCAGTAAAATTGGCAGTTCCCTAACCTCGGTACACTGTCGTTGGGTAATCTTTCATGTCTATCTGGCACAAGCTCTGTTTTCTTAGTTTCCAGGAAAGGAGAAGGATGCGAGACAGGCAACTTACAAAAACAAAATCATAGTTGCTGATCAGTGGTGTGTTTATTTATCTGTAGTTTTGCCCAACTATGCAATGCCAGTTTATTTTATTAAGATAATATAAAGGAAACAGAAATGTAATAACATGATAATTTGTTTTCATTCCCATCGCCTATTTTAGCTTAAAGAGGGGTCCTGTTCCTTTAAATACGGCACAGTAGGGAAATTCTATCAGCTACGCATCTCCCAACTATTTTATGTTGAGGTTGTACAGAGTTGGCTCATCTGGATTTCAGTTGGGCTTTCTCCCAAGTAAGTATGCCCAGGACTGTCACATTAAAAGTAAAGGAGTCTGTTCAGGGTCTTGACTTGACAAACCTACTTTTGATGATGGCAGCCTGCACACTTCTTATTTATTATTGTCAGGTGATTGGTAGACTGGAGTCCCACTGAAGCCAATCACCACATTTATATATTTCTTTTTCAGATGTTTTGCTTTTAATGTCATGGTTTAACTAAAGGTGATTTGCCGGGAAATGAGCGTGGCTAATGTTTCCCAAATGGAAAATGCTTAAAAAAATATAGTTATAAGTAATCTAAATGTGGTTATGGTTAGACGAAAAAGTTTATAAACATTAACTTTTTATTGTCTATGAAATGAGTGGCTCCGTGGATGGTACTGGACACTGGCCAGGCTGGGCACTGGCCAATGGCCCACACAGCTGGCCCCCGAAGCCCCCTTTATAGTGGGCAATGGCAGAATAATGTGCTCAACAGATCATGCCACCCCATCACTGCCAAGGGTGAGTGGCCAGAGATTGGAGGAAGCAGGAAGACCAAACAATCATGATCTTCCTGCTTCTGTCCCTCTCCATCAATTGGGTCATTCCTCTTGACACAGATGATCAGAGAGCGAATGAGTGCCCACCTGCTAGCTTGCCCAGCTGGCTGAAAACCAGGCAGGTATGCTGGTGGTTGGGGGGAAGCCCGGCTATGGGGAAGTACTCAACCATGCTTTGTGCGCACAGAAAAGGTCCTTCCCCATTGCTCATCCAAGAGCCCCAGTGTATGGCTCTACGCGTCTGCTTTAGCCACACATATTGTAATATGGTATCTGTATGGCTCTTGTATTTTTCCTTGTATTTTTCCTCCAGATCACTGGGAGGAATTACATTGGAAAAATGGTGTGGCAGGAAAAGGTTGACCTCCCTTTCCTAGTGGCATGGACTTTGATCCAGGGGAAGTGTCAGGGGATGGCCAGGCAGGGCACTGTTGAGGGCACTTTGTTGGTCCCTGAAACTTCAGTACCCATTAACAGCACTCAGTGTGCCACCAAGGCCGGCAGTGGATGCCATAGGGGGTAAGTGTGCACCAGGGCATCTAGCAACTGGGTGCCTGCCCTGCCTTGATCCAATTAATGCTCCTCCAGCTGTTCTTAACATTTTCATCAAAAGGAAAATCCCAATTGCATGTCTCCTGCCATCGCATTCAGTTTGGCCCTAGGTCTCAGCCGCATCCTTAAAAGATCTAATTCTTATCTTTAAACAGCTTTGAAAAAATTCGTGTCTCCAATAAAGTTAGCCCAGCCGAAGGAAACAATATGCTTCAGGAAGTCTCCCAGACTTACTTTGAAAAAGTGTTCTTAGAAAGGAAGCCAGATCTCTCGACTACAGAATGCTGGAGGTTTCTTCAAGAGGGAATGTAAAAAGCCTTGTCCGAGGAGAGTGTCAGTCAAAAAAAAAATGGCTTGGATGTTGTCGATGGCAGCTAATGGCAGTGAAATTGGTCTGGAAGAGAGCAGCCCGCTTGGCCGCCAGCCAGTCGTAAGTGACCTCTTGAAAACTTAAGGAAAAACCTCCTACACGCAAAGAACCTGTCATAACTGTGTGATTGGAATCATATGCTCAGCCTTCCTGGGGGGAAAGTGGTGGGCTGGTGATGAAAAATCATTCTGCCTAACATTTTCCAGAATTGACAATGGTTCTCATTAGCGGGTGTGCGTTACATATTTAACATTCAGCTCAAGATGATTTGCATCAAGCGCTTCATGCTTCAGACTCTATATGGCCTTTTTTTAAAAAAATATAAGCGAAACACTACATGTTTGGGGTTTCCCCCTTTTCTCTCTCTAGCATGATTTTTAAGTTTTTTATAGCCTCAGCTTCTCTGGCACGGCCAGTCTGTTTGGGCGGCACTGCATCTCATGCAGCTCAGGAGGTCTCTTCGGGACAAGGGGAAATAGTTCCTATGGGGTTCCTCAGATCTGTGCCAGCTATATTGCTGGTACAGATCTAGGAAGCTCCGGGAAGACTGCTTGGCCCAGGAAGAGGTTTTGGATACAGCATGCATTGCCACTGCCAATCCTGCCCCCTTACCTCCCGGCTCCAATCCTCCCCTCATTCTACCCTCCCCAACCCAAACATGCCCCTTCCCTGCCCCAACACTCCCTCCCACCCCTCTCTCCCAACCTCCGCGCTGCCCGGCATGATCTTACCCATGCTAGCTGGCACTGGTGTGGGACGCAGTGCTGCTGGGCCAGTATTGGGTCTTCGTGCTGGCCCAGGTGCCGCACAAGTAGTCGCAAACGTGCCTTCCGTGCTGATTCTTTCTAAAACAGCTCTGCTTTCTCCCCAAGCCAACCAGATGAGGAAGGGAGAGCGCTAGCCATCACTAGTTGCCCTGAATTGACAATTCAATTCCTGAATTGTCCTGTCCACTTACCTGGACAACATGCATAATTTTGCAAAACCTCTACAATGACTCTCCCCTCTTATTGATCTAGGACTGGCCTATCCAGGGGCTTTTACAGGCCTAGGCTGAGCCAGGATGACACCCAACACTGGGCCTGAATTTCACCCTCCCCCTTTTGGGGAGATGCAGGAGTCACTGCTGTATCTGCCATGCCTTAAAGTGGTGTTTCCCTCAAGAAGGCATGCACCGTTTTGGGGGGAACACTACCCCCTTAAAGACGATACAACCCAAGCGGGGAGCCATAG
The DNA here is from genome assembly GCA_029204185.1 of Lerista edwardsae. Classification (NCBI taxonomy): domain Eukaryota; kingdom Metazoa; phylum Chordata; class Lepidosauria; order Squamata; family Scincidae; genus Lerista; species Lerista edwardsae. The sequence goes on from JAJKFI010000009.1 coordinate 20,498,843, forward strand.
CTGCTATTAGTCCAGCATTTTGCTGTCACTGCCACCACCACAAAAAAAGGGGTAAAGAGGGGTAAAGACGTAAGGCACAACCTGGGGTTGGGCAGGCACAGTTAATAATAATAAAATAATAATACATTTATTTATATACTGCCTTTCTTAATATCACTAGATTTCTCTAATGATTAAACTCAAGGCGGTTTACATAGGCAGACTTTCTCACAAACCTGAAGGTTTTTACAATTTACAGAATGTTCTATCTTCCAAGAACAACACTCCTACAGATCTTTCTTTCTGGATTTAGCCTTCTTTCTTTAGCCACCCGTCTGTCGTCTGCTGGCTGATGAGGCTTCCCTGCTGCCACCAGAGATGCAGCTGATTTCAGCACATTCCTCCTCCCACGAGGCAGCTGAAACTCAGCTTTTAATCAGCCGCAGTTTCCAAAGTCTGCTGCTCGCAGAGACTTCCGGCAGTCCCGAGCTCACGACCTTGAGATCTTCAGGTGTTATCTTCGGGCAAACGGAGGCATTAACCCTCTCGGCTAAATCTTCTGCCCATGGGCAGCCAAGTTTGGCCGGCACTGGCCTCTCTGACGGTATTAACCCGGTATGTATCCACCTTCGCTGGAGACGCACTCGCCTACTCCAGTGTGTATCCACCTTACATCCTACTTTATTAATGCATGTATCCACCTTTCTTTACATCCTACTTTATTAATGCACTGAAACACACATACATCACCCACTTCTCTCTCTCTCTCTTTCTTTACATCCTACTTTATTAATGCACTGAAATACACATTTTTACATCTGCCATCAAAAATACATAAGTAAAATGTGAACACATTTATACCAACGGAAACTGTCTGGAGATTTCTGCTATTATTTCATGAAATGGCGCGTTTACATGAAGCTTTTTCCACCAATATTTGGCCAAATGTCCTGACAACACATTTTGGGAAGTGCCACACGTTTTTCTCAGCATTTCAGTCTTGACATGGCCCCAATGCACTTCAAGGTATTAACCCGGTATGTATATGGAGTCAAGCCATGGCCTAACCAAAGGTGGATACATACCGGGTTAATATCCTCTGACTCCAATAGTGGTCCAAACTTTCTTTACCTTGTGCCAGCCAAACTTGGCTGGCCTAAATGTGCTGGCCTAACTCCAGGTTAGGATTGCGCCCTTAACCTTGTTTCACAGATGTGCAATTTGCCATACTCATGGCAGCTATGTGTCCCCAATCAGGTTGCTACCCTCCTTAAACCTTTTAATGTTGCAGAAACACAGGTCATTTAAAGGCTGCTTTTTGCACTGCATTGTAAAGTTGCATTGTTAGCTCTCAAGTTACACTGTAAAGGTTTCCACTGCCTGATCCTCTGGTCTAACTAAAGTTGCAGGGGCTCAAGCAGGGACTTGCAACCAGGGCATCTGCAGTATGAGTCTGTGCCTGGGGAGTGGGCAGGAAAAGAAAGCTCATGAGCCCCATCGGTGTCTCACAGTACATGCAGATGCACTGTGGGAGTGAAACTATAGGCAACTTGCCCAGAAACGGTGAAATGCCTCATGTCATTCTATTACACAAGCAGGCCTTTCTGTGAGTTAAATTACACTGTTGTTCGCACCTATGTGTGCCTTGCAAGTGTGAATTGCAGAATTGCACCTGTGTTTCAAAATGTCAGATGAGAAGCTGCCCCTCCAGTTTCTCCTGTGAGCCTTTGGCTAAGGTACCACAAAAAGCATATCTGCTCTGCAAACCTACAGTGGTTTTCTACTTAACTGCTATCATGGTTCCCTCCACAAAGTATCCTGGGAATTGTAGTTTGGGGAGGTAGTGAGGCTTCTCCATGAGAGATTTCCAAATGCCTCTAAGGACACAATCCTAACCAGGTGTTAGGCCGGCACAGTTACCCCAGCAAATTGTGGCCAGCAAAAGGGACACCATAAAGTATGTTTGGACCACTCTCAGAGTCAGAGAGGCCAGCACACAGACGTTTTTATGCGCCAAACACGTTTTTATGTCCCAAAACCCAGACAAAACAAAAAGATAACCGTGATGTCACTTCCTGTTGTGATGTCATTTCCGGGGCAAAATTATACCCTCTGCACTGGGCTGCACTTTCATTATCTACACTCCTGGCTCTGACAGAGGTAGGTGGAGGGCAGGCTCCACCTCCCCATCATTAAAAGGGAAGATAGATTCCTTGGAGGCCTATGCAAATGAATTACCAACCATGCCTTTTACATATAGAAAGGGAAAGTATGGACGTCCTTGTCCCACCCACTCCCCAAAGGCCACTCCCTAAGGGGGCAAGTCATGACTTGATTGGTCCACAGTATCATGCCCTGACAGATGCAATACACAGTTTGCTTGGGTCTGTCCAGTAGTCTTGGCTACATCTGAGTTCTTCAGTCTTTTTAAGTACTTGAGCTGCACTTTGAATATGTTCTCAGCTTGATCCTTTTTATTCCTGTCTTTGAAACTCTCTTCTTGTCAATTAGCCCCTACAGGAAGAAACTTCCCTTTAAAAAGGAAAAAAGGGAAATGGCTACGACTAACATAGGTCTAAGGCAGGGGGTACTTTAATTGGGGTAGGGTAGGATGCTTGCTGCTGATTTGCATTAATATAAGATGTTGTAATAGCTCTGTGGAAAGTGACTTGCATTGACTTCAGTAGAGCTTAGCTTTGTGCATGCAAGATTTATAAATTTATGTCATTTTCCTGCAACTGGGCCAGATGTTTCATATGATAATGGGAGGAAAGATTCTTAATTGTGATAAGGTATGTGATTTTTAATGAAGAGTCATGTGCATAGCTGTCTTAGGTATGCATATTTGTTCAGCAGATCTTCTCATTACATGAACACTAGTTCTTTGACAACATAAGGTCTTGTCGGATAACACATCTGTGTTGATGGAATGCGCCTAAGAGGGGGATGGAATTGGTGAGGCATGTCCTCTCCTCAGCCTACACACTATTGGTAAACTGTAAAGAGGCCCATTGTGTCTAGAACTGGTCCTTGCTGAATGTGCTGCCAGGACCCACATAGCAAGGCCCATTGTGTAGAATAGATACATAGTATCTGCTTATTCGAGATGTGGTGGCGCAGTGGGTTAAACTGCTGAGCTGTGAGGTTGCTGACCGACAGGTTGGCAGTTTGAGACTGCACGACAGAGTGAGCTTCCGTTGCTTGTCCCAGCTCCTGCCAACCTAGCAGTTCGAAAGCACGTAAAAATGCAAGTAGATAAATAGGTACCACTTTGGTGGGAAGGTAACGGCATTCCACGCGCCTTGGCGTATAGTCATGCTGGCCACATGACCACGGAAGCTTTTCCTTGGACAAACGCCGGCTCAGAAACGGATATGAGCACCGCCCCCTACACTCGGTCACGACTAGACCATTTGGTCTTGGGGAAACCTTTACTTTTCATCTGCTTATACAGGCCATATTCTCAAATGACCCTGCTCCTGACCACCACACATTTGGTTGTGCCAGACTTCCTGATTGTGAGAACATACTGTGTGCATACAGGTGCGCATGTGTTCAGCCTTCAGCAGAGACCGTGCTTGTCTTTGTACAGAGGATGAAGCCAGAAGGTTCAATGTCAATGTGTGGACAAAAAGTTAAGAGTACAACAGTCTACTGAACTTGCAGATTCACTGAATCCTCAGTCCCAGGTGTAGCCTTCACAGTGTGGTTCTGCCCTCTGGCTGCATGTCATCGAGCTTCCGCAGGCAATTGTAAGTCAAGCCTGGGCAGGTCCTCAAAGTCCTGCTCCATCAATCCACACATCCTGCCCTTATGAGAGGCAAGTATGCTAAGCAGTGGAATCAGGCAAAAGCATCCTGGTCATTTGGATGCACAGAGCAACACTGGACCATATGGTTGAGGCAACTCCCACACTACACTGGTTCTCACCAAAGCAATGTACTGCACAAGGCATGCGACACAGATTTATTTTCCTTTGCTGTCTATCATGTGCAGTCCCACACACATGACGATAGGGAGGAAGAGGAAAAGGTCAGTGCCAACTCCATCTGCTGCTGTTCTCCAAGCTGGGTCTAGACCCTTCACCACAGAACCACCATCTGCCTTGTGAGGAGGAGGAGGATGACAATGACAAGAAGTCATTGAGGCATACTCCCCTTTCATTGCTGTAACCATTTGCCACTGATTGATTTTATGCAAGCTGCTCTGGAAGGCTTTTCAGAGGAAGAGAGGGGTTAACTTCTTTCAATAAATACTGCTTTCAATAAAGAGTTTGTTACTTTATAGCTAAACGAAATTTATTTATACACATTCACATACATATCAGATTCAGGGCCTAATCCTATCCAATCCTCAATAAATAATCCTATTTAGGGACAATTCTAAATCTAAACCAGCGCCAACCAATGCCATGGTGAGGCCTTACTACCAGCCCTGGCCCATCGCCCAACCACAGTGCCCTGAGGAGCCCACGTGGAGCTGGCAGAGGGTAAGTGATACATACCGCCATTGGTACTGCACTCTTTCTGGGTGGCAGTGAGGGTGGAATTGGCAGGGGAGAGGCAGAGCAACTTGCATGCCTCCAGCAGCTGCCCAGCTCCCAACTGGCCCTGGGTAGCAACAAAGTCTCTGATTACAAAATATAAAGAAACCATTTCTTTTTTTACCCATACAATATATATATATGTGCAATTTTTTTTTACAAACTGTATAAAATACGACTGTGAGCAAACGCATATGACCAAATATTTAGCAAATACTTTCAAATGTCTCTGAGGGTGCAATCCTAACCTGGAGTTAGGCCAGCACACTTAGGCCAGCAAAGTTTGGCCGGCACAATGGACACTGTAAAGTATGTTTGGCCCACTCTGGGAGTCAGAGAGTCCAGCACCCAGATGTGCACCATCCTCCCTGAATTCGAGAGTGGTCCAAACGTGCTTTACAGTGGCCCTTGTGCCGGCCAAACTTTGCTGGCCTAACTCCAGGTTAGGATTAGGGTTAGGGTGTTTGTGGTGCTTTTCGACAGCTCCTGTTTACCTGTAGAGATCACTCCGTACTAACTGGAGATTGAGGGGTGGACATTTCTTGGATTATTCGACAGGTATCGGTGAAAAATAGCACCTTGAATTGCGTCTGGGAAGTCGTAGCAAACCAATGAACAAAACTCCGGAAACATGAAAGCACAGAAAAAAATAGAACCATTTCATTATTTTGTGATAGGTTTGCAAAGTCGTGGCTGATGGCTTAAGAAAAGTTTAATAGAATGTTTTTGAAGTGCAGCAGGCTAGGGGGGAAAATAGCGCAAGAGAAGAGTGGAAATTCTTTTGCGATATTTTATCCATTATTTTTCTCTCAATTTTGAAATTAGGAAATTGTATGGAAACAGCAGGAGGACCCCTACTTTGGTGTGATTTCCTTCCTCTGTGATCATGAGTTTTTATTGCCGTGTGCTGCCCGCTGTCTCCCATTTCAGAGGAACCCAGCAAGAAATAAGATTGTTCTAAGTGTGGGTGGGCAAGTCAGTAACTTGCTTTCAGCCAAGGTAGCAGAGCTGTTCTGTCTTGAAAGACGCTTGCCCAAGAACGAAGTACGGAATAATAATTTTCAAAGAGCAAAATAATAAGGAACCGAGAAAAGCACTCCAGGCCCCCATTCTCGGCCTCCTCTTTCATATGCAAGGCCATTTGTAATTACCACCAAAGGGACCAGCACTATAATGATCTTATATCATCATGGTGTCTCATTCTTGTGCTTGTTCAACTGGATACAAACGGAAGGGAATTCCATCATAATGCTAAGCTTGTTTTAGTGAGGGGCAACGATGCCACGATTGTGGGTGGCAGCCCAATCCTATACTGGGCTGGAACAGGCAGGCCAAAGTTCAGTGTAAGGGGATATTGTTTCTGACAACCCCTATGGGGCTTCTCAGATCAGCGCCTTCAGCTCCACCTCCTCCCTGGGCCAGTCTGCCCTTGGTCCAACCCAGCGGTGGCATTCAGCTGGTACGCTGGGCGGGACTTATCTTTGAGCAGCAGTCCGCCCATTGCGTCAAGGCAAGTTCCGCCGCTTTCCCGCCCGCTGGGGCGGGCAGGAAAGCGGCAGAACGCACCGTGATGCAACAGGCGGACTGCCGCTCAAAGGTAAGTCCCACCCAGTGTACCAGCTGAATGCCGCCGCTGGTCCAACCCCCTCCACCTGGATCTGCTTCCCGCCTTCCTCCTCCCCTTCCCAGGGCCCTGCACTAGCCGAACTTGGCCAGCGTGGCCCTGGCTTACCTGGATTGCTGCAGAGGCCCGGTTCAGCCTCCATGGGATGGCCAAACTACCTACACCGGCCCTTCTCCCTCCTGAAGTGGCGCAGTCGTTTGCAACACTCTTTGTTGGGCAAAACTGACCATGCGGCAGCCGAAGAGGCACTCAAGTTTGCGCCCTTAGAAACAAACATCTTCTGGATAATTATGACTATTTATATCTCACTTTTTCGATCATACAGTTCATGATGGAGGACGTGGGATTTTCAGGCAGCTATTCACCCCTGGCATTGACCAATCCCAGACATGCCTACTTTCAGCAAGCCAGTTGCGTCATGTGTTCTCAGACCACTCCCATTGGAACCTAACTGTCCAATCATATGCATGTCTGTCTACTTAGAAGGAGCAATCCTTTAACTTCATGGAACTTATTCCCTGGTTAGCACATAGGGTTGCAGCATAAAACAACTAATGCTTACAACCTCCCTATAAGGTAGGGCAGTGTATTAGCATTTACAAGGAAGGAGGTGAGGCTAGAAACTGGGGCCGGCCGGCCAGCGCCATCTCCAACGCTGGATCTGGGAGGCTAGAGCCTCCCTGCAGGAAGGGATTGTGCGCTCCCTTACCAGGGGAGGCTCCAGCCTCCCCTATGTGCTCCTTGGATCTGTGCCCGCTAAAGTGTGAGTGCAGATCCAAGGAGACCGTGCGGCCTGAATTGGGGCCACATGGCCTCTGGAATGGGCCTAGGATTCGGCCTTATGGCTGAATCCGAGGCCCGCCCATGTCCCGCCCACATACCGCCCTCCTCCCACCAATCCCCGGAGCGAACCTCCCTTGTGCCGGTCAGCTTTGGCTGACACAAGGGAGGCACTGTGTGGGCGCAACAGAGGCGGCGCTGCCAGCAGTGCTGGCCCTGTGGCCTTAGCACCAACACGGGTCACCCGATCAGCGCCCCCCCGACCAGCGCTAAGCAGGCAGCACCAGCTCTACCCCTTGTGCCCGCGCTGCGCGGGGGGGCAGGATTGCGCTGTGTATCTTCTTTCTTGTACAACTCATTTCGATGATTGGTTTCCCCATAATATTTTACACAAACGGAGCAAGAAGAAGCTACAAATTCCAAGAGGATGCGAGACTGCAATGCAGGCATCTAGAAGAATGAAGGTGATAAAGCGTGCCAATCTTTTGCAGAATACTCCTGATAAGAGATGCGCCACACTGCACATTAAGTCCATGAAAAGCGATGTTATGATCGGAGAAATGCTGAAGAATTACTGTTAATCTGTGACACACAAAAAGCAGTTAATAGTTAACTCCTTTTTCAATACTCAGCGTTGATCTGTTAGCTGGTCATTAACGTCAACTCCCATGACTCTTTAGCCCTTCCATGACCTTTAGGTGGATTCCGACTTTTCTATCAGTGTGTGACAGCGTTCGGCCGGTGGTGGATTGCCCTGCCCATGAAAAGCTACTGAAACCTATGCAAAAACGTACTTGTGAATAATAATGTTACATGTAAGTGCTGAATCCTGCTGAATCCTAGTACCTTGTACCTTTGATTTGCCCCCTGCTAACTGGGCAAGAGGCACTTTCTCAAATGGTGTTCCTCTATATTTAGCAGGGGAAGAATAATTGTCCCTATTCACTGCTGCACAGTGTCTTCTCTGGTGGCTGTTACTGCTGGGATTCTGCGATTTTTTTAAGATTGTGAGCCCTGTTGGGCCAGGGAACCATTTAACTTTATTATTATTTGCCTGTAAACCGCTTTGTGAACTTTGTTTGAAAAGCAGTATCTAAATATGATTGATGGATGGATGGATGGATGGATGGACGGACGGACGGATGGATGGATGGATGGATGGATGGATGGATTGATTGATTGATTGATTGATTGATTGATTTCCTGGGACCTCCCAGCCATGGTCCATCCCCTTGTGAGCCCAGTTGCATACATGGGAGGAGATAAACATAAAGCTTAATGGGACCTCCTTCCTACCTCTTCTTCCACCGTCAGTTCTCAGCTATGCAGTTCACGTACCCATTACTTCCAGCAGGAGGTCCATGCGCTCATGACCCGCATGTACCTGCCAGCAAACCTGCTCTTCCTCAGAGCCTCAGCCCGCAAGTTGCTTGTGGAAAAAGGTGGCTAGGAATAAACAGCATAGAAAAGGGAAATCATCATGTTGACTTACCAAGATGAGCACACAAGGAAAGAGAGGTGGTTGAAATGAAGAGGCGGAAACTGCTAAAGAGCCATCTATTGTCAAGAGAAAAGATGAGCAGATGCCAGGTGTGACATATGGAGCTGGCATCAGACAGCTCTAAGATGGATTGCTTGAATTAGCTGTGCTAGCCTCAGGGAGGTTCAGGAAAGCAACTCAGCAAAGTCTTGCTATGTGAAGTATTCCAGGGATAGAATTTGCATGGCTGTGCATAGCCCATCCCTGCCCACAGAGCCCTGCCTCGTCATTTGTATAGCCCTGTCTTGAGTCCACTTCTTGGTGATGCTACAGTGTGAAGAGGAAGGAGAGGGAAATTAATATGTAGATGGCATTCAGCATAATGTCCTTATCATTCTATACAGGTACGTTACCCCTTATCTGGACATCCAAAATCCAGACATTTTTATCCAAAACTTTTTTGTTCTGTAGTGTGAACACTAGAAAGACTCGCACTCATTCCCACTTACAGGCTGTTAGTTTTAGTCTCTCCTCTGTGGTGTGTGCCATTGTTGAACAATGTCAAAGAGGTCCAGCAAACACTCAGATGGGTAACAGCGGAAAGAGCAAGAGGCAGCATTTCTTATTACATTTATGCAATTATTCAGAAATCCAGAGAAATCCTCAGGCTGACCCAACGCATCCTGGGCTTGTGCGAACGCGCCTTACAGCATGTTTGCAACAACCCTGGCCCGACACAAGCAGCTTGTGCCAGCCCAGGACGTATTTATATGCCATCTTCATTGTTCTTGCGAACCACCTTGGAAAGGCGGCGTATAAATTTATTTAATAATTAAATAAAAGGCGCGTCAGCTACAGATTCTAAGGGAACAATCCTAACCTGGAGTTAGGCAAGCAAAATTTGGCCGGCACAAGGGACACCATAAAGTATGTTTGGACCACTCTCAGAGTCAGAGAGGCCAGCACACAGAACTGCACTGTCCTCTCTGGCTCCGAGAGTGGTCCAAATGTGCTTTATGGTGGCCTTTGTGCTGGCCAAACTTAGGAGTGCGCCCTGAATCTCAAAAGTATCTCATGCTCCACAGATCATGCAATTTTTCCTTGGCTTTACGCAGTCATTTTGGCCTGTTGGGCAGAAGGGACAACATTTGATAGAGAATTTGCTTATGTATCTGTTTTTTGCAAAGCAATTTTTTTTTCACATTTTCTTTTATCATGAACACAGTACAAGTGACGTGCCACAATTCACTTACAGCCAGTGTCTGCATGCAATCAGCAGTTTTACAAAGCCAGATCGGGGAGGGAAACCACAGAAGGAAACCATATTTTACTGCAGAAGCAAAGTAGTAGCAACTAATATTTCTTCAAATGTGCTTCATTTTGCTCCCCAGCTTTGCAGCATGCCATCAAAAGAATGTCATGCATTCTGTGCTTTGCAGGGGAAGTGAATGTCATTTGACAGTCTGGTTTACAGGGAACATGTGGAAAAAATAGGATTTTACACATTGACAAAGGCAGCCAGTATTCCAAAAGGCATCAGTTGCCATAAGCTTCAGTACAAAGAGGTTTTAAAAGTTAAATGGTTCTTGTTACGGCAAGACGTATTTGTGAATGAAGCTCCATTTAGTGAAAAGAAATCAATTTTAATGGCTTGTTAATTGTCATTCCTGAGTACAATTTTGCTGTATTTAAGTAACCTTTTTTTCCTGTTCTAGCAAGGAAGTATGCATCTGTTCCTTCCCTTACCAAGGGAAGAGAGATTTCCTTTTACTGAATGGGATCTGTTGCCTAGGAATGTGTTATTTGCATACTTTGGGTGGACTCTTCCTGATCCCTGATTGCCTGTTCAGTATAACAATTAGCAAAAGTTTAATTTCAGGAAAACCAAGGACAAAGTCACTTAGCTTATTGTCTGAGATAAAACAGAGTTGCCAGTTTGCAAGCCACAAATGTCATCTCTATCTGTACTATTGTCATTGAATCAGAAGAGATTCAAGATGTGGCTTCTTCTCTGTCTTTCTCCTGGCAGTGGCATTCCAAGAGGGGGGGCAAAATGCTAAGTTTTGCAGGAGCCTGAGCTTTTGGGTAAAGTGGCTGCTCCCCTCCCTCCTTCACAGCCATTTGCAGCTCGGAGAGCAAAGCCTCCAAGCCAGTTCTCTGAGCTGCGAATGTAGCATTCTTACAAGGAGGGGGCAAAACATTAAGTATTGCAGAAGCTTTCACTCCTCTGTAACGTGGCCCTTCCCCTTTACCTTCAGAGCCATTCACAACTCAGAGAGCTTGTCCCCTTTGCTTTGCTATCCGAGCTGTGAATGGCTCTGAAGGCAAGAGGAGGGACTGCTTTATACAGGAGCTAAAGCTCCTGCAAAAGTTAGCATTTTAACCCCCCTAGGACCGCCACTGTATCCATCTCTTTATTTTTCCTAGAAATGTGTGTGCCAGTTTCCACGACTATACTTAAGACAGCCTGGCAAAAGGCAAACATAGCCTAAAAATGAAAGGTAACTAAATAAAACTCAATTACTGTTGCAAAATATATTTCTGTTGTGATTGCTTTCATATTATACTCTGCCTTTTTGCCTATTGCATCATCTCATTCTGTTGTCTCATCAGCTGGAAAAGCAGTCTTGCTTCCTTGGGATTTAGATTATCATTTTTTTTAACGTCCCCAGAGTTTGAGCAAGATCATCCTAAGAGAGCTGTTGCACACAATTAATTGTCCTCTCCTCCATCCTACCTCTGCTCCAGAATAAAGTGACCATTAAGAGGTATTAGCGAAGTGCTAATGATTCCTGGCAATAAAGAAAATGATCTGTATTTTCAGACGACCATCACCTTTGTAGGCCTTTTTGTAGCTGCACCAGGCAGTAGAGTCCATTCCAAGCACTTAGGTATATTATTTGTGCCATTTTATCTTCCTCTTAAAAGGCTTCCTATCTCACCTCCTCCCCAAGAAAAGGTGCCCCCATGAAGAAGCATTAAAAAGGTAGTCTTTGAGAGCGTCACTTGAGTCAGGAAGCGATCGCTAGAAGTTGCAACATATTCATTAAATACTTTCCAAAATAATAAAAAAAGTTACAGCATATCATCCTACTCTGAAAAATAATTACTGCAGTCATTTAGTCCAGTGGTTCCCAAACTGTGGGTTGGGATCCACCAGTGAGCCAATTTCAGGTGGGTCGCAAAACACCTAGCCATATTGAAAATATGGGAAGATGGGATGCTGGAAAGAGAGAGGGATATGTGGTTATTTTTCTTGTGTTAAGGTTGTAAATACGTTTCGGGATGAATGGCGCGGATAGGGGAACATTCGTCTTTTCTTTTCCTGCTCTCACAACACCAGAACCAGGGGACATCCACTAAAATTGAGTGTTGGGAGGCTTGTTTATCCAGTAGGTAATCAATCTGTGGAACTTCTTGCTATGTGATATGGTGATGGAATCTGGCCTGGTTGCCTTTAAAAGGGGATTGGGCAGATTTTGTCATTCACAAGCCATGATGATATACGCAAACTCCTGGTTTTAGAAGTAGGCTAGCTCAGAATGCCCAGTGCAAGGGAGTGGCAACAGGGTGCAGGCATCTTGTTGCATGCTCTCTGAGGCTTCTGGTGGGCCACTGTGAGAAAAAGGAAACTGAAGGGCTTTCGGCCTGATCCAGCAAGGCTCTTTTTGTGTTCTTATAAGCCCCTTTGTGTATAATCAAGTCACAATCACTGGTAGTGGTGGTCAAAGATAAAGAAACAACCCTCATTTACAGCACCGAGAAAATGAAATGCACATGACAATGGACACATCAAATAAACAGCATGATGGATAATATAGGGCAATGAAGAGTGGTTTCTAATATATCAGCCATCTTTATTATAGTTTCAGAGAGCCTTAATGTGCACATTGCCATTTATATTACTTTCTGAATGGATATGTTTGTCGTTTAATGTGTTCGTATCCTACCAAGCAGCATAAACAGTTTCATAGACTTAGTTATATCAGTCCTACCATTTTATTTTCCCCTTAAAAGACCAAAGTGAATCACACCCCCATCCCTGACAAAAAAAATCCCCCATGAAGAAGCATTAAAAAGGTAGGCCACTTACTGTAAAATATCTTCTGCATATGCAATAAAAGAAGTGCAGATGGTTTCCAAATGGTGCATGTCCAATTGTGAAACAATAGAGTTCTGTTATTCTTTGGATAAAAGTGTATCAAAGACAGTCTGGATCCGAGTGATCAATCTGGTTTGTTTTAGATTTAAGTGTATCCTGTTTTCTGACTCAGCAGGAAAGCAGGCTGGACGTTGCTTTTGAAGGGTTCGTAATAATGTGGCCATGACTCCGGCATTTCTTGATTAGCTGAATTCCATTCCATTGCCCGGTTCATGGGGTCCTGCAGCAGTATTAGTCTTCTCTTATAATCACAAAAGCATCATAGCTTTTGTTGTTAACCGGAGCTTGTAGTTGAAATTCAGAACAGAGGGCTGTGCATCACCGAACACACCACTAGACTAATCCACTGCTTGTGTTGGTATCATTCTAAAGTTCCTCAAAAGCAGGAGGCTGAGGAATGGGGAGGCATTGTATCTCCTTGACTGTGTAAACAACCGTCAGGGGGCTGAAGAATCTGCAGATCATCAGAAAAGCAGCTTCTCTGGTTTGGTATTTCCATCAGCCAGCTCTTGGCCTACCTGCAACTGATTCTGCCCCCTCCCACTGGAGGAAAGATCCTGGAACCTGGACTGTGTCATTGATTAACAGGGAGCAGAAATCTCTACAGCTCAATGGAAAGGTGTTTTCTGTGGCTTTGCATCTTTACATTAGCCATCCCCTCAATCCATCGGCCTTCTATCCTCTTCAACTGGACCCGGTACACCACCAGTCTCTGGGGCCAGAGGACACTGACAGCGCACTCCTAACCTGAAGTTAGGCCAGCACAGTTAGGCCAGGAAAGTTTGGCTGGCAGGAGGCCTCCGTAAAGCATGTTTGGACCGCTCTTGGAGTTAGGGGGGATGGCGCACATCTGTGTGCTGGCCTCACTAACTCCGAGAGTGGTCCATACATACTTTACGGTGTCCCTTGTGCCAGCCAAACATTGCTGGCCTAACTGTGCTGGCCTAACTCCAGGTTAGGATTGCATCCTGACATACATCAAAATATCCCTGACTTTATTGGATCTTTGTGTGAATTTTAGTTTAGCCACTATGGGAGTCAATCGTCACAAAAAGGAAAAATAGTTTACTGCATAGTGCTATAGGATAATTTTTTCCTGCTATCCTTGCAACACTATAATGCATTTGAGAGGCTGCTGATTAAAGACAGAGCTAGCTTCTTCCTTCCCTAATGCAATGGTGGAGGCTGCATTCACACACAAAAGTGGGATTTGGCAGTGGATGTCAGCTCACATGAGGTTCATCACCCATGCAAAATAAAAACCGCAAAAGCACCGTAAAAGCACCCATTCTGGGCATTGTAAAAATGCCATAAGGCGCTTTTCAATAGCCTGCAAGAAGGTGGTGGGATGGTGGACAATATCCTAACCTGCATCCTGGTCCTCAAAGCCCTACATGGGGCTCCTTGGACTTGTGCCAGTTTTGGGTAGCCCCATTGGGCAGGCTGGACATGGGGAAAGAGAACAAATATTCTCTTTCCTCGAGAAGACCTTCAGCCAGCCCAGTGGATATGGTATGGGTTGTGTGGTCCCATCTCAGATGAGTTGAGGGCCCAATCCAGAGCATCTTGGATAGACAAATACATAAAATAAGCCCCCTCCCTGTGTCCCTAGCCATGATGAGAAGACTGGAAACATTACGATTCCATCAGTGAGGTGGATGCATGTATTACAAGTGCATTAACGTGTACGGTATGATTTCAGAAGAGGTCTATGATATGTTTGGACTGTTGATGATAAAAGAGATTATAAAACGAATGGTTTAATTTCTACCGTATGTTCAGTTTATTAGCAACATCTGTATGTTGCCCACCCAAGTCAGCCCAGGTGTTCTTGAAAGACGAGCGTGTTTGTATGAATTGCAGGGGGTGGGAATTTTTCTCCCTTCCTAGTCAAGAGTGAAATATCACAACTGCTTCAATTCCTATAGGAATATTATCGGCTTAGACACTCTTGAGAAATTACATCGAAGCCTGGAAATATTTCAGGATGAAGAAGAAAGGGGATCAGACCAATTTTCTTTTATCACTTTGATATCCAAGCCATAGATTTAAGTCAGACTCATTAGAAAATGCTTTGCCTAATGCTGGAAAATAAGAAAAAAAGTGTTTTTGGGGGAGTGGGGGGAGGGCTGATGACTGAAGATACATCACAGGCAAACTGGCAGAGAGCATCAATATCATTTCTTACAAACATCTCGTACATCCACTCAAACTCAAGGGAACACATATTACCCTCAGAGCCACTATACAGCTTGCTTAGACATACACATCATCCTAATTAGGACTTGATGTAGCTTTGTCCAAGCTATATAGGGAGCTATAATCATGGGCAACCCCTGAATGATGGCCACATCAGTCAACCCCACATCTTTCTTTCATCTTGGCAGCCTAATGTCTGGGAACATTTTCAAGTGCTGAGATATGTCATCTTTGTCTTTATAGCTGATTATTAGCAGGTGAATCATAGAAATCTGGTCTGGAACCAAAATGGTTCAAAAGAGTGGTACAACAACAATCACAATCACAATACAGGGGAACCTTCCTTTCCTGTGTCTGCATACAGCCAATGCAGGTTAGCTGATCTGAAAGTTCTGTTTAAGATTGCAAAGAGTGGAGCTGAATAGCACGAGCTTCAAGCAGCTTCTCGATGGTTGTCAGATACCAGGGTATTATAAATTCATCACACATTAATCATATATATCCACGGGGGAATTTGCTGTTCCATGACTGATCTGCTGGAGAAGAAAAAAAGAAGAAAAATTCACAACTCCCACATTATTCCATTTATTTCATGGTTATAAATAATCAAATACCGTTTGTGACTCTGTGGTCTGTAATGCATTTAGATGGAGTTGGAACACGACAGAAGAGAACCAGCCTGGTTTGTACTTGAAGTTCACTAAGGACTAGAATTCCCCCGATGTCTCGCTCACTTGCTCATTATGTAGGGCACAGCTATGTTTCAGAAACCTCTCTCCTAACCCAAGGGAACACCAGCTATCATTCGGCATGTCCCAGTGAGTATTGCTGATGGGAGTCCGTATCGCAGGGTGGGATTGGCAGACTCCGATGAGAAAGATCAAGATTTTTCAGAACTGAAATTGGCTGAGTACCTATCAGCTAGTGTTTTTTTTTTTTCTAAGAAGAAAAATCTGAAACCCCCTGATGCAAAGGAGAAATGCATGGTGATAATGCACAGCCAAATATGAATCTGCTCTGACAGAAATATGGTCAATCGCTTGTTTTTCACAGTTCGGCAAACATTTATTTCAAGGATGAGAGGAACACTCTGCGGAAGCTTCAGCCCCGCTTCGACACTGTGAGGTCAAAAATGTCGTACAGAATAAATTCCTTCCCTCTCCCCACCCAGCTCTCTCCCTTTTTATTCCCAAGACCTTAAATTCTGTTTAGCAGGCTCTCTCTTTAAGACTAGCAAGGATAACATGATGCAGGGGCACAGACAGTCAGCATTTTGTTTGAGGCCTTTGGAGTTGGCCTGTTACTGAAACTGTGCTAAAATGCCTTGGAAAGAATTTGAAAGACTTCTGACATCATCAAGATGTCACATCCAGATTGGATGTGATGGGGCAGCCATGCATGTGTCTGGTCTACTCACATATACAATATGTGGAAGGGCTCTACTCTTTACACAAAGTGGACTACACGAAGAAAAGGAGCAAAACTTTCCTCAAGCAACTCACTTAGAATGCTGAAAGAATGGGCACAGTTTCTTTTAATCAGAGCACACTGTATATTTGGGCTTACCATGGCTAACTAGTCATAGCTAGACTGAGGTGCAAGGAGATGGCTATTATGAATGGACAAAAGAAAGCCAACTCTCCTCCCTTTCTTGAGAGGTTAATAGCTGTACCTTGCAAAGGAGTCCCTTCTTTTATGTACATGCCAGATATTCACAACTATTGAGCCAATCATGAGTCATGCAGTTCCCCCAATATAGGGAGTTCAGGCAGGATGAAGGGATTCAGAGGATCTCCTCCTAGAAATCTGTCTTCTCCTCAATCTGTCTTCTTCCCTGGTCTTTCATATCAACGTTGTGGAAATAAGGGTAACATCGGGTGCAGGACAGTAATGGCATCTAAATGATTTAGCAACAGGTACTCACTTTTGTTTGGCACTTGTGTCGGGGCCCACCCACCGGAGGTGAGGTCATAGCCGGAACCCAGGAACCACCCCCAGGAACCGCTGCACCTCCTTGGGAGGGAGCCCCAGGCAGCCTACCTGCTCATGCTGCTGCTGCCATCGGTCTCCCTCGCTCCGCTGCTTGCCTGCCTGCCTGCCTGCCTGGCTCTGAGAACATGCAGGCAACTCAAACGTGCAGGCAACTCAAACGTTGCAGGGGGCGGGGCGGAGCGCCGACAGAGTCGACGAGTGGGCAGGCGAATGGGCAGGACCAGCCCTAATCCTGGGAATGAGTACTTGCGTACCCCCGCGTACCTGCTACATCACATGTCTGGTGCAGGAGCTGCAGAGAATGGAACGACATTCTGTGGGCATTCTAACAGGCAGTTACCAACTGTAAATCAACAGTGATAGTTAATAATTACAATTGGCAGTTAAACAGATCTTAACTAAACTTCCAATGAGATGGGCATGCTTTGCTGAGCTCTCTCAGCTCTTAGTTCTTTCAAGTACTCAAAGCAAGAGTGATCAACAAACTAACGGCCCAAACCTAACCATGTGCTGGAATAGGGAGGCCAGCCAGTGGCAATTCAAGGTGCAATCCTAACTTGCACTGGAATGGCAAGGCTGGTGGGCCTGTGTCATATCCAACACATGTTAGAGTAGGCAGGAGCCTCCTTGCCCCGGGGTAGGCCCCAGCAGCCCCGATGGGCTTGCTCGGATCTGCGCCTGCTGCTTAGCAGGCACAGCTCTGAGCAAGTGCCAGCCAAACTTTGCTGGCCTAACTGTGCCGGCCTAAATCCATATTAGGATTGTGCTTTCATTCTCTGGGTAGAAAAATGTCGCCTGAATTCCTCTGCTGCCTGGCCCTTCACTTACGCTCTTACGCTTGGATGCCCTTTCATGTGTAACTAGCTCAGCCTGCTTTGTAAGTCCTCTCTCTTCCCATCAAGCATTGGAATCCCATACCTTGGGGCAATCCTCTTCTTTTCAGCTTGTGTTGCTTCCCCCCTTTGGGACTTCCAACCGTTCAATCTGAAGGACGTTCCTGCTCCA
This sequence comes from Lerista edwardsae, assembly GCA_029204185.1. Taxonomy (NCBI): domain Eukaryota; kingdom Metazoa; phylum Chordata; class Lepidosauria; order Squamata; family Scincidae; genus Lerista; species Lerista edwardsae. The sequence continues at coordinate 20,516,607 of JAJKFI010000009.1, forward strand.
TTCATTGGGAGCACAATCCTAACCTGGAGTTTGGCCAGCAGAAGGGCCACCGTAAAGCATGTTTGGACCACTCTCAGAGCCAGGGAAGATGGTGCACCTCTGTGTGCTGGCCTCTCCAACTCTGAGAGTGGTCCAAACACACTTTGCGGTGGCCCTTGTGCCAGCCAAACTTTGCTGGCCAAACTGTGCCGGCCTAACTCCAGGTTAGGATTGCACACGGTATAATCTACATAGGCAAGGTTATAGCATCCTTATAGTGGCTTCCATAATGAAATACACTCATAATATAGGTAGAAATATTTTGTCTAAAACGTCCGGCACTTTTGCAGCATACAGACTCCCCCCCCCAATTTAAATTTGTCATTTTGTAACCACAGAGCAGGGGTTTGTTTGTCTCTGCGCTGTTCAGCACTTTTGCTAATGGAGCTGCAGCCTGATCCACCCCTAACCTCAGATCTCCTCTCGCTTAATGTTTTATAATATATGACTATTGAATGTAGATTCCTTTTTTCTCCTTCCCCCTTCATTCCCAGACTCATTACCTTACATTACGTACTTTGAATTTCATAAGCTACTTATCTCGCTCCTCTGTTCTGAATTTGGTTGCCCTCCTTCTTTGTTTTGACTGCCCCAGCACTTTCAGTCTTTGGCGAGCGTAATCCACTTACCACTTCTTCTTGCTTGATATATAAAGTGAACAAAATTGATCCTAATACTAATCCTTGTGCCTCTCCTCTAGTCACAGCCTTACATGCTGAACTCACATTTGTCATTTCTTTCTGATGTTCAGGCAAGTTCTTTCTTCCTTTGAAGTCAATTATCCTTTCCTAACTTCCAGGCAGACATTTTTCTGCCAGACAGCGATTGGCCTACGTGCAGTGATCCAGAGGATGTAAGAACAGAGACTATGACTCATAATTATATAGAGAGCACAATCCTAACATGGAGTTAGGCCAGCACAGTGAGGCCAGCAAAGTTTGGATGGCACAAGGGCCACCCCGAAAAGCGCATTTGGACCACTCACTGAGTAGGGAGGATGGCGCACATCTGTGTGTGCTGGCCTCTCTGACTCTGAGGGTGGTCCAAACATACTTTATGGTGTCCCTTGTGCCGGCCAAACTGTGCTGGCCTAACTCTAGGCTAGGATTGCATTCATAACCTCTAATTGCACCTATTTAAGAGGTGCAGTAGCCGTTTCCTCATTCGCCTTTACACTGCAAAACGTGCATTCAACAGAGATGTGCGCTGTGGTTTGACATATCTGTGGACAAGTTCGTTGCCAATAGGTAGTCATTGCCATCACCTTTAGCAGCATCAGAGCACAATCCTAAACTGGAGTTAGGCCAGCATAAACTAAACCAGCAAAGCTTGGCCAGCACCACAAGGGCCGCCATAAAGCATGTTTGGACGACTCTCTGAGTCAGGGAGGATGGCTCACGTCTATGTGCTGGCTTCTCTGACTCTGAGAGTGATCCAAACATACTTTACAGTGGCCCTTGTGCTGGCCAAACTTTGCTGGCTTAGTTTATGCTGGCCTAACTCAGTTTAGGATTGCACCCTCACTCCCCCCCTCCCCGCCCAACAAATAATTGCCACTGTGAAATTTTGGCCAGCTCAGGGACTTTTCTGGACAGGGGGAAGGCAGGAGGGGGTGGAAGGGGGTAGAGGAGAGGGAGGGCGGTCCTGCAGGTGGGGTGTGCTAGGGAGAGGGGAGAAGTCCAGGTGTGGCTGTTAGGCCGCATCCAAACCCCCGTCCACAGGCCTTGCACCCTGATTCAGGCCTCTGCGGCCTGCTCGGACTTGTGCCTCTTAAACAGCAGGCACAGATCCAAGCAGCCTGCTGGTGCCTACCCAGTAGTGTCATTCAGTAACAAGGAGACGGAATGCGAGGCGGGACTTACCGCCTGATTGGCTGCCCGTTTCTGACACGTCGCCGCCTTGCCGAGCGCCGCGCGGGCACCCCTGGCTTCGGAGGGGGTGCCCGCTTGCCTGGGTGGCGCGCTGGGTGCTTAGGAGAGCCCCGGAGGGGCGCGCCACCTGGAAGGAGTCCCCGCGGCGGAAAGGCAGGCGGTGACGCGTCGCGGGCTCCCTGTCAATCAAGGGGTAAGTCCCGCCTCGCGTTCCGTCTCCTTGTTACTGAATGACACTACTGTGCCTACCCCAGGGCAAGGGGACGAACATCCCCTTGCCCCATGAAGGCTCCACCAGCCTCCCAAACTGTGCCCTAAGCTTATACATAGTAAGCTTCGAATTTACTTACTTTTAGGGCGTAAATTAAGGGCGCAATCCTAACCAACTTTCCAGCACTGACCTAGCTGTGCCAGTGGAGCATGTGCTGCAGCCTGCAGTGGAGCAGTAGTCACTGCGGCCACCTAAAGGTAAGGGAATGTTTGTTCCTTTACCTCGGAGCTGCATTGCCCTTTCCCCAGAGCTGGAAAGTTGGTTAGGATTGCGCCCTCAATTTGGGAGTGTGTAGGAAGCGTCTAGTATAATGCAAGCATATTATATGTATCTAGTATATATGTAATGCAAGTACACACACAACACACACACACACGCTTGCATTTTTCCTGCTCCTGTCAAGCATGGCGAGGCACAGGTGAGGGTGGGGGTGTCAGGTGGGAAGAATGAGGTCCTTTACATACTTACAAAGGATCTGTATAAAAATCCAGGTAAATTGGAACGCTCACTTTCCTCTGTCAGCAGTTTTTATTACAGCTCCGGAAATCCCATTATCGTTTGTTAAGCACGAACTCCCTTTTGTGAATCCATGCTGACTTTTCCTAATTAAATCGTTATTCCCTTTATTCTCTCCCTGACTAGTGCTTTGAGTACCTTCCATGCAACTGCCTGTCAGGCATATGAAATATACGAGCCTTTTGTTTTGCGAGATTTCCTCTCTTTTCTCTGCAACACAAAAGGAAAGACGGTCTAGCAAAGCACAAATATAGGGGCACTGATGATCAGGTTCAGTTTCCTTGTCTGCCACAGGCTTGCTGAAGCCTTGAAACATGACTGATTCTCATGAATCATGCCTTGAAACATGACTGATTCATGACTGATTGTAAAAGAAGCTGATGTTCTCTTCTGTGGGCAACTGCTAGTGGCTGGCAGCTGAAGGCCTGGAATGCAGGAATGCACAGTGAAATGATATAGCTAATCGCTACAATTGTACTGTGCAGTCAGATAATTGTTACATGAAGGGCCCAGGAGACCTAGACCTGACAGAAGAACTGAGCGGTGTCCCCATCCAGAGAGATCTGGGGAAATAGGCAGTGGCGTCTCTACAGGGAGGGCAGAGCTCTAAGTTTTGCAAGGAGCCTTACCCTATCATGTAAATCCCTCCTCTCCCTTGCTGCTGTAGCCAGTAAACAACGCCAAGATGTTGCTTTTCCCTGTGAGGATTGGCTAAAACAGTGCAGGAAAGGAGTGATTTCCACTGCAAGGTAAGGCTTCTTGCAAAACTTAGAGCTCTGCCCTCCCTGTAGAGACGCCACTGGAAATAGGTTAGCAAAGCTGAGAATGCAATGGCTAGAAAGGGGGCATCATAACAAAGTCTAAACAAATCCTGACTATTGAGGCAATTTGGAATTGTTGGGGCGCCCCCTTTTCTACCTAGACAGGATTTGTTCTGGTTTCATTGCTGTCGAAAAGTTTTCCAGTTCCTGAGGTTTCTGGCACATTCCTCATTCCAAAACTGCTCTGTCTGTATATGCAATAGCAAAACTCAGTTTTGTTGCACAGCTTTGCATCCTTAGTTGAATGCCAGGCAGGAAAATGTATGTATTTCATGTCTTTTCTGTGTTTTAATTATATTGCATGCTAGCTTTTGCTTGTTTCCTTTTTATTCTATTTTATATTCATGAATACTGTATTGCAGGGGTTCTTAAATTTTTTAGACCAGGACCCACTTTTTAGAATGGCACTGGTGTTGGGACCCACCAGAAGTGATGCCTCATTAACCTAGAAGTAATGTCCTAGCCAAAAGTGACATCATCAAGCAGAAAGTGCCGTCATTGTGATGTAATCAGATGACACTCCTGGAATGCAAACTGACATGCTTGGACTGCAGCAACTGCACAACCACAGAATGTCTTCTGACAGAAAGCAAGATTAGGTCAAAATATTAAGTAAAAGCTCTGAATTTAAAACAATTTAAAAAAAACAACCCTCACTTGAAAATTCAAACTGTTAACACTCACAAAAGGAATATAGCAAGAGTAAGGTCTGCAGCTTCCCAGATGGCTGCTTCCAGCTTTTTGTGACCCACCTGACATCAGGTCACAACCCACAGTTTGAATAAATGCTGCTACTGGGCTTTCCGACTAGAAGGTTGGGAGTTCAAGACTGCACGACGGAGTGAGCTCCTGTTGCTTGTCACAGCTCCTGCCAACCTAGCAGTTCAAAAGCACCTAAATGCAAGTAGATAAATAGGTACCATTTCTGTGGGAAGGTAACGGCGTATAGTCATGCCGGCCACATGACCATGGAAGCTTGTCCTTGGACAAAACGCCGGCTCTACAGGCTTTGAACCGGAGATGAGCACCGCCCCCTACAGTCGGTCATGACTAGACCATTCGGTCGTGGGGAAACCTTTACCTTTACCTTATTGCAAGCCAATAACACTGCTGTATTGGGTGCCCCATTATCAGGATGGAAGGGTGGGATATAAGCCTTGTAATAAATGGATACAGTATATAAAGCCTAAAACTATTTTACACTCACAGCATATTCCAGGAGACAAAAAGCCATGAACAGGGTTTAAGAAATCAGATGCAGATGGGGTGGGAAAAGAAACAGAATTAGACAGAACTATCTGGTCCGAGTGACCTTCTGAGCTCAACACAGATTTGTCTGATAATGAATGTTTCACACAGCTTTATTTGGTATTAAATATTGCTCTGAAGGAGGGAGCCCTATCCTGAAATATACTCAATTCTGACTATATGTTTCAGAGTAACTGCACTCGAAGAACAACAGATCGATCAACAGATCAACTCAATGGAATTCAATGGGACCTTCTTTCAAGCAAGTGTGTGGGAGTGCGGTTCAATTTATTTTACTCCAGAGTAGCCCTAGTGGAGTCAGTGGAACGACTCCCAAGGAGGTGGATTGGGACTGCAGCATGAGCTACCAGTTCTGGGAACCAAATCAAAAAGCAAAGGGTGTTGTCTTCACACTTGCTTGTCATAAATGATAAAGTATTAAGTAAGGGAACAGAAGGCAAAGTTACACACTATTCAACACTTGCAGAGTGCAGCATCCACAGGTGCTGTTTTTATGGATGTAGATCATAAATCTGTAGGTTACTCGAGTGATTAATTCTTCCCCACCCCCTCACTCCCCCAGCAAGTAGGATCCCATCTGGTATGGATGTTCTATCCTTTTTTTAGACATTACCGTCTCTTGATTATGTGTCAGGTCGTGACCTTTGTTGTTTTTTCTTTCTTTTTTTAATATCTTTTCCTTCTCACTAGAGAAATTTCCATGTATTTCCAACATGTTTTTGACATGTGTCACCCTTTGCCATTGCTTTATGAAATCCAAGTTTAATTTGCCATTTAAGAACCACAACAAGCTTTCCTTAGCTGTGTAGAAGCCACCTGAATGTACTGACACCTTCTGCTCTTCTCCCCGGTATATTCTTATAGCGTCGGCTCAGAAGCGTCTTTTGCATCCAAGGAAAATGGTCCTTCAAGGTCACAGCTAACATCATTGTTATTGATGCTCTCTCCTTGGATGCCTCTGTTTAGAGGAGAGACTGGCTTCCTGTCAGTTTCAAAATATGCACATCTCCCTGCCAGGGTTTGCCATCCACAACTTATATTATAAACAGTAAGAGAAATGTAATTATAGCTGAAAGGAACAGAAGGCGGCATTCACTGAAATACCTGTCATCTCAAAGTGCTGCTTGAGGTTCGGCTTCCCATTTCAGATTCTCCTCTCGCTGCCTTTCCTTTGTGCCGGTGGACCTGGGCTTGAGACACAATCAGTGGCAGCGCTCGGATGTGGCATTTTGAAATGCATCGTGAGACAACTGTGCGAAGGCTTGCATAGGTGGTGCCACCACTTAATGCTGGCATTCACACCTCAAAACAACTCAATCAGCGGGGTTGATGAGGATCTGCCAACCAAAGCTCAGAGAACTTTGGGGGTTTGTAAAAGCCTGCTGCAAATTAGAAGTGAAATAAGTGGAAGTCTTTTCCTCCAACTTGGAATGTGACCCAAGCTGGAGAATTTCACACTCCCATCCCCCTGTTCCTGCCAGCTCTCACCATCCCCAAATGCCCTTTCACTTTTCTTTTGACTGTCAAGTAGCAGTGTGGTGAGGCCAACAACGGGGGGGAGCAGAGGAATTTTCCCCTCCTTTCTCTAATACTCTGATGTGCTGAGCAGCAGTGGGTCAGAGTGTAAAGCTTGGGGAACCATGGGAGAGACAGATAGATCCCTTGTACCTTCTGTGTGTAGAGTGCAATTGCAGTAGGCATTGGGAGAATGACTTTCCCATCATGGTTCCCTGCAATTTGAGCCCGGATGCACTGCATGACAGAGTCGTGGAGAAGGATTGGACAAGCCTCTCTTCTCTACTCCCATGCGCTGCCAATATTTATCTAAGACATTACTATCCTGCTCTTTCCGTTCCCACTAGGATGGCTAACAACGAAATTTAAACACAAATACCAGAATTTTAAAAAAACAACCACAAATGGTAAACCAGGTGAAACAGAAGCAACAAACAGAAATACCAAACAGCACCAAATTAAGAGGGGTGAGACTAACAGGAATTGGCAGGCTGGCTCACTTGTGCTGCATTTTAACAATGGCAAGGGGAGATTTTCCCGCCCTATGGGGATGCTTGGATGTGCACCAGGTACAAGTCCATGCAGCCAGGAGCGGCCCATATCGGGGTTGCCCAACTCGGTGACAATACGGCCAGTGGTGTCATTCAAATGATTTAGGAACAGGAACTCACTTTTGATTGGCACTTGTCGGGAACCCGGAACCAGCCACGGAGCCCGTTAGGATCCGGAACGCCCGTTCTGGTCCGTTCCCCCTGAATGACATCACTGAATACGGCCCAACGGTTGTGTCTCAAATCTGCCCCCTCTCGGCCCATGGCGCTGCACCATTATGCCCACTGTCCGCCTCCGGCACACCCTTGGTGCAGCTCTGTGCCGGCAGAACTAATCCAGTGCATGGCTGGCGCAGCTAACGGGCACATCTGCACACGTGCGATGGCGCTGCTGCTTGTGACGGCCCAGTGACCGAATCCACTAAGGCAGACGCGCCTTATAGCATGTTTGCAACAGCGCTAGTCCAGCGCAAGAGCACTGTGCCAGCGCAACACCAGGTTAGGATTGCACCATAACTGAGATTTCAACCAGTGTCACAACCGTAATCTATGCACTGCCTCTAAGAAAGTCCTGTTACATGTCACCACCCGAGGCACTTCTGTTGACAGAGGGAAATGCGAAACTGCCTTCTCTGATAATTGTTGGGATGGACGTTTTCATGTGTGGGGAGGTAGTCGTGAAGGAGCCTACCACTTGTCAGCTAAGAAATTAGGAGAAGAAGGAGGTTGTTTTGGAGGTTGGGGATTGCTGTGGATGGCGGAAGGCATTTTCCCGGGTCTTGAATTGGCTTGGAACAATGATCTGAATTCTTCCAGTTTTGTTTGGAAGAACTTGGACCAGTTCTGACATGAATTTGTGATGAGCCTGGAAGAGCTCACCCATCTCTACTGAAAACCTGATGTTCTACAAGGGGATCCACACAAGCATTTTGATGCATGACGGCTATTGGGTGCTAAGCTAGTCGTATGCGTGCACTCCCCGAAGCTGAAATCAGACTGATTCCAGCTTTTACTACGCTATACTAATCCTCATGTCTGCTGGTTTGCAGACATGCCAAAGGCCGAGTTTAGCTACTAATTCTTCATATACACAATCAGCTCAGCGTAGAATGGAAATGAGCTTAGTCTAGCTCTTTTCCATGGTTATCATATACTTTTGTTGCTCTGTAATCCCCCATAAGTTGCATGTGCCCATTGGCATTCTCCCATATTCTCCATTTATTGTCCCTGAAGGAATCACAGACTCTTCAAATGCACACGTATTTCTTAGCTGTAAGGGAATGCAGTAGAATGTATTCTGGACAATGTCTAAGAATCTTTGGATTATAAGAACCATCTATAGAGAGGAGGGCCAGCTCCAGGAACAGTGGGACCCATTGGCCACCTGTTTGCCCACAGACATATGAATGAAAAGCTCCGTCTCCTGAAGACAATTCCTGACCAGCATCCATTCATTTCAATGAGGCTTCCATGGATAGAACACAATCAGGACGTTAAGATGGCATCGAAAGATGAGTTATTGTCCTGCCCAACCAGCAGAATATGGCAGAGAATTAAGGGACGATAACGTTCAAAAACCGATCCTATTTGTTTTCTTGCCCGCTTTAGAGGGTCAGTATTTGGCTCTCAGCATTTAACCTTTCATTTTTGCCACAGCCACACATTGTAGATTAAAATAATTTTGCTTTGACTGCAGTAGATATACACTGGCCAGCTTCACTGGAAATTAATGGTCTTACTTCAGTTCCTGCATGCGTTGGTCATTGCTCAAACAAGAAGCCTCAAGAGCTGCTGGATTATTGATTTCTAATTTTTTACGCACGAACAGCTTTGCATCATTGGACTGGAACCTATTTTGAGATCCCACAAGGTTTCTCCACATCAGTGAGATGAATCTTGCATAGGTCAGAACAGGCAAACTCTGCCTGGAGTCCTGACAAAATCAAAGCTGAGGTCAGAGAGGCATGAGGCTAGATTTAATGGCCTGGCCTTGATTTTTTAACCTATAAGTTTCAACCTCTTTGACCATTCCAGTCTGCCTGAATATATTTTTTTGTATAATAACTTGTCCCTAAGGCAATGGGAGTCGCACAGTAAAGCAGACAACAGGAGCAATAATTGTACATCAAGATCTCTTGCAATCTCTTGCCAATTTATACAATCAGCAAAAGTAAAGCTCACCTGGATGGCATGGCATGCAATGCATTTTTTAAAAAGCTTCCTACAAAAGGTAATTAAAAAACGTCAAAGGAATGGATTCCAATCTAGCCTTGTCCTTGATGTGCCTGTTTTCCATATCATAGAGTCATAGAGTTGGAAGGGACATACAAGGTGAACCCCCTGACTGTAGCAGGAAATCCTCCTAGAGCATCTCCAGCAGGTGCCTTGTCAAGCCTCTGCTTGAAGGTCTCTAGTGAGGGGGAATATACCACGTCCCTTGCCAGATTATTCCACTGTCGAACCGCCCTTACCGTCAAGAAATGCTTCCTGATGTCCAGCCAGAATCTCCTCTCTTGCGGTTTGTACTCATTGGACCTAGTTCTACTGTCAAAGGCAGTTGAGAACAGACTTGTCCTTCTTCCTTATGATAGCCCTTCAGATATTTGAAGAATGCGATCATATCCCCTCTCAGCCTTCTCTTCTCCAAGGTAAACATATCAAGTCCCCTCAACCTTCTCACAGAGAATGCTGGAAGTCATAGAATCATGAAGTTGGAAGGGACCTACAAGGTCATCTAGTCAGTGGTGAAATTCAGCCAGTTCTCATCTATTCTGCAGAACCGGTTGCTAATTTTAGGTTGGGAGAGGGAAGAAAGGCAGCGGATGGCCCTGAAGGCCGCCCTGAAGGACATAGAACCGGTTGTTAATTTATTTGATTCCCACCACTGCATCTAGTCCAACCCCGCCTGTAGCAGGAAATCCTCATAGAGCAGCCTGTCAAACCTCTGCTTAAAGTCTCCAGTGAGGGAGAATCTACCACCTCCCTTGGCAATCGAGTCCACTGTCAAACTACCCTTATTGTCAAGAAATTCTTCCTAATGTCCAATGGGAATCTCCTCTCTTGCAGTTTGCACTCATTGGACCTAGTTCTACCGTCAAAAGAAGGTGAGAACAAATTTGCCCCTTCTTCCTTATGACAGCCCTTCAGATATTTGAAGAGTGTTGCCATATCCCCTCTCTATCTTCTCTTCTCCAACCTTTCCTCATAGGACTTGTTTTCCAGCCCCCTGATCATCTTTGTTCTCTGAACCTGCTCCAGTTTGGCTGCATCCTTCTTGAACTGAGGTGCCCAGAATTAAACACAGTACTCCAGGTCAGGTCTCACCAATGCGGAGTAAAGCTGAACCACAACTTCTTGCAACTTGGAAGCGATGGTTCTATTAATGCAGGCTAAAATTGCATTAGCCTTCTTGGGATCCACTGCAACTCCAAGTTCCCTCTCATGTTCATATGCTCTGGTTTATTCCAGAGGGGCTTAGCATCCCCTTGCATCTTGAAATGGCAAAGCCCGGAAGAAAGTTTACCACTTTTCTGCTGATTATATTCAGCTTACGAAAGAAAGAACGTGAGAAAGGACTGGAGGAGGAGTGAATTCAGATGCCTGAAGCTGAAAGAGAATATTTGAATGTATAATAATGGCAAGTACCATCTTAAGCCTTTGGCTTGCTGGAGGCCTTCCTGGGCTTCTGGGCTGCTGGGGGTGGAGAGAGGCCTGATTTGGAACA
>JAJKFI010000009.1:20527193-20539871 GCA_029204185.1 Lerista edwardsae
TTTCCCTCCAGGCAAGTACCATCTTAAGCCTTTGGCTTGCTGGAGGCGCGAGCCTCTGGCGCGAGCCAAAGGGCAAGAGCCAAAGGGCTCTTTGCCCGTGGCTCTTCGCCTGGGGAGCTGAGACTGGAGCCAAGAACATCTGCTGCTGTGCCTGCCTCCCTCAGTGTTCATCTCCCGTGGACCATCAGGCTCCAACCACGTTTTTACTTTTGGAGCCTAGTCGCCTGTCAACAAGCCACCACCAGCCATTTTAACTGAGTGAGTGATAGTATGATTGTGACTTCCTGGCCGGAGTGAGAGTCTGGCCAGGAGAGTGGAAGGCTATCCCTGCCTCTGTGAGAGGGGGGCAGGGAGGGAAGGAACGAGGACCTCTGCCTCTGTGAGAGAGAGGCAGAGGCCTGCAGCAGCCAAAGCCTCAGTGTGAGGGGGGTGAGGGCTGCTGCACTGGTTTGTTGGTGGGGAGTGTGTGTGTGTGCGTGTCTGTGTTTTTTAGTCTTTGTATCTGCGCTGGTGGTTGGCTTGCAGGTCGCTCCCGCCGGAATTATGTGCTTGACACCTCGAGGGAGCTCAGGGGAGGGCAGGGAGGCCACTATCAGCAGAGTTACAGGTTACGGAAGATATGGCGGTGGGGGCAGGGCCGGACAGTACAGGAGAAGGAGGGTCAGTCGTAGGCAGACTGTCCCTCTTTCTGGCCCTTCCCTCATCCCTCTGACCCCTGGTTCTTCTGGCAACAGTCCCCTGAGTCTGAAGCTGCTGCTTCTGAATGCCAGGTCGGTGAATAATAAGACCTCTCTTATCCATGATTTAATCTTGGAAGAGAAAGCCGACCTGGTATGTATCACGGAGACCTGGCTGGATGAGCTGGGAGGGGTTAATCTTTCCCAGATTTGTCCGCCGGGTTTCCGGGTACTTCAGCAGCCACGACTACAGGGGCGGGGAGGTGGGGTTGCGATGGTCTATCGGGATTCCATCTGTCTCACCAGATACCCTGTTCAGCAGTCCACCGGGTTTGAGTGCCTTCGCGTTGTGTTGGAGGGGCGAGACAGAACAGGGATTCTGTTGGTGTACCGCCCGCCTTGCTGCCCAGCAGTCTCCCTGCCTGAGCTGACGGAGCTGGTCTCGAGCGTGGTGTTGGAGTCCCCCCGCCTTCTGGTGTTGGGGGACTTTAATGTCCATGCCGAGGCCCCGGGAACACCTGCGGCTCAGGATTTCATGGCCTCCATGGCAACCATGGGTCTGTCTCAAAGAATATCTGCCCCGACGCATGAGGCGGGACACACGCTGGACCTGGTGTTTACTGCGGGGCAGGTTGATGGTGATCTGGAGGTGGAGGAGATTAAGATCACTCCTTTGTCATGGACAGATCACTGTCTGGTGGGATTTAGGCTCGTTGCGGCTTCTCACCTCTGCAATGGCGGGGGATCACATTTTATGATCCGCCCTCGGAGGCTGATGGATCCAGACGGATTCCTGAGGGCTCTGGGGGATTTTCCTGTTGCCAGAGTTGGAGACCCACCCGGTGCCCTGGTCGACCTCTGGAATACGGAGATGGCCAGGGCCCTGGATGAGATCGCTCCTGAGCGTCCTTTGCCCAGTCGCAGAATCGGAGCGGCTCCTTGGTTTTCTGAGGAGCTGCGAACGATGAAGCGGCAGAGCAGACGACTAGAGCGTCGGTGGCGAAAGACTCGTGCCGAATCTGACCGGACACGGGCTAGGGCCCAATTAAAAGCTTATTCCAGAGCAGTGGTGGCAGCTAAGAGGGCACACCTCTCTGCCACCATTGCATCTGCAGAGAACCGTCCGGCTGAGCTCTTCCGTGTGGTCCGCAGGTTTTTACATCTTGCCCCTCTTACTGGTAGGGAGGAGCACACGGAGGCTCGCTGTGACGAGTTCGCAAAACACTTTGCAGATAAGGTCGATCAGATCCGGCATGACTTGGACGCCGCTGTGGGCATATCTAGTGATGTCCCTGGGGAACCTGTCTATCCTACCATTTGGGATTCTTTTCAGCTTGTAGAGCCTGAGGATGTGGACAGGATTCTCTGGAGTGTGAGACCTGCTGCTTGCCCGCTCGACCCTTGCCCGGCATGGCTAATTAGAGCTGCCCGGGGAGGGCTGGCCGAGTGGACAGGGAGGGTGGTGAATTCATCTCTGAGGGAGGGGGTGCTCCCGCCTGCTTTGAAGCAGGCGATGGTTCGCCCCCTCCTGAAGAAGCCCTCCCTGGATCCCACAAATTTAAACAACTTTCGGCCAGTCTCCAATATCCCATTTCTGGGTAAGGTGATTGAGCGGGTGGTAGCGTCCCAGCTTCAGAGGGTTCTGGAGGAAACGGATTATCTGGACCCATTCCAATCTGGCTTCAGGCCGGGGTTCGGGACGGAGACTGCCTTGGTCGCCTTGGTGGATGACCTGCGCCGGGGGATGGACGGGGGAAGTGCGACCCTGTTAGTCCTACTGGACCTCTCGGCGGCTTTCGACACCATCGACCATGGTGTCCTTCTGGGTCGGCTGGCCGGGTTGGGGCTTGGAGGCACTGTTTTGAAGTGGTTCCGCTCCTTCCTGGCTGACAGATCCCAGAAGGTGGTGCTGGGGGAGGCTTGTTCGGCACCCCGACCTCTCAGGTTTGGGGTGCCACAAGGTTCCATCTTATCCCCCATGCTCTTTAACATCTACATGAAACCGCTGGGAGAGGTCATCCGGGGGTTTGGAGTGGGGTGCCATCAATATGCTGATGACACCCAACTTTATCTCTCCTTTCCCCCTGATTCTGAGGAGGCGGTTGAGGTCCTGGATCGCTGTCTGGAGGCAGTTGGGGGCTGGATGCGGGCGAACAAGCTGAAATTAAATCCGGATAAGACAGAGGTGCTTTTGGTTCGGAAATCCACGGCTCGGGTATTGGACTATCGTCCTGCTCTGAATGGGGTCGCACTTCCTCTGAAGGAGCAGGTTCGCAGCTTGGGGGTTCTGCTGGATTCACAGCTACACCTGGACTCCCAGGTGGCGGCTGTGGCCAGGGGAGCCTTTGCTCAGCTTCGGCTGATCCGCCAGCTGCGGCCGTACCTGAGCTGTGCGGACCTGGCCACTGTGACCCATGCCCTAGTGACATCTAGATTAGATTATTGCAATGCGCTCTACGTGGGGCTGCCTTTGAAGACGGTCCGGAAATTACAACTAGTACAGAACGCGGCGGCTCGGGTGGTTGCTGGAGCACGTCGGTTTGACTCTGTCGAGCCGCTGCTTCGGCGACTACACTGGCTGCCGGTTCTGTTCCGGGCCCAATTCAAAGTGCTAGTTTTGACTTTTAAAGCCCTTTACGGCTCGGGTCCGGGGTATTTGAGGGACCGCCTTCTTCCATATAATCCAACCCGTACTCTTAGATCATCTGGGGGGGCCCTCCTGACTGTGCCGCCACCAGGAGAAGTGAGAGGGGTGGCGGCCAGGAAGAGGGCCTTTTCGGTGGTGGCCCCCCAACTCTGGAACACCCTCCCCTTAGAATTGAGAACTGCTCCCTCTTTGTTTATATTTCGGCGGGGGCTGAAGACCTTTTTATTCCAAAAAGCTTTTAATTGTTGACAGGCTGGCTGGTTATTATAACCCACGGGGCTTGTTGTTTTTATATTGTTTTTAAATTTGTTTTTAAATGTGTTCTTAATTTTTGATTGTATTGTTTAATTCTGTTTTAATTGTTTTTAATTGTGAATTGTTATATTGTTTTTATATCTATATTGTAATGCCGCCTTGGGTGCCTTCGGGCACAATAAGGCGGGGTACAAATCTAATAATAAATAAATAAATATAAATAAATAATAATGGCTATGAATTTTTTTTTAATGAATGGGGCTATATTTAATCCTTGATATTTTGATATTCTGCTTTTGTACAGGAATAGTCCTTGAGGCTTTGGCATGAAAAATGAAACAAGTGGTGAATCATGAACAGGATCACAATGCTTTTTGATGCCTCCTGAGACATCGTAACTGCCTTGGCATGAGATGTCACCTCATTGGTAGGGATGGGGTTTTTTTTGGTGATCAACACAGAATGCTAAATAATGAGAATTTCTACTGAAAACACTACATAAAACAGAATTTAGGTCAAAATGCGAAAAAACAACTTTTGCTAACTATTGACAGAGTTTTGAGGAATCCACCAATAGTTTTCAGTAAGGGATCAGGAGGAGGAGTGGCAGAAACAGGAGGAAGCTTGCTTAAGTTTGCATGAACACGCATGTTCATAGTTCACAGTGCATGCTGGGCAACTTTAATGGAATGTGGAAGTAGTAAGCAGCAGTTTCTTGACGTTCCAAGCAGCAACCAGAGTGCAGCTTGAGCATTTTTGAGCAGGTCATTTCAGGCTGGGGTGTGCGTGCCACTGATTGCTTGCCTTTGTAGGGCCATTCACCCTTATTTGTTGCGCTGTTTGTACAATCGGCAATAAAAATTTGGATTAAAAACACATAACACTGCAATTTGCTATTTTAATCAAGAAATTTGGGGCGGGGGAATCTCACCCAAAAAACCCACCCCCTACTGATTGGCTTTAGAGAGACTCTTGTAGCACAGTTTTAGGTGGAATTTAGGCAGGTGTGAGTTTATTGAATGAAAAAAAAAGACCCATCGACTCAATTATTCCTCAATTTCTTTTTGCAACCTCCTTGCTAAGCAATAACAACAAAGGGAGCAGAGAGTGATGAGCAGTTGTTGCAGGCTTCAATTGGCATGCCTGAAACTGGGGAAAAATTCTCAAATGTCGGGAGCCTCCCTGGGCTGGAGCCTGCAGTAATGAAGTGTATACAGAACTGCTTCAGTTATCTCATTATCTTACAACCCTGAGCATCTTCTTGACATACTATGTGTAGCAAAGCAAGGCAGACTGGGGCATCGCAGCATAATTTATGCAAAACACCAACCAATAATTAAAATGGCTAATTAGCTATTGGTATCTGATTCTCTAATAATCTGGAAAGCGAGATCACAGACGCAAAGCACCAAAGTCTGGGTGCAGCCAATAATGAGGAGTTTGGTCTGTGCACCCCGGCAGTGATCATTAATTTGGATGTGTTTTGATGTAGTGTTTGCGTTAATATATTCCAGGACGGCTGAGGATATGGAGTTCACACCTGGCACGCAAACTGCTTCTGTGCTACAGGAAGAAAGCCAAAGGGGACTTGCTGCTAGACCTGGAACGTCTTTAGAAACAGGCTTGTGAGAATCAATGCCTGGATTTTGTAAAGCCAGAGAAAAATCTACAAACATGTGTGACTTAAAACACACACACACACACACACACACACACACACAGAGGGAGAGAGAGAGAGAGAGAGAGAGAGAGAGAGAGAGAGAGAGAGAGAGTTGCATGTAGGAAAATGCGGCCTTGGAATGTTTTTATCCTCCAAGCAGGTGCATAGCTAATGAAACTGTAGCCCAGTGCAGTAGGCAAAATGTTGCCCCGGACATGACATCACAACAGGAAGCAACATCACAGTCGTATTTCCATTTTCTGTTTTTTTTGGGGGGGGGGCATAACTTTTGATAAAGATATTACATTCTGGTTTGTTTCATGTCGTTCTGCATTAAATTACCTTTCCAATGATATATAACAGGATGGTATTATTCACACATACTGATATTTTTACCATTTTAGGCCATTAGTGTCAAGCTCAGCTTGTTGCCCTCCTAAAGCTTGTTGCCTGGTGCAGTTGCACCCCCCCCCGCACTTCTTTAGCTATGCCTCTGCCTCTGAGCAGGGTTTTCTGGGGTGATTTAGGGCCCAATCCTGTCCACCTGTCCAGCACTGATGCAGCCATGCCTATGGGGTATGTGCTACAACCATTGTGTACGTGGGGGGGGGGAGGCAGTCACTGAGAACTTCTCAAGGTAAGGGAATGTTTGTTCCTATACCTCAGGGTTATATTTGCACTGGAAATTTGGATAGGATTTGGCCCTTGGTTATTCCCATAGTTTTCCAGCTCTTATCTGACTTGATCCAGACTGTGTTTGCATGTATGTGTATCCCATTGAAATGTCAGTTAAACTGTTGGTAAACCCAGTTTAGACAAAAAAGGTGCACTCAACGAAACCCAAACTGTGCCTTCCAACATTTACTGGGTAAAAATAGGGACACCTTCATTTGCAATTCTCAGAGTACAACAAAAGCCTCCCCTTCCCCACAGACGCGATGACAAATCACTAAAGCAGTGTTTCTCGAACTGTGGGTCGGGATCCACTCGGTGAGTCACGAGTCAATTTCAGGTGGGTTGCATAGCAGTTACGGCAGCCATCATTGAAAATATGGGAAGATGGGACACTAGGAAGGGGAAGGGCTATGTGGTTATTTTGCTGGTGTCAAGGTTGTAAGTAAGCTTTTTTTTCTTTTCTGACTCACTTTGCTAGTGGAAAATAGCTGAGAAATAACCCAATGTATTGCTGCTTTAGGCTCTAGTGTCACAATGAAGGTGTCACAATGACGGCACTTCTGGCCATAACATCACTTCTGGTGAGTCCCAGACAAATTGTCATTCTAAAAACTGGGTCCTTGTGCTAAAACATTTGAGGACCATTGCACTAAAGGCTTTAGTTCAGTGATTTTCAACTGGTGTTCCACTGCACATTGGTGTGTTGCAAAAGGTTCGCAACTGTGCCATGGGAGTTTGGAGCATGTTGGATCTGCCAGTGGAGAAATAATAATAATAATAATAATAATAATAATAATAATAATAATAATAATAATAATAATAATAATAAAAACAACTTAGTATTTATATACCACCTTTCTAGGTCATTAGATTGCTCTTTTGACTTTATTATTCAAGGCAGTTTACATAGGCAGGCATTTCTAAACCTTACGGGTTTTTACAATCACAGTAAATTCTAAACTCACAAGAACTGCTACATTTCAGATGACACTTTCAAGTCCAGCCTCTCTTTCTTAGCCGCACGATTGCCCTCCTGCCGGTTGATAAACAAACTTCTTGCTCTCACCAAGAACAGCTGGCCGACACAATTCCTCTCTCACAGGCAGTCAGACACAGCTCCAATCTTATCAGTCGCATTCTTCAAGGTCTGCCACTCACGGATACTTCTGGTGTTTTTGAACTGGCGACCTTCGGATCTTATCTTCGGGCAGGACTGCGGCTTTTTACCCTCTCGGCTAGACGTCCTGCCCTCGGCTAGAAAGAGGGACAGACAATTTGTTATTACAGACAACTGCCCTAAAAATGGAGCCACAGAACCCAGAAGGTTCTCCCAAAAGCTAGGTGTCAACACAAGAAGCAAGGACCATAGAGAAGATTAGAGAAGTCCATGTGCCATTAAAAAAACATTGAAAATCCCCTGCTTTAGTTCACTTGTGCTGTTTTCACTTACTTGGCAGTAGCCTGTTCCCTGCTGATGTGAAAGCCAAATGAGAATATATGTTTTTCTTTTTGGCTAAAGACATACTTGTAAAACATTATTGTCTACAATATTGAAAATATACCCCAAGCAGCTGTATAGTACATGACATGCCAGACTGTGCACTGCATTTTGCATGAGGGTTCATGCATGGCAGGGCTGGCTCAGCCATGACTGAAGAAGCTACTTTGAGATGTGAATTGGGGAGAGAGCAGCAGACTGACAAGGGATGCCCTTCATCTCCCTACTGCCCCTTCTCCAACACATTGCAATGAAGCTGGTTCAGTGGGCTTTCCAATCCTCTTCACGCTCGCAGAAAAGCAATTGGGAGGAGAATGAGCGCAGCAGCAACTCACCTCTTCCTCCAGCACCATTGCTGTAAATGCAGTGCCAGGGCTGAAAAAAGCATCACCCCTTCTCCTTTGCGCCTGCCCAGTGTAAAGGCAGATCAGAAACAGAAGTTGGTGGAGCCTCCCCAATAACTACTTCCTCTTACCCTCATTTCTGGCACCGCCTCTTCCTGTTAGCTCCTTCCAATCCTATTTGAAACAGACACAATGAGTAGAGCACACTGGGAGGGCTTGGGAGGGTCACTCTAGGGAGACATCCTCAATGGGGGCCCCTAACCAGAGAGAGCAGGGGCAGGGAAGCTTTTAACCATTCTGGATGCCCTCAGAAAAGTGCAAAGGACACTTGTTGTTCTTGTTGTTCAGTCGCTAAGTCGTGTCCGACTCTTTGCGACCCCATGGACCACAGCACGCCAGGCCTCCCTGTCCTCCACTAGCTTCCTGAGTTCGCCCAATTTCATGTTCATCGCTTCAGTGACACTCTCTAACCATCTCATCCTCTGCCGCCCCCTTCTCCTTTTGCCTTCCATCTTTCCCAGCATGAGGGTCTTTTCTAAAGAATCCTCTCTTCTCATGAGGTGGCCAAAGTACTTGAGCTTCAGCTTCAGGATTTGCAAAGGACACTGGTCAGGGGCAATAGGCCCTTTGCTAATTTGTGGATCAAACGTTGGCTTACACGTGCTTCATAAGTGAGCCTCAAAGCAAGATGTTTTCTTTCTCTTGTCCTCCCCCATGCACAAATATATTAAACTCAATTTTAAGGCCCCTCTTATTCCATTTCTTTTTAAAAGCCAGAGCAGTTTATTGTTCCAGACTCCATAACAAAATGAATAATAAAATAATACAGACCCTCTGAAAAAATGCAAGAATAACCATAAACATACAAACATATGTGTTTAGGTTTATTTTCCTTCCCCCCCCTCAAAGGTTCTGTATTATTTTATATGTTTTTGCTGTGTTGCAATGGCCTGTGGATGCATTAACAACAAATTGCTGAAGCTTTTGCTTATTCCAATTGCTCATAAAAAATGATGGGTGAAAAACATAACCTGGAGTATTTCCCAGAAAACACAGAAATATTTAGTGATAACAAGTTTAGCCAACTGTTAACATTCCTTAAAATCATGTTATCTTAAGAAAGCCCCACAACTGTAGTGATAGGGTTCAAATGAACATTGTGATGTGCAACTGAATATACGTTCACATCAGCTGTGTCTGTAGATCACTTTTCCTCTAGTAGAGCATGTACTTTTTCCACAAACATGAAGAAACCCTCTATCAATGGCTATTAGTCAAAACACAGGAACTTCCTTCCTTAAGGGAATCAAACTCTTCACTGGGTTTCCAGAGTGGTTGCCTTCCTATATCAGTAGGCATCTGGCTGATACCCAGTTGTGTCCTTGACACATTAGCCACTCGGGGGCCAGGACCACAGACTGCCACCTCCCCAGACGTCCGCCGCCCCAACCCACCTGTAAGATGCAGAGCCTCGCCCGATGCTCCATAGTCTTCCAAAATAATACTTTCGCAAAGCCTTTAAACCAGTAGTTCTCAAACCTTTTAGCCCGGGACCCACTTTTTAGAATGCCAGGACCCACCAGAACTGATGTCATTTAATCTGGAAGTGATGTTGTGGCAGGAAGTGACATCATCAAGCAGGAAGTGGTGTCATTGTAACATAATAAAATGACACTCCTGAAATGCAAATTGGCATGCTTAGACTGTAGCAATTGTACATCCATGAAACATGCCTGACAGAAAGCAAGATAAGGACAAAATATTAAATGACAAAATGTAAAAGCGGTGAACTAAAAACAAAATATAAAAAAACCCCTCACTTGAAAATTCAAACTTTTCACACTCACAAAAGGAGTATAACAAGAGTAAGGTCTGCAGTTTCCAAGATGGCTGCTCCCAGCTTTCTGCGACCCACCTGGTTGTGGCCCATCAAGCGGGTCCTGACCCACAGTTTGAATAACACTGCTTTAAACAATACTCCCGGTTTTTCGACAAAAAAACAACAATAACCAGAATTACTGTTCAACGGCCCACTGGAGGCTGCAGAAGCCTTCGGAGGGTCCATCGGATGCCACGCATGGCCTGCCCAGCACCTCCTACAGGGCTCACTGTGTGGAGATACCAGGGACTGAAGCTGGGACCCTTCTTTATGAAAAGAAAGGGTTCTGCCATTGAGCTCCATAGCTCCATCCCTGGTTCTAGCCACTTCCTTGGCAAAATGGTCTTTCCCCTCCACTTCTTGTTCAGTCTCTTCCTGTTCTCGTTGCCCTCTTTTTTTCTCCATGCACGCACACCGTTCTGGAGACTGACAAGCTCTTTGGGCAGCCTTCGCACCTGGAAGCTGGCGCTTGTAACACACGCGGCATAGTTACACGCCATACGCTCATGAAATATACATCTCTGGCTGGAGAAGAGGTGCTTGGGACTTCAGCGGGAGTCCACTGGTACACAGGGTGAATACAGCAGTCTGCTGAGCTAGAGAACTTGCTAATTAATACACTGCTGGATGTCCTTTGGAGCGGAGTGGGAAGAAAATATAAACAATAAATGAGCTCCACATGCTTAAACAGACCTCCTTGCAAACCAGTGGGAAAACAAGAGACAGAAATGAGCTCCCAGTCGAGAAATCTTAGCAGGAGCTGGCAGTGGTCATAGTTTTTGGTTTCTGACCAATCCTAGCAGGCTGCATTCGGCATCTTGTTTGTTTGTGATCTAAAACAGATCTTTAAACTACAGAAAACAGAAGAGTAGGCAGGACTTTTCCAAGGATGAGAGGCCTGATTAAGGTTTCCGAAAGACTTTCAAGATGTTTCAGCTAAAGACGTTTGGGTGAATACAAGTATTGGATCAAAATGGCTGCCTGCTTTTTCGGCTCACCTTTCTCAGAGCTCAATCCTAGTCTGGAGTTAGGCTGGCACAGTTAGGCCAGCAAAGTTTGGCCCGGCACCAGGGCCACCGTAAAGTGCGTTCAGACTACTCTCGGAGTCAGTGAGGATGGTGCATGTCTGTGAGCTGGCCTCTCTGACTCAGAGAGTGGTCCAAACATACTTTACGGTGTCCCTGGTGCCGGCCAAACTTTGCTGGCCTAGCCGTGCCTGCCTAACTCCAGGTTAGGATTGCACCCTCAAAAGAGCGTGTTGTTGTTTTTGCAATTCAGTGTCTTTGGGACTCCTGTCTCAAAATGTTCGTTCATGTTCATTTGGATGCGAGGGGCCTTTGCTGAAGCACATGGACGTTGTCATGTACTTGATCATACTGTCATCAGTCTGCATTCGTGTCATGGTAAGGCAGAAGCAGCATCTAATGTGATTTGCTGTCTTGTCCAACATGGTCTGAGATAGTGACATTGTGGTGAATAAGTGGCACCTTGTCATCCGGCATAGCTTGCTTCTGAACTTGCCATCCTGGTGCCTCCACAAATATTACCAGTACTAAAAAAAAAAAATCTGAAGATGGATGAAGATGGATGAAGATGAAGATCTCCCTCAAGCTCTTGCTCAGAAGCAGCTTTAAAATGGTGTTGAACCAAACTTGGTTCTCCCCCGCCCCTTGGAGGAGAAATCAGCACGTTTGGCAAAACAATGCTGAGCCTTTCAAAAGAGCATTTATGTGGGTGGGAGTACTTGAGCAACATGACAGTTCAGCTCAGCCTAGTGAATAGACAGGACATTCCTATAGCACCAACATTTCCTTGGGACGGTGTACATTTCCTCTGCACTGTGTACAAAGTGGCACAAGGTACTCCTTGCCACAGGAGGTGGTGATGGCATCTGGCTTAGATGCCTTTAAAAGGGGACTGGGCGGATTTCTGGAGGAAACATCTATTGTGGCTATAGGCCATGATGGGTTAGGCAACCTCCTTACATTAATAGTAGGCTACTTCAGAATGCCAGGTGCAAGGGAGTGGCAACAGGATGCAAGCATCTTGTTATCTACTGAACTCCCTTAGGCACCTGGTGGGCCAGTGTGAGATACAGGAAGCTGGACTAGATGGGCCTTTGGCCTGATCCAGTGGGGCTCTTCTTATGTTAAGGTATAGCAAGCAAAGAATGGAGTGGGGTGGGTGGGGTCCATGGGAACTGGCCTTATTGAGCCCAGTCCTGTACAACTTTCCAGGCCCGATGCAGCTGCAATGCAGCCCCAGGTACCTTGAAGAGGCATCTGTGACTTGCCCCCTACTACAGAATGCAGCGCATGCTCCACTGGCACGGCTGCATCAGCGCTGAGATGTTGGAATGGATTGGGCCCATTGTTTATTCTACAGGAATCCATCAAGCTACAGACTTGAGAAGGACTGGTGACCAGAAGAGAGCATGATAAGATTCTCTGCATTTTGCCTTGGAAACTAGTCAGCTTAATTCCCATGAAAATGCCATGAAACTGACAGTCACAACATACATGGGAAAAACATGGTGGTGATTTGCCACTAGTAATCAGTTGTGTCACAGGCATATCCAGTAGGTGTTACTGACATTTGCATCACTCCATCCTATAGATCGGGGGTCTCTAAACTTTTCATAGAATCATAGAGTTGGAAGGAACATATAATACAAGTTCAGCCAGTCCAACCCCCTGCCTGTAGCAGGAAATCCCCCTAGAGCATCTCCAACAGGTGCCTGTCAAGCCTGTGTTTGAAGATCTCCAGTGACCTCATATTTTCAATATGAGGGTCACATGGTATATTTTACACATTTTCACAGACCAAAAAAAATCAGTTTTATAAATGAATAAGTTTTACTGGAATCTTTTTTGTTATCAGCATATGATTCAGAACAAAAGAGAAATGTGACTACTACAAAAAAAAATGCCATGCTTAAACTGAGAAATGATACATGTGTAAAAATGTCAAACATTAACAAATGCCCTGAATTAAAAATTATTATTATTATTATTATTATTATTATTATTATTATTATTATTAT
>JAJKFI010000009.1:20569713-20596191 GCA_029204185.1 Lerista edwardsae
ATAGATAGATAGATAGATAGATAGATAGATAGATAGATAGATAGATACGAAATTGCTGATACCATTTGCATCATTGAGCAGCCCTCAGAACTAGATTTCTACTTTGAAAGCGGGGTAGAAAAATCCCTCTTAAAAAGACTCCTGTGAGGTTCTGCTTCTTTTTTTAGTGCTGAAACATTACAGCGACGTAACTTTGTAGCCAAATCACAGGCTTACTTGAGGAGCAGGTGCTTCCTCATGGCGGTTTCCCAGGAAAAACACTGAATTCAACAGGCAGATTTAGGACTGGTTTATTCGCGATACGGCTGGACAGAGCTGGGGACCAGGTCTGCATCGAGAATACAGTTCAGTATGCAGATATACCCTTGTTTCAGAAGGGAGGGGTCGCGGAGAAAGGGGAGGTACAGTAGAGATGCAACTTAAGCTTTTATCATAAAAACATCTAATAAAAATAGCTTGCAACTGCATTTCACAATTGGTTGTTTGTCCAACTGGGTACACTTCACATTGTGCTGCTTATTTGGTTATCTGGTCCTTTGAGGTTCATGTTTCTCTGTTCCATAAACAGGCATCTTGTTTATACCTTTGCGGTTAGCTACAATTGTTAAAAAGGAGATTGAAGGCAAAAGGAGAAGGGGGCGACAGAGGATGAGATGGTTAGATAGTGTCACCAAAGCAATGAATATGAAATTGGGCGAACTCAGGAAGCTAGTGGAGGACAGGGAGGCCTGGCGTGCTGTGGTCCATGGGGTCGCGAAGAGTCGGACACGACTTAGCGACTGAACAACAACAATTGTTAAGGCCAATATGAAATTATAGCTAAGCAAGGCACTTTCTTCTTTTGCCAGTGCCTGTGAGATAGCAACTATTACGCTTTCCCTGTTTCAAAATGGAAGGGGGCCCCCTTTAAGCTGGGCTCTTAGTGACAGACCTTTCAGCCCCCAGACTCTGGTCAGGGGCTTTCAGGCACAACTTGAAGCTGATGATAGATGCAATCTCAGAAGGGTCACAAATATCCTTGCTAGTCTTGAGATCTTCTTCTATTCAGCTCAAACCCAAGTAAGAATACTGACCAGAAGAAAAACAGAAAACACTATCTTCTCTATCAACCATCACATTTGAATTTTCCCTGCTTATCTCAAGTGTCTTAAACACAGTTTTAAGGGAATGTTGTTGTCCAGTTCAAGCTCTCAGACCGTGATCCATTTGCCCAATCTTTAAATGGCACATGAGTCTGGGCTGCAGCTTTTATTTCAGTACCATTGAGACTGCTGCTGCCTAAACTCATTTTCTTCAGTTTCACAATGTGCTGGGCAGCGTTTCGACAGTCAAAAACAATTTCCAAAACTAATTAGGGCACCTCATAGTTCCCGGAAAAACAGTGGAGTAGTCATTTTTGCTCCATTCTTTGGGGACAGTTAGAGATTTCTAAAGCTTTCATTATTGCAGACAGAAAATGTATGCCAAAAGATTCTCAGAAGGCAACATTTAAGTATTCTTAAGAGAAATACTTGGTTGTCTCAATCTACTAAATGAAATGTGATCTCTTTGCTCCGTTCTTGTGAGCAGAATCAGTGCTAATCACCAACGCTCACAGCAATCACAATAGAAGATGCTAAGGACAAAATGGGCATGAAAACCTTTTTTCTCCTACAATGAGTGTCACCTGAGGGATGATAAAATAGGCCTGCGTTGCCGCTGGTCTTGCAATAGGTTGAAAGATTAAGGGTGCAATCCTAACCTGGAGTTAGGCCGACACAGTTAGGCCAGCAAAGTCTGGCCGGACAAGGGCCATCGTAAAGCACGTTTGGACCACACTCAGAGTCAGGGAGGATGGTGCATGTCTGTGTGCTGACCTGTCTGACTCCAAACATGGTCCAAACATTCTTTATGGTGGCCCTTGCACTTGCCAAACTGTGCTGGCTTAACTGTGCTGGCCTATCCTCAGGTTAGGATTGTGCTCTAAGTCTCCAAGCTCTGTCAGACTGACATATTTTACCAGTAACAACATTGGTGCAAAGGAAACAGAATAAAGGGTGCCCAAGAAGATTTTGGAATGCGATAACCTTTGGAGCAAGATAATCAAAAATTGTCCTAGTTTTGCCAGGTATTCTTCTAGCCAATGGTCTGTTGAATTGGATAAGTTGCTTTCCATTGTTGTTCATTCCTGAACAGGGCTACTTAGCCCTGCCATGTGAAGCATGCTTGAAATTGTCTCGACCACTTCTATATCCCATCTTGTGGATTGGCCCATTGGTTGAATTAGAAAGAGCTAGCCCAGTGATGGCAAACGTTTTGGAGTTGCCATGTCAACAATGCCTAACCTGACTCTGCTGGCGTGTCACTCCCCTCCCCCTAATGAAAGAGAAACAATTATTTACATATTCATTAAAAAAATTTTTTAAAAAATATAGCCCAATCAGGTTGGGGTTATGCATTATATAAAGAAACATCAAATCATTACAAAAATGAAATCCAAGTAAAACAAGCTCAGTTGTTGGGTGTTAGTGAACACACTCTGGTGTGTCACCCAAAATGTTGTGGCGTGACACCTTTGACAAGCATGTCATAGGATCACCATTACTGAGCTAAACAGTATTCAGTCCCTTTACTTTTTTGTGATGCCCCCCCCTTAGCTGCTGTTTTTAGAAGACCACAGTGGTGCATAGTTTGGCTAAGAATGGAGTGAATCAGGAAGGACTTTGTGAATTTCATTAATTGCACAATTCAACCCTCTTGAACTGGCACAAATCCCTTCGGCTAGCTCCTGAGTGTTGCGAATGTGCCATAAAGCACCTTTTTGGCTACTCTGAAGAAAGCTGGACCTGCATCCAGAGTAAGTTGGTTTGTGCCAGCCTGGGCAACATAGCCCAGATCCTACCCCCGGTCCCCAACCAGACCCACATTACACGAGCCACTTGGATTTGCGCCCATGCAATTGCAGGCGCAGGTTTGAGGGGCCCCTTAGGGCTGGCTGGAACTGGAATTACTTACTCTGAATTTCCCTTATTCTGGGTTGCACCCCCGCCTGTTGCTAACCTTTGATGGCCTGCCTGTTCCAGCACAGGTTAGGATTGTGCCCTAAGGGATCTAAACTTAACCCATACTTTGATCCCTAGATTGATCCCACTATGAAAGTGCAGCGATGCTATTCCATACCGTAAAAGACAGGCAGAGTACAAAATCTACCACTGATTGTTAAAGGGTGACTTTAATATATTTCTTTTCATTCCAAATACTAAATCTAAATCTAAGCTAAACTGAAACATTGAGATGTGTGTTCTTAAGGGCTGGAGACTTGTATGTGTGCCCTGGAGTTCCCAAACAAATTGCTGGATCATGACACTAGCCTATCTCCAAGACAGATGTTTGGAATACTTCAAGTAATTTGATTTGGCTTTTTGTCATTTGTTTCTATGCTTCTTGTTCCCATTTGTAATGAATCTAAAATATTGTTATTGCGTTAGATTTGATTGGAGGAATATGTGTGAAATCAAAAACCGAATACAAAAGCTACCGAAATATTGCATTAAGGCAGTGGTTCATTCCCAAACTCGTGGGTCCATGACTCAATTTTTGGTGTGTCGCAAAACTGC
The DNA here is from genome assembly GCA_029204185.1 of Lerista edwardsae. Taxonomy (NCBI): domain Eukaryota; kingdom Metazoa; phylum Chordata; class Lepidosauria; order Squamata; family Scincidae; genus Lerista; species Lerista edwardsae. Next base: position 20,573,310 of record JAJKFI010000009.1, read on the forward strand.
CCAATTTGCCTTCTCAATGTGCATAAAATCTTTGTGTATCAACCTGCATCAATTATAGCCACAGAGGCTTGAGTGATTCATAAATTTTAAAAAAAATGGATGAGTCCCAATGCTAAAAAGTTTGAGAACCACGGTACTAAGGAGTAGTCTTCAGCTTTTAATAATTCTTGAAAATGTTTAATGTGCACTGCTTTTTAAAAAACCTTGAAAGTAACTCAGCTTCATTATGCTCTTTAAATGCACTGGATCAACTGAGTCTTAAAAAATAAAGAATAAACAATACATTTGTAACGCAACATCAAACAATCGTTCCATTGGCACACCTTCATAATGGATTCTTTATGCAAACTTTATAGCCTTTGTACCGTTTTCTAGTTCTGTTGTTTCCAGTACATTTATTTCAATGAACGTTGCTGCAAACGTTGTAAACAATTGTCAAGATTGGCCCTTTTCCTACAGACTTTGGGATGCGCATTCAAAGAGAGAGCTTGCATAAACTACCAGTGGCGTAAGGAAAATGAGGTATTTTTTCTGGTTAAGCTACACCGCTAAATGCATATTGTTTCAATGTGTTCCAGTATTTCTCTTATTTCTTGGTGTGAATTTTGCGCGCACCAAGTACAACTGGACTATGGTTACAGTGTTATGCATTAATTCAGTAGCATAGCTAGAGGGGGCAAAATGTAAGTACTCTAGGCATCACAACATGCATGTAAGAGGCCCCTCCCACTCAGTATCAAAGCCATTCCAAACCAAACAGCGTATCCTGTGAGTTGCTGTTGCTACCCGGATGGGCTCCCATGGCGAGTGGGAGGTGTGGCTTACACAGCGTGTTGCAGCACCTGCAGTACTTATCATTTTGTCCCCCTCCAGCTATACTACTGCGTGAATAAGGGGAACTGTTCAAACCCTTTACACAGAGACGTCATCCGGGCGCGCCAGGAACCGGAACGCCCGGATGATTGACAGCCCTCCGCCCCTATGGCGGAGGCCAGCCACACCTCCCTGCGCCTCAAATTGCTCCATTTCAGAGCGATTCGGACGCGCGGGAGGGAGGGTGGGCCCAGGAGCAGCTCGCCCGTCCTCGGGAGAGGCAGCGCGGCCCAGGCCTGTCCACGGAACTAGCAGAACGGCGTACCAGGCCGTTCCACCAGGACGACACCGCTGCCTTTACACCACTGAATTTCAAGCTTTTTAATCTCATGGCACACTAATTGCTAATATTATCCAGGCACACTACCAGCTTTTTGGGAATTGGGAAGGCATAACACACTGCTGGTGGGAGGCTCACATCTCCCGATGTCCCTAATAATAAATGATCCTCCCCCCAACTCCCATGGCACACCTGCGCACATTCACAGCACGTCAATGTGCCATAGCATAGTTTGACAAGCGCTGCTTTACGCAGATTTTCACCTGAGTGGACCTTAAACCACTTAAGATGCTCAGATGCGTCAACCATGCCTTGGCTTCTATTCCTATATAAAATATGCTTGCTAAAGACCACCTGATTAAGAAAAAGGTCAAAGAATAGTGGAATCTTTTAAGGGTTGTTTTTCTTTAACCAAATCGATTTCTGTGTCAAATTCAAGGCCTTTATGCCTTGACTATGCTTACTGTCAAGCAGTGGAGCCCATGTAGCTCCTGAGAAATTAAAACATACTGGAAATACTGGGGACACCTATTAAAAAGATAGGGAACATTAAGCAAATCTCTTTTTTTACCGTATTGCAGAAAAACCTCTGGTATTCTTCCTTTAACAAGGTGTCCCCAGTATCCACGGTTGCAGGGATCCTCAGTTGATACCTGAATGGAACCACAGAACGCAACCATAGCAGATACCAGGGCATGCCTGTATTACACTTTTAAATGTATCCAACTTTTAAATGTATCCAAAGGTTCCATGGTTGTGGGGTGATCAGTTGGCCTTACACGAGCCGCTTGGAGTTGGGTCAGCTATTTCTCTGGCGCATCTCCAAGTATCCCTATTGCCCTAATAAATTCCCCTTTCTCCAAGTTGTGCCCCAACCCAGCTCTGGATATGGGGCAGGCCACGCGGGGTAGGACTGGCTGCCAAAAAATAATAGCAGGTGTAAATCACCAATGAACCCAAAGCTCATGCTGTTGTGTTATTCGAAAGATGTGGCAGCTCATTTAGATTTTGAAGTTGTGGCTAATGTATTAACAGCAGCCAGGATTTATACAGTATGCCAATACAATACCCCTGCCCTGGTACCCGCTGGGGTTCCTTCCGGACCTCACTGTGAATACATGAAACTGTAGATACTGGGGACGCTTTTTTAAAGATAGGGGAACATCAGTGGTTTTGCTGCAACACGATAAAAAAAAAGATTTGTTTAATGTTCCCCTATCTTTTTAATGGGTGTCTCAGTATCCATGGTATCCATGGATAACTGAAACGATGGATACCAAATCAGTGGATATTGGGGCACACCAGTAGATTGGAAGAATTCATCTCCACCACCAGCAGATAACTTGTTCTGCACAAAATTGGACATCGTGATTGCTTCCACCCTATACCTTAGGTATATTTTGGAGTTTCTAATTTGCAAATAAAATGTCAATGCATTTCAGTGAAATATGCATTCATTCCTAGTTGGTAGCAGAAATGGCATTTTATTAGAAAGATTTTGCTTAGGGCCCTTCTGCCTATCCTCCAAAATCTCCAGTGCAGGCAGCCATAGAACGCACCTAACAAACCGGCTAAAGGATGCAAAACGAAACGTCAACGTAGCTTTTTGTTTCCATTGCTTGTTGGATTGCTTTTCTTCATTCGGCAATGCTGGTGCCCTGACCACGGTTGGTTTCCCTCAAGCCACCTGTCTCCCTGTGTTGCCACTTTCTCGAACTAGAGTATGTTTCCTTTTTAGAAGGACAACACAATACAGAATGAATTATCTGGAGTAGACAGAGTGATTTATTTTGTTAAGCCTTATGTTGTGAACTGAAATTGCTTTTTCTTCTTCTGGCACGCGGCTCTGTGGAGTCACCCTGCTGATGCATAGCTCAAGAGAATTAATGGAACGTACATCATCAGCTGTGGCAATGTTAGGACTTGGGCTGCAATCCTGGCCAAACTTTGCTGGCCTAACTGTGCCTGCCTAACTCCAGGTTAGGATTGTGCTCTTGCTCCCCTCTTCGCCTCCCCCTGCCCCAAATGGGCTTACTGGCAGCCGTTGCTGCTGGGGCACCAGCTGGCCGCCTGCTTGCATTAGGGCTTGGTGCTAAGTGAACCCTGCCCCAGCGCGAGCGGAAATGTGTCCTGCTTTAGAGCACATTTGCCACACTTTTAGCCGGCAGTACACGCGTGGAGGACGCGTAGGGAACGAGGTGGCGCTGCGGGTTGAACTGGCCGGTTGACAGTTTGAGGCCACACAACGGAGCGAGCTCCTGTTGCTTGTCCCAGCTCCTGCCAACCTAGCAGTTCAAAAGCACGTAAAAATGCAAGTAGATAAATAGGTACCACTTTGGTGGGATGGTAGCGACCACATGACCATGGAAACTTGTCCTTAGGACAAACGCCGGCTCTTCAGTTTAGAAACTGAGATGAGCACCACCCCCTAGTCAGTCACAACTATACCGTTCGGTTGTCGGGAAACCTTTACACCCGTACTGCCTGTGATAGGGCCTTCGGGATTGGACCCTAAGTCAGTGATGTCATGCAGGGGGTACGCGAGTACCGGTTTCTAGGATTACAGCTGGCCCCACCCATTCGCCCGCCCACTCGTCGACTCCACCCTCTGCAACGTTTGAATTTCCTGCATGTTTGAGTTGCCTGCATGTTCTCAGAGCCAGGCAGGCAGGCAGGCAGCGAGCGGAGCCTTTCCTTGCCTTGCCACTGAAAAATGAGTTGCTCTGGGGTTTTAACATGATGCCAGGCCTCCTTAACATGTTCTGGGGGTGCTGTGGAATACTGTTGCAACTATTGGGTCAGTTTAAAATCATCTGAGGCCTCAAAAAGGGCTTTTTTCATGTCACTTCCTGCCACGACATCACTTCTGGCTTATGACGTCACTTCCGGTGGGTGGGTCCCGACACGTGCCAATCAAAAGTGAGTACCTGTTCTTAAATCATTTAGATGACACCACTGCCCTAAGTTATCATGCAATTCCATGCATGTTTTGCAGAAGTCCCTTTATGTTAAATGCAGATTGCTCCAAGGTAAGTGAGCATACGCTTGCAGCCTGTAGACTTGATATTTCTAGAATATGAGAGGTTCAACTATTTGGGGAGGTTTTCTTTTGGAGGTGTTTTTTTTTTTGCTTGATTCCTTTGTCAGAGTAGCCCTGTGTGTACTTTGAAACCCTTCAAAGGTGATTCAAGTCTGCACTGAAGCCACCTAAATTCCATCTTTCACAAGGAGCTCAGGTTCTTTATTTTTCTTCTAACCTTCCCCTTTGTGCCCTCCAGCTCTGGGAGTACAAGTGTACATATCTCCCTGCAATGAAAAAATGCTAGTCCCTCACCCACTCCAAGTAAGTCTTTAATGTTCTTTTTTTATTCCACGGGAATGAAGATATAGCTGACATATCTCTGGTAGTGGAACGGAGGTAGTATCATAGAATCATAAAGTTGGAAGGTACCTACAAGGTCATCTAGTCCAACCCCCTGCTGGTAGCAGGAAATTCTCCTAGAGCAGTACTTTGAGTGGTATCTACAAAGGCCTTTCCAGAGTCACAGAAATACAGTAGAAAAGCTGGAAACCTACACTATAAAAACCTACCAGCCAAGGAAAAGCAGGAATGGTACTACAACTGTAGGGGGGGTGCAGTGAAAAGGAATATCTAAAATGATCAGGTGCGTGGATCATTTTCCTTATGAAAAGGACTTAATCAGTTGGGGCTTTTTCATTTTGAGAGGGAAAAAAGATGACTGAGGGACGGTGTGGCTATGGGTAGAGGCTTATTAAATCATGACGGGTGCTGAGAGACCGAATGAATGGAAGAAATAATTCATTCTCTTTCAAAATGCAAGAACTCAAGGTCACCCAATAAAACTGGAAGCAGGAGGCATGCAATAAATTCAAAATTGCAGCAGGGACAGGATGGCACTATGGCAATAGCAGAAGCATCGGCTAGGGAAGGAGTGGGCAAGGGCCATTTGTTCCTTAAAGGGTGAATCACACTGAGGGTGCAGTCCTAACCTGGAGTTCGACTGGCACAGTTAGGCCAGCAAAGTTTGGCTGGCCCACAGGCCACCATAAAGCACGTTCGGGCCACTCTTGGAGTCAGGGAGGATGAGTGCTGGATCGAATGGATAGATTGAGGTCTTAAATACTTTCTCATAGACTACCCTTTCTCATAGATTACCCTTTCTCCAAGCAGCTAATCACTCTAGAGGAGAGGGGGAGGGACCGCATTACACAGGTGCTCAGGCTCCTGCAAAACTGAGCATTCCCCCCCTTAGGAGTTCCATGGTTCAGGAGGTTCAGGTCTTGGGTTCTGAAGGTCCTGTTCTGAGGGCTCCTGTTCCAGAGGTTCTTCTGGCTCTAGCTTGGTATTGAGGTCTAGGACTATGTGTGGTGCTGATCCTGCCTCCCTAGGTTTGCACTTGGAGTTACTACTCAGAAGGGGTCATGAGAGCTATATAGGGCCATGAAAGAGGAACATGGCAAAGAGTCATACTTTGGTCTCAACAGATCTGTGGTTTTCTGAAGTGTTTCAGAGGAACAAGACTCTTGTTCAAGGAACAAGACTGGCCCATCTCCCAGAAACTTCGCACTTTGAGTCCATAGCTAGTGGAATAACCCCATCACAAGTACACCAGGGATACTGCAGAGATAACTTAGGTAGGACTGAGGAACTGTCAAAAAAGCAGTGCTCCTAAATAAAGAATAAAGAACAACACTTTGCGGGGATCCATTAGAGCACCAAGGATAAGTCAAATATGATTGTTGCTTTTTTGAAGGAATTTCTGTGACCATCAAAACATAATCGCAATTTGTATGGAATAGAAAATGTTTTTTTTTCCTTTTTAATGTCCACACATCTCACTTAGAATTTGGGACTCTACAAATGTTTCTGCATTTGCGTTTGCATTTTTAAAAGGCTCAGCAACAAATTCACCTACTTGGAATGTCAAATATTAGATCATTCAGCACTGAGAAATAAGCGGGGGAAGAACTACATGGCGTTTAGGGGAAATGACTCCACAGCTAACATGTGCAATAAAGCCTCCAGTTTGGGAAGTTTAACACAGTGTTGGGTTCCTTTAAGAACGTTCAGTATGACTTGGCAATCATCTGGAATAGAGAAGTTAAAAAGTATTGTTTTTGTAGGATGTCCAGGCAGTGGAGTAATAGCTAATAACCACATGTACCATGGGATGCATAGTGTTGATCACTGGGATTCTCTCCAGGTCTAAATATTCCCAAATTTAAACATAAATTTAATTCAGATTTCATATTCAGCCTATGGACATTATCATCAGAATCAATTAAAACTCAATTGTCCCTGTATGAATAGGATTGCACCCGTCTCTGAGGTGCAATCCTATTCGCACTTCCCTAGGAATACCTTCCATCCATGGAGATTAATTTTGAGTAATTTGCATGAGTTTGCACTGTTCATGACCTGTTTAGGAGGGCAATCCGAACTTGGAATTAGGCCGGCACAGTTAAGCCAGCGAAGTTTGGCCGGCACAAGAAGCACCGTAAAGTATGTTTGGACCACTCTCAGATTCAGAGAGAAAGGCACACAGATGTGCACCATCCCCCCCGTCTCAGAGAGTGGTCCAAACACACTTTACAGTGGCCCTGGTACCAGCCAACTATGCCAGGTTAGGTGTCCTAAAACTGGATGGATTCTCCCCTTGAGATGCCTACCAATAGTGGATAGCACTTACTATAATTCTTAACACTTTTAAGGCATGGTTCTGTTATATAGTATTCACAGGTTGTTTTCATGCTCTTTCCATATTATGCTCTTACTGTAAGACTTGCCAAACCACTTCTTTCTCTTTCTTTTGCCAAACCACAATGTCTTCATCGATTGTTCCCAAGATCCTGAGCCCTCGGTCCAGCATAGTTTCAGGGAAGCATTGAATTGTATCACTGTGATCTGTACTGCATTACACTCTCTGGGTTATGGGTAGAGACTAGTCTGATTTGTCTAGCTGCACACTGGAATTATAATGATACAGTGGTTCAATAACATATCATTGTGGTCGAACAGGCTCCCAAGGCTATGCTAAAATGTTTTAGGAGCCTGATTAATTTGTTCATTTTTTTAAAAAAAGAAAAAGCTAAGAGATTCTAGAAGAGATATTCAAGATTGTATGGCCCAGAGACCACAATACCTTTCTAAAAGGAAGTTATAGGTCTGAAACAGGACTCAGTCTTTAATTAACATTTTTTGTAGTGCCCCTTTTCAATGAGTTTTCAGCTCCTCTTGTGAAAAACATGGCTACCCGGACTCATTTGGGGTCCATCTTTATGCCAATCAAGGGGACTGGGAGACAACTCCAAAAGAGTGGACAGGAAGGAAGATCTTTTCCCTCTGGTCTACTCCTGATTTATTTGGAGCATAATCCTATGCCGGCCTAGTAAGGCCGACATAGCAGGGCCATATCCCAAGGCCCATTCGGAGGCAGCAGCAGCAATGTGCAGGACAAGGGGAGATTTTCCCCTTGCACCTGCATAAGCCCCAGTCACCCCTATGGGGCTGCTTGGATCTGCGCCTGCTGTTTTGCAGGCGCAGAGGAACGTGGACAGGAGCGGCCCGAATCGGGTGAGCTGTTGGGCTGCTGGACTGTACACTGTCGCAAAAGCACCACAAAGTGCTTTGTGACAATGCAAGGCCCAGGTAAGCCCAGTGTAGGGATGGGGGAGGGCGGGGAGGGAGTGGACAGAGCGAATGGCAGAACAGGGTGGCGGTGTGGTGGACAGATTGGGTTGGGCGGGATTGGAGGTGCCAGCATGTGCCATACATATACCCACTTCCAGGGCCTGATCTGCCTGCATGGATCAAAGCGGATTAAAGCGTTGATCCCACATGGCTCAAAGCAGACTCGTGCCAGCGATATTGCGAGTTGACCCGTTGCAGCTGCTGTGCCTTACCCCATAAGGGACTTACAAATGTCCCCTTATGCCAAGCAGAACTCGAGCAGTTAAAAATTCCCAGCGGGATGCAGCATGGCCCAGGCCAACACCACTGCATCGCCGCACATGGATTTACGTTCAACTGGGCTGCAGCCTGTAAGTATTTTTTTTCCTGGTGAAGTTGACACCTCACTAAAACTGCTGGTCCCAACTCAAAAATGGAAGGTGGAGAATATCCTGCACAGCACCATTCCTCACTAGAGTTTTTAGAATATCAGGAACTATGCTTATGACGTAGATTTTCGGCTAAGCCTTTGACAAAGTCCCCACCAACTCTTGGACTGCACCGTGATAGCATAGATCGGATTTGCAATCCAACTCCAGCATCCAACTCCTACGTGGTCCTGTCTTCCATGGTTTGTAGTGCTGGCTAATTTCTTAATTCAAAAAAATATCCAGACCAATTCACTGGTGATACATATGCATATGTGTGGCTATGACCCAATTGGCTGCATTCTCATTATCAAGACCTAAAATATTCCAGAATTTTCTCCCATCCACCAGCCCCCATTTGCCTCTTCTTACATACAGCCCCCCACACAGGTCCCATCTCTTCTCCCCAAGTATTTTTCCTCCTTGTCCTATTTTATAATTAGTGAAAAGCACCTGACTCTAGAATGAGCAGTCCTGTGCCCACAGCTTACCACAGCTGCTGAAGCTAGAAGCTCTTTCTGTTCCAAATCCAATTGGACTGATTTACTCCATCCAATTATCAACTCCTTGCATAATTTCAATTGCAAAATTTGTTCTCCTGTCAAGGCACTTGCAGCTTCCTTTAATTAGGAACCGTTTGCTTCCCTCTTGCAAATCAGGGCTTCTGTCTACAGATAACATTGGACTTTTGTGTGTAGCGTCCAGTAGAGGCAGGATACTGCTCTGATATTCTTATCATGCACCCCACCCTAGACCATACGTATGCAGGATACAGATTTCAACCGCAACCTTCACACCGCCTGATATTACTTATATCGGGTGATATCATGTCAAGTCAAACAGCAGGTAGCTTATCTAAAATGGTAGCAAACATGCATTAATTTATGTTTTTGTGATAAAGCTTCTTCTTTTTTTTAAGAGGAAGGAGGGAATTCATTGTAAGGTCACCCTCTTTTTCACCCCCACAACCGCACTTGATAAATTATTTCTGTTCACTTTAATCCATTTTTTATTATTCTTCAAAAAATCTCTCCTTTTATCTCCCTAGTGTTGCTGAAAACAAATCCTTTGTAAAGCTGGGCTTTATTATCATAAGACTGGTTGCCTGTAGTACAAAGAAGTTTTTTTTTTCCTCCAGAGTTAATGAATTAGTAAATGAGCAAGTAGCGATTTGAAATTACCTAATTGTCTTAACTTTAAAAATCTATGTATTAATGAATTCAATTAATGGGGCCGCCATTTATTGTCTTTGACTTCTCCCCTCCTCGATTTCGTTCACGGGTTCTGTGTTTTAGTGCTTCGTGCCTGAGATGAATGTAGAGGCTACCTCTGTGCCTATATTCGTTGAATTTTCTCATAGAACTCTCTTAGCACTTAGACAGAGTATCTCCATCTATCTCTTTCCAGGAACTGGTTATTAATTATAATAAAGCTCTCCAAGGGCCCACATAATCATTCTAAAAAGAGAGAATATTTACATTTGCTTCTTAGAGTGCACTCCAAGGCCCTGTGTTGGGCCAACGCTAGCTGCTAGCATCGGCCCAACGGCAGTAGTGCTGGGACGAGAGCACTGACCGCTGCTAGCAGCAGTGTCAACCCAACAGCACTGGCCGAAACCCGAGCTGAGCCATTCCTGTGCCAGCCGAGTGCCAGCTGGCACAAGAGCAGTTCTGGGCAGGGGGAAGGCAGAATGGAAGGCATTTCTGGGTGGGGGGTTTTGGGCTGGGAGGTGTGCCAGCCTGGGGGAGGCGGGTGGAGTTGGGATGCTGCCGCTTAGCCGCATCCCAATTCCTGGCCCCAGGACGCACGGCCCCAATTCAGGCCACGCAGCGTTCTCTGCTCTGCACCTGCTAAACAGCAGGCGCAGATCCGAGGAGACCATAGTTGCGGCTGGCGCCTACCCTGGGGAAAGGATGCGCACATGCTCTTGCCCCAGGGAGGCTCCTGCCTGTTCCCAAGCTGCGCTGGATATAGCACAGCCCTGCAGGCCTGCCTGTTCCAGCACAGTTTAGGATTGCGCCAGTGGTGTCATTCAAATGATTTAGGAACTCACTTTTGATTGGCACTTGTCGGGAACCCGGAACCAGCCACGGAGCCCGTTAGGATCCGGAACGCCCGTTCTGGTCCGTTCCCCCTGAATGACATCACTGGATTGCGCCCTTAATGCACTTAGACCCCACTTTTCATCTGGTCCCAATACGCATCATTACCCCTGCCTAGCTGAGCTGATGTCCTAGAATACATTCAACATACTTCAGTAGCAGCATTTGCCCATTTGTCTTTCAAGCTGTCTTCTTAAGACACACTTGCCTTGATCTAGCTCTGGACACCACATACATCATTGCCCACGGTGAACTAGTACATATACACTAGCGGTTCCCAAACTGTGGGTCGGGACCCACCAGTGGGTTGCAAATTGATTGCAGGACGGTCGCAAACCACCTAGGCTTTTTCTTTCTTTCTGATTCACTTTGAATGGTGGGGTTAGGCTGTAAGGCATGTGTGATTGCACATGCTCAAAACATTAGGCTGGATTAGGCCTAGACTGATACAGCTACTATCTAAAGCAAACACTCTGGTACACCCAGGGATGGTGTGTGCGTTTGTGTGATTTCAGCTTTTCTCCATTTGTATTCCTCAGGGGATTCTGCAGAGGAGGGAGCTATTTATTTTCGTGGTATTAATGCTCTCCTGCCAGAAAGCAGCAATGCAAGTTTAATAGTGCATTATTTCTGTGTCTCGGGGGAAGAGGATAGAAGAGGATGGAAAAATGTTTATGAATGTAATATACTTTGGATTAAGTTATGAGGCTCTTTTATCAAGGATGGGCTTGTTACTGGTGTTGCAAGCACCTGTTGAGGATGAAAGGCATTAGAACAGTGACTTGTGGAGCTACTGTGGTTGGGCCTTCTATCCTCTATTCCCACTCAAAATCCCTGTTGCTCAGGGATTACTCAGCATATTACTCAGTAACAAAAGCAGGCTGGAATTTAGTAAGTAGACTCAGCTCTTCACCTCATTTGTATTTTTTCTTTTTATTAGTTTTAATCACTTCTTTAATTTATTCCTATTTTTATAGAAGTTTGCATGTTGGGTCTGTTTCCATTTTCTTCTAACTGACATTAAAAATAGCTTTAATTAAAGCAATTATCACCCTTACATTCAGTGTAACATGGATGAATATTTATACATTAGTGTAGTGAGTTTGTGACTCAGAGCGCAATCCTAACCTGGAGTTAGGCTGGCACAGTTAGGCCAGCACAGTTTGGCCAGCACAAGGGACACCATACAGTATGTTTGGACTACTCTCAGAGTCAGAAAGGCCAACACACAGATGTGCGCCATCCTCCCTGATTCTAAGAGTGGTATGAACCTGCTTTACAGTGACCCTTGTGTCTGCCAGACTTTGCTGGCCTAACTGTGCCAGCCTAACTCCTGGTTAGGATTGCGCTCTCACTCTAATAAACCTCCACACAGACCACTGTAGAGCAGACTCTCATGGAGAACAACTAGTACGATTGCTTGAAAGGGGACAGAGACAGCGATGGGATCTACAAATGAACAAGGGGAACGCTGGGCGGGACGTAGGTGGGACTTCTGCTTGAGTGGCAGCCCATCCGTAGCGTTCCGCGGCTGCCCTGGCCTCGGGGGGGGGGCTCCTGCTCACCGCGGGGGACAGGTGAGGGTCACGCTGGGTGCCTGGGCGAGCAGCGGGGGGGCGCTAACCGGGGGCAGCCCCCCCGAAGCCAGGACAGCTGCGGAACGCTACGGACGGGCAGCCAATCACGCGGAAGCCCCGCGTAAGTCTCGCCCAGCGTTCCCCTTGTTCATTTGTAGATCCCATCACTGGACGGAGGGTGGAGCTCACATCCCATTGCTAGAACAGCAGTCTCCAAACTGGTCCACCGGGGAGCATCCTGTCCTTGCCTTGAATTGCCCTGAACTCTGCAACGGCCCGTTGTGTCTGCAAATCCAGGTGCAAAGCCTACTGGGGCACTGGAACCTGGAAGTGGCTGGCTGGAGTGAAGGCTTCTCAGTGGAACAGTAAACTCTGTTTACCTGGGAGACAGATCCAGACAGTCACTGGATCCAGGGTGTGGAACTGGCCATGCTAGAACAATGGACCCAAGCCATAAGAAGAAGCAGAGGGAGTGTGATTGGTCTCTTGGTGGAAGAAAGGGAAAGCATTTGGCAGGACATGGTGGAGGGGGACTAAAGTGGAGTCCTGGGGTTTACCCTTTTCCCCATCTTCCATGGGCCCAGCCCACATGCAGGATATAGTGGTGGAAATAAAGTGGTAGGATGCTGGAGTGGTGAAATGGACTGCACCATTCACACTTGAGATGATGTTTCCCAGTTCTTCTCAATGTAAAAAAGATGAGCTTGCAATTAGGAAACCAGCAGAGAAAACTATTATGCCATTTCTCCCCTGCCTATTGTCTGCCACCAACAATGCCTTGCCTGCCAACACATATTGCCATATGCGGTGGCATGCTGGGGTCACTGCTGCAGTCATTTCTGATGGTCCTCCAAAATTAGGATTACCAGCTACAAACTGGAACAGAGTGCCTGTACCTTTAACCATTGTATAGAAGAGGGAATTGGGGCAGGTGCAGCTCACCATGGAAGGGTTTCAAAAGCTGCACCGGCCCAAATTCCCTCCTCTGTACAATGATTAAAGGAATAGGTACTCTGTCCCAGTTTGTATCTCATAATCCTACCCAAAATGGCCACTGGAATTGAGCTGTTTATGACACCATAAAGGCAAGTATGTTGTCATACATGACTGCAAAACATTGCAAAGCCTAGTTTGGGTTGGCCCCTAAATTAAATCAAGGATGTTTGAAGCATCAGGTTTGGAAAGAGTCAAGCTGCACATTTCTTCACCTTCCTTTTCCTGGGTCACAAAAGCCTTCTAGACTACCACAGTCTAGTCTATCTAAGCCTCCACTCCATGTTATGTTGAAGGCACATATCTACTTGGGAATAAGTTACATGAACTCAGCTGGATTTACTTCTTTGAAAATGTGTGTAGGATTCGGCTGCCTGTGTGTGAAATAAAGCAAGGATACAGCTGAAGAGGATAGATGACTGCAGAAACTAGAAAAGATTTTTCTCTCCCAAATTGTGTTTTTAAAGCTGTTTTTAGTTTCTACTTGTAGCCAGATTTTTCCTCTGAGATCTAGGGTTGTGATCTATATCCAGGAGAAAAAAAAAATTCTGGTGAGCCTGAACCTGCAATTACTTTAACTGATATAAATCAGGAGTAATTGTATTGAATTAAAATGATTTATTTCGGGTAGTGTAAACAGGCAGTAATGATATGCAGGTATTTCACAAGTGGTTTTAAACTGGAGGAGGAAGTTTTCGAAAGCAGCCTCAGACCTTCCTAGGTGAGCTACGCCTCTTTGAAAACCTATGCAGTTGACTGTGGAAATAAGTGGTGGAGAAATGGTTATGATATGATTGTGGTTAAGAGTCAATCTGTTGCCTCAGTAGATAGAATCTGAGATGGGCTGTCTCACTCAGATGGGCTCTCTGGATTGAGTAGGACTATGTTTTGAAGTTGGCCATTGAGTTTATCTGACAGCGCAATCCTAGAGGGGGCGGAGCGCTGATGCAACGTTGTTGCATTGGCGCTCCACCTTTAGCGCCGACGTGGGAGCGCCTAGCAGCACTCCTGCGTTGGCGCTAAAGCAACAGGACCAGAGCTGCTGGCAGTGCCGGTCCTGTTGCGCCCGCGCAGCGCTTCTTTCACATCGGCCAAAGCCGACCGGCGCAAGGGATTCTCTGTCCCGTATCGGGAAGGGGATTGGTGGGAGGCGGGACTTGGGCAGGACCTGGGCGGGCTTGGGAGGTGGCTGTACAGCCACATCCTAAGCCTGTCAGCGAGGCCCTGAGGTCCCGATTCGGGCCGCGCGGTCTCCTCGGATCTGCGCCCGCTCTTTAGCGGGCACAGATCCAAAGAGCACATAGGGGAGGCTCCCTTGCTGCAGGGAGGCTCCAGCCTCTCCTAAACAGCGTCGGATGTGATGCTGGCCCGTCGGCCTCGCCAGTCCGGCGCTGTTTAGGATTGTGCCCTTAGTCAAAGTGCATAATCTAACGACCACACAATAGTCAACAACCACTAAAGCATTTTGACTGATGAATTTTTGACTTGCATTCTAGCAGAGCTGAAGGTTGAAAAATAGGTGCAACTAGGCAAGGAAAAGTTTAAAGTTAGACATGCAGTTACAGTGGGCCCTTGGTATCTGCAGAGGGGACACCTTTGCATCTCCCCAACACTTGTATGAAAAGCAGCTGCTGCCCCTATCACTCAGCTCTGCTATTTATTAGCCAACAGATCTTAACAGAACACGAAGAACATCTTGAGCTCATCCAGAAACAGTAATATGGAGGGGGTTGTTTTCCAAACAACGTTAACATTTAGAGCGCCATCCTAACCTGGGTTAGGCCAGCATAGTTAGGCCAACGAAGTTTGGCCAGCACAAAGAACACCATAAAACGTGTTTGGATCACTCTCAGAGTCAGGGAGGATGGCGCATGTCTATGTGCTTGCCTCGCTGGCTCTGAAAGTGGTCCAAACATACTATACGATGTCCCTTGGGCTGGCCAAACTTTGCTGGCATAACTGTGCCAGCCTAATTCCAGGTTAGGATTGCGCTCTTAAACTTTTACATATATTAAGACATCACAATTAATGAACTAAAAACTTTAAACGTATGATTCATGTTCTATCAATTACAGAGCGCATTAATTTGCAAAGTGCCTGCAGTATTGTGGTCATTGTATTTGACCACACAGCAACCCTATGAGGCAAATTACCATTATTCTCATTTTCCAAGTGGGGAACAGAGGATGAACATGATCTGACCAAGGCATGGATAGGACTTGAACCCAGATTTCACAGCGGTAAATCAATAGCTCTGTTTCCTGGCTCATAAATTTTTGAGGTTTCTAATATACAACAGTCATCAGCTACTTTTGCTGTCAGTAATCTAGAATAGGAGACATTCTCTTATTCCCCTTAATGTAGCTTCCAATCTAGTGCCTTATTCAAAGCAATGCTGGAGATTTGGTCCACATTTATACCAAGCCTGCCAGATGAGACTATAAACTGAAGCATCAGACTGCATAGATAAGAACAAGTGTTCATAAGAGCAGCATTTCTTTATCACACCATTTTGCTAATAGCTTGCATGTATGACACCCATGGGAATTTCACTTTGCCAAAGTGCTGGGAAAAAAATGATTAAGCCAGCTTTAAAAAAAATCAATATCCAAGAACAATCTGGAAATAAACCAATTTCTTACACTTACAGACCCTGATTTTTTTGGGGGGGGGGGTGTGAGTGGGAGTGGTACAGACAGCTAACTGGAACCAGTCTTGTTCCTAAGCATGAATTAGGATTATTTCATGAATTGAAATCCAAGGTTAACTAGGGCCTCTCTAGCTGGTCTTGGACAAGCAACACTCCTAGCCATGGGTTGTGATCTTAAGCACATTTACTAGGGACCAAGCCCCATTGAACACAGTAGGCTTGCTTTTGTATAAACAGGATTGCATTTCGCCACCTATTTGGTTCAAAGTGAATAGCAATAGCTAACATCATAGAGGATCAATGAAATAAGGATTGTAATGCTTTTTGTATTTTAAAAGTGTTATTTGTTATTAGTAACTTGGAAAAAAAAAACCTTATGCAAATCAGGGCACAATCCTAACCTGGAGTTAGGCCGGCACAGTTAGGCCAGCGAAGTTTGACCAGCACAAGGGACACCGTAAAGCACGTTTGGACTCTCAGACTAAGGGAGGATGGCGCACGTCTGATTGCTGGCCTCTCTGACTACAAGAGCGGTCCAAACATACTTAACGATGTCCCTTGTGCTGGCCAAACTTTGCTTGCTAATTGTGCCAGTCTAAATCATAAGAACATAAGAACATAAGAAGAGCCCTGCTGGATCAGGCCAAAGGCCCATCTAGTCCAGCTTCCTGTATCTCACAGCGGCCCACCAGGTACCCCAGGGAGGCATGAGACAACAAGATGCTTGCACCCTGCTGCCACTCCCTTGCACCCGGTACTCTGAAGTAGCCCACCACCAATGTAAGGAGGCTATCGTGCCTATAGCCCACGATGGACCTTTCTTCCAGAAATCCGTCCAATCTCCTCTTAAAGGCATCTAGGCCAGATGTCACCACCACCTCCTGTGGCAAAGAGTTCCACAGATTAACTACCCTCTGGGTAAAAAAGTACTTCCTTTTATCTGTTTTAACTCTCCCAACCCTCAGTTTTAGTGGATGCCCCCTGGTTCTGGTGTTTTGAGAGAGGGAAAAGAACATCCCTCTATCGACTCTATCCCTTCCGTGCATTATTTTGTATGTCTCAATCATGTCCCCCCTCAGGCGCCTTTTTTCTAGGCTGAAGAGCCCCAAATGCTGCAGCCTTTTCCATAAGGGAGGTGCCCCAGCCCCGTAATTGTTTGTTTGTGAGTGATTGTCAACATTATTTTTTCCGGTACCTAGTACAACGACACTGAAATGGGCTGATCTGACTCTAGAATGAGGTAGGTGCCAAGGAAGACACCTGAAGCTCATTTGACTGACTTGAAAAAGAGTTTGAGCGATGTTGCCTTGGTTCCCCTCAATTTCCTCCATCATCATTACTGATGTTTGGATATGGAGACTTCAGTGGAGAGGTGGGGAGGGGGCAGCCTGCTGTCTCCAACAGTAAGTCATCCCTCTTTATCTTCATTATCTCTCAGCTTTCTCTGAAGAGCTTGCTTCACTGACATCCCGTTAACAAATTGGAAACGTTCTAATTGCTTGTCCCTGATCCCATTTTCCTTGTATACAAATGTCCAGGCTCCCGGGCGCTTTTGGAAAGGTGACCTCTGCAAAGAGCCGGCTGTCTTAGGAATTCGAGAGGTTGCGACTCGAGCAACCATTTATTATGAGGAATTTGCTGTGGCAATGCAAGTTTCGAGCTTGCTGGGAGCCAACTTGAGTTTCCATCTCGTGACTGCTGCCTGCAATATAGCATTTTCGGGTGACTATCAGCACTATAACAAGGAAGGATTGATTTTACATCTGGCACAGGATTCTAGTGATTGGAAATAATATATTGATTTTTTTTAATTAAAGCCATCTTCACATTCGTAATGGAAGGTCTTGCCCTTCTTACAATTTATTGCCAAAGCCCCTGGGTGATGATTGCAATTACTGGTTCTGTACACTGAGCCTGTGGAATAGGAAATGGGCTACTTAGGGAGACATATTCCTTTTCTTTTGTTTCAAAGTTCACGTTGGCCTTCACTGGTAATAGCCTATTGTGGCAAAGGAAAAGCTTCAGCAGGTGTATGCAGGAAACAGACACAAAGCAGCAGTTGCAGAATCGCTGTGTGCAAACTGACATCTCTTTTCGTATCGTTTTACCTGGATACAACTCGAAAGTGTCACATGCATCTCATGCATCTTGTCTCAAAGCTGCGTGTTGCAGGTTCTACCTTAACCTCCAACTCTTTCTTTCTTCCTACGGGGTTTTTTCCCCCCTTTTCATTCTCCTGCGTACACAATCTATGCAGGTCAATGATCTTTGCCGAGGAAGGAGAGGTTAGAGAAGGGTGGGAGGCAGGAAAAAACAAGATACAGGTATTCATCCATTCGTTTTAGAAAATGCAGAAGCTGTCCTTCAGCTCAAGGCTCTCAAGCCAGCTTACATGATAAAATCATAAGACAACATTGTGAAAAAATAGCCTGGAGCAGCAGCCAGACCATCAATAAAATCAAAAGCAGTAGAGTCACATGTCAAACTAGCTGTACAATTGGCTGGCCTCCTTGGGCAAATTAAAAAGGCTTCCCTTGGCACTGAGAAGCCCTCAATCTTGCCTGGGGAGAGTATTCAATATGCAGGGCATAAATGGCACCAAGAGCACCCAGCCCTATCCTACCAGCTTTGGCCACGTAAATACGTTCTTAGTATCCATAGAGAAAGGCTCTCTAACTACCTTCCCCCCCCACGTGTGAACCACAAAAGAGGATTTGGCAGTGTTCCCCCCCTTCAGGGCCAGACTTAAAGGTAATGTGAGTCACATTGGCCCCCGTGCTTTGCAGATTGCAGGTGACTTGCTACTGCAGTCAGGATCTCTGTAAGCTGCAAACTACTGGGGTGCATCCGAACAGTCCAAAATGGGCCTCCCAGAAGCAGTTGGCAGTGACGTCATCATGTCACCATCAACGATTTCCAGGTGTCACACTTGGTATTCAGCACACGTGCTGTTCTCGCAATGGCTGTATGTTGAGTGGGGGGCCCCATGGGAATGCCCCACATTGGGCCCCTCCATTTCTGGGGCTGGCCTTATCCCGTTCCCCCCCCGATGCACCTCAACTGCCTAGTCGTAAGCATGTGCAAAGAGAAGGACAAACGGGAATGAGAAAGCGCATACTAATTGTGGCGTTCCACACTTGGGAAGATGGGCTGGTGTCTCAGCTTGTCAGGAAGTGGCAAGCCTACCTAGCAGAATGCGGAACTGGTCTTTGGGTTTAGGGTGCCAAATGGGTAGCTCTGATCCTAGATTAAGCCCACTGACCTATGGAGGAATTAGGGAGAGATGCTGTAGTGGAAATGGGGCAGCAAGTCTGCATGGTAGATTGTTTACTGGTCGACTTCCTTTCCCACAAAATTATTTTCTGAGTTTAATGAGTTGGAACTTACCAGTGTAATTAGCAGCAGGCTCAAGATACAACCCTCTGAACTTAATTTAATTTACGGCCTGAACAATTTCATTTACATGGTAAAGCAAATTTCTCTCTGTGTGTGTACAGTATGTGTGTGAAAATCGTCCTTTCTTATTTGCTGTGCTTGAACCGGGGCGAAAGTTCACTCATTAATCTATGTGATTACAAAGGAAGTCTGGCCATATGAAGAGCTGAGACTGGATTTGTGAAATGTGATCCCTAGGAATATCATGTAAAGGGCTTAAGCGCCTCTGAACTAAGAAACGTTAAGAACCTTTAAAATGTGTAGAGTTAAGACTTCAAAGTATGTGCCATCCATGTTGGTAATATTTCTTTGTGGAAAGAGGGACAGCCACAGAATGGAAAGTACTTAGCACAGCACAATGCTTGCACTGTTAATTAATATGAGCAGCGCAGCACATTTTAAAAAGTGGTGATGTTTTCCTTTCAAACGTATACACTATTGCAGTGCTTCTCCAACATT
Source organism: Lerista edwardsae (assembly GCA_029204185.1). Classification (NCBI taxonomy): domain Eukaryota; kingdom Metazoa; phylum Chordata; class Lepidosauria; order Squamata; family Scincidae; genus Lerista; species Lerista edwardsae. Next base: position 20,592,798 of record JAJKFI010000009.1, read on the forward strand.
TTAGACTGGGACCCACTTTTTAGAATGGCACTCGTGTTGGGACCCACCAAAAGTGATGTCATTAACCTGGAAGTGAAGTCATAGCTGGAAGTGCCATCCATCATCAACCAGAAAGTGCTGCGAGTGTGACATAATCAAATGACACTCCTAGAATGCAAACTGACATTCTTGGACTGAAGCAAATGGGCAACCATTCAACATATCTGACAGAAAGCAAAATTAGGATAAAATGTTATGTCAAAGCATTGAACTAAAAACAAATTTAAAAAAAAAACCACCTTACTTGAAAATTTAAACAGTTAACACTCACAAAAGGAATATAGCAAGGTCTGCAGTTTCCAAGATGGCTACTGCCAGATTTCTGCGACCCATCTGACATCAGTTTGTGACCCACCAAGTGGGTCTGATCCACAGTTTGAATAACACTGCACTATGGCATTTTCAACCTTCATGACAACTGATGTACATCCTGCCTTAACAAGCATTTTTATTTCTTTAATGCTGGCAATATTGCCCTCCAGTGTCACACCATTTGGTCCAGTGGCTTAGCACCACCGAAACCTTTTTTGTAGTGCCAGGCTTCACCCTTGAAGCCCCTCATAACATAAGGCCTTGCCCCTTTGCAGCTGCACCTGAACCACTTTCCTGACTTAGGTGGGAGAAATAATGCTCATGCCTTCGAAACGGCACTACCTGCAAAATCAAAGTGACCAACAGGGTATGCAAGACAAAAAGAAAGGACCCAACTCCACCCCACAGTCTGAGGTAGGCACAAAAACTGCCTAACAATGGCCAATCAGGTGAGCAACCAGCTAAACTCAGACAGTTCAAAAGTCAAGCGGGTGGGCGACAGTAATTTGCATGCGATTGAGCATGCAAGAGAGGGAGAGAGAGATGGGCATGGACTTGTTTAAATGCTGCTGAGCCCCTCCCCTGCTCCAGATAATAACCAATGTTCCCACAGAGAAGGAATCTCGTGTTCCTGGGCTGACCAAACAAAGTCCTGATCTCTAGATTAGAAGCATGAAATTAGTATTGCATCTGCTTCTTAATTACAATTTTTTTTAAAAAACAATGTCAAATCTTTTAATTGCAGCTACGTCATGAATTGTAATACATAGCTTGCCTGCTGTTCAATGCAAGCATCATCAACTCAGATACGAAAAAAACCAGATTGTAATGTACAGAGGCAGATCTAAGGGAGGGCAAATCTCTAAGTTTTGCAAGAAGTTTTTCCTTGCAAGAAGTTTTTCCTTGCAGTGGAAAACACTCCTCTCCTGCACCGTTCTAGCCAATCCTCACAGGGAAAAGAAACATCTTGGGGTTGCTTACTGGCTACAGCAGCAAGGGAAAGGAGGGATTTACATGACAGGGTAAGGCTTCTTGCAACACTTAGAGCTTTGCCCTCCCTGTAGATCCGCCTCTGGTAATGTACAAAGAAAAGACAAAGCTCATGTTAAGTATTTTTCCATATATATTTTTTGCTACAAACCTTCCCATCAGCACTCAAACACAAAGAAGATTCTAATCCCAGTTTTGTGGCTACACCCATTTTCCCTTCAATTACACTTACTACTATGTAAGCAGATTTTTTTTTATTTTATTTTTTTGAAGCTTGGCCTTAAGAGACACAAAGCTAGCTTTTTTTCCCTTTGATAAATGAGTCTGCCAGGAAATGCCCCTCCCTAAAAACTGCAAACTTTCAAAGACCTACCGCTTTGAGGTGTCCTGAATTTGATCGGGGTAAATTTGGCAAGAAATGAAATCTGAGTGTTTCCTTTTCAAAATAAAGTATCTCTTTGCATATTTTAAATGCTTTACAACCAACGTCTCCCAGACACAACACTGAATGCCATTTCCTAGCAGAATGTCTCGAGAACGAATTCGGCTACAAAAGAAGCTTATTAAAGAATAATGAAGACTGTCAAAAAAATTGGAGACTTAAAAGCTAGTAAATAACAAAGTGAGGCTTTTAGTCGTTCTGGCTGGACAATGTGAGGTCAGAGAGAAACAACACATTCAGCAGTGTTGCTGTAGGGCTTTTGATGGCACTCATCTTTAACAATGGTTATTTAGGTCTCATTTATGCACACTCAAACTACACAAGTTTATGTGAATAGCACTGGTGTTGCCCATTGTTTTTCTACATGTGGTAGGGCAGCCACATCAGAAATACTAAACTTGTTTTGGGAGTTTTTTTATGCTGTGGAAATAAGGGAGCTTTCGTCATGTTCTGTGGATCTTTGATGTTCTGAACGACAAAAAACACGAACTGGTGGGCAGCACTTTAAACTATTACCATATTGTTGTGTTTCCCAAACTTTTGATATCTGGCTCAGTTTTTTTTCTAGATTAAAATGGGATGAACTTGCACGACAGAAAGATGGTGGCAATTACGATTGATTAAGATACAGGCTTAAGAAAGGAGAAGGGGGCAGCAGAGGATGAGATGGTTAGATAGTGTCACTGACACAATAAAAATAAAATTGGGCAAACTCCGGAAGCTAGTGGAGGCCTGGCGTGCTGTGGTCCATGGAGTCGCGAAGAGTCGGACATGATTTAGCGACTGAACAAAGATACAGACATGCATACTTGTTCTTAATTTGCTCCTGTAGGGTAGTGTAGTTGATATTACCTTGTCTCCCAGCAAGCCCTTTACCCAGTCCCTTGGAGCTCAAGGATGGGAACATGCTTTCTGGTGATGCTTCTGAAATTCCCTCATGACAGTCCGTTTTAGTGTGGATTGCTTCAGGGAATCCTGGAACCTTACTCTGTCACCCAAGATGGTGTCAGTATCATGTCTGGGGGATCAATACTATATGGAACATCTCTATACTGACAGGCACAGAATGGTGGATGCATCCAAGAGGGTGGTTTACAGGCAAATCCTACCTAAATCCCCATGCAGCACTGCAGGGGTGCCAGCACGGCTATGCTGCATCCTGCAGGGGATTTTGGGCTGCTGGAGGACTCCTTGGGTAAGGGGACAATTGTACCCTTGCCTCTGGTTAAGCCTCAGGAGCAGCAATGGGTCAATTCCGATCTGTGCCAGTGATATCATGTTCCATGTTAATCCATGTGGGCAGATAAATCCAGGAAGGGGGCAAGAGGCTAACTGGGCAAGAGACACTTTCCCAAGTGGTGTTCCTCTTATGTTTAGCAGAGGGAGAGTAACTGTTCCTCTTCACCCCAGCTCAGTGTCTTTTCTCGTGGCTGTTGCTGGTGGTGTTCTGCATTTTTTAGATTGTGAGCCCTTTTGGGACAGGGAGCCGTTTAACATTATTATTATTATTTGCCTGTAAACCGCTTTGGGAACTTCGTGTTGAAAAGCAGTATATAAATACTTTTTGATTGATTGATTGATTGATTGATTGATTGATTGATTGATTGATTG